>CM019160.1:20467775-21067775 GCA_009733165.1 Naja naja | reverse complement strand
TTCATTCAAACTGTCCTGAATAATTTGCTTTATCCTCAATCCTAAAACATTTATTTTCCCTTATGGCCACTTCAGGAATTTCCAGTCTTTGAGTTCCAGATGAATATTTCATTCCTACAAAATCGCAGGTGTTTCTGGAAAACTAAAAGATGAACTATCATTTATTTTATTTTATTTTATTCTTTACCCTGCCCCCACTCTTGCTGTCTCTTTAGGTTTTTACAATTTGTGACTCCCATTTATACCAACAAATCTGCAGGTTTTTGCATTAACTTGAAAGCTGAGCAATATTTTCTCTTTTCCTTCCCTCCCCTGCAGACTTACAATGTTAGAATGCCAGCTCCACAAAAGGTGAGTATAATTGGGTATGTTATGTATGCAGGTTTGAATGTCATTGGTTTAGTTTGAACTGTTCTTGTAAAATGTCAGAAATGATTGGTTTAAAAAGTGCGGGAAAATCCTGCACTCTGATTGGCTGGCAACTGCGGCTGCTGGCTATAAGTAGCAGCCGCAGCCCAGCCAAATCAGGTCTGTTATGAGCTGTAGTCATTAATAAACTCTTCACTGAAGCACTCGCGTCTGACTCTTCATGCAAACTTAACAGGGTATATAATGTATATTGGATAATATACATTATAAGCATATGTTGATGCTACTTACCTTAAAAAAAAAGAATGCAAAATTATCTAGTGCACACACATTGGGAACAAATATTCCACCTGTGTTTTAGAATCCTAATTTGTAAGTAGATGTAGGGACACCTCTGTGTCATTTCAAGTTTGTTGTTTATTTTTTCAATTATTTTTCCCCAAAGAAATGAATTAATTACCCCACCATTACTGCTGCACCAGTTGTAGCAGTTAAACCATAAACTTTCTCCAAGATTGTTCAGAAGAGAATCCATCCTACAGTTATTAACTCTTGCTGAACTGCTTATCTACTTTTATTTTTCCAGGCAATGTAAATCAAAGCATCTCACAGGGAAAATGGACTCTGGTGGGTATAGAAGATATTTTTGATTTAATAGAGATTTACATTGTGCATATTTCTCTCAGGACTTTATAATAACTTGCTTTTGGATATGTGGATTATTTAGGGTCATTGTCATTGAGGGTAAAGGGAGACTGAAGGCAAAATTCTGAAACATTTTTTACTTGGGTAAAATGGGTAAATTTATGCTAAATATTGCACATTCACTCATCTTGGTTTTTTCTAGATCCACTAATTGCAAGTGCTGAGAATAAAATGGAGAGCCACATTTTCTCTTTCCACCTTTCGTAATTTTTTCCTAATCAACGGGGAACTGCAACTTTCTTTCGAGAAGGCTCCAGCAATTATGTTTCTTTCTGTTGATTAATGTAGTTTCTCTTAATTGTGAATGCAGATTAGTTTACAAAAATAAACATTTAAAAATATATACCTATGCAGCATTATCATGGAGTGTTGTCTTTATTTCTGTGCTTGAAAATTATCATTTTAGTGGGGTCCAGGGCATATTGATACTGTGTTGATTCTGATAAAAGAAAAGCCCATCATTTATGTATACTTTGAGTTTAAAGCCCCAAACCAGAGGTGGTATTCAGCAGGTTCTGACCAGTTGTGGAGAACCGGTAGCAGAGATTTTGAGTGGTTTGGAGAACCGGCAAATACCACCTCTACTGGCCCCGCCAACCCCATCTATTCTCTGCCTCCCATTGAGTCCCAGCAGATCGGCTGGGTCTTCTTTTGTTGCCTTGCACAGGAGAACGGAGCTGGAAAGCAGGTTAGTGGGGTGGGGAGGGAATGGGATTTTGCAGTAACCTTCCTCCAGGAGTAGGGAGGGAATGGGGATTTTATAGTATCCTTCCCCTGCCATGCCCACCATGCTACGCCCACCAAGCCACTACCACAGAACTGGTAGTAAAAAAATGTGAATCCCACCACTGCCCCAGACATAGTTATCCCCATGTTTCTTTTTTAGGCCACTATGTCTTATAGACTTTTTAAAAATTTACATTTATATGCCGCCCTTCTCCAGAGACTCAGGGCGGCTTACAATCTTTAGAGCACAATCCAATGTGCTCAGCAATAGCCTTCATTCTATTGTATATGCCTGCTTATTACTAGGGCTTTTTTTTGCCCCCCCTCAAGCAGCATTTTTACAAAGTCAGCTTATTGCCCCCAACAATCTTGGGTCCTCAATTTACCTACCCCGGGAGGATGGAAGGCTGAGTCAACCTTGAGCCTGGTGGGATTCGAGACTGCAGTAATTGCAGGCAGCTGAAGCTAAGTGCTAGGTGTTTAACAGACTGCACCACCAAGGCTCTAGATATATTAACTTAATAGATATATTAAGTGTCTTTCCTAATGTAACCTTAAAGGGTCTTTTTTGATCCTGGTACATTGCTCCTATAGCCCCCCACCACTTAGAAATGAATAATTACATTCATATACTATGTCCAGAAGACAACTGCTCATTCCTGATTTGTAGATAAAGAAAAGTCTATGTACATTTCATTATAACAGAAAATGAGATGGGTGACATTTGAGATTAATATCTTTTTTCTTTTCCTTGAATAACTGGATAATTTAGTGATTAACAACCTGACTCTCATTTTCATGGAAATGCAGCCTCATCTTTGCACACTCATTTATGATAGGCATTTATACTTCATTTCTCAAAACTGGAACAATTCCATTGCTGTTTGGCAACAGTTCTGGCTGCACTCATTCAACATGGCCAGGAGATGGCTACACAGATTTCTTTTCTTTTTCTTTTTCTAAATAAACTTTATTCTTTTTTCAAACAGTTTAAAAAACATAAAATAAAAGTATATACACAAATATACCAATGTCAAAGACATCATTTACATCTCATAGTCTTATTTCTATACATAATTATTTCTATTACATTACAATTATGTATACTTTTCCTTATTCTTATTCCATATTTATTTCGCTTATTTCATCATATACTTTCATCATATACTTTCATCATATACATCATATACTTTATTTTACATTCAGTGTATATAGTTTCCTATTTTTTACTTAATTACAGCATTATTTTTTTGTCCTATTCTTAAACCATGCATACAAGGCATCCCAGACTGTATAATATATCGATTCCTCCTTATCTTTTAATTTTAGAGTCAGCCTGTCAATTTCTGTACAGTCTAGTTTTTTTTTATAACTGCTCCCTCTGCTGGTATATTTCCCTGTTTCCAAAATTGTGCATATGAGATCCTAGCAGCAGTTATTATGTGCAGCATCATATACCTCTCTGTTTTACTGTATTTCCCATTTATTATACCCAATAAAATAATTCTGGTTGAAGTTCAGTTTGTTGTTTTATTATTTCTTCTAGCCATATTCGAATTGTGCTACACATATTTCTTTTTATTTCTTTGCCTCCTTTTCATAGTCAAGAATAGTTGATACCCAGCTTAAAAAATAAAATTTCTGTAATAGAGTTGTCAAAGTCTGGAATGCCCTACCTGATTCAGTTGTCTCTGGTACAAATTTTCACTGTTTCAGTCACAAATTGACTTCTGTGGACCTTACTTCATACTTAAGTGGTCAGCAGAGGGGGCGTGCATAAGTGCACTAATGTGCCTATCGTCCCTGTCATTATATTTTTATTCTCTTACTCATTTTTGTTTGACAAATTCCAATACATAAATAATAAATAAATAAAAATCCACACTGGCTGAAAAATCTGCTTTTCACTTTTGCTAAGGGTGAACATCGCTGTGCTTGGATTCATTTTTGAGTCTGCAAATGCTTTGGATGGAGGTCAAGATCTTCCACCTGAAATTGGAAATTGGGACTGTCTAGTTTAATGAAAAGAAGAACTAGGGGGTGACATGATAACACTGTTCCAGTATCTAAGGGGCTGCCACAAAGAAGAGGGGGTCAACTTATTTTCCAAAGCACCTGAAGGCAGGGCAAGAAGCAATGGATATAAAGTAATCAAGGAGAGAACCAACCAGGGGTGGGATTCAAAATTTTTAACAACCGGTTCTGTGGGCGTGGCATAGGGGTGGGTGTGGCTTGGTGGTCATGTGACTGGGTGGACATGGCTTGGTGGTCATGTTATTGGCTGGGCGTGGCCAACTCAACATCACTCACATCGAGGCATGCATCTCCTCGTCTGGCCTCTCATGACTGTGGGGATGCTGCAACAGTTGTAAGTGTGAGAAATGGTCATAAGTCACTTTTTTCAGTGCCACTGTAACTTTGAATGGTCACTCCACACAAACAAAGTACCAGCAAAGGAGGGAAAATTAACTCCAGAGAAGTTCCAGAGACAGGAAGTTTAGTCCTGCCAACAATGTAGTAAGGGTTAACGGAGAGAGAGGCAGTTTCTGTAAGCAACACCAGAATGTTTCCTTCCTGCCTTCCTTACAGGATTAGGCCAGTAATTTCTTCTAATAACCGGTTCTCCAAACTGCTTAGAATGTTAACAACCGGTTCTAGAGAATAGGTGCGAACTGGTAGAATCCCACCCCTGGAACCAACCTAGAGCTAAGGAGAAATTTCATGAGAGTTATCACAATTAATTAATGGAATGACTTGTCTTCAGAAGTTGTGAGTCTCCAACTCCGAAATTTCTAAAGATTAGACTATTTGACTGAAATGGTATAGGTGTCAGGATTCCAGCAGTTACTCCAATTAAAATCATGAACCTCGAGCCACACTTCCAAAACTAAAAATGATTTATTTGAAGTTAACATTCTACGTCTGGCATTAACCTGGGTGTAGCCAACTCTGAGATACATAATTCACTGTCACCCTTGATCCTATTTTCCTGCCCCTACCCCTGGGTATATCATCCAACGAAAAATGTCCATAGCCAAGAGTCATCAATCATGCTCTCCAATTAGATTTTTGCATGGCAAAAGCTTCAGTCATCTAATCAGTCTTTGAAGAAAATATGAATGGAATGTACTTTCGATTCCACACTGCCGCTTGCTCTTTGAAACTCCCCCCCTCTTTTCTATTGTCAACTATAAAACGTGTATACAAAATATTTTATGAGTTGACAATAGGATTTCCTTCTTGAGCAGGGGAGTTAGACTAGAAGACTTCCAAGATCCCTTCCAACTTTTGTTATTCTGCTATTTTGTTATATCTGCTCAGCTTCGATTCTCATAAACATCCCATAGACAAGGAAGATATATGCCAAGCAAATGAAAATATGTTTTTTTTAAATGTCATCCTAAAACATTAGCAACCCCAAATCAAAGTCAACATATGTGGTTTGTCTGTTTTCATTCTCCCCCCTCCTTTTTAAAATAAAATTCTGCTTCTTTTTATCCCTTTTAATGGCAGAAATAGTTTAGTCTTTGCAGTTCAGGGAACAGCTCCACAATTATTAAAACTAGGAATGAAACTATAGAGAAGATGAGACTGGCAAACATTATGTTCTGAATCTCAAGTAGTATACTACTTGGTCACTAACCAATTCAGAGTTTACAATATTCACATTCTAAAGGGAAGTAAACATGGAAAGCAAATGGATACACATGTAATCAGAAATGTATCTCAGGACTGTTGGATATACAGTAAGGGTTGCTATAGATAGTGATATAGACCCTATGATTATAATATTCATCCATCTGGGATATTATCAGCTATAGAGGACAAGAAGAAACATGAAGCATCTCCTTCCCTTGATTAAAAAAAGTCATAGGTTTATGGAAAAGGGAACCAGCAAGAAAGATGATCTATGGTAAAAAGATATTACAGGCATCATCAAGGTGTAAGTCAGAGGAATACTTGTATGAAATATATTACACTGCAAGATAAATACAAATACTGCACCAACAGAGGGATAGCATCAGGATCATGTCAAGTGTTACTACTTTATAATGCTTTGGTAAGACCATACTTGGAATATTACATCCAGTTTTGGTCACCATGGTACAAAAAAGATGTTGAGACTCTAGAAATAGTGCAGAGAAAAACAACTAAGTTAATTAGGAGACTGGAGGTTAAAACACATGAAGAATGGTTGCAGGAGCTGGATATGTCTAGTCTAGCAAGGAGAAGGACCAGGGGTGATAGCAGTCTTCCAATATGTAAGAGGCTGACACAAAGGGGAGGGATCAACCTTTTCTCGAAAGCACCTGAAGGCAAGACAATAAAAAGGATGATTTATAAAAAAAAACAATCTTTTTTGGCAAATATTTTATGGACCCTCTAAAGCCCATCCACATATCCCAAAAGGGTCCAAGATCCAGAAACTTTATTCTAAACACAATGCAAATAACTAAAATCTCTTACTCATATCTGTCTAATTGCCAAAAATGATAAATTAGAATCTCATAGCAAAAAAAGTGCATTGGACCTGCTAAAACAATAAATGAACAGTATAAATCTATATGACAGGGAAGTAGAAGCAGCATTACGTATAAAAATGCACAGTTGTACTGACAAGATAGTGCCTGTACATGAATAAGTGAAAGAAAAGTCAAATGTAATTTCAAGAATATAAAAGACCTGTATGAACTAAAGAGAAACTAGAGTATGATTTAAAGTTATTCATCTGGAGAAGAGTTTCCAAGCAGGACCTTTTGTAATTGGTTCCTAAGATACAATATTATCTTCCAACTTTGCATCAGATGGTTGTAGACAATGACTGAAGTGTGTCACCAAAAATATTTCCCCAATTTACAGTACATGCATTGCAGTGAGTGAATCCTCAAAAAGATTCAAGAGGGATATCAAAAAGAGAAGTTGGAACACCACCAGCTGATCACCTTTACATATACTTCACTTATGACAAAGCAAACCCAGAGGAAGTGGCAGTGAAATTGTGATACAAGATAAGAGATCAGTTAGGGGAAATAAATCTGGAAATAAAACATTTGCATGAAAGAAGGCATCCATGGGGAAAGAGGCAGGGAGGCAAGAAGGGCAAATGATAATCTTTGGCTAAAGTCAATTTTTCTTCTAGACAGTCTGGTCTCACACTGATTCTTAGACAATACTTTAAGTCAATATGATTATTAAAAAGATTATTGACTTCACTAATCTAGGATTCTTGTTGGAGGGCCTTGTGCCCAATAGATGTTGAAAAGGCTAGAAGTATTCTAAATTAGTATTTCTTAACCTCAGCCAATTTAAGCTTTGTGGATTTTAACTCCTAGAATTTTTGGACTTAAAATCCACTGACCATAAAGTTACAAAGAGTGTGTGTTTTTAAAAAAAATAAATTGATGAAATAAAATAATTAGAAGATACAATTTAAATAAGTGTTAATAAAAACAGAAGAGAATATAGAGAACAGAGATTAAATGAATTACATCTGAACAAATTAAAAATCTATAAATAAAGTATTAATATAAAACCACCTAAATCTTTAACATATTATTAAATCTTTGAAGCCATATGGATATCTGTTGCTCTATCTTTTCAGGTTTGGTACAATGTATTTCAATACAATAGTATTTATATAATATATTTAGATTCTTAATATTCTACTATTTAGGTATGTTAGATGATAGAATATGGATAAGAAAAAATGGATATTTTATCAAAATTAATTATAATTTCAGATATTAATGTTACAAGAATTCTGATTATTTGATTTTTCTTCAAAATTAAATATAATATTGGAAATGAAAAGAAAAAATGAAGAGCAAGCATTCATAAATGTATTTGTTTTATAATTTGGTCTTATGCTTTATAACTTTTTAAATATTAAATAAAAAGGTGCCTGTCCATCAAACAGCCACTGCCCATTATACAGTACATGCTGTCAAATGGCATATGCCTATCAAATACCCACCGCCCATTAATACAATACATGCCCATCAAATTGCACTTGCCAATCACACTGCATCTGCCCATCAAAGAACTGCTTCCCATCAAACAGCCACTGCCCCTCAAATGGCATATGCCTATCAAACAGCCAGTGCCCATCAAACAATCATGCCTATCAAATGGCACCAGTCCATCAAAGAGCAGCTGCCTATCAAAGGACAGCTGCCCAAATGACAAGCAGGAATGCTGGACAAGAGGAGAGAAGAAGAGGGACAAGATGGCTGCCTAGGAGATCTGCCACCACAGGCCTTGTGAGGAAGAGACTGATTAAGCAGAGCCAGAGCCCAGGACTCAAATAAAGCGGCAAAATTAAAAGTTAGACTGCTCTAAGTTGAAGAGTCAACCAGAATAGAGGCAGAAGCTGAGGAAACTGAGGAAGGAGGGGTATTTTTTTCCCTTACTTCAGAGTTGCATGAGGGAAAAACTTGTTTGTTTCCTTCAAGACAAGTAAGTGACAGAATTTTTTTTTAAAGGCAGCACACATGAATGCTTGCTGTATGACATGCATACATACATATCTAAAAAGAAGGGACCCTACCAAGTTAAAACTTCATGAAAGGCACAAAAACCATTTCTAGTAGCTAAGGCTATGAATAAAAATTTCTCCATGCCTGGATATTGATTGACCCCTTAGGAAAAAATACCTCAGTCTCCTCATCATGTGTGGAGTTGATCGAGTTGAAGAGCAGGGATGTTGGCTCTGAATGCCAGTTGCGGTTCAAGGGCACTTGAAAAGGATGTGCAAAATACATTCAGCCTCTGGGTTGGAGCAGATACAGTATAATCTGGGACTTCACTTGGCAGGTTGGCATTCTGACTAGCTGCTACCTCAGGAGGGCCAGGGGAAGGAGTCTTCTTGGTGGGTCCACTTTCTTCAGAGGGAGCAAAAATTTGGAGGGTGGGGAGAGCAAAGAGGTGAAAGACTTAGACAGAAGAAAGGAAGGGAGGGAGGAAGAAAGAAAGGAAGGAAAGAAAACAAAAAGAAAGACGGAAGGAAGGAAGGAAGGAAGGAAGGAAGGAAGGAAGGAAGGAAGGAAGGAAGGAAGGAAGGAAAGCATGGGAAGGAAGGAAGGAAGGAAGGAAGGAAGGAAGGAAGGAAGGAAGGAAGGAAGGAAGGAAGAGTGTCTATTGAGTGTGGTAGTTGAATATACATACAGTGACCATCTTTTCTTGGCAAAAAGTAAAGGACAAACTTGAGAAGGGGGCAAATCTGAAAGAGGTTGGGAAGGATTAAAAAAAAAGGAATTGTCTATGTTTCTAACTTTGCTTTACAAAGGGAAATTCAAGAGCTGAATCCAGAAATCGACATGAAATTAAATTAATCTAAAGGACAGCTTTCTAAAACTGGAGGGCCATCCTTTATATCATAGAACACATGGTCAATAAACATAGATTACATAAAAATAAACACACACACACACACACACATTTACAGAGGGACTAAGAAACAGAGAAATCAGCAATAAATAGCTATGTGAGAGATATAGAAGAAAAAGGAATGAGAATATAGTGAAATTGGACTTTAGAGGAGATAAAGAGCTAATAGAAAATAGTTAAACTTACAAAATAGCTTCATTAAGATTAATTTTGGCCCTGGTTGAAGGCATTTATTATTAACCTTTCCTTTCTCCCTTCATTCTATGTATAAGTTTTCCCTTTGTGAAATAGAAGTTTCTCTCCTCCCCACCCCCCAGCCAGTGAAGGGAGATACAAAAAAATCAGTTGTCTGAGTTTCCTGTTCTTTGTGTCTGTTGAATCTGAATCAATGTGATTATTTTCTATTGTTGATTTTTTTTAAAAAAAGAATCCACAACCAATACTGATCTTCAAATGAATCTAGGTCTGGTTTCCAATCTTTCAAAATGGATATGGAATAGTTTTGATTTCTCCTCTATCACAGTCCTGAAATTTCACTTTTCTTTCTCTCTGGCCAGGCTGGATGCACTACCTTTAGTCATTTTCTTGAGGTGTTACAAAAAAATTCCCCCCTACACCAGGATTTCTAAAATTGTGGTCCAAAGATCACTGGATGTCCCCCAAGACCACAGAAATCAAAATTATTTGACAGTTAATGAAAATACTGGCAAAAAAGTAAGTGTCCCTCTTCTCATTTTGTGTTCAAAATATAACTTTTCCAGCTTCTGTTTATGTCAAAATGACACTATAGAGCACTGCACATCAGAACAACTAGACAAGAACAGTTTTTCCCCGAACGCCATCACTCTGCTAAACAAATAATTCCCTCAACACTGTCAAACTATTTACTAAGTCTGCATTACTATTACTGTTATGTATGTAGGTTTGAATGTTATTGGTTTATTTTGAATTGTTCTTGTAAAATGTCAAATAGGATTGGTTTAAATAGTGCGGGAAAAACCCTGCACTCTGATTGGCTGGCAACTACAGCTGCTGGCTATAAGAAGCAGCCATAGCCCAGCCAAGTCGGGTCCATTCGAGCTGTAGTCACTTAATAAACTCTTCACTGAAGCTCTTCGCATCTGTCTCTTCATGCAAACTTAACACTGGTGACGAAGGTGGGATTCCCCTGAAGAAGAGACGACGCGGAAGACAAGCAGAAGAGCGAGATGGCTGCTGAACACCCCCCAGCCCCGTTCGATCTGGCGGCGGAAGACTGGGAATCGTATGCGGATCACTTCCAGATGTATTTGGAAGGAAACGACCTCGCCGATATCCCCGAGAAGCGGAAGAGGGCGGTATTTCTCATGCACTGCGGTCCGGCAGTCTTCAAGATGGCAAAGGCATTGGCGGGAGCTGCAGACTTGAAGGTAATGGAATGGCCTGATTTAGAAAAGCTTTTAAGAGCCCATTACCACAAGTATCGTGCCTCATTAAGAGACACGAGTTTTACTGTCGGGATCAAGGGGAAAGCGAAAATGTTAACGACTTCGTGGCAAGTTTAAGGGACATTGGGGGTGCTTGTGAGTTTACCAACTTAGAAGAGGACATGCATGATCGGTTTGTTCTAGGCCTTAAAGATAAGGTCTTACAGAGCAAACTACTAATGAAACCTAAGATCACGTTTAAGGAGGCCATAGAGGAAGCTGTTTCAGCGGAAGCAACCAAGTCCTCAGCAGCAGCCATGAAGAAAATTAACAAGGCCTCAAGCCATTCTGATGTGGAAAAGTCCACAACAACCCATTGAGCAAATAGACTCTGATTCAGACTGTAGTGAGGTGGAGGAAGGAATTTATAGACTCAGAATGGAGAAGAAAAGGAAGGACCTTGGAAAAAAGAGGCAAGAATTTTATTGCAGAGGCTGTGGGGGGCCACCCCGCACTGAATGCAAGTTTTAGACACCATCTGCCTACGTTGTAGAGAAAAGAGGTCACCTAGCAAGAGTCTGCAAATCATCCAGAACTCCACCTAGTAGGAAGAAATTCCCTGAGAAGGAATTCAAGCCCAACAATTTCAGTGAGAAAATGGGGGCAACTCAGAAGCAAATGGAAAGAATGAAACTCATCAAACAATCACCATTAGTCATTCTTCACCCTTGAGAAGCAGAAAAGTACATGTGAAGGTATTCATTGAAGGAAGGCCTTGCCAAATGGAAGTGGACTCGGGCTCCTATTTATCTATGGTGTCATGGGACACTATTCGCAGGCTACTTCCCAACATTCAGAAAAAGCATTTCCAGAAGCAAGCACTGACTCTTAAAGACTACCAAGGGAACAAGATTCCAGTAGTTGGTCTGATGCTGTACTGATACAGTTCTCTGAGAATTTGCCTGTTGTACTGACTTGTGATGCATCCCCTTTTGGAGTTGGTGGGGGGTTTGAGCCACAGGCTTCCCAGTGGGAGAGAAGCCCCTATTGCATTTTACTCTCACACTCTGACCAAAGCTGAGAGGAATTACAGCCAATTGGACAAGGAGGCATTGGCAGTTGTTGCAGCTGTTAAGAAATTTCATGAATATCTGTATGGCAGAACATTTACCATTGTTACAGATCACAAACCTTTGTTAGGCATTGTGGCAGGAGACAAGCCTACACCTACTATCCTGTCACCAAGAATGCTGAGGTGGACTGAATTTCTTGCAGCTTATTCATACAAACTTATCCACAAGCCTGGCAAGGACATTGGACATGCTGATGCACTGAGTCGTTGCCCACTTCCTTGCCACAAGGAGGACTTTGAACCTGAAACACACACCTTTTTCCTAGAAACTGTTGCCAAGCTTCCAGTTCATGCTGCTGAAATTGCCAGAGAGACTGCCAAAGACACTGTGTTGGCTCCTGTTATAGGCTGGATTAAGAAAGGTTGGCCTCTTCAAGATCTACCTCACCTTGCCCAACATTTTAAGTCCAGGCAAACTGAATTATCTGTATTAAGAGGATGTATTTTGTGGGGTAACAGGGTGGTTATTCCTGCAAAACTGCAAAGAGAGGTTTTGGAAATGTTACATGAGGGTCATCCTGGTATTGTAAGGATGAAGGGATTGGCCAGGAGTTATGTATGGTGGCCAGGTATTGACAAAATGGTTGAAAACTGGGTTGCATCTTGTCCCAACTGTCAGGTAGTCAGGCCTGCTCCACCTCTCGCCCCACACAGGAATGGGAATGTCCTAGGGGCCCATGGTCCAGGATTCACATTGATTTTGCTGGTCCTACCAGAGGGCACACCTTCCTTATTATCTTGGATGCATATTCCAAATGGCTAGAGGTACTCCCCATGGCATCCACCACAACTGATGCTGTCATCAAGCAGCTCAGAAAACTTTTTGTAACCCACAGGTTACCTGATGTTCTTGTCTCTGACAATGGCCCTCAATTTACATCCAACCTCTTTGAATCCTATTTAGCACAACAGGGTATCAGACATGCCCTTACTACCCCTGGGCACCCTTCGGCTAACGGCCGGGCTGAACGCATGGTACGTTTTACCAAGGAGAAGCTTCAGCAACTGGGTCCTGGGGACATCACTGAGAAAGTTGAAAACTTCTTAGTGTTCAGCACATCACTCCTAACCCATCTAATAACTTATCCCCAGCAGAGTTGTTGATGGGTAGGAAACTTAGGTCTTCCCTTGACCGCCTTCATCCCACTTACGCACCCAACGCACCACTAGATTCCACTTCCAAAGTTCGCACATTCAGTGTGGGTGATTCTGTTTATGCTAAGAACCTCATAGGTGAACCTTTGTGGATTCCTGCTGAGATAACTCAGATCACAGGCCCTCGTTCTTACAGGGTGCAAACAGAGGATGGAGCAGGCACATTGATCAACTTAGATCCAGGTTCTCTCAGGAACATCGCCCTTGTCCCTCTCTAGTTCCCTCACCTGATGTCAATTCTAGGGGGGAAGGGGAGGAACAGGAGGAAAATCAGCAAGCAAGAATCAACCCCACGTGTAACGAGCCATTACGACAGGAACCATCCCAAAACCTGTCACAATGCCAAAATCCATCCTTAGAAGTGGAAGATTGCACATCACTACCTGACTTCTAACAGTCAAGCAGGGTCTTCTTTCACAGGAAGTCCCAGTGGGGAAATGTCAGCAGACACATTTCCTCTCTCACTGGGTGAGAATGTTAAAACTTCTGAACCACGAAGGTCTCAACATACACGCAAGAGCCCCACCTATTTAAAAGAATACATTAGATAGGTTGGGGTTTGGTATGGACTGAACCTAGTGGGGAGGGGTGTTATGTATGTAGGTTTGAATGTTATTGGTTTATTTTGAATTGTTCTTGTAAAATGTCAAATAGGATTGGTTTAAATAGTGCGGGAAAAACCCTGCACTCTGATTGGCTGGCAACTACGGCTGCTGGCTATAAGTAGCAGCCGTAGCCCAGCCAAGTTGGGTCCATTCGAGCTGTAGTCACTTAATAAACTCTTCACTGAAGCTCTTCGCGTCTGACTCTTCATGCAAACTTAACAATTACTATTACTATTAATCCTCCCATCCTTCCTTTCACCCATCTCCTCCCACTTATGACTGTATGACTGTAACCTTGTTGCTTGTATCCTAACAAGAGGTGGTATTCAGCAGGTTCTGACCAGTTCTGGAGAACCGGTAGCGGAAATTTTGAGTAGTTCGGAGAACCGGCAAATACCACCTCTGACTGGAGATTTTACAGTATCCTTCCCCTGCCACACCCACCAAGTCACACCCACAGCACCGGTAGTAAAAAAAATTGATCCTAACTATTTTTATTTACTGCTTTCTAGTATGATGTGATTGCTTATTGTACCCTATGACTATTATTAAGTGTTGTACCTTATGATTCTTGACTCTTGAAGAATGTATCTTTTCTTTTATGTACACAGAGAGCATATGCACCAAGACAAATTCCTTGTGTGTTCAATCACACTTGGCCAATAAAGAATTCTTTCTATCTATCATCTGTCTGTCTGTCTGTCTGTCTGTCTGTCTGTCTGTCTGTCTATCTATCTATCTATCTATCTATCTATCTATCTATCTATCTATCTATCTATTTTTCTATCTATCTATCTAAATATTCAATGGATTTAATATTACTTTAAATCATTCAATAAACAAAAAATTATATAAATGCATCAATTTTAATTTTTAATGTAGTAAATAATGATGTATGTTGTATTTAATTCATACAACCACAGCCCTTTTGAGGGTCCTCCATAATTTTTAAAGTAGAAAGGGTCCTGAGAGCAAAATCCTTCAAGCATCATTTTGGGAACATCAATGTGTACATTGTTCTCATACATATATTTCTCTTGCATCTGAAATGTTTAATTAATTTCTTTTAACTGAACAGTTTTTTCACCTTTATTTTATCTGTATTCATTTGCTTGACCTATAGGAATGATAAGAGTTTAATTTGATTTGGATTTGATTTGACAGAAGCATAATAATGTCACAAGTACCATGACCTATGTCCTTTCATGAGATGTTGTGAAGCATAGCATTTGCACATTTACATTATCATGGCCCTGACACTGCTTTAATGTCATCATGATTTGTCCTGGACATCTTATCTTAAATAAATGGGCATTTCTTACCAAAACAGAAGAAGTGGGAAAACAAGCAAAAAAAACAACAAAACCCTCCAAGCATAAGCTATAACCACAATATTATTTTTGTTTTATTTTTAACAACACTGATATATTAAAATCAGGCAACAATGCCAGGGCTGTTCCATTGAGAGTAACCCAAAAAATATGGCATTGGACCGGGGTATTTGCAGGAAACCCTGCTGCTGATAACAGCTTCCTGATGACCTGTGCGCTCCCACCGGCAGGGCCTGCTCAGGGTGCCGTCAGCCAGGCAATGCCAGCTGGCAGCTCCCAGGGGTAGGGCCTTCTCTGTGGGGGCACCCACCCTTTGGAACCAGCTACCCCTGGTGCTCTGGGTGGCCCCTGACCTCCGATCCTTCTGCCGTGGCCTAAAAACTTGGCTGTTCCAACTAGCCTACCCGGACTGAAGGAGGGGGTGGGTGGGTCTTTTTAGTGGTTTTTAATGGTTGTTTTTTAAATTTTTAACTGATTTATGAGATTTCAGGTTTAGTTAATTTTTTAATATTTATATTGTATTGTTTTTAGTATTGTAAGCCGCCCTGAGTCCTTAGGGAGATAGGGCGGCATATAAATCTCATTAAATAAATAAATAAATAAATAAATAAATAAATAAATAAATAAAATAAAATAAAAAACATGAAAAGATACCATTCCTCCAAATGACCTTGAAGTTCATTTTCCAAGTTGCATCACTTCATGGTATAAAATCAGTTAGTTTCAGAGAATCAGGCACTGCTTTGGAGTTTTAAAAATGAGGAACAACTGTTGATTTCTAATAGAATTAATTTTCCATAAAATATTTTAGGCAGATAGATATACAAGCATATGGACACACAGATTCTACAGAATAAAGAACAGGGTTGCAAATCTTACATGTTATGTGTAGTATTTTAAATCGCAATAGCACTTAGACTTATATTCACAGTGCTTTACAGCCCTCTCTAAGTGGTTTACAGAATCAGCATTTTGCCCCCCAAAAATCTGGGTCCTCAATCCTGAGTTAAGTCTTGGTGGTCCGTGGCCATGATCTGTGGCCGTGAAAGTTATTTAAAGGCAGTCCATGGTGATGAAATGGTAGAGAACCACTAGGTATATTGCCATCTTTATTAAAGCTATTTGGCAATGTTCTTGAAACCAAATTGATGTTGACAAATAATTCTTTCTTTTCCAAACATGGATGATAAATTGTCTAGCAGCCACTACCAAAAATATAATACATTGTTCATGCAGCATGTCTCTTTTCTGTTCTTCAGTTGGTCTTTCTTCTAGGGCCAGTTTGGTGTCTCCAGTACTCAGTAGGCCTTCCTGGTATACTACCTTCAGTACATCTTCTTCACTATCCTTCAGATGTTCTTCCAAAGCCCCTTTTTCTTCTTCAACCATCTGATGTACTTGCAACATTCCGTACCCACCTATGATGATGATGATTGATGATGATGAATATGTTGACAGACTGGTTAGTACTGTCATCACCACCACCACCAAATTTATTTGCTACCCATCTCACATTTCCAGGAGACTATGTTAGAATATGGGCTGGAATTCAAATGCTCCTTTCTTAGAAACATAGTAACCTATGTTTTATGAAGACATATACATAGTTCTGATAGTTTAATATTGTCTATACACCACTATGTATGAAGAACGGTTACAGGAACTGGGCCTGGTTAGACTAGTGAAGGGAAGGGCCAGGGAAGACAGGAGAGCAGTCTTCCAATATTTGAGGGGCTGCCACAGAGAGGAGGAAGGGGTCAAGCTGTTTTCTAAAGCACCTGAAGGCAGACAAGGAATAAAGGATGGAAACTGAACAAGGAGAGATTTAACCTGGAAATAAAGAGAAATTTTCTGACAGTGAGAACAATCAATCAATGGAACAGAAGTTGCCTTCAGGAGTTGTGGGAGCATCATCACTTGAGACTTTCAAGAAAAGATTGGATTGCCATTTTGTCAGAAATGGTGTAAAGTCTCCCACTTGGGGGGGTTGGACTAGATGACCTACAAGACCCCTTCCAAATCTGATTATATATATGTTATATGTGTCTGCTTAAAGTTTCAGGTCAAACTGTTTTTCATGTATCTTTTACATAACACTTGTTGTCTGTATTCATATAACATATTTAGCAAATCGAACTTAGCTTTATTCTTGATAAATCACGAGCTTTTGGGGGTTTGTATGTTGTGTGAATGTAGGCTGCTGGATTAGTTCATGATTCAATGTATTGGGTAGACACAGAAAGTGTTTTCCTTTCTTCTCTTCTCCACCATATTCGTCTATGAATCAGAATATGAAGTAAAAGCCACATCACACAAACTGGTATGGGGACATCATTTTCTTTGATAATGATAACACATATTTTCATGTGATGTCTGGTCAACAAAGCTTAATCTTCAGAAGCTACTATCTCTTGTTGATATTCATTTTCCAGATGAGTGATTGTTTTTGTTTCTGAAAAAAAAGATATGTCAAGTGTAAGAAGTTGGATCAAGGGATTAATGTCCAGTTTGAATAAATAGAATGTCAATTCTTACTGGCTATGACAAGGGGGTTCATTGATGGATTAAGATGAAAATATGGTTAAATAAGTCTTGGCCACTTGACCTGGCCCCTTATATAAGAGATATTTCTTCAACCTTTTGGCTGTACTATCTGATTAGATTATGATCCACATACGTGGATAGGTAAGTCAAGTCAACTGAGGACAAAACTCACATCCATAATACTTTTGTGAGAGGTTATTATGACCAAAATTGCAAACCTACCTGTGTATTGATCAAAGCTGGGCCCTTCAGCTAGAGGTTAAAAAGAAGTCAATTATTCTTATAGCACTGGTGGTTTTAACTTATGGAAAGAGTACAGGAAACTACCTGAATTTCATAATGAATAATAAAAATGTAATAAAGGACCATTTTTTTAAAAAATGGTAATATATTCAACAAATCAATGAAATAAAAGTCAACTGAGCTATTGGTTAATTTTCAGGTGGTTCAGCTCCTAGAAGGAATTATCATTAATTCTATTATTTATTTTACAACATTTGTCTGTCCCCCTAATCATTAGAATTATGGCTGGTCTACCATCATAAAATGCTTTTTAAAAAGCACAAAAGACATAACATAAAAAGAATCTGTAGTATAGGAAATGACGATTGCCCAATAATCATAGTATGAAGGCCCATTGGTGTAGAAGAATCTTCAGGACATTTCTAAACCAAAGGAATGTTAGGGTCAATTGTACTTTTGGAGGTTTCTAGACTATGCAGGCTATTAGTGAAAAGGCCTGTCATTATATTTCGCTCCAAGAGATCTCTTGGCAGGATCCTCAACAGACTTTCTCTTTGGTGACTAGATTAGATGGATGGAATTATATTTGATAATGTAGTCCTTGGTATATATCCAGATATATAAAAACAATATTATATATACAGGTAATCCTCAACTTACAACCACAATCGGGCTAGAATTTCCATCACTAAGTGATTCAGTCATAAAACAAGATGCCATGTCACTGCATGATTTACCGACCACAATTCTGGCATTCCACATTGCTGATGTTAAGCAAGAATCAGGGGTCATTAAGTGAATACACCCTCATGCAAGCCAAGGTGCCACACCGACCCCAAATCTCCATAAGAGAAGGGACTACCTTCAACTTCCCCCACCCACCTATTTCTCTCCCCCCCCCCAAAATATCTGTCATTTTGGCTGTCCTGCACCTTGCCTAGTGGGGCAGTAAGCAGCTCAAAAATCTCATGATTCATGACTGCTTGCCACATCTTGGGAAGCCTCAGCCACCCAAGCCCAGGCTGAACCAAAATCACCCTTGCTTCTAAGGCCAGAATGGTGGCAATCACACAATATAGTGTATCTGATCATTGAATAGACCCATTTTCTGAATTAGTGCCATATACTGAATGATAAGCTAACTACATAAGTAAGGTATTCAAAATGCTGTGCCATAAAAAAGATCTAGATTAGAATTAAAAATGCATCTGACTGCTGTCTTTTGGATTGCTGCTGTATATATATAGCAGTGTATCTACCCTGCATAGCTGTGGTGGGATTCAATTTTTTTTTTACTACTGGCTCTGTGGGCGTGGGTTGGTGGGCTTGGCAAAGGAAGGATAGCATAAAATCTCCAGTCAGAGGTGGAATTTGTTGGTTCTCTGAACTACTCAAAATTTCCTCTACTGGTTCTCCAGAACTGGTCAGAACCTGCTGAATACCAGTTCTGCTGCATAGTAATAGTGGTCCATTGTCTATCTTTTTACAGATCTTGCTTGCAGGGAACAGAAGCAGACCAGGAAAATGTCATCTTCTCTTTGATACACTTTTCACTTTACATTTCAGATACAGGTATTCCTCGACTTATGACCACAACTGAGTCCAACATTTCTGTTGTTAAGTGAAACATTTGTTAAGTGAGTTTTGCCCCCATTTTCTTGCCACAGTTGTAAAGTGAATCACTGAAATTGTTAAGTGAATCTGGCATCCCCATTGACTTTGCTTGTCAGAAGGTCACAGAAGGTGATCACGTATAACCACTTTTATTCGCACTTATAACCATTGCAGCATCCGAATTTTGATCACATGGCCACAGGGATGCTGCAATGGTTATAAATGTGAAAAACAGTCATAAGTCACTTTTTTCAATCCCGTCGTAACTTCAAACAGTCACTAAATGTAAATGTAATTGTATGGGGTTTTTATTGTTCGCCGCCCTGAGTCCTTAGGGAGAAGGGCGGTGTTAGTATATCTAACGTTTGGGTTTGTAATATATAAGCCAGGATTGAAAGTGTATGTCACTTTAAGAGTAGCCGGAATGTGATTGGCTGTGGCTACAGCAACCGGCCTTAAGATGGAGCCAGAAACCTGGTTCTCTCTCTCTGCTCTATCTCTTTGTTGATTGCCTACTGTTTATGGTTCTCCATATTTTGACTTCGACTATTGGATGTAAGTTTGCTACTGTTTTGACAAACTACAAACTGTGCCTGCTGATTGGTAAGGACAAGGACATATTGATATTTGGAATAGCATTAAAATACTGACTGACTTGTTTCATGTATGACTCGGACTGTTTTTGGACTCTGCTAAATCCTCACTGATAGTAAAACCAACGTTTCCTGTATTCAGTTTACTCCTCGTGTCCAGTGTCTTATTCATTGTCTCTCTACTCACGCTTTCCTGGCTGCACTCGTTTCTCCTCACGGAGGAATATCTCACGGAGATATACTAACAGGCGGCATACAAGTCTAATAAAATAAATAATAAATAAATAAATGAGCTGTTGTAAATCGAGGACTACCTGAATTTCCAAGCATCATACTATTGCTAGTATCCATTTCTGACTTGAAAGCAGGCAGGGCATCTACGCTTTTTTGTTCAAATAAGGCCAAGTCTAGTTTTCAGTTGTATCAAGCTAGTACACCCAATTCAGCAATACTGAATTGGAATTTAATAAGCATAGAATAGAATGGAATGGAATGGAATGGGATGGGATGGGATGGGATGGGATGGGATGGGATAGAATAGAATAGAATAGAATAGAATAGAATAGAATAGAATAGAATAGAATAGAAAATATGGAATGGAATGGAATGGAGTGGAGTAGAGTAGAGTGGAGTGGAGCGGAATTAAGCTGAGGAGAAGAGAGGAGAGGAGAGGAGAGGAGAGGACAGGACAGGACAGGACAGGACAAGACAAGACAAGACAAGACAAGACAAGACAAGACAAGACAAGACAAGACAAGAGAGCTGGAAGGGACTTTGGACATCTTCTAGTCCAACTCCCTGCACAGGCAGGAAACCCTAAACCATTTCAAACAAATGCAATATCCTGAGTTAATTTTGGTTTGTATTTTCAAATTTTGTACAGTCAAATTTTTTGAGGGGTTCATTCACACAAAAATGAAATGGTCTTTTTTAATGTATTTGAATGTCTAAGCATAAACCTTCCTTAGGCTTATAATTTTAGGACTTTGCTATTTCAAATGACCTTCGGATCAGTATTAGGAACATCTTCGTGATCAGCTTCCCTTTGATTCTATAGAGAAAGCTCAAATGCCCAAACATGGAAAACATGGAAAAATGCAGCTTAAATGCCCAAACATGGAAAAAGTCAAACTGTATCACATTGGCCCTTTGTTTAAGATGAATAATGCCTTTTAAGTTTTTAATCTTGAAACTAGCCCCTGGCTTTTTGGCATCAGCAATTCCTTCTCTGTCAACAATCCTAAGACAGGTTGACTTTTCCTTATTGACAAAACTGATTGGACTCCTTAACAAAGGAAGGCTTGCATTTGGTCAATCAACCTTGAAATTTCCAGCCAGATACTGGCTATAAATACAGATGCTAGCAGTTGTCCTTCCTCACATCATTGGCTTTACTCCTGAATCGTTGTGAAGTCAACTCAAACCAAGCCAAGTCAAGATGCATCTCCAGGCTGTAGCTTCTGCTTTCCTCATTGTTTTCCTTTGCCAACATGATGTTTTGGTAAGTCTGTTCTGTGTTTTAATGAATACTTCTGATATCTGTCCTGAATGTTTAGCAAGGTATTCAGTGAGATGCAGGAATACAATTTTGCATGTTTTATCGAGGAATGATGTTCTGTATTGGGTGAGCTAGTGTTGATCTCTACTACTTGCTTATGTAGCATAATGATGAGCCACTTATTGCTTTGAGAAGGCAAGATACCATTTGCCTGTTGGGAAGGTGATCTCCACCCAGACATTCTTGCTGTGCATTCAAAGTAGTGTTTTCATCCCTCTGCTGGAATAGCTAGACCAGTTGAAACTCTGTATTGCTTCATTCTATCTGCCTCCATTCCAATTTGCTAATCTGTGTGCTGATGGGTATGAGGTTTCCCCAGTGCCCCTACTCAATGACTATGGACTGCTGCCATGAAAGCTGGACTTTTTTTCTAAAAGGTGCAGCAGAGGAAAGGATAAAATGCACATCTTTAGTCCTGTTTGCTTTGTTTTTACAGAGGAATACCAATAGTAATAATAATTCCTGGGTAGATCACAAAGAAAAAAAAATGCAGAAAAATAATATAAAAACTATAAAGAAAGTCCTTGACTTACAAGCACCATTGAGCCTAAAATTTCTATTGTTAAGTGGCACATTTGTAAAGTGAGTTTTGCTCCATTTTATGACTTTTCTTGCCACAGTTGTTAAGTGAATTGCTGCAGTTGATCAGTTAGTAACATGGTTATTAAATGGCTTCCCCACTGACTTTGCTTTTCAGAAGGTCACAAGAGGTGATCACATGATCCTCGGACAGAGCAAAGGTCATAAATAGGAACCAGTTGCCAAGCATCCGAATTTTGATCACATGATCATGGAGATGTTGCAAAGGAACCATGAAAAATGGGGGGAAAGTCACATTTTTCAGTGCCATTGCAACTCTGAACGGTCACAAAAGAAACTGTTGCAAGTCAATGATGCTATACAACTATAAAATAAGGGATAAGAGATGACAAAATCATAATAATAACAAGAGACATACCTGTACTATCCAAAGGGGTTTCAGCCATCCTCACTAAAGGTCAAGATCTTCAAAAACCAGAAGGATGGGAGCCACCAAGATTTTTGGGGGTAGCCTCATTCCAGAGACCAGGTGCTGCTAAGGAGAAGGTGCATTTCTGGCATCCTGATAAATGGCATCATTTAATTGAAGTAACCTGGAGTGCACCAACTTTGCTAGTTCAAATTGTCTGGGCAGATACTATAGAAGATGGGAAGTTTTGAAAACCATAGGTAGTCCTTGACATACAACAGCTAGTTTAGCTAGTTTGAGGTTACAACAGCACTGGAAAAGGTGGTGACCATTTTTTACACTTGTGATCTTGGACCATCCTCCTGGTCATGTAATTTATATTTGGATTCTTGACAACTGATTCAAATTTAAGACGGTTGTTTGTCAGAGACTGTGAAAGTTGATCACAAAGTCAAGAGGGAAGCCAGATTCACTTAACAACCATGTGACTAATTTAATAACTGCAGTAATCCACTTAAGAAGTATGGTAAGAAAAGTAAAATGGGGGAAAACTCACTTAACAACAGAACTTGGTCACATGAGTTGCGCTGCGAGAGAGTGATGGCCCAAAGTCACCCACTTGGCTTCCATGCCTAAAGAAGGACCAAAATTCACAGGGTTCTGGTTTCTAGTCCAGCACCTTAGTCTCTACACCAAACTGGCTTTAGTTTAAGAGATTTGCAAAACATCTTGTAGATGGTTAAAAGGAAAAGAAAAACAGAATGGAAGAATAACTGGGTTATTTTCATTTTAAATTTAGGTCTCTGCCCTAAATTTGGTGAGTATTATAAGTTTTCCATGTGCTTAGAGAATGTGCAGAATCATTACATTTCATGAATGTCATAAATATGCCTGATTTCCAATCTGGGGATAAATATTCATTTTTGGGTGCTAACTTTTAAACCTGCATGGTTTTGTGATATGTTCTCTTCAATGAACAACTTGACATGAACATGCTTGGCAGAATACATCAAACCGCCCAATGCAGTGAAATAGTTGTGTAAACAATTCCAGTAAACCCAGATTGCAATTCAAAATGGGTAATGTCAAGAAATGTAAATATGATTAATATTTGCAATTTAGATGCTTACTATTATCTTTTAAAATTAATTGGTATCATAGAATACTTTATTGGCCAAGTGTGATTGGACACACAAGGAATTTGTCTTGGTGTAAATACTCTTAGTGTAGATAAAAGAAAAGATACATTCGTCAAGAGTCAAGAATCATAAGGTACGACACTTAGTGATAGTCATAGGGTACAATAAGCGATCAATCATATTAGCAAACAGTCCATATAAATCGTAAGGATACAAGCAACAAAGCTACAGTCATACAGTCACAAGTGGCAGGGGATGGGTGATAAGGAGTGATGAGAAGATTAACAGTAATAGTAGTGCAGACTTTGTAAATAGTTGAACAGGGTTGAGGGAATTATTTGTTTAGCAAAGTGATGGTGTTGGAAAAAAACTGTTCTTGTATCTAGTTGTTCTGGTGTGCAGTACTCTATAGTGTCATTTTGAGGGAAGGAGTTGAAACAGTTTATGTCCGGGATATGAGGGGTCTGTAAAAATGTTCACAACCCTCTTTTTGACTTGTGCAGTATACAGGTCCTCAACTGAAGGCAGGTTGGTAGTAATTGTTTTTTCTGCAGTCCTAATTACGCTCTGAAGTCTGTGGCTGTCCTGTTGGGTTGCAGAACCAAACCAGATAGTTATAGAGGTGCAGATGACAGACTCAATCATTCCTCTGTTTTGTTTCAAAACAATTGTATTGATTTTGATCATGAAGTGTTCTAAAATATCCTAAATATTCAAATAGTTTACATCAGATTAACCACTCTACAGAAGGCATCAGGTCAAACTGCTTTGGTTTAAGGCAGAGGTCCCCAAACAGCTATGCTGGCTGGAGAATTCTGGGAGTTGAAGTCCACAAGTCTTAAAGTTTCCAAGTTTGGGGACCTCTGATTTAAGGGATCTAGAAAGCTATGTTAAGTTGTTGTGAATGATTAAAAGATTTTAAAAAAAACCATTGCATGGAAGAAATAACTATACCCCTTTAATGTTCAATTTAGGGAGGAGCTGTAGGAGGAAATGGGGTAAGTATTGCAAAACTCCCCTAATACTTCCAGTGGTGGGACATGTAACAAAATTAATCACAAAATGACTGAAAGTTTTGCATGTGCACAGATAGATAAGCATCAGAAACTCATATCAGCATTAAAATTAACTAAGATTTGTAGGTTGAGTCAATATGGCTGCTAATTCTTTACTTAAGATTCTTTAAAACATTTGGTGGACACAGTTAAGTCCTCCTATAACAATGGGTCAACCTTCTGCATCTCTAAGCATCTTTTCTGCTGTATTCTATCTTTCTAGAAGGTGAACGTTTCTGTTTAGTCTCAGACCACCCCAAACTTTCTCCTGCTAGTTGAAGTATCCTGGATCTGGAAGGAATAAAGGAATCTTATCTTATTGCCTTCCTTGCACCAACCTCTCCTCCTAACACACATTCAAATGATTGTAGCTTTGTGTGCAAGGAAAATCTGAAGGTGGATCCAAACAATAATAACCAAAAAGAAACCTCCCTATAAAGCCAAGTTGCCCAAGGGTTGCCTTAGCGGTTGACGCTAACAATCCCTTTTTCCAGTATTCTGTGCAAAGTAAAGTTATGCCTCCCAATTGCACAAGGAGTTCTGAGTCTGGACTAGAGGTTTGCACAAGACACACGAGGGCTGACTGACTCCAGATAGGTCAGAAACTGCTTAAAAAGGATTCTGGAGATATCAATTGGACTGACCAGCCAAGGATAATCAGCACCCTTCTTTGGATTTAACAATGCAATAAATGTGCAGAATCGTTGATGGACGATGAGGCATAAAAATTTATGCTTCATCATCCATCAACGATTCTGCACATTTATTGCATTGTGAAATCTTTATGCTTCTGTATTTCTCAAAAGTATCCTTATGCTGGGTCATATTAATCTCTGAATTATCCAAGGAATTGTTTTGCTCATAAATGAAAGCAAGTTGGCTTGACTGGAATAATTGACTTTCCTGGTGGATGTTTGCTTGCATGAATGTAAAACTGAGAATAAGGGGGAAGTATTAGCTCATTCTGCAGATTTCTTTCTAAAAATCCAAACAAATCAGGAAGCAATATAAAAATTATTGGTCTTCTTTGTACTTCCTGGATCATAACAATAAGGTTCTCTAACAGAAAAAAAAATAAGTGCAGGAGTATGAAAATGAGCTGTAGAAATATTTGTCTAGGAAAAACAACTTCCTGTTGGAGAAAGGCTCACTTACAGGCCATCCATAATCATAGCACCTCTAAGCTGGTACCTCGATGAGTTTTAAGAAAATGCAAAATTTCTTTTTGGTCTGCCACTGTATATTGCTGCTGCAGGTATTTTATTGATTAATCTTGAGTAACCTACTTTGGTAACATCAGTAACTTACAGATTCAATAATCTATTATCCATTCAGTAACCTATAAGAACAGAATAACTTTCTTTCTTTCTTTCTTTCTTTCTTTCTTTCTTTCTTTCTTTCTTTCTTTCTTTCTTTCTGTTTCTCCTTCCTTCCTTCCTTCTTTCTTTCTTTCTTTTTATTCTTTTTTTGTAGCTCCTAGGTCAGGTGAGTGTCTCTACTTACAACTTAATTTAATAAACACCAAATATGAACAGTATTCTATATGAAGGGCATGGATTTGGTTGGCAACTACATTAGGCTTGTATTCAGAAATTGCTTAGAAAAGATTTTGGAGATATCAATTGGACTGGCCAATGTCCTTTGGACTGGCCAAAGGAAAATTTGCATCCTTCTTTGGGTTTCATTATCCCTCAGTACCCTACAGAAGAAAAATAATGATTTCTTTCTTTTATTTTATTCCTTCTTTATTTTAGGCCCCAGTATTAGTGTCTCTACTTACCACTTAATTAAATAAACACCAAATATGTACAGTACTCCATGTGAAGGAATTTGGCTAACAACTACAGAAAAGGGGGGGGGAGTATGAAATAAAAGTGTTCTTCTCATTTAACCCCATGTTTATTGTAGGGAGGGTTTTTTGCCCAACCAACAACTGACCAGCAGCGGTACCTATCTCCTACAATATACTTCCTACATAATTCTTTCTTTCTTTTCTTTCCTTCTTTCTTTATTTTAGCTCTCAGGACAGGTGAGTGTCACTACTTAACATATCACTAAATATTAGGAGTACTCTATGCAAAGCAGGGATTTGGCTAACAACTATGTCATGGTGTCAGGGAGTGTTTTGCACATTTTTATTTACGTCTAATTCCTTATATGAGATTCTTTAAAATGTTGGGTGAACACAGGAAGTTCTCTCACTCACAACTATTAGTGAACCCTTTACACTTGTACTTATCTTTTCTGCAGCATTATACCTTTCTAGAAGATGAACCTATCTGATTCATCTCAGACCTTCCAATATTTTGTCCTACAGTTGAAGGATAGGGCAGATCTAGAAAAAGGCCTTCTTGTTGGAGAAAGATATAGTTATGGGTCATCTATTTAGTGTGCCATTTGTAAGCTGGTACCTGGATGAGTTTTGTTTTGAGGCCTTGGGGAATAAGAGTGGAAGTCAGAGGACTGTTGAATGGGCAGCATTCCTCTTGGATCTGCCCCTGTAACTTGCTACTGCTGCTATTTTCCTTCAGAGATTCTGTTCAATTCCCCAAGTTAATGCTTTGTGGAAGAAAAAACAACAACTGACCAGCAGTGGTACCTTTCTTCTACAATATACTTCCTACATTATATTATCTTAACTGGTTGTTCTTTCTTTGCTATTGGTTCCTTTTGTGAGAAGAAACAAGTAGCAAGATGAGAATTTAAAAAAAAGGAGGATGGGAATACAAAGTATGGAATTTGTTGAGTGAACTACTCTTACATTGTTATAATCCATAGACTCACACATCTACAATCCATTGGAATCTCCTTCCCAGGAGAAAGTTGATCAGTGTAGCATCCATGGCGTTCCCAGCTGCTAACAGAATTTATAAATTTTTCAGTCCTGATATGGATTTACCAGATTGTATATTCTCAGTTTAATTGGAGAATACACATGCAGTAACTTATTTTCCTTTTCACCCTTTGGATAGCAGCTCACCTTTTTTTTAATTCCATTTTTTTCTAAGTTCACTTTTCCCCCTATTGATTAACCATGAGTAACCTACTTTAGTAACCTCAGTACCTTACATATCCAGCAAACTATTATCCGCTCAGAGCCCCACAGAAGAAAAATAATTCTGTCTTTCTTTTCTTTCATTCTTTCTTTATTTTAGCTCCCCGGACAGGTGAGTGTCACTACTTAACATATAACTAAATAAACACCAAATATTAGGAGTACTCTATGCAAAGCAGGGATTTGGCTAACAACTATGTCATGGTTGTACTCATGCTAAGCTAAAGCCATTTTCTGAATTCACACATTACAGTGGACCATAAATAGATCAAACGCTTTGAGTTCTCCTGAAATATAAATACTCTAAGTATATCCAGGGTGACAAGTAAACTAATTCATCATGTAGAAATGCAATCTCTACCTTTTCCTCAAGCATCTTGTGGAAACATAGGCTGCTGCTCCTTCTTCTCCATCCTCTCCTTCTTTCACCTATAGATTACACTATGTTTTTGGACAAACTTTATAGTATGAACATGCTTCACCTTATATGCAATCAATCAATTGCAGTAGAACTGGACGGGATCTTGATATCTTCTGATCCAACCCTGCTGCTCAAGCAGGAGACCCTATTTCAGGCAAGTGACTGTCCAGAGTCTTCTTAAAAGCCTCCAGTGATGAAGCACCCACAACTTCTAACAGCAAGCTGTTCCTCTAGTTAATTGCCCTTGCTGTTGGGAAGTTTCCCCTTAATTCCAGGTTGCATCTCTTATTGATTAGTTTCCATCCATTGTTTCTTATCCTGCCTTCTGGTGCTTTGGAAAATAAGTTGACCCCCTCTTCTTTTTGGCAGTCCCTCAAACACTGAAATAGTGCTATCATGTCCCCTCTAGTCCTTCTTTTCTCTAGACTAGCCAAACCCAAATCCTGGAACCATTCTCGGTTTTAATTCAGCTAAGTTGGTTTTAATGTGTGAATTTAGAAAATGGCTTATTTCAGGAAGCACATTTAGCATGAATGCAACCATGGCATTGATGTTAGCCAATATATATATATCTGCCTTTAAACCATTCTCTATATACTTGATAAAAGTTATACGCAGGGCTGCTATGGCATTTCAAAAGATGGGGAAGAGGGGGAAAAAGTATGAAAAAAAGTGTTCTTATCATTTAACCCCATGTTTATTTTAGGGAGGGTTTTTTGCCCATTTTTGTTTATGTCTGCTCTGTAAACAAAGTATCAACCCCTAATTAGTAATGTTCAAATCAGGTGTCCTGATGAATTAAATGAGAACAGAAGTGATCAGATCAAACTGCTTTGGTTTAAGAGTCCTGCAAAGTAATGTTAAGTTGTTGTGGATCATTAAAAGATTAAAAAAACACATTGCATGGAAGAAATAACTATACTGTTTTAATGTTCCATTTAGGTTAACTCTGTGGTAAGTATTACAAAGCTCTGCTAATGCTTCCCATGTAATAAAATATATCATGAAATAACTGAAAAGTTTTGATGTGAACAAATATGTAAGTATCAGAAAATGATAAAAATAAGCTCTGTAGGTTTGGTCATGTGGCTGCTAATTCTTTACATGAAATTCCTAAAAATATTGGGTGAACACAGTAAGTCCTCATATAACTATGTCTGAACCCTCTGCATCTCTAAACCTCTTTTCTGCTGCATTCTATCTTTTTAGAAGGTGAATCTTTCTGATTAGTGTCAGACCTCCCAATATTTTCTCCTGCAGCTGAACGAAAGGGATGATTTGTAAGGAACCCAATTACCATGGTGCACCTTGATTCCTTTGCAACTTCAGTAACCCACAGATCCAGTAACCAAATATGCCCAGTTATAAAAGGGTTTTTATCATTTATCGCCATGTTTATTTTAGGGCGTGTTTTGCCCATATTTATTTATGACTAATTCTTTATATGAGATTTTTTAAAATGTTGGATGAACACAGGAAGTTCTCTCACTCACAAATATTACTGAACCCTTTTCACCTCTACTTATCTTTTCTGCAGCATTATACCTTTCTAGAAGATGAACCTATCTGATTTGTCTCAGACCTCCCAATATTTTGTCCTACAGTTGAAGGATAAGGCAGATCTAGAAAAAGGCCTTCTTGTTGGAGAAAGGTTTAGTTAAGGGTCATCCATTTAGTGTGGTATTTGTAAGCTGGTACCTGGATGAGTTTTGTTTTGAGGCCTTGGGGAATAAGAGTGGAAGTCAGAGGGCTGTTGAATGGGCAGCATTCCTCTTGGATCTGCCCCTGTAACTTGCTACTGCTGCTATTTTCCTTCAGAGATTCTGTTCAATTCCCCAAGTTAATGCTTTGTGGAAGAAAAAACAACAACTGACCAGCAGTGGTACCTATCTTCTACAATATACTTCCTACATTATATTATCTTAACTGGTTGTTCTTTCTTTGCTATTGGTTCCTTTTGTGAGAAGAAACGAGGAGCAAGATGAGAACTTAAAAAAAAGGAGGATGGGAATACAAAGTATGGAATTTGTTGAGTGAACTACTCTTACATTGCTATAATCCATAGAGTCACACATCTACAATCCATTGGAATCTCCTTCCCAGGAGAAAGTTGATCAGCGTAGCATCCATGGCGTTCCCAGCTGCTAACAGAATTTATAAATTTTTCAGTCCTGATGTGGATTTACCAGATTGTATATTCTCAGTTTAATTGGAGAATACACATGCAGTAACTTATTTTCCTTTTCACCCTTTGGATAGCAGCTCACCTTTTTTTTAATTTCCATTTTTTTTCCTAAGTTCACTTTTTCCCCTATTGATTAACCATGAGTAACCTACTTTAGTAACCTCAGTACCTTACATATCCTGCAAACTATTATCCCCTCAGCGCCCCACAGAAGAAAAATAATTCTTTCTTTCTTTTCTTTCATTCTTTCTTTATTTTAGCTCTCAGGACAGGTGAGTGTCACTACTTAACATATCACTAAATAAACACCAAATATTAGGAGTACTTTATGCAAAGCAGGGATTTGGCTGACAACTATGTCATGGTGTCAGGGAGTGTTTTGCACTTTTTTATTTACGTCTAATTCTTTATATGAGATTCTTTAAAATGTTGGGTGAACACAGGAAGTTCTCTCACTCACAACTATTAGTGAACCCTTTACACTTGTACTTATCTTTTCTGCAGCATTATACCTTTCTAGAAGATGAACCTATCTGATTCATCTCAGACCTTCCAATATTTTGTCCTAGGTTGAAGGATAGTGCAAATCTAGAAAAAGGCCTTCTTGTTGGAGAAAGATATAGTTATGGGTCATCTATTTAGTGTGCCATTTGTAAGCTGGTACCTGGATGAGTTTTGTTTTGAAGCCTTGGGGAATAAGAGTGGAAGTCAGAGGGCTGTTGAATGGGCAGCATTCCTCTTGGATCTGCCCCTGTAACTTGCTACTGCTGCTATTTTCCTTCAGAGATTCTGTTCAATTCCCCAAGTTAATGCTTTGTGGAAGAAAAAACAACAACTGACCAGCAGTGGTACCTATCTTCTACAATATACTTCCTACATTATATTATCTTAACTGGTTGTTCTTTCTTTGCTATTGGTTCCTTTTGTGAGAAGAAACAAGTAGCAAGATGAGAACTTTAAAAAAAGGAGGATGGGAATACAAAGTATGGAATTTGTTGAGTGAACTACTCTTACATTGTTATAATCCATAGACTCACACATCTACAATCCATTGGAATCTCCTTCCCAGGAGAAAGTTGATCAGTGTAGCATCCATGGCTTTCCCAGCTGCTAACAGAATTTATAAATTTTTCAGTCCTGATATGGATTTACCAGATTGTATATTCTCAGTTTAATTGGAGAATACACATGCAGTAACTTATTTTCCTTTTCACCCTTTGGATAGCAGCTCACCTTTTTTTTAATTCCCTTTTTTTCTAAGTTCACTTTTTCCCCTATTGATTAACCTACTTTAGTAACCTCAGTACCTTACATATCCAGCAAACTATTATCCCCTCAGAGCCCCACAGAAGAAAAATAATTCTGTCTTTCTTTTCTTTCATTCTTTCTTTATTTTAGCTCCCCGCACAGGTGAGTGTCACTACTTAACATATAACTAAATAAACACCAAATATTAGGAGTACTCTATGCAAAGCAGGGATTTGGCTAACAACTATGTCATGGTTGTACTCATGCTAAGCTAAAGCCATTTTCTGAATTCACACATTACAGTGGACCATAAATAGATCAAACGCTTTGAGTTCTCCTGAAATATAAATACTCTAAGTATATCCAGGGTGACAGGTAAATTAATTCATCATGTAGAAATGCAAACTCTACCTTTTCCTCAAGCATCTTGTGGAAACATAGGCTGCTGCTCCTTCTTCTCCATCCTCTCCTTCTTTCACCTGTAGATTACACTATGTTTTTGGACAAACTTTATAGTGTGAACGTGCTTCACCTTATATGCAATCAATCAATTGCAGTAGAACTGGAAGGGATCTTGATGTCTTCTGATCCAACCCTGCTGCTCAAGCAAGAGGCCCTATTTCAGGCAAGTGACTGTCCAGAGTCTTCTTAAAAGCCTCCAGTGATGAAGCACCCACAACTTCTAACAGCAAGCTGTTCCTCTAGTTAATTGCCCTTGCTGTTGGGAAGTTTCTCCTTAATTCCAGGTTGCATCTCTTATTGATTAGTTTCCATCCATTGTTTCTTATCCTGCCTTCTGGTGCTTTGGAAAATAAGTTGACCCCCTCTTCTTTTTGGCAGCCCCTCCAATACTGAAATAGTGCTATCATGTCCCCTCTAGTCCTTCTTTTCTCTAGACTAGCCAAACCCAAATCCTGGAACCATTCTAGGTTTTAATTCAGCTAAGTTGGTTTTAATGTGTGAATTTAGAAAATGGCTTATTTCAGGAAGCACATTTAGCATGAATGCAACCACGGCATTGTTGTTAGCCAATATATATATATATCTGCCTTTAAACAGTTCTCTATATACTTGATAAAAGTTATACGCAGGGCTGCTATGGCATTTCAAAAGATGGGGAAGAGGGGGAAAAAGTATGAAAAAAAGTGTTCTTATCATTTAACCCCATGTTTATTTTAGGGACCTTTTTTCCCATTTTTATGTTTTGTCTGCTCTGTAAACAATGTATCAACCCCTAATTAGTAATGTTCAAATCAGGTGTCCTAAGGAATTAAATAAGAACAGAAGTGATCAGATCAAACTGCTTCGGTTTAAGAGCTCTGCAAGGCAATGTTAAGTTGTTGTGGATCATTAAAAGATTTTTAAAAATCATTGCATGGAAGAAAGAACTATACTATTTTAATGTTCCATTTAGGTTAACTCTGTGGTAAGTATTACAAAGCTCTGCTAATGCTTCCCATGTAATAAAATATATCATGAAATAACTGAAAAGTTTTGATGTGAACAAATATGTAAGTATCAGAAAATGATAAAAATAAGCTCTGTAGGTTTGGTCATGTGGCTGCTAATTCTTTACATGAAATTCTTAAAAATATTGGGTGAACACAGTAAGTCCTCATATAACTATGTCTGAACCCTCTGCATCTCTAAACCTCTTTTCTGCTGCATTCTATCTTTTTAGAAGGTGAATTTTTCTGATTAGTGTCAGACCTCCCAATATTTTCTCCTGCAGCTGAACGAAAGGGATGATTTGTAAGGAACCCAATTACCATGGTGCACCTTGATTCCTTTGCAACTTCAGTAACCCACAGATCCAGTAACCAAATACGCCCAGTTATAAAAGGGTTTTTATCATTTATCGCCATGTTTATTTTAGGGAGTGTTTTGCCCATATTTATTTATGACTAATTCTTTATATGAGATTTTTTAAAATGTTGGATGAACACAGGAAGTTCTCTCACTCACAAATATTACTGAACCCTTTTCACCTCTACTTATCTTTTCTGCAGCATTATACCTTTCTAGAAGATGAACCTATCTGATTTGTCGCAGACCTCCCAATATTTTGTCCTACAGTTGAAGGATAAGGCAGATCTAGAAAAAGGCCTTCTTGTTGGAGAAAGGTTTAGTTAAGGGTCATCCATTTAGTGTGGTATTTGTAAGCTGGTACCTGGATGAGTTTTGTTTTGAGGCCTTGGGGAATAAGAGTGGAAGTCAGAGGGCTGTTGAATGGGCAGCATTCCTCTTGGATCTGCCCCTGTAACTTGCTACTGCTGCTATTTTCCTTCAGAGATTCTGTTCAATTCCCCAAGTTAATGCTTTGTGGAAGAAAAACCAACAACTGACCAGCAGTGGTACCTTTCTTCTACAATATACTTCCTACATTATATTATCTTAACTGGTTGTTCTTTCTTTGCTATTGGTTCCTTTTGTGAGAAGAAACGAGGAGCAAGATGAGAACTTAAAAAAAGGAGGATGAGAATACAAAGTATGGAATTTGTTGAGTGAACTACTCTTACATTGTTATAATCCATAGAGTCACACATCTACAATCCATTGGAATCTCCTTCCCAGGAGAAAGTGGATCAGCGTAGCATCCATGGCTTTCCCAGCTGCTAACAGAATTTATAAATTTTTCAGTCCTGATGTGGATTTACCAGATTGTATATTCTCAGTTTAATTGGAGAATACACATGCAGTAACTTGTTTTCCTTTCACCCTTTGGATAGCAGCTCACCTTTTTTTTAATTTCCATTTTTTTCCCTAAGTTCATTTTTTCCCCTATTGATTAACCATGAGTAACCTACTTTAGTAACCTCAGTACCTTACATATCCTGCAAACTATTATCCCCTCAGCGCCCCACAGAAGAAAAATAATTCTTTCTTTCTTTTCTTTCATTCTTTCTTTATTTTAGCTCTCAGGACAGGTGAGTGTCACTACTTAACATATCACTAAATAAACACCAAATATTAGGAGTACTCTTATGCAAAGCAGGGATTTGGCTAACAACTATGTCATGGTGTCAGGGAGTGTTTTGCACATTTTTATTTACGTCTAATTCTTTATATGAGATTCTTTAAAATGTTGGGTGAACACAGGAAGTCCTCTCACTCACAACTATTAGTGAACCCTTTACACTTGTACTTATCTTTTCTGCAGCATTATACCTTTCTAGAAGATGAACCTATCTGATTCATCTCAGACCTTCCAATATTTTGTCCTACAGTTGAAGGATAGGGCAGATCTAGAAAAAGGCCTTCTTGTTGGACAAAGATATAGTTATGGGTCATCTATTTAGTGTGCCATTTGTAAGCTGGTACCTGGATGAGTTTTGTTTTGAGGCCTTGGGGAATAAGAGTGGAAGTCAGAGGACTGTTGAATGGGCAGCATTCCTCTTGGATCTGCCCTGTAACTTGCTACTGCTGCTATTTTCCTTCAGAGATTCTGTTCAATTCCCCAAGTTAATGCTTTGTGGAAGAAAAAAACAACTGACCAGCAGTGGTACCTTCTTCTACAATATACTTCCTACATTATATTATCTTAACTGGTTGTTCTTTCTTTGCTATTGGTTCCTTTTGTGAGAAGAAACAAGTAGCAAGATGAGAACTTTAAAAAAAGGAGGATGGGAATACAAAGTATGGAATTTGTTGAGTGAACTACTCTTACATTGTTATAATCCATAGACTCACACATCTACAATCCATTGGAATCTCCTTCCCAGGAGAAAGTTGATCAGTGTAGCATCCATGGCGTTCCCAGCTGCTAACAGAATTTATAAATTTTTCAGTCCTGATGTGGATTTACCAGATTGTATATTCTCAGTTTAATTGGAGAATACACATGCAGTAACTTATTTTCCTTTTCACCCTTTGGATAGCAGCTCACCTTTTTTTTAATTCCCTTTTTTTCTAAGTTCACTTTTTCCCCTATTGATTAACCTACTTTTGTAACCTCAGTACCTTACATATCCAGCAAATTATTATCCCCTCAGAGCCCCACAGAAGAAAAATAATTCTTCCTTTCTTTTCTTTCATTCTTTCTTTATTTTAGCTCCCCGGAAAGGTGAGTGTCACTACTTAACTTATAACTAAATAAACACCAAATATTAGGAGTACTCTATGCAAAGCAGGGATTTGGCTAACAACTATGTCATGGTTGTACTCATGCTAAGCTAAAGCCATTTTCTGAATTCACACATTACAGTGGACCATAAATAGATCAAACGCTTTGAGTTCTCCTGAAATATAAATACTCTAAGTATATCCAGGGTGACAGGTAAATTAATTCATCATGTAGAAATGCAAACTCTACCTTTTCCTCAAGCATCTTGTGGAAACATAGGCTGCTGCTCCTTCTTCTCCATCCTCTCCTTCTTTCACCTATAGATTACACTATGTTTTTGGACAAACTTTATAGTATGAACATGCTTCACCTTTTATGCAATCAATCAATTGCAGTAGAACTGGACGGGATCTTGATGTCTTCTGGTCCATCCCTGCTGCTCAAGCAGGAGACCCCATTTCAGGCAAGTGACTGTCCAGAGACTTCTTAAAAGCCTCCAGTGATGAAGCACCCACAACTTCTAACAGCAAGCTGTTCCTCTAGTTAATTGCCCTTGCTGTTGGGAAGTTTCCCCTTAATTCCAGGTTGCATCTCTTATTGATTAGTTTCCATCCATTGTTTCTTATCCTGCCTTCTGGTGCTTTGGAAAATAAGTTGACCCCCTCTTCTTTTTGGCAGCCCCTCCAATACTGAAATAGTGCTATCATGTCCCTCTAGTCCTTCTTTTCTCTAGACTAGCCGAACCCAAATCCTGGAACCATTCTTGGTTTTAATTTGTCGGAGGGGCTTAGAGAGCAGGTGGAGATCTACCCGCTCCCAGGCCGATCGAGCCCAGCTAAGAGCCCATATTAGGACTTACCTGGTAGCTATGAGAGCGGCGAGAAGGTCTTATCTCTCCACTCTCATAGCGTCCACAGATAACCGCCCAGCCGCCCTGTTTCGGGCTACCCGCTCTCTCCTTCATCCGGAGGGGGGGCGGACCCATTGCAGGGAAGGGCTGAGGAGTTTGGTCAATATCTGTTGGATAAGATCGCCGATTCGGGCGGTTGTCCTCTGATTTGCAGTGGTCTGAGGAACGGGATACAGGCAGTCTGGCCAGTGTGATCTGGGATGAGTTCGATCCTGTTTCCGAGGATGAAGTGGACGGGATCATGCGACGCCTGAGTTCCACCACATGTTTGTTGGATCTGTGCCCGTCCTGGCTGGCTTATGCCGCCAGGCAGGTCACCTGCGGTTGGCTCCGGGCAGTTGTCAACGCTTCATTAAGGGAGGGTGTCTTTCCTTCCGCCTTGAAGGAGGCGGTGGTGAGACCCCTCCTGAAGAAGCCTGCCCTGGACCTGACCGTGTTAGATAACTTTCTTCCAGTCTCCAACCTTCGCTTTTTAGCGAAGGTTGTTGAGAGTGTGGTGGCTCGGCAGTTTCCACTTTTCCTGGATGAAGCGGACTACCTGGATCCATATCAATCGGGCTTCCAACCTGGTTTCAGCACAGAGACGGCATTGGTCGCGCTGATGGATGATCTCTGGAGGGCTCAGGACAGGGGCTTTTCCTTTGTCTTTGTCCTATTAGACCTCTCAGCAGCTTTTGATACCATCGACCATGGTATCCTTCTGCGACGCCTCGGGGGGTTGGGTATGGGGGGCACTGTACTTCAGTGGTTCACCTCCTACCTCTCGGGGCAGTCACAGTCGGTATTGGCAGGGGGACAGAGGTCGTCCTCGAGGGTGCTCTCTTGTGGGGTTCCTCAGGGGTCGGTTCTCTTCCTCCTGCTATTTAACATCTATATGAAGCCGCTGGGTGAGATCATCTGTGGTTTTGGGGTGAGTTTCCATCAGTTCGCAGATGACACCCAGCTGTACATCTCCATCCCGAACCAGATCGGTGATGCCCTCTCCCTGATGACCCAGTGTTTGGATGCGGTGCGGATCTGGATGAATGGAAACATGCTTCGTCTCAACCCGGCCAAGACTGAGTGGCTGTGCATATCGGCGTCTCGGCCCAGTCAGGAATGTCCATCTTTGGCCATAGGGGGAGTGGTGTTACCCCCTGTGGATAGGGTGCAGAATTTGGGGGTCCTCCTGGACATACGGCTCTGGTTGGAGGAGTAGGTGGGGGCCGTCGCCAGGGGGGCCTTTGCCCAGCTCTGCCTAGTTCGCCAACTATGCCCTTTCCTGGACCGGGACGCCCTGCACATGGTTACTCACGCCCTTGTTACCTCTAAACTCAACTACTGCAACGCTCTCTATTTAGGACTGCCCTTGCATACCATCCGGAGATTGCAGCTGGTGCAGAATGCGGCGGCGCAGGTGGTGATGGGAGTTTCCCGATTCTCCCATGTTACCCCCCTCCTGCGCTGCCTGAATTGGTTGCCGGTTGCACTCCGGGTGAGATTCAAGGTTTTAGTTTTAACATACAAAGTCCTATATGACATGGGTCCTCAATATTTAAGGGAGCGACTCCTGCTGACATCGAATACTAACCGCCCTGTGCGAGCACATAGTCAAGGACTCCTTGGGGTCCCGTCAGCTGGCCAATGCCGGCTGGCAGTCCCCCGATGACAAGCCTATTCTATCACGGCCCCTGACCTCTGGAACCAACTTCCCTTGGAGCTCCGCCTGGCCCCTGACCTCCGCACCTTCCATCATGATTTGAAGACCTGGTTGTTTGACCAATCCGGGTTGTGACCCTCTTGGGTGGGGTGGTTTTATTCTTTTATTCTTTTATTTTGTATTTGTATTCTCTTGGGGCTTGTTTAGTTTAATTTTTTCTTAACTATTTATTGTTGTTGCTGTTTTTAGTTGTGAGAGCCGAGTCTTCAGAGATGGGGCGGCATACAAGTCCCATTAATAAATAAATAAATAAATAAAATAATTCAGCTAAGTTGGTTTTAATGTGTGAATTTAGAAAATGGCTTATTTCAGGAAGCACATTTAGCATGAATGCAACCATGGCATTGTTGTTAGCCAATATATATATCTGCCTTTAAACAGTTCTCTATATACTTGATAAAAGTTATACGCAGGGCTGCTATGGCATTTCAAAAGATGGGGAAGAGGGGGAAAAGTATGAAAAAAAGTGTTCTTATCATTTAACCCCATGTTTATTTTAGGGAGGGTTTTTTGCCCATTTTTGTTTATGTCTGCTCTGTAAACAAAGTATCAACCCCTAATTAGTAATGTTCAAATCATATCAACATTAAAACAAACTAAGCTCTGTAGGTTTGGTCAATGTGGCTGCTAATTCTTTACATGAAAATTTTAAAAATGTTGAATGAACGCAGTAAACTCCTCATATAACTATGAACCCTCTGTATCTCTAAACATGTTTTCTGCTGTATTCTATCTTTCTAGAAGGTGAATCTTTCTGATTAGTGTCAGAACTCCCAATATTTTCTCCTGCAGCTGATATGGATTTATCAGATTGTATTTTCTCAGATTAATTGGAGAATACACATACAGTAACTTATTTTCCTTTTCACCCTTTGTATACAAAGGGGGTATTTTATCCATTTTTATTTATGCCTGCTCTTTAAACAATATATCAAGCCTTGATTTGACAAGTTTAAATCAGGTGTCCTGAGGAATTAAATTAGAACAAAAGAGATCAGTTCAAACTACCTTCGGTTAAGAGTTCTGAGAAGCAATGTTACGTTGTTATGAATGATTAAAAGATTAAAAGGTAAAAAAAATGCATGGGAGAAATAACTGTACTATTTTAATTTCCCATTTAGGCTAACCCTGGGGTAAGTATCACAAAGCTCTGCTAATGGTTCCCATGTAATAAAATGAATCACAAAACAAGTAAAAAGTTTTCATGTGCACAGATAGGTAAGTATCATAAAACTAAGCTCTGTATCTTTGGTCAATGTGGCTGCTAACTCTTTATATGAGAGTCTTTAAAATGTTGGGGAACACAGTAAGTTCTCATGCAACTATGGCTGAACCTTCTGCATCTCTAAATGTCTTTTCTGCTGCATTATATCCTTATAGGAAGTGAACCTTTCTGATTAGTTTCAGAGCTCCCAGTAATTTCTCCTGTGTCTGAAGGATACGGGAAATCTGGAAGGAATAAACGAATTATCTTATTGCCTTCCTTGCAACAACCTCTCCTCCTGGCATATATTCAAACATATGTATGCAAGGAAATTCTATAGGTGGATCCAAACAATAACAATGAAAAAGAAAACTTCCCTATAAATCAAGGTTTTCCAATGGGGAATCTTAGTGGTGAACAATACCAATCCCCTTTTCAAACACTCAGTGCCAAGCAAAGCTATACTTTGCAATTGTACAAGGAATTTTGTGTCAGAACTAGAGATAAGCACAAGATACATGAGGATAGACTGACTCCAGATAGGTCAGAAACTGCTTACAAGGGTTCTGGAGATACATCGATTGGTCTGGCCAGCCAAGGAAAATTTGCATTCCTTCCTGCAAGAAATGTGCAGAAATGTTAATAGATGATAAAGTCATTTTATGCTTCCGTATTTCTCAAAAATGTTCTTAGAGTCTTTACATTGGGTTTGATTAATCTCTCAATTGTCCAGGGAATTGTTCTGCTTATAAAGGAAAACAAATTGGTTTGACTGGAATAAGTGACTTTATGAGGAATGTTTGCTTACATGCAAGTAAAATTGAGGATAGGAAATGAGAAAGGGAAGAGGATTATCTCATTCGTTGCCTCATTTGGTTGTTTTTTTCCCTAAAACTCCAGACAAACCTGGAAGTTTTTTAAGAATTATTATATAAAAAATTTTTTGCATCCTGGAACACATCAGTAAAGATCTCTAATTGGAAAAAAATAACTACAGGAGTATGAGAATGAGTTGTGCAAATATTTGCCTAGGAAGATACTTCCTGTTGGAGAAAGATTTACTTGTGGACCATCCTTTTAATGACACTTCTAAGCTGTGGCCAGGAGGAGTTTTGTTTTAAGTCCCTTGGTTAATAAGAGTCGAAGCCAGAGACCTGTTGAATAGGCAAAATTCCTCTTGGATTTACTACTGTATATGAATCGTGCCACTACTGCTATCTTTCTTCAGAACATTCTAGTCAATTCCCTAAATTAATCCTTTGTGGAAGAAAAACTGACTGCTGACAGTTATCCATCTTTTATTTGGAGAAAGTATAACATTCTTCCTATATACAGTGCGCGGATTCAGCCAGTTCACACCAATTTGGGAGAACCAGTTGTTAACTTTCTGAGCAGTTTGCCAAACTGGTTGTTAGAAGACATCATCAGGGCAGAGAACCACTGCTTAAATTATTTGAATCCCACCACTGATTATATACCTCAGCTGGTTGTTCTTTCATTGATATTGGTTTCTTTTGTGAGAAGAAATGAGCAGCAATATGAGAATTAGGAAAAAGGAGGGATAGGAATATGTAGTATGGAATTTGTTAAGCTAATTTTCTACAGTCCAGTATAGAAGAGAAGAGAACATAGAATTCATACCATTGGGATTAACCAGATGTTGATTTTTTACATTGCTACCTAGTATACTGATGTGCCAGGGAAGTTATCATGATTCTTTATTAAACTTTTGAATTCCACATTTTTATTCCAGCTTGTTGAAGTGATTTCAAACGTAAGTTTTACTATTCATTTTCCTATGGTACCACCCAAAAGGGAAGTTAATTTCTTTAAATGACTGAGCTGCGAATTCTGCTCATAACTAATTGTATCCTTATCCCAAAGGATGTGTTTTTACCATGTAATTTAAACTTATAAGTGCAATAACCCATTTTTTGAAACAATGCACTTGTGATTAGCTGCCACAAGAGATGATTTGATGTGTTTTATGGACTTGCAAAAATCCATAACAGTCTACTAGCTTGCTGGATAACACAACCATCAATCATAGTGAAAATCAGTAAATAAAAGGGATTTAATAAGGAACATAGGTTAAAAAACCTCCTGTTTTATGTTTAGTTTTTTACTTAGGATAGTTTCCTCAGTAGTCTCCAATACTTGCATGCAAATTGGATTACCAATCATGCAAAGACGGAAGGGATAACTTTGGAAATCAGATTATTTAACATATTATTATTCCTTACACTGCTATAACCTATAGTTATCTACTATACTTGGAATCTAATAATCAGGAGAAAGTTGATCAATGCAGCATCCTTAGCTTTCCCAGGCTGCCTTAAAAAATTATCAATTTTTTGAACCTGATATGGATTTATCAGATCATACCTCCTTAGATTAAATGGAGAATAAATATGCAATAACTTATTTTTTGTTTTCATGATTTGGAGAGCAGCTCAGTTTTTTTTCTTTTCCAATTTTTCTTTCTATGTTCACTTTTTCCCCTTTGTTCACTAACTTTGAATTATCTAACCTCAATCATGAACCGATCCAATAATGTATTACCCATTCAGTAACCTATAAGAAGGAATATAACCATTTCTTTTTTTTATTATTATTTTAGATTCTGGGAGATGGGGTGAGTGTCTCTAGTTACCAATTAATTAAATAAAACCAAATATGAACATACTTTATATGAAAAGTATCAGTTTGGCTAAATCTGTGTCAGGATTATATCCATCACACATGTTAAGCTTGCTTCCTGGAATAAGGCATTACTACAGTGAACCATAAATAATCAAGTGTCTTGAGTTCACTGGAATAAAAATACTATGAAGAAATCCTAGATGACAAGTAAGCAAGTTTATTATGTACAAATGCTACCTCTACTTCAGAAAATGACCTGCTTAAACATTTTATAGAGACATGGGCTATTGGTCTCCCCATCTTCTCCTTTCAACCTTAGTTTACAGTACATCTTTGAATTAACACAACAGCATTAACATGTTTTACACACTTAAGATTACTTTTAAACAGTTCTCTATACCTTTGATCAAAGGTATATATAGGGCAGTTTTAGCCTTTTATATAACAAGAAGAGGAAAAAAGTATGAAGATAAAAGTGTTTTTTTCCATTTGTTCACATATTTATTTTAGGGAGTATCTTGACCATTTTCATTTATATCCACTGTGTCAACAATGCATCAAGCCTTGATTAGAAATGTTCAAATCATGTTTCATGAAGAGTTCAATAAGAACAAAAGAGATCAGGTCAAACTGCTTTGTTTAAGATATCTGCAAAGCCATTTTAAGTTATTGGGGATGATAAAAATGTTTTTAAAAAGCATTGCATGAAAGAATAACTATACTCTTTTATTGTTCAATTTAGAGCACACCATTCAACGTGAGTATTGCAAATCTGTGCTAATAATTCCGATGGAGGAACATGTAATAAAATGAATCACAAAACAACTAAAGAGGTTGCATATGCACACATAGATAAGCATCAAAAAAATAACATTGACATTAAAGCTGTTAGGTTTGGAGGTTGGGTCAATAGGGGTGTGACTTCTTTAGATGAGATTGTTAAAACATAGTAAGTCCCCTTACTCACAACCATTATTGAACCTTTTGCATCTCTAGCTATCCTTTCTGTCGCATTACATCTATATAGAAGGTGAACACTTCTGATTAGGGTTTCAGACCTCAGCTTTATCCTTAGGTTTCCCCAGCTGCTTAAAGAATTGATCAGTTTTTCATTCCTGGTATGCATGTACCCGATCATACAACCTTAGATTAAATGGAGAATACACATGCAATTCATGTTTTTGTTTATTTTTATAGCAGCCCTTTTTCTTTCTTTCTGTGTTCATTCCCCCCACCCCATTGATCAACCTTGAGTGATCTATTTCAGTATCCTCAGCAATCTAAAGAGCCAGTAATCCATTACCTACTCAGGAATGAATGAGAGCAAAAATAACTTTTTCTTTTTGCTATTTTAGGTCACACCGACACACCAAATCAGTGTGTCAGGGGTAGGGAAACTTGGCTCTTTTATCACTTATGGATTTTGACTATGTCCTACATTTGTATATTAAACAGTCCCATTCAAGTCAAAAATTGATTTCCCCCACAATTGAAAAACCAGTAGGCCAGGAATGGGGAACCTTTTATGGCTCACTCAGGAATTTTGCGAGTTGTAGTCCATAAGTGATAAAAAAGCCAAGTTTCCCTACCCCTGGAGTTAATGATTAAGTAAATACCCAGTATGAATGGCCCTTATATGAAGACATTGATTTGGCTCATAATCACATTAGGGTTGTGTTCACTGCACACGCTAAACCTGCTTCTTGAATTAAGCATTTTTGGGGGGGATTTATATACTACATTGAAACCATAAATAGATCAAGTGCTTTGAATTCCCCTGAAATATCAAACCATAAAGATATCCTAGGTGACAAGTAAGCAAGTTAATCACATACAAACACAACCTCTATTTCCTAAATTTACCTATTTAAACTTCTTGTAGAAACACAGATTGTTTCCTTGATACATTTTTGAACAAACATGATAGTGTGAACATCCTTTGCCTTATACACATAAGATTGCTTTAGAAAAGTTCTGTATGGCCTTGATGAAATGTTGATGTAGGTCAGTTATGACACTTTATGCACTGAAATGAGGAAAAAGTGTGAATTAATAATCCTTAAAAATGTTTTTATTGATTGATTTTTGGGGGGGTGGGGAAAAATTGGTAAAGAAAAACCTAGTAATTTCAACAAGTCTGTAAATTTAGGAAAATTGCTCACCTCTATAGAATGAATTGAGAGATCTGTAGAGCAGTGTTACATTTTAAAGGATGACAAAAAGTAAGGAAAATATTTCATGGAGGAATAACTGTACACTTTTATTATTTAATTTAGCTGGATAAGTACCTCAGTGATTATCGCAAAACTTTTTTGTACTTAGAAATTGTGGAAATTATTGGTGTATTTTGGGAGTGCAACAAATATGATTGGGTGTTCATTTTAAAAGTATATATATTTTCGTGTGTCCAACCATTACACCATAGCCTACAGTAAATTTCTAAACACCTCAGTTTGCTTTCCCTTATATATAAAAGATGATCTTCATTTATTTGAAAAAGCTGTCTGTATTGGTGATAAAATAAATAAGGACATCAGTTACGACATGACATGCATAAAGAAGAGAGGAATGTCGGAAATAATGTTTTTTTTTCATTAATGCTTATGTTTATTTCATGAGACCATAAAATTGGGTGATCTTTTTACATGTCTTTCAATTTAGGAATATTGCTAACCATGATTTTAAAACATGATTTGAAACATCTACAAAGCACTATTAAGTTTTATAGATGAGTAAAAGGTTAAGAAATAATTCCATGAGGAATAACTGTACTCTTTTGTTATTCAATTTAGGCTGTACAAGTATCAAACGTGAGTATTGCAAACTTCTGCTAATAACTCCCATGGCAGGACAAATAATACAATGAATCACAAAATGACTAAAGAGGTTGCATGTGCAGAGATAGATAATAATCAGAAAATCAAATCAACATTGAAACTAACTTAGCTTTGCCCGTTGAGTCAACATGGCTGCTAATTCTTTACTTGAGATTCTTAAAAAATGTTGGGTGAAGTTCTTATGTAATTTTGGCTGAACCCTCTGCATCTCTAAATATCTTTTGTACTGCATTATATCCTTATAGAAGGTGAACCTTTCTGATTAGTCTTAAATCATCCAATACTTTCTCCTACAGTTGAAAGATAGGGTAGATCTGGAAGGAATAAAAGAATTATATTATTGCCTTCCTTGAAACAACACACATTCAAATTTGGATGCAAGGAAAGTCTGCAAATGGATCCAAACAACAACAACAACAATAAAAATGAAAAACTGACAAAGTCTTCCCAATGGGGTATTTTAGTGGACACTAGGACCACCACCCCCTTTTTTTCAAACATTCTGTAAAAAGCAAAGTTACATCTCCCAATTGCTCACATATTTCAGTGTCAGAACAGGAATACACAAGACACACAAGTGAGGACTGACTCCAGATAGGTCAGAAACTGTGAAGAAAAGGTTCTGAAGGGTTCAGTTGGACTGGCTGGCCAGGGAAACTTTGCATCCTTTTGGGGTTTCATAATGTAATAAATGGGCAGAAACATTGAAGGACAAGGAAGCATAAAATAACTTTATGCTTCTCTATTTCTTGACTTCTTGGAGTCCTTATTCTGGGATTTATTCACTTCTGAATTGTCAAGGCAATTAGCTGCCTGTAATTATTGCAGGCTCAAATCCCACCAGGCTCAAAGTTGACTCAGCCTTCCATCCTCTCGGGGTAGGTAAACTGAGGAGCCAAGATTGTTGGGGTCAATAAGCTGACTTTGTAAAAATGCCGCTTAGTAATAAGCAGGCATATACAATGGAAGGAAGGCTATTGCTGAGCGCATTGGGTTGTATCCCAAAAATTGTAAGCTGCCCTGAGTTTCCGGAGAAGGGAGGGATATAAATATGAATTTTAAAAAAAAGAAAAGATGGGCAACAAGGTGAGAATTAGGAAAAGAAATGCTGGGAAGACGTTGTATGGAAATTGTTAAGCTAACTTTGTAGGGTCCAGTGTAAAAGAGAAGAGAGTATGGATTCCCTATTCCTGGAATCACCCAGATATTGATTTCTACATCCTAATATACCAATGTTCCAAGGGAGTTATTGATGTCTTTTGTTAACCTTTTTAAACAAAAGAATAATTATATGTATTTTTTTATTCCAGGTAATTGGATGTGTTCAAGGCTCTGTAAGTTTTACTATCAATTTTGCAATGGTACTATCCAAAAGGGAGGGTCCTTTCTTTGAATGTCTGAATGCTGAGATTTCTGATCATAACTAACTGTGTCATTTTCCCAAAGGACACATTTTCCCATGTGTTTAAACCAGGGGTCTTCAAAACTTGACAGCTTTAAGACTTGTGGACTTCAACTCCCAGAATTCCTCCTCCAGTCATGTTAGCTCAGGAATTCTGGGAGTTGAAGTCCACAAGTTTTAAACTTGCCAAGTTTGAAGACCCTTGGTTTAAATCAGAGGTCTCCAACCTTAGAAACTTTAAGACTTGTGGACTTCAACTCCCAGGATTCTGGGAGTTGAAGTCCACAAGTCTTAAAGTTGCCAAGGTTGGAAACCCCTGGTTTAAATGATAAACACAATAACCCATTTCATAGGTTCAAATAATACACTGCATGTTATTACTTGCATGGCAGCCACAAGAGATGATGTAATGTTTCTGAAAGATTCTTGTGGGAAATGTGTGATAGACTACTAATTTGCTGGATGACACAGCCATCAAGTATAGTGTAAATCAATAAAATAAAAGAGGTCTCCAACCTTAGAAACTTAGAAATCAATAAAATAAAAGAGGTCTCCAACCTTAGAAACTTTAAGACTTGTGGACTTCAACTCCCAGGATTCTGGAGTTGAAAGATTCTTGTGGGAAATGTGTGATAGACTACTAATTTGCTGGATGACACAGCCATCAAGTATAGTGTAAATCAATAAAATAAAAGAGGTCTCCAACCTTAGAAACTTAGAAATCAATAAAATCAATAAAATAAAAGAGGTCTCCAACCTTAGAAACTTTAAGACTTGTGGACTTCAACTCCCAGGATTCTGGGAGTTGAAGTCCACAAGTCTGAAAGTTGCCAAGGTTGGAAACCTCTGGTTCAAATGATAAACATAATAACCCATTTCATAGGTTCAAATAATACACTGCATGTTATTACTTGCATGGCAGCCACAAGAGATGATATAATGTTTCTGAAAGATTCTTGTGGGAAATGTGTGATAGACTACTAATTTGCTGGATGACACAGCCATCAAGTATAGTGTAAATCAATAAAATAAAAGAGATTTAAGACCGAGCAAAAGTTAAGAAAAACCTCTGTGTTTTATTTTTTTTTACTTTGGATAATTTCCTCATAGTTTCCTAATGTTTGCTTGTATAATTGGATTAATAATCATACAAAGGTGGAGGTGAAGGCTTTTGAAATCTGATTATTTAATAGATATATCTGTCCCTTACATTGCTATGACCCGTAGTCACCCACTACCCACTGGAATCTTCTTACCAGGAGACACTTGATCTTCATAGCATCCTTGGGTTTCTCCAGTTGTTTAAAGAATTTATCAATTTTTCGATTCCGGTATGGACATACTAATTCATACCTTCTCAAGTTAATTAGAGAATATACATGGAATAACTTACTTTTTCTTTTTATGATTTTGGATAGCAGCTTTCCAATTTCCAATTTTCTTTCTATGATCACTTTTTGCAGTAACCTATAGATCCAGTGATCTATTATCTATCCAGTAACCTATTAGAAGAAATATAACTATTTCTTTCTTCTACTTTAGGTGCTAGAAAACAAAGAGTTAAGTGTGCCTATTTACCAATTAATGGTGTTAATGCCAAATAGGTTCTCTATATTACCCCAGGATTCCGTTCACTGTACATGTCCTTAAATAGGAACAAAAGGGATCTGTTCGAATTGCTTTCGTTTAAGAGATCTGCAAAGCAATGTTATATTTTTGGGAATGACTCAAAGTTAAAGAAACAATTGCATGGACGAATAACTGTACTGTTTTATAATTCAATTTAGACCCAGGCCAAGACCACGGTGAGTATTGCTAATCTTCTACTTATTTAGGAAAAAATGTGCAAGTTACCAGTATATTTTGGGAGTGTAATAAATATGCCAGAATTTTCATTTTGAAATTAAATACTCATTCTCATGTGTCAAATTTTATTTATTTATTTTTATTTATTTATTTATTAGATTTGTTTGCTGCCTAGAGGCAGCTCTGGGTGGCTTACAAGGCCACTCTGGGCAGCCTAGAAAGTTTAACTTTCATTACATTAGCCTATGATATGTTTCTGAACAGACACCAGAGTGTGAATATGTTTTGCCTTACACACATAAGATAATCTGCAAACTATTTTGATTTAAGGGAGCTGCAAACTAGTGTTAAGATTTTGTAGATGACTACAGGCAGTTCTCAACTTACAGCTATTGGTTTAATGATTGTGGAAGGTTACAAAGGCATTGAAAAGGTGACTTACAATCAATACTGCTCACAATCATCAGAACATCACCACAGTAGTTAGATCCAGATTTGGGTACTTGCTAATTGGTATGTATTTATGATGGTTGCAGTATCCTGGAGTCATGTGATTACCATGTGCAACCTTCCTAGCCATCTTCCAGCAAGCAAACTCAATGAGGGAAGCCCAATTAACTTTAATAATCACTTAAAAACAAGAGCACTTTGGTTAACAATGGCAGCACAAAATGTTGTAAAATCAAGCATTATTTAGCAATTCATGTCCCAACTGTGACTGTAATTTGAGAACTGCCTATAAAATGTAGAGAAACAATTGCCTGGAGGAATTAACTGCATTGTTTTATTATTAAATTTAGTTTCCACAACTACAGACGATGAGTATTGCAAATCTTCTTTGTTTGTATAAAATGTGCAGGTTATTAGTATGTTTTGGGAGAGCAACACATATATCTGAGTTTCTATTGAAATTAAATACATATTTTCATGTGTCAAATATACAGGTGAGCTATGGTATATCATGCAAAGAAGAGATGCATATTTATTTTAGGGAGTGTTGGCCAAAAACTTGATGATTGTTATAAGCAAGTAAATTTAGGAAAATTGCTCAACTCTCTAGAATGATTTAAATGAACTGCAAAGCAGTAGTAATTTTTGTGGATGACTAAAAGGTAAAGAAATGATTGGATGGATAATAACTGTACTAGTTATTGTTTACACATACTCGGGCTGAGTATTGCAAATCTTTTCTGTACTTAGAAAATACGGGTTTTAGTATATTTCAGAGAGATGCTTAATGAATTGAAAACTTTTTGGATTCTTGATTTGGACTTTTTTTTTTTGTTCACTTTGGATAGCAGCTCCATTTTTAAAAAAACTTCTTATTTTTCTTCCCATGTTTATTTTACCCCTGTTGATGAATCTTGAATAACCTACTTCAATAATCTCAGTAATGTATAGATCCAATAACCTATTATCCACTCAGTAACCTATAAGAAAGAAAATAACTATTTCATTTTTCTATTTTAGGACCAAGTGGCTGAATTGGTGAGTTTCTTTTGTTAACAAATAGTTAAATTGCACCCAAATTGTTGGGGGCAATAGGCTGACTCTGTAAACCACTTAGAGAGGGCTGTAAAACACTATAAATCAGTATATAAGTCTAAATGCTATTGCTATTGCTAAATAAACACCAAATATGAATAGTTTGGTTTATGAAGGACCTTGGTTTGGTTAACAACTATGTTGGGGTTATATTCACCACAAATGCTAAACATGCTTCCTGAAAGAAGCCATGCTCTGGATGTACATGCTAGAGCAAACCATAAATAGATCAATTGCTTTGGGTTTCCCTGAAATATCAATAAACCTCAATAAACTATAGATCCAATAACCTATTGCACACTGAGTAACCCATAACAAGGAAAATAACTATTTCTTTTTTCCATTTTAGCTTACATTTACCAATCAGGTGAGTGTGTCTTGTTAACGTTTAACTAAATATACATCAAATGGGAATAGCCCTGTATATGAAGGGCATTGGTTGGGCTAACAACTGTGTCAGGGTTATGTTCACTAAACATGCTAAACATTTACATATTACAATGAAACATAAATAGATCAAGTGGTTTGAGTTCCTGAAATATCAATAACCACAGTAATCTATAGATCCAGTAACCTATTATTCACTCAGTAATATATAAGAAGGCAACTAACTATTTCTTTTTTCCTTTTTAGCTTGTCAGCCAGAACAAAGAGAAAGTGAGTGTGTCTAATTAACAATTAACTAAATAAATACTACATATGAACAATCATCTAGAATAAGGACATTTGTTTGGCTAACAACTATTTAAGGTTGTGTTCACCACACATGTTAACCTGCTTCTTTCATGTTTATTTAAACATGATTTGCCTTACATACATAAGATTGCTTTGAACAAGTTCTCTGTGCCCTTGATATAAGGTGTACAGAGAACAGTTATGGTTCTTTCATGCATCAAGAAGAGGGAAAAATTAGCATGGAAATAAAAGTGGGTTTTTAAAAAAATGTTCGTTTAATTTAGGGACTACATTGGCCATTTTCATTCATACCCTCTATGTAAACAATGTATCAAGCCTTGCTACTAGACAGATTTCCAGAAAAGTTATTCATGTCCTTTGTTAAACCTTTGAAACAAAACAATAATTTTACACGTTTTATTCCAGATTCCTTCTGGTCTTCTGGCAAGTGTAAGTTTTACTATTTATTTTTCAAAGATATTGTCTAAAAGGAAGCATTATTTCTTTGAATGATTGAGTTGGGATTTTTCCTCATAACCTTGGTGGTACAGTGGTTAGAGTGCAGTACTGCAGGCTACTTCTGCTGACTGCTGACTGCCGGCTGCCTGCAATTTGGCAGTTCGAATCTCACCAGGCTCAAGGTTGATTCAGCCTTCCATCCTTCTGAGGTTGGTAAAATGAGGAGCCAGATTGTTGGGAGCAATATGCTGACTGTAAACTACTTAGAGGGGGCTTCTAAACGCTATTGCTATTGCTAACTGTAACATCAAACTAATAATCTCATTAACCTAGCTTCAAACAATCTATATTGGCCATTTTCATTTATCCCTGTTGTGTAAACAATGTATCAAGCCTTGCTAGTAGACATGTTCCAGAAAACGTGTCATGAACTTTGTTAAACTTTTCAAACTAAACTATAATTTTCCACTTTTTATTCCAGCTTGATCAAACCGTAAGTGTTACTATTAATTTTGTAAGGATACTGTGGAAAAGGGGAAGTCATTTCTTTTATGCTGTGTGTTTAAGCTAATAAATGCATTGGCCTATTTTATACATTCAAACAATCTACTATACCATCCATAAACAAAAAGGTAGTTTTGCAAGCATGTTAAATTTTTCCCATCCAACCCAGAAAACTACCAAAGATAAACCTAACCAACCTTTGTATTTTCAACAAATGCAAAAATTCAAGCTTTAACAGATCTGCCTGAAAATGTGTGATTGCAACCAAGACTGTTCACTCTATAAGTTCTGAACCCCTTTCCACCTAAAAATTCTGCAACATTTGGCTGTCTGACAGAAAACTTAATATTTCTAATAGGGCACCCTGAAAGAGAAAATTATTTTCAATTTTGAACAGACAGTTCAAGTTTCCCAGTTCAAGTTTCCTCACTGAGTGTTGACTGTTGATATAAAGAGTCATTTTTAAATGAAAGTTCTGTGGAAATATATCAACATACCAGTTCCCTTTCAAAGTCTGAATTTTGCTCTTGCTTCCCATAGTGGTTGGCATGGAGGCCAAAATTTGAAATAGGTTGTGTTCACTGCACATGCTCTTTCATGTTTACTCTACAGCATGTCTGAAAATGCTTTGCCTTACACTCATAAGATTACTTTCATGAAGTTCTCTATACCCTTAATAAAAGCAGAGCAGTTATGGTCTTTTATGCACCAGAAGAGGAAAAAACAGCATGGAAGTAAAAGTAGGGGTTTCTTTTCATTTGTTCATACATTTAATTTAGGAACTATATTGGCCATTTTCATTTATACCTGCTGTGTAAACAATGTATACAGCCTTGCTAGTAGACACATGTTCCAGAAAATGTGTCATGAACTTTGTTAAACTTTTCAAACTAAACAATAATTTCCCACTTTTTATTACAGGTTGGTAATGTCATAAATAGTGTAAGTGTTACTATTAATTTTGCATTTTTTACCAGTTCCCTTTCAAAGTCTGAATTTTTGCTCTTGCTTCCCATAGAGGTTGGCATGGAGGCCAAAATTGCAAATAGGTTGTGTTCACTGCATATGCTCTTTCATGTTTACTCTATAGCATGTTTGAAAATGCTTTGCCTTACACTCATACGATTACTTTTATGAAGTTCTCTAAACCCTTAATAAAAGCAGAGCAGTTATGGTCTTTTATGCACCAGAAGAGGAAAAAACAGTATGGAAGTAAAAGTAGGTTTTTTTTTCATTTGTTCATACATTTAATTTAGGAACTATATTGGCCATTTTCATTTATACCTGCTGTGTAAACGGTGTATACAGCCTTGCTAGTAGACACATGTTCCAGAAAATGTGTCATGAACTTTGTTAAACTTTTCAAACTAAACAATAATTTCCCACTTTTTATTCCAGCTTGATCAAACCGTGTTACTATTAAATTTGTAAGGATACTGTGGAAAAGGGGAAGTCATTTCTTTTATGTTGTGTGTTTAAGCTAATAAATGCATTGGCCTATTTTATACATTCAAACAATCTACTGTACCATCCATAAACAAAAAACTAGTTTTCTAAACATGTTAAATTTTTCCCATCCCACCCAGAAAACTACCAAAGTTAAACCTAACCAACCTTTGTATTTTCAACAAGTGCAACAATTCAAACTTTAACAATTGCAGCCAAGACTGTTGACTTTATAAATCTGAACTTCTTTTCACCTAAAAACCTGCAACCTTTTGGATGTATGACATCATAGGTGTCTGCAAAAGATGAATTATTAGAGTGGAACTAGTGATTACTTTTTACATGGCAATGGCTTTTCCTTAAATGCAAGGTTTCAGGGAAGGCAGGAAAGATGGGAACAGTATGAAATTTGTTGAACTAACTACATATTTTTTGGAGTATAAGACACACTTTTTCCACCCTCAAAAGTGGGTGGAAATGTCTGTGCGTCTTATACAGCAAATGTTGCCAACGCACATCCCACCTGCCAGCCCTCACCCTTTGGCCTCTGCCTCCCATCAATTTCCCTCCTTGCATCCCATTTTTGGCCTCTGCACACCCTGTGTGCCCCATTTTCTGCCTGTTCTAATCCCCACTGCCCGAAATGGGCCAAAAATGGGATGCATGGTGGAGGCTGAAAATGGGATGTGGAGGCCGAAAATGGGGCACACAGAGGCAGCAATAGACTATGGCAATCCCTGAAGCCTGAAACAGCTGATTGTTGGGAGGCCAATCCAGCTGACAATCAGCTGCTTGCACTAATCAGGCTGTGCTGAAGCTGAAACAAACTGTTTGCTGTTTGCTATAAGGAGGCAAATTGTTGAGAGACAGAGGCAGATTTTTTTTCTTGTTTTCCTCCCCAAAAGCTAGGTGCATCTTATACTTTAGAGCATCTTATACTCTGAAAAATATGGTAGCTTGTTTCTGGAGGGAATGCAGATTTCTCCTAGAGTGAAAGAACAGGAGAAGGTATTGGAAATATAAGAATGGTTCACTGCCATCCTTTCCCTTGTTCTGACCTCATACTCAGAGGGCTGAGTGATGGATACCCACATTTGAGAAAGGGGTCCTTGATCTGAATAAAATGGAATGTAGGAAGCCAACCAGGAACAGACTTGCCATGGCCAGGGGAGGAACTCCTGGGGAAATAAAGCATAGCCCTTCAACCCCCAGAGTCAAGTCAAGGAAGAACTTTTCTAAAATAATAATAATAATAATAATCAAATTCTTTAGATTTCCAATAAGAACTATGGAAATGGTGCAAATTACCTACTTCCCAATTCTTTCACCTTTTTCTTGCTTTACAACTCAGACTACGACCATTGTGAATTATGCAAGGAAAAAGAATATAATGCATGGGCTTTGATTACTGTTGATTACTAGTAACCTATTTGGTAACCAGTTTATTTAGCAACCTATTCAGCAGTAATCTATTTCAATAATCTTGAGTAGACAACTTCAGTAACTTCAGTAACCTATTAGCCATTCAGTAACCTACTAGATGGAAAATGACTGTTATTTTATTCTATTTTAGCTCTGAGGTCAAAAACAGGTGAGTATTTCTAACAATTAACTAACTAAAAACCAAATATCAATAATCCTCTTTACAAAGGACCTTGGCTTGGCTGACAACTATGTCAGGATTGTATTCACTGCACATGCTAAACTTGGTTCCTGAACAAAGCCACAATTTGGATTCATGCATTACCGCAAATCATAGTGTTTTGAATTCCCCTGAAATATCAAACCATAAAGATCTTCTAGGTCAGTGGTCACCAACCAGTGGGCCACTGGTGGTCCATGAGAAAATGTTGGTGGTCTGCAGAGAAATGTCACCCTCAGACCACCTCCCAAAGCAATTAATCCAGGCTGCGCATGAACACAAGGCTACACCGCTCACATAGCCCATGGGAACCCTCCCCACCCACTCACTCCTTACCTGGCAAACTTGCCTGCTAAGTTGCTATTTTTCCTTTTTCCAACCATCAGCTGTTCTGCTATGCTGGGAGATTTAGATTAACCAGAAAGCAGGAAATCATTGGATTTCTTGCTTTCTAGCTAATCTTTAGATCTTTTAAGCAGAGCAGAACCTTCCTTAGGACTGAAGCAGTGCAGACTCAGGTAGCCAATTGCAGAAACACAGATCTCTAAGTGAATCTGTGATTCTGTGAGCAACTCAATCTGCCTGCCTGCATTGCCTGATTTTGGGTAAAAGTTGCTCTTTTTTTATAAAAAAAATCAATATTTATATAAATATTTATAATATTTACATACAAGCCATGCCCAGCCAGTCCCATGACCACCAAGCCACACCCACAAATTAGGCCACACCCACAGAACCAGTTAAGAAATTTGAATCCCACCCCTGCCTCTGTGTGTTTGTGTGTGTGTGTGTGTGAGAGAGAGAGTGGGGGGGGGGAGAGAGGTTAGATCAGATCTCTCTCTCTCTCTCTCTCTCTCTCTCTCTCTCTGCCACCAATGTCAGCAAGCCACCGTCAGTCAAAATTCATATTAGTGGTCCCCAGGATTTAAAATTATGAGTTTGGTGGTCCCTGAGGTCCAAAAGGTTGGTGACCCCTGATCTAGGTGACAAGTAAGCCAGTTTATTCTGTACAAAGGCAACCTGTACTTCTTGAACGTCTGTTGTTTAAGAACGTTGCTGTCTCTTCCTCCCCCATCTATGCCTTTCCTAAGGGCATGCTGTGCTATGCCTATATTTCCACAAATGATAGATATGTGGGATTCTAATTTCTGAGGGTTTGGCATGACATTGTTCCCAAAATGTCAGACTTCATGGTTGTACTCATGTAGGCTCTGGGGTTTTGGGTTTGTTAGTTCAGATACTAACATGTCTTAATTCAGCAAAAATCTAATATGTCCAAATACCATTACGGAGTATACAAAAAGCCTGTGGCTTAGCAAACTAATATCCTTGTAGCAGGCATCCAAATGGCAAGCTTAATTCTCCTGAAAAACCTTGATAACTTGCCTTGTCCTTGTTCCCAAGCACTTGCATTCAGAATAGGAATGAGCACATCGATGGGCAGTTTTTGCCAGTTTCAATATATTCAGTTCAATTTCTACAGTAGTTTGGATGTTTCTTTGCTTTATAAAAAGGAACAAAGATTTACATTTATTTCTGTTTGCACAGTTCTGTTAGTCCTGTACTTTTGATGGGGTTCCCTTTACATGCACACTTAGAATACATATTAAATTGCATGTGTACCATGTTTTTTGCATGCAGTTTTTGAACCAAGAATTTCTTTGCACTTTCCAGAGAATGTACTGGCTGCAGATCAAGCATAACTTAATAATTGAAACATGATTCTCTGCATTCTTTAAAACTAAAGACATATTATGTCTCAAATACTTAACTTCTTTATATTACTTCTAAATAAAAGGGGTGGGGGAAAAAGAGCCATTATATCTATTTGTACTTCCTATAATGAAATCTTTATGACTACCCTGAAAGCTGTGATATCTGGATCTGCAGAAAGCTATTGTATTTCTACAAATTAAGACTGGAGATCTTGATAAATTGTTTGTTATTTTGCTTGTTTGTTTAGCAGATTGGATATACCCAGATGGCTGAACCAGATTTCCAAGGAGTGCCTGCTCATCGCTTTTAACCCTGCCACCCCAACCTTAATTAAGAATGAAGTTCACAGATCTCAGTAGTATAATTTAGATATAAATTTTGAAAAGTTTGATTTTCCTACCTTTGTAACAGAAGGCAGTGGGCAGTGAGAATTGCCCTTTGCTATTCTGGAGGATGGCAGAAGCTATGCTAAAATAAAATAAAATAATTGCATTTGCACCAAAATTGTTTCTTGTTGTTTTAAAAAAACAGAAATAATGTTCTGGTTTAAAAAAATAACATTGAACGATGAGATGAACATTCAGTCTAACTCAGCTTTGGGAAATGGCACGACAGCTGGGCATGAGATAAATAGACCTGATTTGACTTGGACAGAGGACTTTTGGAAATTCCAGAGCAGAAGTTTAAAACAAGTCAAAAGGTATTGGTGTCATGGAAATTACATGTCCACAAGTATCAAAGAGAGCAAATAGGAAAACCCAATGAGACTGAACTGGAAAGGAATGATGGTTCATTGTCCTGAGCATGAAACAAAATTCTGGTTCATTGATCCATGAGAGCTTTAGTAATAGTATTAAGTGAAATGGCCACAGGTCCAGACATAGGTAATGGGGTCAACATTCAACAACAGACTGTCGTGTTCCTTATAATTCAACCATGGTACATTGGGATATTGGGAATTGTATGGTCTCAAAGAACCTGAAGGGCAGCCATTTTTGGAAAATTCCCCTCATATGTGGATACCAGCATGAATCTTATACACACTCTTGAGCCTTTGGAAAAGGTTTTAATTAATGGCAAGCAACTATGACACTTTGGCCAGGGAAATTACATCCTAAGTAAGTACCGCTTTATAAAACCTTAGTAAGAGCACACTTGGAATATAGTATTGAACATGACTTAATAGTTGTAGCATGAATACATATGAGCCGAGGTGATGAAATAGTTAGAGCACTGCAGGCTACTTCTGCTGACTGCCGGCTGCCAGCAGTTTGGCAGTTTAATTCCCACTGGCTCAAGGTTGACTCATCCTTTCATCCTTCTGAGGTGGGTAAAATGAGGATCCAGATTGTTGGGGGCAATAGGTGATGCTGTAAACTGCTTAGAGAAGGCTATAAAGCATTGTGAAATGGTATATGTTAAGTGCTATTGCTATCCAGGTTTTTTTTAAAAATTCATATTTATATGCCGCCCTTCTCTGGAGACTCAGGGCGGCTTACAATTTTGGGAGCGCAACCAATGCACTCAGCAATAGCCTTCATTCCATTGTATATGCCTGCTTATTACTAAGCGGCATTTTTTACAAAGTCAGCTTATTGCCCCCAACAATCTTGCATCCTCAATTTACCTACCCCAGGAGGATGGAAGGCTGAGTCAACCTTGAGCCTGGTGGGATTGGAGCCTGCACTAATTACAGGCAGCTGGAACTTAAGTGCTAGGTATTTAACAGCCTGCACCACCAAGGCCCTTTTGGTCAGCACATTTGGTCAGCACATTACAAAAAGATGTTGAGACTTTGGAAAAAGTGCAGGGCAGAACAACTAGGATGATTAAAGGCATGGAGACTAAAACATACGAAGAATGGTTGCAGGAACTGGCTATGGCCAGTCTAGAAAAAAGAAGGACTAGGGGTTACATGATAGCAGTATTCCAGTATTTCACCGGGTGCCACAAAGTACAGCGGTTCAACTTATCTTCCAAAGCACCAGAAGGCAAGATAAGAAACAATGGATGGAAATTAATCCAGGAGAGAAGCAACCTGGAATTAAGGAGAAACTTCCTAAGAGCGAGAACAATTAACCAGTGGAACAACTTGCCTCCAGAAGTTGTGAATGCGTGAACACTGGAAGGTTTTTTTTAAAAAAACTGGACTGCCACTTGTCTGAAATTGTATAGGATTTCCCGCTTGAGCAGGGGGTGGGACTAGAAGACCTCCAAGGTCCCTTCCAGCTCTATTCTGGAAGGAAGCTAGGAAAAAGAAGGAAGGGAGGGAGGGAGGGAGGGAGTCTGAAAAAAAGGAAGGAGCGAGAGAGCTAGGGAGCTAGGGAAAGAAGGGAGGAAGGCAGCTTGGAAAGGAAGGAAGAAAGGAAAGGAAAGGAAAGGAAAGGAAAGGAAAGGAAAGGAAAGGAAAGGAAAGGAAAGGAAAGGAAAGGAAAGGAAAGGAAAGGAAAGGAAAGGAAAGGAAAGGAAAGGAAAGGAAAGGAGGCAGGCAGGCAACTGGGAAAAAGAAGAAATTAATTTATCTGGTCTTGTTTCTCTCAGGCTGACAGCAACAATATAACCGTATGTAAGGATTGGAAGAAGGCCCAAATTAATTCCCTTGTTCCTTTAACAATCTTAATAAATTAAACAACGCTAAATGCCTGATTGCTCCTGAAATATTCTGTCTATTCATAAATAGCAAAAGCTGCACATGTTTTGCTGAATATTCACAGTCAGAAGTCACAATTATGCAGCAAAAACAATTTTCTCTAGATGAAATAGTGTAGTTAAGGCAGGTATAGCCATACAAAGCAAGGGGCTTTTTAACACTTCTATCTATTGTATTATTTGCCTTTATTTTAATAGCCCATTCCTGCCTTTCAGATTCGTTTTTCTAGTTTTTCTCATAAAGAGGGTACAAGAAAAATACTTTTTTTTCCAAAATAAAGTTCATTACTCATTTAATTAAATCCATTTGCAAAAGGTTATAACAATTATAAAACAATACTGCAATTATTGCTTCCCTGTGGCAAAGAAAACACATTTTACAGGAGCATTGAAATGACCCCCACCTTGACTACTGGATGAAAAATACCTACGTAAATCTTTGAATGCCATTCATGCTCTGTTAGTTGGGTCAGATGAAAGATTGTGGTAGTTGCAAAGGTTGTGACGTGCAATCATTGGATTGTTATTCAGCATTTTGTAGCAACAACTTTAAGCGAATAAAAACAAACAAACAAAATGACTATATTCTTGGCATGTTTTTTAATGCAATAGGAAAGACAAAACTTTAATTTTGCTTGTCTGGTCTTCCTGGATGACAGATTTTTTTTAAGGATAGAAGCAGTGGTGGGATTCAAATTTTTTTACTATCAGTTCTGTGGGCGGGGCTTGGTGGGCATGAAGGATACTGTAAAATCTCCATCCCCACCCCATTCCAGGGGGAAGGTTACTGCAAAATCCCATTCCCTCCCCATCCCAGTAACCTGCTTTCCAGCTCCTTTCTCCTGTGCAAGGCAACCAAAGGAGACCGAGCTGATCAGCTGGGACTCAGAAGGCAGAGAATAGATGGGGCCGGGGCCAGTCAGAGGTGGGATTTGCTGGTTCTCCAAACTACTCAAAATTTTCACTACTGGTTCTCCAGAACTGGTCAGAACCTGCTGAATACCACCTCTGGATAGAAGGGAAAGACAAAAGGAGGCAGGCAGGCAGGCAGGCAAGCAGATAGGGAGGGAGGGAGGGAGGGAAGGAGGAAGGAAGGAAGGAAGGAAGGAAGGAAGGAAGGAAGGAAGGAAGGAAGGAAGGAAGGAAGGAAGGAAGGAAGGAAGGAAGGAAGGAAGACTCTTGATGTTATTCTTGCTTGATCTTAATCACAATATATTAGAATAGCGATTAAAATATGAATTCAAATATTAGGTATTTGAAAACTGCATCTGCTCACTCACTTATATTCTCTAGGAGTCTTGGATACTTGTGGGAGAACCAGGACAATAATACAGCTAGTCAACTGGCTGCCCAATTCTACCTTATCTCATGTGGTAATAATCAATTTTTAATAAAATTTATTAAATTTTCACCTTTAAAAAAACAAATTCTATATACATTTTTTGCAGTTATTTGTGACATCGATTATACCATTCTCCTATACATATACATTTACTATTTACTATTGTAAATAGTGTATATATATATATATATATATATATATATACACACTATTTACAATTATATTTTAAAGCTTCTACTTTTGCATTACATTTTCTTTCTATTTTCCAACCAGACATACCATTTTTCCCAGGCCATATAGAATTCTTTATCTTCCCTCTCCTGCAATTCCACTGTGAATTTGTTCATTTCTGCGCAATCCATTACTAATTTCCAAGTTTGAGCATATAGTATCCTAGCCACTGTTAAGATGTGTATCATTAGACATTCATTCTCTTTTGTATATTCTCCTTTGGTAATCCCTAATAAAAACATTTCAGGTTTAAGTACTATCTTTAGACTTGTTATTTCCTGTAACAATCTTATTCCAGAATTCTTCTACTTTTGGGCAGGTCCACCACATGTGAAAGAATGTACCGGGTTTCTTTTTGCATTTCCAACACTCTGAATTTAGGTTTGGATAAATTTTAGCCAATCTCTCTGGTGCTAGATGCCAATGATAAAACATTTTATATAAATTTTCTTTATATGAGGATGCCAATGTTAATTTATAATTTTTAGTCCACAATCTTTCCCAATGTTCTAATTGTATGCTGTATCCAAAATTTTTCATCCAGGTTATCATGGTTGGTTTCACTACCTCCTCTTCTCTATCAAATTTTAAAAGATAATTATACATTTTGGTTATAAATTTTTCCCCTGATACTAATAATATTTTGTCTAGTTGTGGCATTTTATCTATACCAAATTCTTCTACATCTTTTTTGTATTTTGTTTGCAATTGTAGGTAGGGCCACCAATCTATTACTATCCCTTCCACTTTCAAATTTTGATTTGTTTTCAGTATTCCTTGATCATCTAATAATTGATTGTATCTAATCACTTTATTTATATCTAAATTATTTGGGTATGTCATGGCTTCCATGGTGGAAAGCCAACCTGGTATTTTGATGTAAGGTTTTTTCCTAGTTCTGTTCCAGATCTCCAATAGTGCCTCTCTTATTCTGTGGTTTAAAAAAATGAGAACTTTTCTTATTTCTCTTCTCCCACATGGCAGCATGCCAACCAATTTGTAGATCGTGTACTTCAAGAGTTAATAGCCTCTTGTTACTCAGGACAATCCATTCTGTTAGATTTGCATGAAGAGTCAGACGCGGAGTGCTTCAGTGAAGAGTTTATTAGTGACTACAGCTCATAACAGACCCGATTTGGCTGGGCTGAGGCTGCTACTTATAGCCAGCAGCCGCAGTTGCCAGCCAATCAGAGTGCCAGGTTTTCCGCACTTTTTAAACCAATCATTTCTGACATTTTACAAGAACAGTTCAAACTAAACCAATGACATTCAAACCTGCATACAGGTTTGATCCAAATTAGTGCTGCTGCATGTTGGTACAATTCCCAGTTTGGGAGTCCAAAGCCACCTCTATATCTATTCTCTTGCAATAATTTTAACTTTATGTGGAGTTTTTTCCCTTCCCATATAAATTTCATCACTACTCTATTCAATTCCTCCAAAAAAATTCTTATTTAATTTTATAGGGACCATCTGAAATAGATATAACCACCTTGGTAATAGGTTCATTTTTATTGCTATAATAATCATGTTCTAATTATATTTGTTATCTAATACATGCTTGACAAATAAATATATATATTTAAAAATCTGTTCAAACACATGTGGTCATCTCCCATCCATGTATTAACCAGTTCTGGTTCTCTTCACCAAGGTCAAATAAATGTAAATAACATGATATAATTATTTCTATTTTCAAACTTCAGGGAAACATTGATTTGTACATAGCCAAAACAGATTACTGGGAGTTCATCATTAACAAGGCTCTGACAATTTGGGAAGTGGACTGAAGACAGACAAGGGGGAAAAGATGGAGGGATGGGATGATTAAAAGGAGTGCCTCCATATTGAAAAATGCTTGATAAAATCACTTTGCACGTGTCTGATTTCAAAGAGAAAAGGTTATCACAAAAGACAAAGAATGAAAAGTTGACACCAAGGACATTTAAGCCTAAGTTGAAAGATGGAACCTGGAAGCTTTGGGGTAAGGCTTGTCCCATCCTTGTTCAGGCTGAAGAGCCCAAGCTCAGTTTATTTTGAACACAATGAAAGAGGTAGTTAATTCTGCAGCTAGAATTGTAGTTGCTCAAAATTGGAAGAATGAGAAAATTCCAATGGAGGAGGTAGTGATAAAGAAAATCATGGAATGTGCAGAAATGAGTAGATTAACATTAGCAATTAGAGAGCAAGAAGAAAAAGAGTACTATAAGATATGGGATTTATTTTATCAATGGCTAGATAGAAAAGTAGGAAATTGAAGTATAATACAATAGCAATGATATGTTACAACTAACTATTGTGGAATAAATTACAACATGAACAAAAATTAGTAAGAATTGAGGCTTGCTCTAAAGGATAAAATGGATTTTAAATTAAAGTCTGAGGATGGTGTAACAATAATATAATATGACATGGAAAGTTAATTAATGCAATACTAATGTAAACCTAAGAGGAAAAGACCATAGATATTGTGCACAAGAAATACGTACCAACTAACACACTGTATAACTGAAAGAAGGTTTTATTTATTGTTTTATGTTTATGTTTTATGTTTATGTTTGTTGTTAAAAATTAAAAAAAAACTTTTTATGAAAAAAGAGGTAGTTAATTTATAATGAGGTTACTTTAAAAGCTACATGAAACTGGTACTGAGTATACATTTGCTTTCTAAATATCCGTTCCAACTGTGCAGAATGTTCTTTTACCTGCATCATCTATTGTTCTAGCCTGGCCTCTTGAATTGGGTTGAAAAGAGAAAATCTGGAGAACACCCAGCTGGATTAGCAACTTTATTGGTTAAAGGTTAAATTCAGCTGCTTTGAACCCATAGACTAATAGAGTTTTTGTTTACACCAAGTTGCCTTCTCCTTTGGGGTTAACAATTGTTTTTTTGGATGATGATGTCAATCCTATTTTTATCTCACAAGAGAATTAGACAGGTCCCTGACCATCCAGGCTGAGTAACATAAATATAGAAACTCAGAGGGCTCACTTCTCACTTTGGTGGATTCACTGCTGAATGGTACCAAGAAGAAGTAAAGATGAAACTCCCTGTTCTAATTGCTCTCCTTCTTTTTCTCTTTTGTCCAAAGGAAAGCATATCGGTAAGGGAGATTCTGTTTTTAAAGGAATAATGTAGTATCATTTCTGATTGTAAAATATAGCATTTTAGTCCTTTTTATGGAGGCTTTCTTAGGTGAGCTAAGATCTTAGATCTAAGAAAATTGGATTAGATCAAAAATCCATCTAGCAAGGGAATGTGAAGGTTTCATAGAATAGAATGCATGCACACTCCAGCACAATATTTTGCTTCCCATGGCGGTGAGGAAAGTTAAGCTGTTATAGCCTCAGTGGCACAGTGGTTAGAGTGCAGTACTGCAGGCTACTTCTGCTGGCTGCCAGCTGCCTGCAATTTGGCAGTTCAAATCCAGTCCAAGGGCCTTGGTGGCTCAGGCTGTTAATTGCCTGCACTTAAGTTCCAGCTGCCTACAACTGCTGTAGGCTCGAATCCCACCAGGCTCAAGGTTGACTCAGCCTTCCATCCTCTCGGGGTAGGTAAATTGAGGACCCAAGATTGTTGGGGGCAATTAGCTGACCTTGTAAAAATACCGCTTAGTAATAAGCAGGCATGTACAATGGAATGAAGGCTATTGCTGAGCACACTGGGTTGTATCCCAAAAATTGTAAGCCGCCCTGAGTCTTCGGAGAAGGGCGGCATATAAATGTAATTTAAAAAAAAAATCCCACCAGGCTCAAGGTTGACTCAGCCTTCCATCCTTCCGAGGTGGGTAAAATGAGGACCCAGATTGTTGGAGGCAAGATGTTGACTCTGTAAACCACTTAGAGAGGGCTGTAAAGCACTGTGAAGCAGTATATAAGTCAAAGAGCTATTGCTATTGCTAAGATGATGTTGTTATAAGACAGCTTGTTGGGATGAGTTATTGGGTAGCTGTGATATTGCAGCTTTTGGTCTGAGGTTGTTTCCTTTTGAATGGTTATCACAGATTCTTCCCTGTGTTTCTATCAGTAGATGATTGCTAGTAGAAAAAATGTATAAAACATGTTGAAATTCTAGAAAGAGTGCAGAGAAGAACAACAAAGATGATTATGGGCCTGGAGAATAAAACATATGAAGAATGGTGGGAAGAACTGGGCATGGCTAGTTTAGTGAAGGACCAGGGGAGACACGATAGACATAGACATGATAGGTTCCAATATCTGAGGGGCTGTCACAGAGAAGGGGGACAGTCTATTTGCCAAAGCACCTGAAGGTCAGACAAACTCAACCTAGAAGTAAGAAGAAATTTTCTGACAATGAGAACAATCAAAACTGAAGGAACAGCTTGCCTTCAGAAGCTGTGGGTTTTTCATCACTGGAGGCTTTCCAGAAGAGACTGGACAGCCACTTGTCCGAAATGATACAGGGTCTCCTCCTTGAGCAGTGGGTTGGATTAGATGACCTACAAGGTCCCTTCCAACAGTGTTGTTCTGTATTGTGTATCTGCTATCTGTTATCCTGTGTGTGGATTGCTCATGAAAAAGCAATGTATACCCTTTCTCACCAATTGGGTTGAAAAGAGAAAATCTCAACCAACAGTTTTGCTTCAAGCAATAGTTCTGTGTAAATGAACTGCATAGCAGAGGGAGCTACTTTCTAAAAACCAATGGAACCAGTGCCATTCCTCTGCTCTTCGAAGGCAGTAGAGGGTACCATGATTCTGTTGGGGGAGCAAGGTACCCTACTTGGATCAAACTATTCTATCACAAGTCTACAAAACCTCTCTCTCTCTCACACACACACACACACTCACACTTTAGCTGGCCTTCTCCCCTGTGAACCAGCTCCCCTTAGGGCTCCGGACCTCCACTGCGACCTGAAGACTTGGTTCTTTCAGCAAGCCGGCCTGGACTGAAGTGAAGTGGGGTGGATTTTTAACTGTATTTTAGATTAGTTTTATTGTTTTAGTGTTTATTGGGTTGGGGGTTTAATCGTGTTTTAATCTATTTAATTTGTATTGTGTATTTTTATGCTGTGAGCCGCCCTGAGTCCCTAGGGAGAAGGGCGGCATACAAGTCCAATAAAATAAATAAATAAATAAATAATTGATCTTAAATTACTTTTTTCATCATTGTCATAACTGCAGAAGGTTGCTAAACAGGCAGTCACTAAACAAGGGGTACCTGCAGTTTCATCTGACTAATGATAGTGTGAGTGATATTATAAATCATTATTATGGAAATGTTCAGCATATAGGTGTTAAGAACAGGACCCAATGATAGTCTTACCTCAGTAGATAACTCTATTGCTATTGTTATGTTTCTCCCCAGGGTTGCTGGATTGAGGAGATTCCAGATGTTGGGATGAATACCAGTGGAGAGTCAGCAGCCTAAGACAAGCCCATTGTAGCTCAGAATAATTTAACAATAGAAGGACCAGGAGAAATTGCATTTTTTTGTTTATTTCAGACTGGAAATATTCATTTCCCACTGAATAATTAGCACTGGCATGTTTTTCTTTTATATCGTGCATTTCTTACATGAGCTAAAAACCATAAGGACAAAAAGTAATAGTAATAGTGGCTAATCATCACTATCAGAATGAAGTTCTATGGGTAGCCCAACAGCAATCATTATGAACTATTCTGAATGGAGAATTTTTGTCCCTGTGTGCTTTATTTTCAACAGTAGATAATATTTGCAGCTCTGGGTTGAACAGTAGGCAACAGAGCTTTCTTTTTTCCACACATGAATTAGCTCTAACTTATAGGGTCTTCTCTCCTTAAGGGTGATCCCATAGCTGGCAGTGACATACAATGGGAAGGGAAGCCCCAACAGACCTGTATAAATTACACAGAATCCAATCTGAATTACCAATTCAAAAAATATATATGATCCATTTGGATTGGGCACTTCAAATTGACATCCAAAATCCATCTGATTTTGACATTCACACTCAGCCTGAAATAACAGATTTCAAGCTGTAGCTCTTCTTACACTGTTGAGGATTCAATCTGACATTCAGTGCAAGCCACAATGGCACCATGTCATGTGCCATTCTTCTTCAAGCATTGGGCTAGGATGGGGATTCAGCTCAGAGATTGTTTAGTTGGCACTTGGAGAAGGGGGGTACTTTTTTTAAGCTATGTTTTTATGGATTGTTATGAACTGCCTAGAATTATTATATGAGAGTGGTGGCGCTATAGGTGCTCTAAATAAATAGGTTTTGTAAATAAATTTGTGTGATGAAGTCATGAAGATTGTGTCTTGCCTCCTCCTGAAATTGTCCATGTAAGCACCTGGATTCTCTATTCACATTTTTTCCTGCAATGAATCGGTGCAATATAGCAATAACACTTAGACTTATATACTGCTTCATAGTGTTTTACAGCCCTCTCTAAGTGGTTTACAGAGCCAGCATATTGCCCCCCATCAATTTGGGCCCTCATTTTACCAACCTCAGAAGGATGGAAGGCTGAGTCAACCTTGAGCTGGTGAGAATCAAACTGCCAAACTTCAGGTAGTCAACAATCAGCAGAAGTAGCCTGCAGTACTGCACTCTAACCACTGCACCACCATGGTTCTATATATAATGTCCTATCTCAATAACTGCTTTTAGAACCATCTTCTTCTTCAGATTAGATTAGTTTAGATTAGATTCAACCCTCCTTATCTTGATGCTTTCCCAGTGGATGGGAATGCCATTTTCCCATTCTGTGAGTAGACATTTCTCTCATTATGTATTAATTGTATTGTTATGGCTTTTTTTCAACAGAAAAAAGTAGTGAAGAGAACTCTGGTAAGCATATGTTTAATGTTGGCATTTCTCTAGTTTCTGCTTTCCTTGAGAATTGTTTAAATTATTTCATGATATAAGTGCTTACTTTATTTAGTATCCATATTCTGGTTTACATTTCCTGGGGAGGTGAGAGGCCATGGGCTCCCTCTAGGTCTAGTTTTCATTTTTGACATCTCCTGGAATGAGAAATGGAGTTAGGGTACGATTCATTGTACCATGGGAACAGAGACATTGCCTTATCCTTTTGGGCAAACCAGACCATAATGGAGAATAAGTTATTTTCCTTTTCCCAAAATACTAGAACCCAAGGTCCTCAATGAAATTGAATCCTGGAAGAATCAGGACAGACCAAAGGAATTATTATTATTATTTTTTACACAACATGTAATTGAACTTTGGAATTCACTATCATGAAATATGGTGTTGTTTACCAGCTTCACTGACTTTAAAAAGGATTTGAGTAAGTCATAGAATTTATGGGGAAGATCATCTGTTGGGAGCCTGCTAGGTTTCCTTGTGCAGCCAGTTGGCCATGGGAGAACCAACCATTGTATTAGATCAGCCAGGGGCTGGATTAAATTGAGCATCCCTTTATTTAATCATTATATAGTTTATTTTACTGGGGACAGCTGCTAATGAGACAATTAGATTTGCAACCCAACTTTATGTTTTAGCATATGGTATGAGTGCAGCCCCTGGGTTTCTTCACATGTCAGGCTTCAAACACTAAGATAGACTTGCAGAGTTCATTGTAAACAGTTTCTTTTAACGTTCCTCCCCTACAGACAGAATCTTGCCAAGCTAAAGCAAACTACTTGCACCATTAAAGATATACTCTGAGAACTTCTAGAGAGGTGCTATCTTGACTCTCCCCATCAAACTTTCTATAAACTGCTTTTTGTCTTATTTCTCTGGAACGCAGCCCTTCTCTCCTGAGAATCCAGATTACATTTGAACATATCACATGAGTGTGTTCCTAGGACCGCTTAATTCTGAAACATTAGCACGATCTTCTGCCTCCATCAGAATAAAGAAAGGGGTGTTGTGGCATCACATCACAAACTCTGCCACTTTGGGGCAACCATATGAAATATTGTGATGCCCCTAGAAAAGAAGCCAAGGTTGTGCTGTGATGCCAAGATACCCTTTTTGTCAGTCTGATTTTGCCTCTCTAAGGATGTCCTGAACTCAATCTGTTTAGTTAATATGAGAGTGTGGGATACCTTCTTAATCCAAGCTGGTATCACTTCTTAATCACAGTTAGAAGCTTTGGTCTAATAATGAAACATAATACAGTATATGCATGAGAACAGTTTATATTTCTAGTTAACACCTACTAGAATTGAAACTGGGAAATAATAACACCCAATAAGCATGTTTTATACATTTTGTACACCAATACATCACCTGATGATGGAGGCTAATAGATTTTTGAACAAGTCAATATAATAACTATATGAATTAATGGTCTCCACCCATGCAATTGAAAAAATAAGGAATTAATTGCTTAACATTATTTCTATTTTTAGCCCCTGGGTTCTAAACCGGTGAGTATTGCTATGAATTTTATATGAAGCATTTTGCAGTTTATAGTCAGAAATCTAATGCTAAGTAAATCAATTTAAATTTCTCTGATGATTAAATCAAGCGGACAGCAGTTAAGAAAGCAGAAATAAGTTTAGAAAAAGTTCCACTTTCTATGGCTTGCATTGCTCCCGTATGTGTTTTTGAAGTTCTCTTCAATATTTTGAAAATAAATTTTCTGTTTCCCACACAGAAAATAATGATAACCCATGACCAGAAATAAATCATGGAATTTATTTTTTTGTGTGTGATTCCTTCTATGGTTAAAATGCTGGATGTTGAAGGATCCTGTGTGTGCAAGTTAGTATTTCTGAAAGTGGAAATATGATCTAGCAATGACTGGGTTCATAGCTCTAACAGAAATGAGTTTTATCTACAGTATATCATATTTGGGGTAGCATCTAGCTAGCTATACCCTACCAGGAATGCCCGTTCTGTGTGCATGTGTGCCTGTGAACAAAAGCAGAAGGAAATGACCTCACATTACAGGTAGTCCTTGACTTACGACCACAATTGAGCTCAAGATTTCTGTTGTGAAGTGAGACATTTGTTAAATGAATTTTGCCCCAGTACGACTTTTCTTGCCTTGGTTGTTAAGTGAATCATTGCAGTTGATAAGTTAAGTGAATCAGGCTTCCCCACTGACTTTGTTTGTCAGAAAGATGTAAAAGGGGATCACATGATCCTGGGACACAGCAAATGTCATAAATACGAGCCAGTTGCCAAGCACCTGAATTTTGGTCACATGATCATGAGGATGCTGGAAAGATTGCAACTGCGAAAAATGGTCATGTCACTTTTTTCAGTGCCATTATAACTTTGGACGGTGACTAAATTATAAATCTTATAAGTTGAGGACTACCTGTAACAACATCTAGACTAAGAGTAGGCAGGGTGATGAAGAAGGGGAGACAAAGGTAAATTCTTAATTGGTATCTTTATCCTACCCTACTTACCCATGATGGTCAGAAGGTCAGAAGAACTTGAACGATAAATTCCATGAGATGCAGATTTATTTTATTTTTTTATTTATTTGTCAAGCATATATTAGATAACAGATATAATTAGAACATGATTATGATTACATGAAATAGATAAAAGGGGACGGTAGGCACGCTGGTGTGCCCCTTACACACCTCTTAGGAATGGGGTGAGGTCAACAGTAGACAGTCTAAGGTTAAAGTTTTGGAGGTTTGGGGAAGAGACCACAGAGTCAGGTAGAGCATTCCAGGCATTGACCACTCTGTTGCTGAAGTTGTATTTCCTGCAATTGAGTTTGGTGCAGTTTACCTTGAGTTTGTATCTATTGTGTACTCATGTATTGTTGTGGTTGAAGCTGAAGTAATCATTGACAGGTAGGACATGGTAGCAGATAATTTTATGTACTACGCTTAGGTCAGATCGAAGGTGGTGTAGTTCTAAGTTGTCTAAGCCCAAAATTTCAAGTCTGGTGGTATAAGGTGTTTTGTTGTGAGCAGAAGAGTGGAGGACACTTCTTGTGAAATATCTCTGGACTCTCTCAATTGTATTAATGTCCGATATGCAGTGCGGGTTCCAGATGAGCTGTATTCGGTGAGCTGTATTCGAGAATTGGTCTAGCAAATGTTTTGTATGCTCTAGTTAGCAGTACGATATTACCAGATGTCTAAATTAGTGTTTCCTAGCTGTCTGGAGAATTGTGGGAATTGAAGTCCAAACATCTTAAAGTTGCTTAGGTCGAGAAACACTGCTCCAAGATATATATAATGTGCCAGATACCTGCTCACCATATTCCTTTGTGATAGCAACCCAATTTCTAAAGCGCAGCAACTCCTCATGGTTTTTTATTTAAATCTTTGGATGCTGCAAAGTGTGTCTTGTGAAAACAGTAATGTTATTCCAGTGATACCACTATGTGTAAAGGAGGAAACTCTGGTGGCAACATCTGATTAATGACAAAGGCAAATTTTAAAATGTAAATTTTTGAGGAAGTCTAATTTAGATGATTAAAATACGTTTCCCTCCTTTTTCCATCAGAATTGACTGAGGTTTGTAATAAAAAAAGATGAAATATAACTGTTCATGTCTATTTTTAGGATCTTCCTGATTTGCCAGTGAGTATTTTTAATTATTTATTACAGAAAAACATGGTTTATTTATTTGTGGCTTGCTTAGTTGGCACAACTAACTACATAGGACTATGGATCATTATAAAGAATCCATTTGGCATAAGGTCAATTCATCACAATTTCTTTGAGCCTGTATGACCATCTAGATTAGTTCCTGAAGTTTTCTTAACAACATTCTTAAAAGTTGTTTTGTTTTGTTTTCTTTTGCTGTGGTGTTTGTTGTTTGGCACTGCTGAGAAAAAAAATAATGTGCTGTCTAAAATTTGACCCCATTCAATATTAAGCATATAATGAATGCTTTTTGCTACTTTTTCTCATTCTTCCCTTTCCCCTCGCATTTAAGATATCTATTTAAGCTACAAACAGGAAACTGGACCTCCTTAAAATTTTCCATAGCATATAATTATAACAATGTGGAACAAATAATAAGGGGAAATCATAACAAAAGGAGGAAACTCTGGTGGCAACATCTGATTAATGACAAAGGTGAATTTTAAAATGTAAATTTTTGAGAAAGTCTAATGTAGATGGTTAGAACACATTTCTCTTCTTTCTCCATCTGAACTGATTGAGAGATTTGTTTATATAACTGTTCACATTTATTTCTAGGACATCCCAAGCATACTTGATCTGAGAGTGAGTATTTTTAATTATTTATTTCAGAAAAGCTTGCTTTATTCATTTCTGGTTTGCTTAGTTTGCACAACTATTCAAATAATTTCTGCTGTGTTCAGTGGCACTTAAATGTGTATATAATTGCACCTTGAGCTACACAGTACCATGGATCATTATAAAGAATCCGTTTGGCATAATTCATCACAATTTCTTTGCGCCTGTTATTCACTTCTGGATTAGTCCTTGCAATTTTCTTGGCAATATTTGTGGAAGTGATACGTTTTGCTTTGCTCTGCTTTGTTTTGTTAGGATGTTTTTTTTCCCTTTTGTTTCTCCTTTATCAACACTGAGAAAAAATATTTCAAATATCCCATTTAAAAATTGTGTTGTTTTTCAACTGAGAGAGTAGAAGAGGAACTCATCAAATTTGCAAACGATACCAAAATAGCAGGAATAGCTGCTGACACTTTAGATGTCACTTTAAGATTCAGAAGGACCTTGACAGATTTGAACACTGGGTCCTATACAACAAAAGATAATTCTGTGCTGAGAAAAATAAGGCCCTACACATAGGCAAGAAAATCAAATACGCAGATATAGAATGGGGGTATCTGCCTCAATTAGCAGCAACTGTGAGAGAAATCCTAGTAGACCACCACTTAAGTTTGAGATAGTTGTGTGCTGCAGTTGCCAATAAAGCTAATGCAGTCCTAGGCTGCATCAACAGAGAGATAGTTTCAAAATCACATGAAGTGATACTGTGCTGGTGAGACCACACTTGGAATACTGCATCCAACAGTTCAAGTGTTGCTGGAACAGCAATGTAATTACATTTAAAAAAAAACTCTGCAGTGAGCTAAGGGAAGGCTTGTAGGTCAATGTTATGTACTTATTCTAATAAGTGCAAGACTTCACATTCGGTTATTTGGTCACTTGTTCCTGAATTTCAGATTTTTAATCTGTTTTGAGATATGTAAAAGGCAGGAACCTCTTGTGGGTTTTTAAGTAAGTCTTAAGATGCTGAAAAAGTGTGCCTTATAAAAGAAGTAACTTTAGTGTAACTACTTTGTGTAAAGGCTCTGGTGCAACATCTGATTAATGACAAATTTTAAAACATATATTTTCAAGAAAGTCTGATTTCCCCCTCCTTTCTCCATCAGAATTGGCTGAGAGGTATTCTTTTTTTTAATGAAATATAACTGTTCATGTCTATTTTTAGGACCTTCTTCGGATACTTGATTAGCCAGTGAGTACATATGATAATTTATTTAGCGTATGGCACGTGTTAGCCAGGAATCACCAAGGTGGTCAGCTGCCTCTGTGAAAGGAATTTTTTGGGGTGGTGTTATCTTTACCCACCGGATGCCTGAATGCCAGTAGGCAATCTGGGGAGGCTCTTTCCTCGTTCTTGCACAGTTTATTCGCTCATGGGAATCGAACCACCAAGCTGCCAATCACAGCGGTGCGCAAGCCCAGCATCTTACCATGTGAACCACCACAGCCTTCTGTATATAATAATATATATAATACATAATTACTTATTACATATATCTCTCCCTCTCCCTCTCCCTCTCTCCCTCCCTCCCTCCCTCCCTCCCTCCCTCCATCTATCTATCTATTTATCTATCTATCTGTATGAGATGCAGTGGCTCAGTGGTTAAGACGCTGAGCTTGTCGATCAGAAAGGTTGGCAGTTTGGTGGTTCAAATCCCTAGCACCGTGTAATGGAGTGAGCTCCCATTGTCCCAGCTTCTGCCAACCTAGCAGTTCAAAAGCATGTAAAAATGCAAGTAGAAAAATAGGGGCCACTTTGGTGGGAAGGTAACAGTGTTCTGTGCACCTTCAGCATTTAGTCATGCCAGCCATTTATTTATTTATTTATATATATATATATATATATATATATATATATATATATATATATATATTATATATATATAATTGTCATTAATCAGATGTTGATATATATATATATATATATATATATATATATATATATATATATGTAGGTCTTGGTGTATTCGGTCTTGTCCCGTGTAGGATTGAGAATACCTTGGCAACGTTTGTGAAATCTCATCCGTCATCTTCAGGCTGGTGTCTTCAGCTTCGTTCTCCTGGGAGAAGTGTGTGATCGTGGCTGTTTTCCCCTTTTAAACTCTAGAGTTGGCTGTGTTGTTACTTCTTGATTGGTCTGTGGAGTTGATGTATGCAGATTGGATGGCTTTTTCCTGAGACCCTGTGTGGCTGAGGTGCTGGCTGTGTGTCTCTCAGCTTTTTGTGTTGTAACGACCTGGGTAATGGGCGACCTGGGTAATAGAACCTTCTGAGTTCTATTGTTGTGACGTCCTGGGTGTGGTGCTGTAATCTCCTGGGTCGTTGTCTGTGCTGCAACCTCCTGATGTTTTGTGTTGTGTTCTCCTGAGTTCTGTGATGTAGTATCCTGGGTGGAAGGCTGTGATGTGGCATTCTGGGCCTTGGTTTGGCTCCGAGTTTGAGGTCTGGCTATAAACACGCTATAAACACATAGCCAGGAGATTACAGCACCACACCCAGGACGTCACAACAATAGAACTCAGAAGGTTCTATTACCCAGGTCGCCCATTACCCAGGTCGTTACAACACAAAAGGCTGAGAGACACACAGCCAGCACCTCAGCCACACAGGGTCTCAGGAAAAAGCCATCCAATCTGCATACATCAACTCCACAGACCAATCAAGAAGTAACAACACAGCCAACTCTAGAGTTTAAAAGGGAAAACAGCCACGATCACACACTTCTCCCAGGAGAAGCGAAGCTGAAGACACCAGCCTGAAGATGACGGATGAGATTTCGTCAAACGTTGCCAAGGTATTCTCAATCCTACGGGACAAGACCAATACACCAAGACCTACATACCTTTACCCATGAAAATCTACGAAAACAAATATATATATATATATATATATATATATATATATATATATATATATGGTCTTGGTGTAGTCTTGTCCGTGTAGATTGAGAATACCTTGGTGAAATCTCATCCGTCATCTTCAGGCTGGTGTCTTCAGCTTCATTCTCCTGGGACACCAGCTGAAGACACCAGCCTGAAGATGATGGATGAGATTTTGTGAAACGTTGCCAAGGTATTCTCAATCTACAGGACAAGACCGAATACACCAAGACATACCTTTACCGTGAAAATCTCACGAAAACAAATATATATATATATATATATATATATATATATATATATATACACACACACATTTGTTTTCGTAGATTTTCACGGGTAAAGTATGTAGGTCTTATGTATTAGGGTCTTGTCCCATGTTGAGAATACCTTGGCGACGTTTCGACGAGATCCCACTCACCATCTTTCACCATCTTCAGGCTGGTGTCTTCGGCTTTGTGCTTGTGCCAGCAAAGCACAAAGTCGAAGACACCAGCCTGAAGATGACGAGTGGGATCTCGTCGAAATGTCGCCAAGGTATTTATTCTCAATCTTACACGGGACAAGACCCGAATACACCAAGACCTACGTATGTATGTATGTATGTATGTATGTATGTATGTATGTATATCAACATCTGATTAACGTCAATTAATGAACAATGAATTTTAAAATGTACATTTTTAAGAAAGTCTAATTTAGAGGATTAAAATACGTTTCCCTTCTTTCTCCATCAGAATTGACTGAGGTTTGTTATGATGATTTGCCAGTGAAGTGAGTATTGTTAATTATTTTTTTCAGAAAAGCATGGTTTATTTGTTTGTGGTTTGCTTAGTTTGTGCAACTATTCAAATAATTTCTGCTGTGTTCAGTGCACTAGTGGGATCCTACCTTAGTCACTACTGGTTTGTTGGGTGATCGTGCATGCGCACACGTGTGCCCAACACACACACACCTAACAAGCCAATCAGCTGAGACGATGAAGAAACAAAAAGCTAGGAGCGACCCTCTCCACCCCCATGTGCTTTTCAGCCTTTTATCCCCTCAGCTGGTTGTCTGAGGCTTTTTTCCCTTCCTCTCAGCTGATTGGAGGCTTTTTTTTCACTACCAGTTTGGCCGAACCAGTCCAAACCGGTCCAAACCGGTAGCATACCAACACTGGTTCAGTGGAATTTAAATGTCTGTATAATTGTCACTTGAGCTACATAGGACCATGGGCCATTTAAAAAATTCATTTGGCATAAGTTTCTTAAAGTTTGTATTTTCTGTTTTTATCATTGTAAGCCACCCTGAGTCCTTCGGGAGATAGGGCAGCATAGAAATCCCAACAATCAATCAATCAATCAATAAGGCCAATTCATCACAATTTTTTGGGCCTATATGACCATCTAGATTAGTCCCTGAAATTTTCTTAAAAACATTATTGGAAGTTGTTTTGTTTTGTTTTGTTTTGTTTTGTTTATTTATTTATTTATTTATTTATTTATTTATTTATTTATTTATTTATTTATTCGACTTATATGCCACCACCTCTCCCGAAGGACTCGGGGTGGCTCACAGCTAAAATTCAATACTAACAATAAATTACCTAAAACTATATTAAACAAATTGTAAGCCAAATTAACATTAAAACCCCAAAATTAAAATAAACTAACTCCAAAGAGTCAGCACAGCCCAGATTGTAAAAACAGCCAGGTTTTTAACCTGTGGTGGAAGGTGCGGAGATCGGGAGCCAGCCGGAGCTCCAGCGGAAGAAGATTCCATAAAGTGGGGGCCGCCACAGAGTAGGCCCTCCCCCGGGTCCCCACCAGGTGACATTGAGTCACGGACGGCACCCTGAGGAGACCCCATCTGTGTGCCCATACAGGGCGGTTGGTACTTGATGCTGGGAGGAGTCGTTCTCGTAAATATCCTGGACCCATGCCATGTAGGACTTTGAATGTTAACACCAAAACCTTGAATCTCACCCGGAGGGCAACCGGAAGCCAATGCAGGCCGCTTAGGAGGGGTGTGATATGGGAGTATCGGGGGGCTCCCATCACTACCCGCGCGGCCACATTCTGCACCAGTTGAAGCTTCCGAGTGGTATGCAAGGGCAGTCCTAAATAGAGAGCGTTACAGTAGTCCAGTTGGGAGACAATGAGTGCCTGAGTGATTGTGCACAGGGCATCCCAGTCCAGATATGGGCACAACTGGCAAACCAGCCGGACCTGGGCAAAGGCCCCCCTGGCCACGGCTCCCACCTGCTCCTCCAACTTGAGCCGTGAATCCAGGAGGACCCCCAGATTCTGTGCCCTGTCCACGGGGGGTAACACCTCCTCCCCCATGACCAAAGATGGAACCTCTGAACTGGACCGGGATGTCGGCATGCACAACCACTCTGTCTTGGCTGGGTTGAGTTTTGCTGGGGGTGTTACTCTGTTTGTTGTTTGGCACTGCCGAGAAATTTTTTTTTTAAATGTGCTATCTAAAATTTAACCCCACTCAATATTAAGCATGTAATTTATGCTTTTTGCTACTTTTTCCCTTTCCCCTCCCATTTAAGATATCTATTTAGGCTATAAACAGGAAATTGGACCTCCTTAAAATTTTCCATAGCACATAATTATAACAATGTGGTACAAAAAATAGGGGGAAATCATAACTTCAGTGCAGTGTCTGGCTTTAGGGCATTAGATTAATTAATGAAGGGCTCAGGGTTTAGATCCCTATCCAATCCTCATTTGGATTAGGGCTCTAAACTCTTCCTCCCTCTCTTAATCTAGACTTCCCCACAGGATTGCTATAAACATAAAATCATTTCTGACTGAAAGGCCTTAGAAAAGATTAAACTAAATGTACAATCTCAGAAGGGTGAAACTTATATGCTGCCTTGAGTAATTGCAGAAAAGGGAGAGATGGACTGTGATAAGCAGATGAGGAAATGCAGCTGATGCAAAGCACATCTATTAACTCAATGGGAAATTTAGAACAGCTAACAGAGAGGTGAGAATTGTGAAAGACAAGGGATGTCCTTTCTGATAAACATTCGTAGGGATCCACTTTATGTGGAATGAACTACGTCTATGATAAAAATTCTGTTTTTACAGAGACTGGCTTTGGGTCAAGTGCTGTTGGAAAAGTCATGTAATTACATCAAACATTTTTTCTCAGTTCTGCAATGATTTGAGGTAGGGCTGATAGGCTTGCTTGGTCCACAGCAGGGGTGTCAAATTCAAGGCCTGCGGGTCAGATCCGACCCAAGGTGTGCAAAGATCTGGCCCGCGGGGCCACCCTGGAAATAACGAAGGACCGCCGCCTACTCCATTATCGTTAATAATGGCCTCACACTCCATTATTGCTGGCAGAGGGTTGCAGGAGGCTGTCACAGCCAAAAATGGAGTTTGGGAGCCCATTTTTGCTGGCAGAGCACTCGGGCTCCCACAAGCACCCCCGACATAAGTGACGTCAAACTGGCCACACCCATGCTAGTCATGCCCCTTGAGGTCAAACACAATCCTGATGCGGCCCTCAATGAAATTGAGTTGGACACCCCTGGTCTACAGCGAGTGCCTTGTACCTACTGTATTCTATGAGTCCAAGCTCAGTTACTTGATCGCTTGCTTCTGAATTTCAGATATTGAATCTGTTTTGAAATGAGAAGGAAGGCTACAGAGGCTAGGAAATTGGTGTTAGTAGAGGGCCTCTTGCAGTTTTGGGTTCTGTGGGCGCCCTTGATCTGTGGGTCAGTGTTTTAAATCTTGAGTCCTTTAGAATGCCTGCCAAGCCAACTGTTCGTTTAATTTCAGATGAACTGAAGGTTGCATTGAAGATCTTGCATCACAAAGTCAATCAAATGAAAAGAAAGAATCCTGAAGCCTTCTAATTCATATCAATGAATTCTCATTTTAATTGAAGCTGTAACTTTCATGATAGATGACCAGGAGCGTGGCTACCAAATGAGACGACAAAATCTTTTTAAAAAATAAAATGTATTGGGATAATGTTGTTTGTTTTTAATTGTAATGAACAGACATAAGTTTGAATCGCGGGTGACCCCAAAATGCCTCTCAGATTAATCTCATGGAATACAGTCAATCTGAAGTCTTCAGTTTAGTGTGGCTGATTTTTCAATTCCTTCATGAAGAAATGTGTTAATTAAAACATGAGGACAAGCTCAGCAAAATGCTTTCCCATTTCATCTGTAGGCACCCCAGCTGAAAGGCTTTTGCAATCCACAAAATTTAGCCTTACCGTCTGCATAGAAAGTGTAGAAGTCAAAGCAAAGATTAAAAGGAGATACATTTTCTTGTTGCACTTCAGCTCTTCTGGTCCTTGTTGTTCTTTTTGGTGACTTTATTCAGCCTCACTGTCACATTTCAGTATCTTTATCCACAGGCTTCATTGCCCAAACCCAACACCTCTATTGTTACTTGATTTACAAGGAAATATTAAGCTTCCATTGCATCATGCACAATTATTCCATTGCCCATTATCTAACTGAAGCTGAAAGGCAGACAGTTGTGTCTCTACCCACTTTGAAGTTCTAATATCATACAGGTAACACATCTGGCAATGTTTAAATATAAAATTGAGAATGGAGAACGGAGCTGGAAAGCAGGTTAGTGGGGTGGGGAGGGAATGGGATTTTGCAGTAAAGCCACACCATGCTCACCAAGCCATGCCCACAGAACCGGTAGTAAATTTTTTTGAATCCCACCACTGCTCCAGAGGCTTTACTCAAGCCTCTGGGAGGATGAAAACGGTCCCTCCCGGGAGGCCCGTTTTTTGCCCTCCTCGAGCCTCCGCGTGAGCCCTGTACTTACCTGGCATCCAAAACGATCTGTGTGGGGACTCCTGGGAGGGGTGGGGTGGGGTGGGCAGGGCCAGCCAGGGTGGGATTTACGGGTTCACCAAACTGGGCAGAATCTTATTTAGAGGATCGCCTGAACCCGTGCGAACCTGTAGTAGTCCACCCCTGTCTATACATCTGAAAGCCGCCGAGATCGAGAAACTATACAGGACTACACAGTTTTTCTGGTAACAAGAGTGGAATCCATCCCAAAACAGCACAGGAGTGGGAGACTTGTCATCTAACTTTAGTTCTATGGCAGTATTTAGGACCACAATCTGCAAGAGCATCAGCATCAAAACTGTTCTTCATACACGCAAATCAAACCAGTGATGTTTGTGCAATTGGGATTTATTTCTTTTTATTTTCACAATTTTTTTTCCCACACCAAGGAGAGCAAACTATTCTGCTACAGGAAATGAAATCAAGCCATAGGCTGTATCTACTGCCCCCATCACTATCAAGCGCTGAGCAGGCTGGATCATTGGATGCCCTTTAGCACAACAATCTTGTTCATTTTGCAAACGTGTGGAAAGCTGTTGGACCTTTGCAGCATATTCAGATATTTCCGTCATTTCCATCATTTCTCTTGTTCAAATTTCAGCCTCACTTTTGGGCGTCAGATCAAAATGAAGTGAGAGGAAGTATTAATACATGAAACTTTTGAAAAGATAATTAATTGCTGGATGACTATAGGAATAAAACTCCATTGTGTTCACCAAGATTGATTTAAAAAAATCTGCCAGACTTTTTGAGACTAACAATTATGACTCAACCAGCACACTGTGTATTCATCTGTTAATTAATAAATACTTATTAATAAGTATAATTATTTCAAGCAATTTGCATAATTAAGTCGCAGTGGCGCAGTGGTTAGAGTGCAGTACTGCAGGCTACTTCTGCTGACTGCAGGCTGCATGCAATTTGGCAGTTCAAATCCCACCAGGCACAAGGTTGACTTAGCATTCCATCCTTCCGAGGTGGGTAAAATGAGGACCCAGATTGCTGGGGGCAAAAAGCTGGCTCTGTAAACTGCTTAGAAAGGGCTGTAAAGCTCTGTGAAGTGGTATATAAGTCTAAGTGCTATTGCTAAGGAACTAATCATCCCCTTTTCTTTCTTATTTCATCTCGATGAATCCCACAATTCTCAAACCATTCCATTTATCTGATAATGTGAGTTACCACTCATGAACATTTAAATAAAATTCTAGTTTCAGAAGCTGTTACTAGAATGTTTCTTTGGGCTCCCTAGTTTCATTGGGTTCCCCATGCTGGTTGGGGAATTCTGGGAGGTGAGGTCCACATATCTTATGTTGCCAAGTTTGAAAACACTGCAGTAGATCAGATTTGGTTCCCCAGGAAAGATTTCCTAGGCTCAACAGGTGGTAGAAACAGATGGGAAATTATACTGTGTAATGATAACATGACATGCATGGCATCACAATCCCCATTATTCCTCTCCCCATGGACAGTCATGCACCCACTTCACAGGACATGCATGTCCCAATGTTGGCCCTTAGAGTGATACTTTCTAATGGAGAAGAAAAATGAGAAGGGTACTTAATTTATTTTTGGAGTCTCAGAATCTTTGTGTCAATCTCCATCCCCAAATATCCCACTTTTTTTCTGTGGAGGACTTACTTATCTTCTTGAGGTCTGTTTATCCTGGGAGAAAAGTACCAGAGGAAGAAGGATAAATGGGATATGTGTTTAAGAGGAAGAAGAATATTAAACAATTTCAACAGATAAAACCTACTTACTGGTATGCCAACTCCACTGGCACCATTCATGCCCTAAAAGGGAAACACCATGACTTCTCTAACTATGCCACCACTACAATCTTCTGTATCTTATATTTGAATTCCTTCATGGCCCAGATTTTTTTAAAAAATCTCTAATTTCACACAACAAAGTGTGAAAGGAGCCAAAAAGCTGCATATATCCATGCAAAGTGCAAAAGGAACCCGAAAGCTGCACATTTCATCCACAGCAGAAGTGGTATTCAGCAAGTTTTGACCAGTTCTGGAAAAGCAGTAGCAGAAATTTTGAGTAGTTCGGAGAACCGGCAAATACCACCTCTGACTGGAGATTTTACAGTATCCTTTGCCTGCCACGCTCACCAAGCACGCCCACAGAACCAGTAGCAAAAAAAATTGAATCCCACCACTGATCCATAGATGAATAACGACCATTAAGGAGAGAAATTACCACTAAGCAAAAAAGCTGTTCAGAGGCCCTGCAACAAGTGTGCTTTGAGAAGAGTCAGAAAAGGCCTTCTAAGCACATATAGCAAAATAAAGTGGAATTTCTTTAGGGTTGACTTTTCTCTGAATACAGCAGCTGCATTTGGTTGGCTAAAAGATTTAGCAAGCAATAAGAACTCAAGAATGAGTAAAGACTTCCTTTGCCTAAACCAAGGGTCTTCAAACTTGGCAAGTTTAAGACTTGTGGACTTCAACTCCCAGAATTCCTGAGCTAACATGACTGGAGGAGGAGGAGGACTTCTGGGAGTTGAAGTCCACAAGTCTTAAAGCTGTCAAGTTTGAAGACCCCTGGCCTAGACCTTCTCTCTTATGTCACCTCTACCCAGGGGTGGGATTCTACTGGTTCTGTCCACCTCTGTAGAACCAGTAGTTCTGAATAGCAGCAGACAGACAGCATACATAGAACTGGTTCTGTCTGCTGCTGTTTTGGCCCACCCACCTGCCCGGGCTTGTACCTGACCTTTATTTCCTGCTTTTTCAACTGCAGCTGCTTTGTGCAACACAGCTGCGGTTGAAAAAGCAGGAAAAAAAGGGCTTTTCCAACCAATGAGCACTTGCACGCAGTGCTGCTCAGCTGTCCGGGTAGCTCAGCAAGTCATAAATTGCACTCACATGACTCATGCGCGCACAAAGCATGCATGCGCGCACAACACAGAGCAACAGCACTGGTAGTTACACCGGTGGGATCCCATCCCCGCCTCTACCTCTTCCACCTCCTTCTATTCCAAATAATTTAGAAAATGAATTGGTAAACATAGTTGTACTATATATAGATTTGTCTCTCTATCAATATCTCCTCTGCATGATTTCCCATGCAGCTGCTCAATCCCCATGGGGAATCTTCACCTCAGCTTGGCTCCTGGATCGATTTTTAACAAGTCAGTTATTGGAAAGGAAGATAAAAACAAGCCAAATGTTTTAGCCCTGCTTCCTGTAATTAAACCCTGGGCACTCCGGAGATTCTTTGGGTGAAGGAGGAAGAAGGATAAAAAGGGTATCTGTTCAAGATAGAAGAAGAATATGAATGAAAGGAATGGTGCAAAATAAACAGGAGGTACTTACCATTGTTCCACCTCCACCAGCACCATTCATGCCCTGAGAGGGAAAGAAAAGGTAATCATTATAGTCTGATGAGATATCACTCTGCCTAGAAAGGATTCAGAAAAGATGCTCACACCGTACTTAACACAAAATGAAGTTGGGTTGTGTCAGGGGATACTCTTCAGTTAACCAAGAGTTGAGATTAGTTTGGTACAAAATTTGTCCAGCAATGGTAACCCACCAGTGCTTCAGGACTTCCTTTGCACATTGTATTTGTGACATCTTCCTCCTGGTATGCTACTAAAATTATTCAGCTTTACCTGACCCTCTCTTTTCTGCCCCCTCCAGTGCCTCCATCTCCTTCTTGATGAAAGTTAGAAAAGGGAAAAGATAGTCATGATTGTATACACAAATTTGTGTGTGCATCAAGGGGAGGGCCTTCTCTGTGGGGGTGCCCATCTTTTGGAACCAGCTGCCCCTGGGGCTGCGTTTGGTCCCTGACCTGCGTTCCTTCCGCCGCGATCTAAAGACCTGGCTGTTTTTACAGGCCGGCCTGGATTGAGAAGGATTGAGATTTTAAAATAGGGCATTTTTATATTTTATAATATATTTGGATTAGATATGATTTTGAATGATGTTTTATGTATTGTATATATATTTTGTGTGAGCCACCCCGAGTCTTCCCTGGAGATGGGGCGGCATATAAATCCAAATATTATAATAATAATAATAATAATAATAATAATAATAATAATAATAATCTACCTTACATTACTTCCCTTGCAAAGAAGAATCTTCACCCATATTTGGCTTCAGGATCTATTCTTAAGAGATCAGTTATTCAAAATAAGGTTCAATATGGGCCAAATATTTTGGTCCTGCCTACTATGAATATGCTCTGAGGAGTCTGCAGAGGCTTTTGGTGAAGGGGGCAAAAAGAACAAAAGGGATAGTTGTTCAGGTAGAAGAAGAATATGAATGGCAGAAAATAAATAAGAACTACTTACTGGCATTGGAGCTCCACCACCGGCACTCATGCCCTAAAAGGGAAACAAAAGGTGAAAATTGTACTCTGGTATGATATCACCCATGACTTCTCCAACCATGTTATCATCAGGCTCCACAGACATTTGCACCACTCAGGTGACCCTGAGGACACAGATAAAGCTCCACGTGGTCTCAACATCTCTCTAAAAGGATGCAACTGACCAGCTGTTTGCACGGAGTATAACTCCTTCCATTCCCCACCATCCAGTCAGAGCTAAAGAAGCTTCTCAGAGGGGAAGCAAAATGTCTTCAAATGGGAAAAAAAACCAAGAAAGTCAAGTTGCCTCTTGGAGAAAAAGCACCTTTGGGAAATGACATCACCATCGTGTTTAGTTATTGGAAATGAAGTTAAATATGGGCCAAATATTTTGGTCCTGCCTTCTATGAATATGCTTCAGTTAGTAAAGGAAAAAAAAAGGATAAAAAGGACAGTTGTTCGGGTGGGAGAAGAACTTGAATGGCAGAAAATAAATAAGAATTACTTACTGGCATTGGAGCTGCACCACCGGTACTCGTGCCCTAAAAGGGAAACAAATGGTAAATCTTGTGCTCTGGTATGATAACAGCCATGATTTCTGCAGCTATGTCATCACTATCCTCCTCTGTATCTCATATTTCAGTTCTAGGTTGCATGATTCCAGGTGGAAAAATACGGAAGAAAGGAATGGTAAAATATAAACACAAGCTACTTACTGGCATTCTCCCTCTACCACTACCCTGCATGCCGTAGAAGGAATCAACAGGTACCTATTTTAATCTGATATGATATCACCCATGACTTCTACAACCAGGGCATCATTGCTAGCATCTTGGGTTATTGGAAAGGAGGTTGAATATGAGCTAATTATTTTGGTCCTGCCTGGTATGAATATGCTCTGGGGAGTCTGCAGAGGCTTTTGAAGAAGGAGGAAAAATACACGAAGAAAGGAATGGTAAAATATAAACAAAAGCTACTTACTGGCATTGGAGCTCCACCAGCGGCATTCCTATCCTAAAAGATAGGAAGCTGGTGCAGAATGCTGCCGCGCGGGTTGTGATGGGAGTTACCCGGTTCTCCCATATTACCCCCCTCCTGCGCGGCTTGCATTGGTTGCCGGTTGCACTCGGGGTGAGGTTCAAGGTTTTGGCTTTAACATTCAAAGTCCTACACGACATGGGTCCACAATATTTAAGGGAGCGTCTCCTGCCGATATCGAGAACCAACCGCCCTGTACGGGCACACAGGCAGGGGCTCCTCGGGGTCCTGTCAGCAAGCCAATGTCGGCTGGCGGTCCCCCGGCGACGCGCCTACTCTGTGGCAGCCCCCGACTTATGGAATCAACTGCCTCTGGACCTCCGCCTGGCCCCTGACCTCCGCACCTTCCGCCGCGATTTGAAGACCTGGCTATTTGACCAAGTCGGGCTGTGATCACCTTGCCGGGGGGTGTGGGATAGTTTTAAATTTTAATTTGGGTTTTATTGGGCTTTAGTGATTTAATTTATTTTTAATTATTTATTGTATTTATATGTTTCAATCTGTGAGCCGCCCCGAGTCTTCGGAGATGGGGCGGCATATAAGTCCAATAAAATAAATAAAATAAATAAATAAAAGGGAAACAAAAGATAATTGGTTCTATTCTGATATTATAATACCATGACTTCTATAACTATCCCATCTTGACCATTTTCCATATTTCATATTTCAACTCCTTCAGCATCCCCCCAAAAATATATGTCTCATATATGAATTCATATAGGAATTCTTTCATTCTTTCCAGCAAATTTGTATCTGTTGACAAGAACATCTGTAGATCATATAAGACCATTAAGGGGAGAAAAATAACAGAAGCAGAAAGAGTGTGCATTTGCCATTCACCTATCTGAAAACCATGCCTTGGGAGAATTCAGAATTTCTCTCAAGACACATTTAGCACATGTACCACAAAATAAATTTGGATTGGTGTTGGTGCCACTTTTCAGCAGCTGCATTTGCCTGGTTTCAAGATTTAACAAGTAGAGATAACCCAGCTGTGAGTAAGGACTTCCTTTGTATAAGATCAGGGGTGGGGCTGCTGGGGGTTCACAGGGGTTTGGGAGATCCTCTAGCTAAGATTCTGTGCAGTTTGGAGAACCCCCAAATCCCACTCCTGGCTGGCCCTGCCCACCCCTCCCCTCCCAGGAGTCCCCACGTGGCCCGTTTTGGATGCAGGTAAGTGCAGGGCCTACTCAGAGGCTCAAGGAGGGTGAATAACAGGCCTTCCGGAAATTTGGGAAGGCTGGAAATGGGCCCGTTTCTGGCTTCCAAAGAGCCTCCGGAGTCCGGGGATGCCGTTTTCACCCCCCTGGAGGCTTGAGGAAAGCCTCCAGAGCCTGGGGAGGGCAAAAATGCCCCCCTCCCACTGTGGTGCAGGAGGCAGACTAGGCCACACCCACCATGGCCATGCCCACCCCGCAACCGAGCAGAGAATCCAATGCTAAAATTTTTGAAGCCCGCTCCTGTATAGGATACCTGGTACATTCTTATCATAGCAAGATTCACCAGGCCCTATCTCTTCTACTACCTCTACCTCCTGTACTTTCTTCTACTCCAAGTATGTTAGAAATGAAAAAAGTAGTCATCGTTGTATACACAGAATCAATCCATGCATTAAAATATTGTCTATATATTTCCCATGAAGGAAATTAGGTTAAAATTGGGCCAAATATTTTGACCATGCCTGCCATGATTGCGCTCTGCAGATTGATTCATTTTGGTGAAGTGGGGGAGAAGGATAAAAGGGGTGCTTTTTCAGGAGGAGGAAGAATATGAAGAAAGGAGGGGTAGAAAATACATCAAAGCTATCTTACCGGCATCTGAGCTCCACCACCGCCGTTTGTGCCCTAGAAGGGAAATTAAAAAAGGTAACTCCTTCTACTCTGATCTGACAACACCACGATATCTGCAACTATGCCATCGCTGTCATCTTCTCTATCTCGTATTTCACTTTCTTTGCTGCCCACATTTTTAAAAATGTCTAATTTCACTCAACAATATCACTCATATCTCAAGACCTAAAATGGACACCTGTTGTGGCCCCGCCTCATGAGCCTGTGCTGACAGAGGAAGAGGACCTGGATGATGAAGAAGAAGAGGAGGAACGGGCAATGCCTTCCTCACCAGGGCCTTCCTCCCCAGGACCTTCCTCCCTGGCAAGGCCCTCCTCCCCAGGACCTTCCTCCCTGGCAAGGCCTCCCTCCCCAGGACCTTCCTCCCTGGCAATGCCTCAGGTTTCCTCCGAAAGCCAAGAGGAACTGCCTGAGAGACGTGTATCAGTACGGCCACGGCGAGAGAGAGAGGAGGAGGGTTCCTGGCTTGATCCCAGGCAATGTCGGAGGGAGAAACATCAGCAGCAACGTAGGGGGCGTGGGAGGGCCAGAGATTGAGCTGGACCACACCCCACCAGGTATAAAAGTGGGTGTGCCTACGCTGCAAACTCTGTATGTGACAAAGTGTAAAAATGAAGCCGTCTGTGTGCTTGATTTAGTTTTTGGACTCTGAACATAAATCAACCTTCTGTGAGTACTGCATTCCTTGTTGGCTTTGAATTTGGCAGTGAGAGCCTGGGTGACTGCCAACACTCTTGTCGGGAAAGATAACTGGGATTTTGGAGACAGGCCAGCGTGACTCTCTGTGTTAGCGTTCCTTACCTTCTGGGGAAGGGAAGGTGAGAGAGAACAGACACCTAACATCAAAAAGTCATCAAAAAAGCACAACAAAGAATGTCCTTTCTGTGCCAACTCAGAAAGCTCAAACTGCCCAAGGAGCTGCTGATACAGTTCTGCAGAGGAATGATGGAGTCTGTCATCTGCACCTCTATAACTGTCTGGTTTGGTTCCGCAACCCAACAAGACAGACACAGACTCCAGAGAGTAATTAGGACTGCAGAAAAAACAATTAATACCAACCTGCCTTCCATTGAGAACCTGTATACTGCACGAGTCAGAAAGAGGGCTGTGAAAATATTTATAGACCCCTCACATTCTGGACATAAACCGTTTCAACTCCTACCCTCAAAAAGTCAAGTTGCCTCTTGGAGAAAAAGCACCTTTGGGAAATGACATCACCATCATCTTTAGTTATTGGAAATGAAGTTAAATATGGGCCAAATATTTTGGTCCTGCCTTCTATGAATATGCTTCAGTTAGTAAAGGAAAAAAAAAGGATAAAAAGGACAGTTGTTCGGGTGGGAGAAGAACTTGAATGGCAGAAAATAAATAAGAATTACTTACTGGCATTGGAGCTGCACCACCGGTACTCGTGCCCTAAAAGGGAAACAAATGGTAAATCTTGTGCTCTGGTATGATAACAGCCATGATTTCTGCAGCTATGTCATCACTATCCTCCTCTGTATCTCATATTTCAGTTCTAGGTTGCATGATTCCAGGTGGAAAAATACGTGAAGAAAGGAATGGTAAAATATAAACACAAGCTACTTACTGGCATTCTCCCTCTACCACTACCCTGCATGCCGTAGAAGGAATCAACAGGTACCTATTTTAATCTGATATGATATCACCCATGACTTCTACAACCAGGGCATCATTGCTAGCATCTTGGGTTATTGGAAAGGAGGTTGAATATGAGCTAATTATTTTGGTCCTGCCTGGTATGAATATGCTCTGGGGAGTCTGCAGAGGCTTTTGAAGAAGGAGGAAAAATACACGAAGAAAGGAATGGTAAAATATAAACAAAAGCTACTTACTGGCATTGGAGCTCCACCAGCGGCATTCCTATCCTAAAAGATAGGAAGCTGATGCAGAATGCTGCCGCGCGGGTTGTGATGGGAGTTACCCGGTTCTCCCATATTACCCCCCTCCTGCGCGGCTTGCATTGGTTGCCGGTTGCACTCGGGGTGAGGTTCAAGGTTTTGGCTTTAACATTCAAAGTCCTACACGACATGGGTCCACAATATTTAAGGGAGCGTCTCCTGCCGATATCGAGAACCAACCGCCCTGTACGGGCACACAGGCAGGGGCTCCTCGGGGTCCTGTCGGCAAGCCAATGTCGGCTGGCGGTCCCCCGGTGACGCGCCTACTCTGTGGCAGCCCCCGACTTATGGAATCAACTGCCTCTGGACCTCCGCCTGGCCCCTGACCTCCGCACCTTCCGCCGCGATTTGAAGACCTGGCTATTTGACCAAGTCGGGCTGTGATCACCTTGCCGGGGGGTGTGGGATAGTTTTAAATTTTAATTTGGGTTTTATTGGACTTTAGTGATTTAATTTATTTTTAATTATTTATTGTATTTATATGTTTCAATCTGTGAGCCGCCCCGAGTCTTCGGAGATGGGGCGGCATATAAGTCCAATAAAATAAATAAAATAAATAAATAAAAGGGAAACAAAAGATAATTGGTTCTATTCTGATATTATAATACCATGACTTCTATAACTATCCCATCTTGACCATTTTCCATATTTCATATTTCAACTCCTTCAGCATCCCCCCAAAAATATATGTCTCATATATGAATTCATATAGGAATTCTTTCATTCTTTCCAGCAAATTTGTATCTGTTGACAAGAACATCTGTAGATCATATAAGACCATTAAGGGGAGAAAAATAACAGAAGCAGAAAGAGTGTGCATTTGCCATTCACCTATCTGAAAACCATGCCTTGGGAGAATTCAGAATTTCTCTCAAGACACATTTAGCACATGTACCACAAAATAAATTTGGATTGGTGTTGGTGCCACTTTTCAGCAGCTGCATTTGCCTGGTTTCAAGATTTAACAAGTAGAGATAACCCAGCTGTGAGTAAGGACTTCCTTTGTATAAGATCAGGGGTGGGGCTGCTGGGGGTTCACAGGGGTTTGGGAGATCCTCTAGCTAAGATTCTGTGCAGTTTGGAGAACCCCCAAATCCCACTCCTGGCTGGCCCTGCCCACCCCTCCCCTCCCAGGAGTCCCCACGTGGCCCGTTTTGGATGCAGGTAAGTGCAGGGCCTACTCAGAGGCTAAAGGAGGGCGAAAAACAGGCCTTCCGGAAATTTGGGAAGGCTGGAAATGGGCCCGTTTCTGGCTTCCAAAGAGCCTCCGGAGTCCGGGGATGCCGTTTTCACCCCCCTGGAGGCTTGAGGAAAGCCTCCAGAGCCTGGGGAGGGCAAAAATGCCCCCCTCCCACTGTGGTGCAGGAGGCAGACTAGGCCACACCCACCATGGCCATGCCCACCCCGCAACCGAGCAGAGAATCCAATGCTAAAATTTTTGAAGCCCGCTCCTGTATAGGATACCTGGTACATTCTTATCATAGCAAGATTCACCAGGCCCTATCTCTTCTACTACCTCTACCTCCTGTACTTTCTTCTACTCCAAGTATGTTAGAAATGAAAAAAGTAGTCATCGTTGTATACACAGAATCAATCCATGCATTAAAATATTGTCTATATATTTCCCATGAAGGAAATTAGGTTAAAATTGGGCCAAATATTTTGACTATGCCTGCCATGATTGCGCTCTGCAGATTGATTCATTTTGGTGAAGTGGGGGAGAAGGATAAAAGGGGTGCTTTTTCAGGAGGAGGAAGAATATGAAGAAAGGAGGGGTAGAAAATACATCAAAGCTATCTTACCGGCATCTGAGCTCCACCACCGCCGTTTGTGCCCTAGAAGGGAAATTAAAAAAGGTAACTCCTTCTACTCTGATCTGACAACACCACGATATCTGCAACTATGCCATCGCTGTCATCTTCTCTATCTCGTATTTCACTTTCTTTGCTGCCCACATTTTTAAAAATGTCTAATTTCACTCAACAATATCACTCATATCTCAAGACCTAAAATGGACACCTGTTGTGGCCCCGCCTCATGAGCCTGTGCTGACAGAGGAAGAGGACCTGGATGATGAAGAAGAAGAGGAGGAACGGGCAATGCCTTCCTCACCAGGGCCTTCCTCCCCAGGACCTTCCTCCCTGGCAAGGCCCTCCTCCCCAGGACCTTCCTCCCTGGCAAGGCCTCCCTCCCCAGGACCTTCCTCCCTGGCAATGCCTCAGGTTTCCTCCGAAAGCCAAGAAGAACTGCCTGAGAGACGTGTATCAGTACGGCCACGGCGAGAGAGAGAGGAGGAGGGTTCCTGGCTTGATCCCAGGCAATGTCGGAGGGAGAAACATCAGCAGCAACGTAGGGGGCGTGGGAGGGCCAGAGATTGAGCTGGACCACACCCCACCAGGTATAAAAGTGGGTGTGCCTACGCTGCAAACTCTGTATGTGACAAAGTGTAAAAATGAAGCCGTCTGTGTGCTTGATTTAGTTTTTGGACTCTGAACATAAATCAACCTTCTGTGAGTACTGCATTCCTTGTTGGCTTTGAATTTGGCAGTGAGAGCCTGGGTGACTGCCAACACTCTTGTCGGGAAAGATAACTGGGATTTTGGAGACAGGCCAGCGTGACTCTCTGTGTTAGCGTTCCTTACCTTCTGGGGAAAGGAAGGTGAGACAGAACAGACACCTAACATCAAAAACATCATCAAAAAAGCACAACAAAGAATGTCCTTTCTGTACCAACTCAGAAAGCTCAAACTGCCCAAGGAGCTGCTGATACAGTTCTGCAGAGGAATGATGGAGTCTGTCATCTGCACCTCTATAACTGTCTGGTTTGGTTCCGCAACCCAACAAGACAGACACAGACTCCAGAGAGTAATTAGGACTGCAGAAAAAACAATTAATACCAACCTGCCTTCCATTGAGAACCTGTATACTGCACGAGTCAGAAAGAGGGCTGTGAAAATATTTATAGACCCCTCACATTCTGGACATAAACCGTTTCAACTCCTACCCTCAAAAAGTCAAGTTGCCTCTTGGAGAAAAAGCACCTTTGGGAAATGACATCACCATCATCTTTAGTTATTGGAAATGAAGTTAAATATGGGCCAAATATTTTGGTCCTGCCTTCTATGAATATGCTTCAGTTAGTAAAGGAAAAAAAAAGGATAAAAAGGACAGTTGTTCGGGTGGGAGAAGAACTTGAATGGCAGAAAATAAATAAGAATTACTTACTGGCATTGGAGCTGCACCACCGGTACTCGTGCCCTAAAAGGGAAACAAATGGTAAATCTTGTGCTCTGGTATGATAACAGCCATGATTTCTGCAGCTATGTCATCACTATCCTCCTCTGTATCTCATATTTCAGTTCTAGGTTGCATGATTCCAGGTGGAAAAATACGTGAAGAAAGGAATGGTAAAATATAAACACAAGCTACTTACTGGCATTCTCCCTCTACCACTACCCTGCATGCCGTAGAAGGAATCAACAGGTACCTATTTTAATCTGATATGATATCACCCATGACTTCTACAACCAGGGCATCATTGCTAGCATCTTGGGTTATTGGAAAGGAGGTTGAATATGAGCTAATTATTTTGGTCCTGCCTGGTATGAATATGCTCTGGGGAGTCTGCAGAGGCTTTTGAAGAAGGAGGAAAAATACACGAAGAAAGGAATGGTAAAATATAAACAAAAGCTACTTACTGGCATTGGAGCTCCACCAGCGGCATTCCTATCCTAAAAGATAGGAAGCTGGTGCAGAATGCTGCCGCGCGGGTTGTGATGGGAGTTACCCGGTTCTCCCATATTACCCCCCTCCTGCGCGGCTTGCATTGGTTGCCGGTTGCACTCGGGGTGAGGTTCAAGGTTTTGGCTTTAACATTCAAAGTCCTACACGACATGGGTCCACAATATTTAAGGGAGCGTCTCCTGCCGATATCGAGAACCAACCGCCCTGTACGGGCACACAGGCAGGGGCTCCTCGGGGTCCTGTCGGCAAGCCAATGTCGGCTGGCGGTCCCCCGGTGACGCGCCTACTCTGTGGCAGCCCCCGACTTATGGAATCAACTGCCTCTGGACCTCCGCCTGGCCCCTGACCTCCGCACCTTCCGCCGCGATTTGAAGACCTGGCTATTTGACCAAGTCGGGCTGTGATCACCTTGCCGGGGGGTGTGGGATAGTTTTAAATTTTAATTTGGGTTTTATTGGACTTTAGTGATTTAATTTATTTTTAATTATTTATTGTATTTATATGTTTCAATCTGTGAGCCGCCCCGAGTCTTCGGAGATGGGGCGGCATATAAGTCCAATAAAATAAATAAAATAAATAAATAAAAGGGAAACAAAAGATAATTGGTTCTATTCTGATATTATAATACCATGACTTCTATAACTATCCCATCTTGACCATTTTCCATATTTCATATTTCAACTCCTTCAGCATCCCCCCAAAAATATATGTCTCATATATGAATTCATATAGGAATTCTTTCATTCTTTCCAGCAAATTTGTATCTGTTGACAAGAACATCTGTAGATCATATAAGACCATTAAGGGGAGAAAAATAACAGAAGCAGAAAGAGTGTGCATTTGCCATTCACCTATCTGAAAACCATGCCTTGGGAGAATTCAGAATTTCTCTCAAGACACATTTAGCACATGTACCACAAAATAAATTTGGATTGGTGTTGGTGCCACTTTTCAGCAGCTGCATTTGCCTGGTTTCAAGATTTAACAAGTAGAGATAACCCAGCTGTGAGTAAGGACTTCCTTTGTATAAGATCAGGGGTGGGGCTGCTGGGGGTTCACAGGGGTTTGGGAGATCCTCTAGCTAAGATTCTGTGCAGTTTGGAGAACCCCCAAATCCCACTCCTGGCTGGCCCTGCCCACCCCTCCCCTCCCAGGAGTCCCCACGTGGCCCGTTTTGGATGCAGGTAAGTGCAGGGCCTACTCAGAGGCTCAAGGAGGGTGAATAACAGGCCTTCCGGAAATTTGGGAAGGCTGGAAATGGGCCCGTTTCTGGCTTCCAAAGAGCCTCCGGAGTCCGGGGATGCCGTTTTCACCCCCCTGGAGGCTTGAGGAAAGCCTCCAGAGCCTGGGGAGGGCAAAAATGCCCCCCTCCCACTGTGGTGCAGGAGGCAGACTAGGCCACACCCACCATGGCCATGCCCACCCCGCAACCGAGCAGAGAATCCAATGCTAAAATTTTTGAAGCCCGCTCCTGTATAGGATACCTGGTACATTCTTATCATAGCAAGATTCACCAGGCCCTATCTCTTCTACTACCTCTACCTCCTGTACTTTCTTCTACTCCAAGTATGTTAGAAATGAAAAAAGTAGTCATCGTTGTATACACAGAATCAATCCATGCATTAAAATATTGTCTATATATTTCCCATGAAGGAAATTAGGTTAAAATTGGGCCAAATATTTTGACTATGCCTGCCATGATTGCGCTCTGCAGATTGATTCATTTTGGTGAAGTGGGGGAGAAGGATAAAAGGGGTGCTTTTTCAGGAGGAGGAAGAATATGAAGAAAGGAGGGGTAGAAAATACATCAAAGCTATCTTACCGGCATCTGAGCTCCACCACCGCCGTTTGTGCCCTAGAAGGGAAATTAAAAAAGGTAACTCCTTCTACTCTGATCTGACAACACCACGATATCTGCAACTATGCCATCGCTGTCATCTTCTCTATCTCGTATTTCACTTTCTTTGCTGCCCACATTTTTAAAAATGTCTAATTTCACTCAACAATATCACTCATATCTCAAGACCTAAAATGGACACCTGTTGTGGCCCCGCCTCATGAGCCTGTGCTGACAGAGGAAGAGGACCTGGATGATGAAGAAGAAGAGGAGGAACGGGCAATGCCTTCCTCACCAGGGCCTTCCTCCCCAGGACCTTCCTCCCTGGCAAGGCCCTCCTCCCCAGGACCTTCCTCCCTGGCAAGGCCTCCCTCCCCAGGACCTTCCTCCCTGGCAATGCCTCAGGTTTCCTCCGAAAGCCAAGAGGAACTGCCTGAGAGACGTGTATCAGTACGGCCACGGCGAGAGAGAGAGGAGGAGGGTTCCTGGCTTGATCCCAGGCAATGTCGGAGGGAGAAACATCAGCAGCAACGTAGGGGGCGTGGGAGGGCCAGAGATTGAGCTGGACCACACCCCACCAGGTATAAAAGTGGGTGTGCCTACGCTGCAAACTCTGTATGTGACAAAGTGTAAAATGAAGCCGAGGATTCCGTCTGTGTGCTTGATTTAGTTTTTGGACTCTGAACATAAATCAATCTTCTGTGAGTACTGCATTCCTTGTTGGCTTTGAATTTGGCAGTGAGAGCCTGGGTGACTGCCAACACTCTTGTCGGGAAAGATAACTGGGATTTTGGAGACAGGCCAGCGTGACTCTCTGTGTTAGCGTTCCTTACCTTCTGGGGAAGGGAAGGTGAGAGAGAACAGACACCTAACATCAAAAAGTCATCAAAAAAGCACAACAAAGAATGTCCTTTCTGTGCCAACTCAGAAAGCTCAAACTGCCCAAGGAGCTGCTGATACAGTTCTGCAGAGGAATGATGGAGTCTGTCATCTGCACCTCTATAACTGTCTGGTTTGGTTCCGCAACCCAACAAGACAGACACAGACTCCAGAGAGTAATTAGGACTGCAGAAAAAACAATTAATACCAACCTGCCTTCCATTGAGAACCTGTATACTGCACGAGTCAGAAAGAGGGCTGTGAAAATATTTATAGACCCCTCACATTCTGGACATAAACCGTTTCAACTCCTACCCTCAAAAAGATGCTATAGAGCACTGCATCTCAGAACAACTAGATAAAAAGACAGTTTTTCCTCCAAATGCCATCACTATGCTAAACAAATAATTCCCTCAACACTGTCAAACTATTTACAAAGTCTGCACTACTACTGCTATTAATCTTCTCGTCACTCCTATTACCCCCCTACTTGTAACTTCCTAGTACCTATCTCTTCCCACTTATGACTGTAACTTTGTTGCTTGTGTCCTTATGATTTATATTGACTGTTTCCTAGTATGATTTGATTGCCTATTTGTATCCTATGACTATCATTAAGTGTTGTACCTTATGATTCTTGATGAATGTATCTTTTCTTTTTATGTACACTGAGAACATATGAAGATAAATTCCTTGTGTGTCTAATCACACTTGGCCAATAAAGAATTCATTCATTCATTCATTCATTCATTCATTCATTCATTCATTATTCATTCATTCATTCAAAATGTGAAAGGAGACAAAAAGTTCCACATATGCATCATGTACAATAGATCAAGCATGATTGCCAAAGATGATTATGATGTTTGTCCATTGTGTTTGAAGAAATCTAATGGGTTGTGAACTGTCCACAGTGTGTCCACAGGTGGCTGGCAAGGCCTATACGGGCACGGAATGTTCTGCCACATGTCGTGCAGACATGTGTGGGCACCATTATTGCAGCTCTGGCTTTGCGGAGCACTCGCTTCTCTTGTGCTGTAGTTGTAGTTGTTGTTCTGTCTTCAGAAACATGATTGTCAAGGAGAGAAACAACCAATAGACAAAAACCCCCTATTCTGAGGCCCCTTTTCCATGCCAAAGGGATCTTTTGAGGGGATTAGGAAAAAAATGTCTTCTGAGCACATGGTGTGAGATTGTGTAAGAGACCCCTTCCAAGAATATGGAAAAAAGGAAATTGTGGTAAGTAAGCAAAAGCAACTTTCCTGCATTCCACCTCTACCACCGCTATACATGCCCTAAATGGGAAATAAAAGGTAACAACTCTCATCTTATATGTTATCACACATGCCTTCTCCAACCATGCCATCCCTACTAACTTTTGTGTCTCGTATTTAAAAATCTCCCTTTTTAGATTCCACAAAATTTCCAAGTGAAATAAACCCTGGAGAAATAGGAGAGGAAAGTTATCTTACCAGCAAATTTGTATCTAGTGGCAAGGACCTTTGGTTCCCGTAAATCATGCATGACCATTAAATAGAGAAAAATAATAATGGGGGGGAAAATTGTGCAGTTGCCTTTCATCAATTTGAAAACGGTGCTTTGAGAAGGTTGAGTTGCTTATACTTCCCACAACATGAAGTCACAAAGCAGTTGAATTTGGTTGTGCGCAAGGTTTAGCAAGCAATAAAAACCCAACGGTGAGAAAAGGAAAAGATAGTCATGGTTGTACATATCCATGAAAACATCCTCTAAACCAGGGGTGTCAAACCTGATTTCATTGAGGGTCACATTAGGGTTGTGATTGACCTCAGGGTGGGGACAGGGTGTGTGTGGCCAGGGTGGGCATGGCCACCTCAGTGTCACTCATGTTGGGGGTGTCTATGGAGGCGCGAGTGCTCTGCCAGCAAAAACGGGCTCCTGGGTTCTGTTTTTGGCTGTGACAGCCTCCTGCCAGCAAAAACGGAGTTTGGGAGTGCCCTCCCAAACTCCGTTTTTGCTGGCAGAGACACTGCAGTCCAATCCTTCATTGTTTCCAGAGTGGCCCTGTGGGCCAGATCTAAGCACACTGTGAGCCGGATCTGGGCCCTGGACCTTGAGTTTGACACCCCTGCTCTAAATGATTTTGCATGCAGATGCTCAGTCCTCAGCGGGAATCTTCACCAAAACTTGCCTGCTAGATCTATTTTCAGTGGGCCAATTTTTGGAAAGAAGATAAAAACATGACAAACGTTTTGGTCCTGCCTGCCACGATTATTCTCTGAGCATAGTAGAGTTGCTTTTGGTGTGGGAGGAAGAAAGATAAAAGGAGTGGTTGTTGAGGAATGGTAGAAAAGCAAAAAAAAAAAGCTTCTTACCTGCGTTCCACCTCCACCTTGCATGCCCTAAAAGGGAATTAAAAGGTAACCATTCTAATCTGATATCATCCATGACTTCTCCAAACATGCCATCATTACCATCTCATATTTGAATGGTTTCTTTCTCCAGATTTAAAAAAAATATGTGTTCTTTCATACAACCTGGAGTGAAAGGGGGCTTTTTGCTACCTGGGCTATGAATTCTACAACAAGCTTAAACCTGCATGTTTTTCAACTTAATTGGATTTCTTTTCATTGCTCTGGGTTAACTACGTTGCCTGTATGATAGCTGTTTGACCATCTATATAAATAAAAGCGAAAGACCACTCACGCATCATCACAAAATCTCCAGAACTGTAAAGCCTACAAACTTGAAATGTGGCACATATATTCCTCTTGGCTTCTAGGTGCTCAAAATGACCATTAGAGCTTTAGTATTTTGTATATTACTATTAACAGGCTCTGATGCTAAGGAGTTCTACTCCCCCTCCCCACTTGAAAAGAAATCTGTTCCAAATGTGAAACACAAACAGAGGAAAGGAGTTTCAGTTTTGGTTTCAAAGCACCAAGCAGCTTTAGTACAGAACAGTTGAGCTAAGCCATGCCCAGGCTCCTTGCTGTCTCCTTCTTGCTCACACATCAAATACTGTTTCAGCTTCCAAACAGCCCTCAATCTCTCACACACTGACAGGATGCTAGCCAGATGAATACCGATGGATGCATGTAGGAATACCTCCTACACCATGGGGGCGGGTTGCCCTCCCCGGACTCCGGAGGCTTTCCTAGAGCCTCCAGGAGGGCAAAAAATGGCCGCCCTGGACTCCAGAGGCTCTCTGGAATCTGAAAATGGGCCCATTTCTGGCCTTCCCAAACTTCTGGGAGGCCTGTTTTTCACCCTCCCCGAGCCTCCACGTGCGCCCTGCACTTACCTGCATCCAAAACGGGCCGCATGGGGACTCCTGAAAGGGTTGGGGTGGGCGGGGCAGGGCAGGGCAGGGCCAGCCAAGAGTGGGATTTGAGGGGTTCTCTGAACTGTGCAGAATCTTAGCTAGAGGTTCTCCCAAACTCCTGTGAACCCCCAGCAGCCCACCGCTGAACCTGGGGCACCAATGAGGGCATACCATACTGGAGGTGGAGAGTGGCCTGAGATAAGACTCCACTTCCATCCTCTTGCTTTGTTCCTAGCTGTCTTTGTTAATTTAAAGTCAATTTTAAGATTAATACTTATTATTTTAGTAAGAACCGTGGTAGCACAGTGGTTAGAATGCAGTATTGCAGGCTAACTTGGCATCCCACTGCCAGGAGTTTGATCCTGACTGACTCAAGTGGTGTAACCGGAACAATCTGGAACTGAACACACTCAAAACCATAGAAATGGTGGTAGAGTTTAGAAGAAACCCTCCCATTCTACCACCTCTTACAACACTAGACAACACCGTATCAACAGTAGAGACCTTCAAATTTCTAGGTTCTACATGACCTAAAATGGACATCTTACATCAAAAATGTCATCAAAAAAGCACAACAAAAAATGTTCTTTCTGCGCCAACTCAGAAAGCTCAAACTGCCCAAGGAGCTGCTGATCCAGGTCTACAGAGGAATTATTAAGTCTGTCATCCGCACCTCTAAACTGTCTGGTTTGGTTCTGCAACCCAACAAGACAGACACAGACTTCAGAGTGGGACTGCGGAAAAAACAATTACTACCAACCTGCCTTCAATCGAGGACCTGTATACTGCACGAGTCAAAAAGAGGGCTGTGAAAATATCTACAGACCCTCACATCCTGCACATAAACTGTTTCAACTCCTTCCGTCAAAACGATGCTGTAGAGCACTGCACAGCAGAACAACTAGACACAAAAACAGTTTTTCCCCGAAAGCCATCACTCTGCTAAACAAATAATTCCCTCAACCCTGTTCAACTATTACAAAGTCTGCATTACTATTACTGTTAAATCTTGTCTCCACTCCTTATCACGCATCCCCTCCCACTTGTGACCGTATGACTGTAACTTTGTCGCTTGTATACTTACAATTTATATTGACTGTTTCCTAGTATGATTGATTGTTTATTGTACCCTATGACAATCATTAAGTGTTGTACCTTATGATTTCTCCTGATGAATGTATCTTTTCTTTTATGTACAGTGGGAGTATTTACACCAAGACAAATTCCTTCTGTGTCCAATCACACTTGGCCAATAAAAGTATTCTATTCTATTCTATTCTATTCTATTCTATTCTATTCTATTCTATTCTATTCCCAAAGTTGACTCAGCCTTCCATCCTTCTGAGGTTGGTAAAATGAGGACTCAGATTGTTGGAGGCAAGAGGCTGACTCTGTAAACTGCTTAAAGAGGGCTGTAAAGCACTATAAATCAGTATATAAGTCTAACTGCTATTGCTATCGTGCTATTATTTTAATATTTAATGTTTTATCTTTTTAACTTAGTTTCAAGCTGTCTAGAGTCACCTCTTGGTGACATGGGTATACGTATAATACATGGATGATATTGACTTACCCCTGGTTACTTGACCTTCTACCACCTCTTCTTCGACCTCCTGAACCCTGCAAGAAGGAGGGGGAATCACTCTGGATAATAAATGTCTTTGTAATTATTTTGTCATATTTTCAGCACGAGGAGGAGGCCATACCTGGTTCATTGAAGTTTACAGAAATAAAATAGGAGGAGAACTTTGAGGGCTGCAAACTAGGGTATATTTTATTTTCATTTATTTTTTCCATTTATACACCATCCAAGCCCAATAATGAAACCAACAACTTTAAACGTAGAAAGAGAATAGAAGATGGGAAAAACACAACATAACTGAAGTAGGTAAAGTCATATCAACCACCAGAAATAGGCAACATCATAAAAGCAATACAGTAGATCTATTATCCAGTGATGCCACTACTTTAGAAAAATCTACCATTGCCAGCACTCCCAACCTATTCTAAAGAGGAAACAAAAGGAATTAGTTCTACTCTAATGTCATAACCATCACTAATATTAATCATACATCTTCAATATTGTAAGCCAATTGCATATCTATCCATCTACCAGATGGTACTACCTTTCTTTTGATAACATGGAATGATTCCTTTGAAGTTCAACCATGATAATTGAAAAACGATGACACTTATGGGACATTATAATCACATAAATATGGGAATTACTTCCTTGCTGACATGTCATCGTTGTTAACCATTCAGTTGCGTTCAACCCTTGGCCACACTATGGATCATCCAATTCACCACAAATCCATCACCATGTACATTGCATCCCTTGCTATCTTTCACACATGGAGATTATTGACTGAGATCTAAATTGCCTCCCACTCCTTTGCTGCTCAGTCCTTAGGGAAATCTTTACCCCAACGTGGCTGCTGAGTCTATTTTAAATATTGAAATTACTTACTTGCAGACACATCCTTGCTCTTTCTATATATAGCAGCCCAACTCACTCAAGGTGAGTCTAAATGGCTTAGAAAGATAAAGCCCCAATATAAAATTGATAATCCCTCAATCCCCTGTGACAACAATCAGATGAGTATACAAACACACACACATATATATATATACATATGTTGAAATAAAAGTAAAATAATAAGTTATATGAAAGGAAGAAATGGCAGAAAATAAACAAAAGCTCTAAAAGAGAAAAGGAAATAGTTCTAATCGGAAATGAAATCACTCATGATTTTTCCAACCATGCCATCACAACCATCTTTGGTGTCTTATATACAAATTCTTCAGATTAATTCTTCAGATAAAAATCATATGCTCTTTCACACAACATGGATCTTTAAAACAACACATTTGTATTAACAGTTCTGAAAGATCTGTTTTTCAATATTCTTCCACATTGACAAAAATGAGCTTTGGTGGCTCAGGCTGTTAAATGCCTAGCACTTAAGCTCCAGCTGTCTACAATTACTGTAGGCTTGAATCCCACCAGGCTCAAGGTTGACTCAGCCTTCCATCCTCTCGGGGTAGGTAAATTGAGGACCCAAGATTGTTGGGGGCAATTAGCTGACCTTGTAAAAATGCCGCTTAGTAATAAGCAGGCATATACAATGGAATGAAGGCTATTGCTGAGCGCATTGGGTTGTGCTCCAAAATTGTAGCCCTGAGTCTTCGGAGAAGGGCGGCATATAAATGTAATTTAAAAAAAAAAAAAGACAATGTGTACCAAGAAAAATTCTTGCACTGAATTCATGCCTTAATGCATAAGTTTATTTGCTGAGAACAAACAACATTTAATAGATATAGCTCTGGGGTTAAATCTCTTCGCAGAACCTTCTGAAATGTAATCATTTTTCACATGTGAATTTGAGTTCACTTGGTTACCTAACCAACTCAAGGACAAGCCTACTAGCTATATTGACACATCAATCTTAAACGCTGATATTTCTCATTTTGGTTGGGTTTCTTTTAACTGTTCTATGGATGTTCTGTGAATGTGAACTATTTGATCTGGTTGCAATTTAATATGTTATAGAAATTCCAGAAAGATAGTTAGACTAATAGCCAGAATAATTGTCTTGCATTGCTCTGTAACATGAAAGAGTATTACCAAAGTAGACTTTTACTTTGTTAAATATTTCAGATCATTTGAAAAATTTCCCATTTTGGGTTCTAAAACATTTCCAAGTGAAATAATGCAAAACTACATCTTTTGGATCATGTAGATCATTTAAAAACATTAAAGACTGAAAACACTAGATAAAAAAGGAACCTTTAAGAGGATTCAGAAAGGCCTTCCTCCCACACATCCCAAAATGCATTTGGTTGGCTACAAGATCTAGCAACCAATGAGAATCCAGCAGTCAGTAAGGACTGCCTAAGTTAACACATTATACCTGCTACATCCTCCTCATCTGTCTGGTTAATTTTCATCAAGACCTTTCCAATGTCATCTCAACCTCCACTTCTTCTACTCCAAGTTAGAAAATTAAAAAAAAATAGACATGGTTTTATATACAGATTTCTCTGTCCATTGAGATCTGCTTTATATGATTTCTTAGCTTCCAAGTCTTTTCTGTTTCCAGATCTTAAAATAAGTTTTTCCAACCATCCTATCTTCCCAGCTTCTCCAACATCATGTCCATGTTTCTCTAACAAACATTACTAATTTTATCCAAATTCCTACTGGATTTCCTCCTGGAATATAGGGAGATGCTTTGAAGGAGTGAGCCTCCAAATGATTGCTGTTGTATATTCACAAAAAATATCAGAGAAGACTTCAAAGAAATGAGAGACATTAAATGCATATTGACTTACCCCTGATTATTTGACCATCTACCACTCCTTCTATATGAATTTTGCTGCAAGGAAAATAATGAGTCAGTCTGGATTAGGAATGCTTTTGAAACCATGTTGTGATAGTTCATGTTTTGGCACATCTGTGAACCTGGGCCTCCACTGTTTATTAAAATAAAATGTGGCCCCTTTGAAGCTAACTGTGGTTCAGAATGCAGTTGCATAAGCAGAAATTGGAATTTCTAATTGTGTCACTGCTTTACAACCTGCACCGAGGACTATTTGTATTACTTTTTTAAAAATAGAGGTTTTGAGATATACAGAAAAAGAGGTTCAGAATAACGGAATTAGAAGTCCAGAAATATTTCATGAGAAGAGTCCTCCGCTCCTCTACTGCAACAGAATACCCTATGCCTCCAGACTTGAAATTTTAGGCTTAGATAACTTAGAACTACACCACCTTCAGTCTGACCTAAGCATAGTACATAAAATTATCCATTACAATGCCCTACCTGTCAATGACTACTTCAGCTTCAACCTCAACAATACGAGCACACAATAAATACAAACTCATATTAAACTGCACAAAACTCAGTTGCAGGAAATACGACTTCAGCAACAGAGTGGTCAATGCCTGAAATACTCTATCTGACTCTGTGGTTTCTTCCACTAACCCCAAACACTTTAACCTCAGACTGTCTACTATTGACCTCACCCCATTCCTAAGAGGTCTGAAAAGGGCATGCATAAGTGCACCAACGTGCACTACCGTCCCTGTCTTAATGTTTCCTTTTATTTGTATCTATTCCATGTATTAATAATCATGTTTATATTTATATCTGTTATCTAATACATGCTTGACTAAACAAACAAACAAACAAACATCTCATTCCCTTGTCATCTTCCCCACATGGCTATCGATAGCTGAGATCTAATTTTTCCCCTTTGCTGCTCAGTCCACAGGGGATCTTCACCCCATCCAACTGCAGGATCTATTGTTAAGGGATCAGTTATCTGACAGGAAAGTAAAACATGTGAAATACTTTGGCCCCCCTGCTGTGATTATGCTGTTGACTCTGTGACATAAAAAGATCAGACAGCTGTGAGTTCAGATGAAAGAAGAATATGAAAGAAAGGAATAGCCAATGTTGCACAAAAGCTACTTACTACTTGTTCTGCGCTTTTGAGAGCCTCCTAAAATGGAAACAAAAATATACCTTTATCATTACTTTGTGGCAATATATTCTATCAGCAAGTGAGGGTCAGGCCTGGACCATTGTAATTTCTTCAGATTAATGGTCGGTCCCTTAAGGGCCACAGAGGTGTTAGTGTGAATGGAACAGACACAGAAGACTCATTGTCCGAAGAAATGGCTGCTTTTGAAATATTCTGCACATAAACGCTCACTGTTCTCTCATCATGCCATAATTCCAGAGGTGGTATTCATCAGATTCTGACCAGTTCTGTAGAACCGGTGCGGAAATTTTGAGTAATTGGAGAACCGCAAATCCCACCTCTGACTGGCCCTGCCCCCATCTATGCTCCGCCTCCCAAGTCCCAGCTGATCCACTGGGTCTCCTTTGGTTGCCCTGCACAGGAGAACAGATCTGGAAAGCAGGTTAGTGGGGTGGGAGGGAATGGGATTTTGCAGTATCCTTCCCCTGCCATGCCCATCAGGCCACACCCACCAAGCCACGCCAACCAAGCCACACCATGCCCACCAAGCCAAGCCGAGAACCAGTAGCATAAACAATTGAATCCCACCACTGCATAATTCCCATCTTCCACATTATATATCCATATCATATATTTATATTGATAATTATATTTACATTTTCATTCCTCAGAGAGAAAATACACCTTTCTTATCACAACATGGTTGGGCTCAAAGAGACACTGTTAATTAAGACTGTTCTGTGAGGGATTCATTTTGATTTTAGGAGCAAAGGGTTTGGGCAGGTTTTTTATGTATTTGTATATTTCTTCAGTTAATTAATTCCTTTAAAAGACAGATATGGTCACCCATCTTAACACACAAATCTGGGTGAAATTCTAAGTCCAATTACATAACTGTTTTTTAAACCTGGCAACTTTAAGAAGTATGGATTTCAAATGCCAGAACTCCCCATCCAGCAGGGTCCGAGTTGAGTTCTACACGTCTACTGTAAACCTAGTTTGAAGAATTACTGTTCATCTAGTTTGAAAACACTGCACTAAATGGAAAAAGGCCTGAAAGCCTACATACTTTATCCAGTCTGGTAGAATGGACAGATACCTTTTAAAAAATACAGATATTTATGGAGTTTCCTGCCTTTTTAAAGCCTTTCTTCTAACCCCAGAAAAGACTTCTGAAGCCAGAATCTTTCAAATTCGGACAATAGTCATAATGATGCTCTCCTAAAAAATATTCTCAAGAGCCTATAGTTTCCTGCTGAATTATTCCTGAAATGTCTGTAAATGCTTGGGAGGTTGGAAGTAAGTCTCAAAGGATGACTGTGATTACATCAAAGAAGGAAAAACACAGAAAAATAGAAGAAAGAGAGAAGCTAAGGCGATATACTTACAATCAGTTTAGTCACCCTTTGCCATACTTAACGTTCTGGATAATAGGTAATATCCTTTTCCGAGTTCCTATAAGGAGTGAGAAAACCATTATCCCTTTTGAATTCCTTAATAACATCAAACACGGTCAGTATTATTTCCATACCTCTTGAAATAATGTCTTTTATAGCTTCCTTCATAACCATGTGGCATTATTCCTTTTCAAGGATAACAAAGTCAAGTGGGGTTTCAAAACATATTCTGGCAAAATAAATCCTTGGAAGGGAAATGAGTAAGTATATCTTATAGCAAAATTGGAACTGACAGAAAGTCAGTTCTTGAGCCAACAATTTACCATTTTGTAAAAGAAAAAAACCAAGCAGAGAAAAGGAAATTTGGAGCAACCCTAGCCATCCAATATATATATATATATATATATATATATATACCCCCTTGGGGACAATCTAAAATACAACTTTCTCTCTTCAGTACTCAGAAGTACCATCACTCCAATTTGGGAGTTGGTATTGTTGTAAGGTGTATAGAAGGTATTATAGAAGGTGCTTTAAAAAGGAAAGTGAACAGGTGAAATGTCTATGGAGACTCTCAGTCACCCAGGCCATGGTTGTCCCAAAGGTGCTTTTTCAAGAGGTAACTGAACTTTCTGGTTTTTCTCTGAAGACTTTTCGCTTCTCATCCAAGAAGTTTCTTCAGCTCTGACTGAATGGTGTGGAATGCAAAGATTTATATTCCTTGCAGATGGCTAGTCATTTGCATTCTTTTATACAGGAGTTGAGGCAATTTGGAGGTTTGTCTGTGTCCTCAGGGTCACCTGAGTAGTGCAAATGGGTGTGGAGCCTTCTTGGGACTGATCTAATCAAAACTAAAGAAGCTTTTTGGATGAGAAGCGAAACGTCTTCAAAGAAAAACAAGAAAGTCCACTTGCCTCTTGAAAAAGTATTTTTGGAACAACAGGTGAAATGCTTTGGCCCTGCCTGCTCTGTTTTTGCTCTGGGATTTCTGAAGATGCTTTCTGGGAGGTGTGGAAAAACAAAAGTGATGTTTTACTGAATGCAAGATGAATATATTCAAAGAAGGGGGAAAATATAAAACAAAATCTACTTACCACTAAGTCAGTAGTCCTAACTTTGCCTTTATTCATATTCTACAAGGGAAACAACAAAAGGTATAACTTTTATTTTGAAATGATACCACACATGTTTTCTCTAACTATGCCATCACTGCCATCTTAGATATATGTACTATGGCAAATGAAATGTTTTCATAAAATGTATTGTAGTCTTCTGCTCCCACAAGCTGGATCATCAGAGACTTATAATGACACAAACATGATATGCATGGCATGATATCACCACAAAAAGTTGTAAATATCTACTTATCTCAGCAGGTAAAACCAATATCAACAACTGCAGGAAGATGACATTGTGAATATGTCATGTCCCCTATTCCCCACAGGCACACCCATGGCTGAGATCTGGTCCCTACCTTTGCTACTCATTCCCCAAAGGAAGCATTACCCAGTTTGGTGGACATTTTTTGACAGATAAATTGTTTCAGAAAGGAAAGATGAAACAGGCGAAATGTTTTTGCCTTGGCTGTTATGTTTATGCCCTGGGAAGATGCTTTCTGGGAAGGGTAGAATTAGAAAGGGATGCTTCCCCACATAAGAACAATATCAATCAACAAAAAGACAGAAGATAGAGAAAGAGCTACTTACGATTAATGTTTGAATATGTTTTGCTTTCAATTCATTCTACAATGGAAAGAAGCACATCAAAATCTATTCTGACATGAAGACTGTTAAGTTCGCATAGAGAGGCAGGACGCGGAGTGCTTCAGCTCAAAGTTTATTGTGACTTCAGCTCAGAACGGACCCGAATGGCTCAGCCGCAGCAGCTATTTATAGCCGGCTGCCACGGCTGCCAGCCAATCAGAGTGCAGGGTTTTCCTGCACTTTTACAACCAATGAATTCAAACACTTTACAACAATAACCAGTCATTTTAAACTCTGCACACATAACACCCCTCCCCACTAGGTTTGGTCCATACTCAAACCCCATCTATCTAATATACTCTTGTAGATAGGTGGGGCTCTTACGTACATTGAGACCTCGTGGTTCAGGTGTTTTGGGAGTCTCACTTTGTGAGGAAGGAAATGTATCTGCCAACATTCCCTTATTAGGACTTCTTGTATTAGTAGAACCTGTTTGGTTACTACAACCTGGTCTCTCCTCCCAATCCATCTCCAACCCAATGTCACCCCTAAATCTGGTAGTGATGTGCAATCCTCTATTTGTAAAATGGTTGTTGCACCCTGACAGGTTTTGGGATGGTTCCTGTCATGTTAGCTCATTACACATGGGGTTGATTCTCACTTGCTGATTACTTTCATTATCTCCCCTTCCCCTAGAAGAGGCTGAGGGCATGGGATCCAGAGAGGAGCAAGGCGATGCTCCAGAGGCAGCCTGGACCATAACTGGTCTATGTGCCTACTCCACAAGACACCATCCTCAGTTTGAACCCTGTAAGACCTGAGGCCTGTAACCTGGGTTATCTCAGCAGGAATCCATAATGGTTTACCCACAAGGTTTTAGCATAAACAAAATCACCCACGGAGAATTGGTGAGTTTTGCTGGTGGAATCTAGAGGTGCGTTGGGTGCATAAGTGGGGTGAAGGCGTCCAGGGTAGACCTGAGTTTTCTACCCATCAACAGCTCAGCTGGAGTTAAGTTAGTGGATGGACTAGAGTGATGTGTTGGATACTGAGTAGTTTTTCAACTTTCTCAGTGATGTCCCCTGGACCCAATTGTTGGAGTTTCTCCTTGGTAAATCGCCATGCATTCAGCCCGCCGTTAGTGAAGGATGCCCAGGGGCAGTGTGTCTGATACCCTGCTGTGCTAAATGTGATTCAAAAGGTTAGCAGTAAATTGAGGACTATTGTCAGAAACAATCACATCAGGTAACCCATGAGTTACAAAAAGTTTCTTAAGTTGTTTGATAACAGCGTCTGCTGTGGTGGAAGCCATGGGGATAACCTCTAACCATCTGGAGTATGCATAAGGAAAGTGTGCCCTCTGGTAGGGCCAGCAAAATCAATGTGAATCCTGGACCATGGACCCCTAGGACATTCCCATTCTTGTTTGGGGGCAAGAGGTGCAGCAGGCCTTACTTGCTGACAGTTTGGGCAGGATGCAACCCAGTTTTCAACCATTTTGTCTATACCAGGCCACCATACATAACTCCTGCTGAAAATGACACTCAATTACAAGAGAGACTCAGAGAAGTCCTTACCAGATTCAAGAAAGTGGGGTTAAAAGTCAAGGAAGAAAAATGCACTCTTAGAACTGACATGGTTGAGTTCTTGGGCTATATGATTGACAAGCATGGCATCCACCCTACAGTTGTCAAGGTTCAAGTGGGAGGGAAGCCCCTATTGCATTTTACTCTCGCACTTTGACCAAAGCAGAGAGGAATTACAGCCAATTGGACAAGGAAGCATTGGCAATTGTTGCAGCTGTCAAGAAATTCCATGAGTATCTATATGGGAGAACATTTACCATTGTCACAGATCACAAACCTTTGTTAGGCATTGTGGCAGGAGACAAACCTACACCCACTATCCTGTCACCAAGAATGGTGAGGTGGACTGAATTTCTTGCTGCTTATTCATACAAGATCATCCACAAGCCTGGCAAAGACATTGGCCATGCTGATGCTTTGAGTCGCTGCCCACTTCGTTTCACACTGAGGACTGTGAACCTGAGGCGCACACCTTTTTCCTAGAAACTGTTGCCAAGCTTCCAGTATATGCTGCTGAAATTGCCAGAGAGACTGCCAAAGGCACTTTATTGGCTCCTGTTATAGGCTGGATTAAGAAAGGTTGGCCTTTTCAAGATCTACCTCACCTTGCCCAACCTTTTAAATCCGGGCAAACTGAATTATCTGTATTAAGAGGATGCATTTTGTGGGGTAACAGGGTGGTTATTCCTGCAAAACTGCAAAGAGAGGTTTTGAAAATGTTACATGAGGGTCATCCAGGTATTGTAAGGATGAAGGGATTGGCCAGGAGTTATGTATGGTGGCCAGGTATCGACAAAATGGTTGAAAACTGGGTTGTATCTTGTCCCAACTGTCAGGTCGTCAGGTCTGCAAAGAGCTACTTACCATTGTTTTTGTCATGTCTTCCTCACGCAGTTCCGTCTACAATGGAAAAAAAGGGCCTTAGCTCTATTTATTATTTATTTATTTGATTTGATTTGTCAATCGCTTACAAGATAATAGGTATAAGTATAAACATGAGTAACAATACAGGAAATAGGCACAAATAAATGGGGACAATAGGACAGGGACAGAAGGCGCTATTATCTTCGTATGCAGAGCCCTTATACACCTCTTAGGAATGGAGTGAGGTCAATAGTGGATAGTTTAAATTTAAAGGAGTGGGGTTAGAGGATGTAACAACAGAGTCAGGTAGTGCATTCCAGGCACTGACCACTCTGTTGTTGAAGTTGTAATTTCTACAATCAAGTTTGGAGAAGTTAACATTGAGTTTGTATCTGTTGTGTGCTCTTGTATTGTTTGTTGAAACTCAAGTAGTCATTGATTGGTAGGAGCAGATAATTTGTGTGCTACGCTTAAGTCTAACCATAGGCGCATAGTTCAAGGTTGTCCAAGCCCAAAATTTCAAGCCTGGTGATATAGGGTATTCTCTTGAGCAGAAGAGTGTAGTATTCTTCTAGTGAAATACTTCTGGACTCGCTCAATTGTATTAATGTCCGATATACAGTGGAATCCAGATTGATGAGCTGTATTTGAGTATTGGTCTAGCAAAAGTTTTGTATGCTATTCTCCCATTAAAGCATGTGTGACTTCTCCAACCATGACATCTCTACCATTTCATATATCATAAAAATTAATTCCTCTGCAACACCATGAAGCAGGGCGCCCACAACTTTGGATGATGCAAAAATGAAGATGTATGTGCTATGATATCATCACGCAAAGGCCGCAAGTACCAACTTGCTGACACCACTCACAACAACTGCCACATTACATCATCTTGCACACGTAATCACTTTGTCCCTCGTCCACACAGGAACATCCATGTCAGAGATCAAACTATTTTTCTTTAGTATTCAGTCCAGGGGGAAATGTCAGTCCAATTTAGCTGGTGCATTTGTTGTTGTTGTTGTTGTTTCTTTTCTAAAGGGAGTCAATTGGTTGTTTTAAGCTGCTTAATTCAGGGATCATTTCTATAGTATCTAGCTAGAAAAATACACTCAAACACTGGAGGCTTTCAAGAAGAGATTGGACTGCCATTTGTCAGAAATGGTGTAGAGTCTCCTGCTTGGGCGGGGGGTTGGACTAGATACCCTATAGGGTCCCTTCCAACTCTGTTGATCTAAAAAGCAAATGTAAGAACAAGTCAGAATGTTTTTATCTTATTTTCTGGGTGCTTTCCTTGGCTCTGCAGTTGCTTTAAGTGCTAGGTGAAAAAGAAAAAAATAAAAGAGGTGCCTGTTCAGATGCAAGAAGAATAAACAAAAGCAAACAAATCAAAGTTACTTACTACCATATCATGTATAGGACCATCTTTGATGAAAGTTTTCTACAAAGGAAATGAAGGAGATCAAAATAAACACCACTACATATAACTATATCATCACATATATCTTCGATACCATATATCAATTTCATGATATATGGAAATCACTCTCCAAATAGGAACTGTGCCTTTCTAATCACAAATGGAGTGATAGAGCCTAAACAACTACCTGAATTAATATCATTGTGAGACTTTATTGCTGTTATTGTGAGCAAAGACTTTTTATATTTTTTTATTAAATTAGCAATAGCACTTAGATTTATATACCGCTTTAGCAGTGCTTTATAGCCTTCTCTAAGCAGTTTACAGCATCAGCCTATTGCCCCCAATAATCTGGGTCCTCATTTTACTCACCTCAGAAGAATGGAAGGCTGAGTCAACTTTGAGCCTGGTGAGATTTGAACTGCCAAATTGCAGGCAGCCGGCAGTCAGCAGAAGGAGCCTGCAGTACTGCACTCTAACCATTGTGCCACCACGGCTTTTATGCACATTATTACGCAATAATTACACATTATTGCAGAGCTCTTCTAAACGGTTCCTAATATCTTTTAAGCCTAAGCCATAGGAAGATCTGTGAAGCCACAGTTTTAAATTCCGACAATAGTCAAAACAATGCCCTCCTTTAAATGTTGTCAAGAACTTATAGCTTCCTGCTGGAATTGTTCCTGAAATGTGTAGAGATCCTTTGAGGGGGAGCGGGGAGTCTCAAGAGGGCTGCTGTGATCAGGGTGACAGGGTAACATAGAAGATACAGAGGAAATGAGAGAACTTTAAGTGTGTATGTACTTACAATCAGTGAACACCCTGCTTTTCCACTATTAACTCCCTTAATAATTTCTAACACCCTAGGCATTATTTCCTATAAGAAAGGAGAAAAAAACATTATGAGTATATGGAGGATTTGTTTATGATTTCCTGTGAGGTTATGTGAAGAACTGTTTTACCCCAGCTCCTGCCAGCCTAACAGTTCAAAAGTATGCAAATGTGAGTAGGTAAATAGGTACCATTTCAGTGGAAAGCTAACAGTCCTCCATGATGTCATGCTGGCCACATGACTATGGAAACATCCTGATGGCCTTGAAACAGAGTTGAGCACTGCTCCCTATAGTCGGCAACAACCAGCAGAGTAAAATCTGCAGGGACTCTTTACCTATATAAAGAAAGCTGGCCTTTGAAGTGCTGAGTAGCACTTGCCTATCCCAGGTTCTTGAGAATGACATGACAGGTGGATAAAAATGCCAGATCCACTCTAAACATCTGGCTAACTATGCAAACAACAACAACAACAACAATAATAATGGTGGGATCATAAGCCTGAAAAAGTGGTCGAAAATGAGCATGCAAAACTACTGTGGGACTTCGAATACAGACTGACAAAGTTTTGGAACACAATACCCTGGATATCATGATTGTGGAGAAGAAAAAAATGTGGATCATCGACATTGTCATACCTGGTGACAGCAGAATCAATGAGAAACAACTTGAAAAATCACCAGATATCAGGACTTGAAAATTGGACTGCAGAGACTCTGACATAAACTAGTGCAGGTGGTTCCAGTGGTACGGCACACTGGGTGCTGTGCCTAAAGACCCACGCAAGCACTTCAAAACAATTGGCTGACAAAATCACCATTGGTCAGCTGCAGAAGGCCACCTTACCCACATAATCCGTCGATACGTACGCAGTCCTAAACGTTTGGGAAGTGTTCGAGTAGTGATTTGTGATAAAATCCAGCATAGTTATTTCATTTGCTGTGTACACTGTAGTTTTTTGTGTAGTAGTATAATAATAACAATAACAATAACAATAACAACAACAACAACAATAATAATAATATTGCCAACATCGGCTAAAGAACTGGTAGCTGTGATTTCACATTGTTTTGTACATTAATGATAATGATATGATAATTTATTACATTTATGTGCTGCCTGACTCCCAGAATGTCTGGACAGTTGGTATGAATTTGTTGGGTGTCTCAGAGCTTGGCATGCTTCTCCTAATTTATGGGCTATGGTTATTCGGATCGTGGGTTGTTAGTTTCTAGGTTAAAGATCCTGGATTTTAGATATACTCCCTGTGAAGTCCTTGATGATCAATGAGCTTGATTGCTTGCGTGCAGACATTTCAATCCCCTACTAGATAACATAATCAGTGTGAATCCACACTGGTACACAAATAAACATCCTATTACAATTTCAGTTAACCCAGAAGGGATATAATTGCAAACATCATGGTCCCTTAAAAAGAGATGCTACCCTAAGCTACATCAAATCAAGCAGAGTTGACAGCACATTATGATTTCTGGTGTTCCCTGCTGTCTTCCTCTAAGCAAATTCATTGGGGAAGCCATCAGGAAATCAAAAGTCACAATCACATAAAGTCCTTCCTGTGCAGCCCTTATTTAAGGAGGGCAATAGGAACTGGTGGAATTGCTGTTGTTAAATCATGAGACCTTGTGCTTTATTAATGTGTTACTTAATGGCAGAGTTCCAGTTCCACTTGCCATTATAATGCAAGGATTACCAGTATTTTAAGTAATCATACTACTGATAACAACCCTATCAACAGTCCATTGTTGTTTATGGTATTGTTAGACACTTCTTCACTTTGGGGTACCCTGTTTTACAGGAGTGCAGGTGGGAATACTTTTAACAGGTAAAGCAGTGTCTCCAGCTGCTTCATCAGAAATGGCTCAAGATTTTGTCTGTGCCTTCTTTTTGATGCTTTGGAAATAATGGGGATAGTTGCTGGGGATGGGAGTCACTAAAGGTACTTGATTACATGCAAGAATATTTCACAAGGAAAGAACAGAGAACGAATGAAGAGGCACTTACCACAAATTCTTCATCTTTACATTCCTGTTCTAAACAATCCTGCAAATAAAACAAAAGGTATTACATTTCTTCCAACATTACTTCTTAAGTTAGGTTCTGTGGAATAAGATGTGCAGCTATATAAATCTTTGAAACAAAGAGATAGCTACCATTACTATCATCTTTGATATCACACATGTCAATTGCTTCATTCTGTAGATGAGATGCCCTCATTTCTTATCAGAACATGTTCTGATTGGCTGTAACAGATACCTATGGATGAATTGTGTTCTGAAACTCTTTGCTTCATTCTCTTTTCAATATTCTTCCACCTTCATAGAATGGAAATCTGCACAGAGAATCCAGTGGAATATCATGCTTATATTGAATTTCTGCCTCAAAATGCTTGTTGACAAAAGAGGGCAGTTAATAGAAAGATCTGGTGGGATTCAAGCTGTTTGGGAATCTGACATTAAATCACTACATTCCATATTTGTAGTCCTTGACTAATGATTGATCACTTAACAACTATTGCAGGTTATGATGGACCTCCCTGGGTGTATGTTTTCAAACATTTGAAAATTTCTCTTTCTGGCTTCTACAACATTGCCTGGTAAAGCAGACTCTGGAAAAGGAGATGAGGAACTAGCAATAGCACTTAGATTTATATACCGCTTTACAGTGCTTTACAGTCCTCTCTAAGTGGTTTATAGAGTCAGCCTATTGCCCCCAACACTGTGGGTCCTCATTTTACCCACCTCGGAAGGATGGAAGGCAGAGTCAACCTTGAGCCTGGTGAGATTGGAACTGCCAAATTGCAGGCAGCCAGCAGTCAGCAGAAGGAGCCTACAATACTGCACTCTAACCACTGAGCCATGGTGGCTCATAAACAAACAAACAAACAAACAAACAAGCAAACTATCTTACCAACAAAGCTGTGTTTGGACCAAACAGATGACTCTCACCAATAAGGGACAGAAATTACATGGAGAGAAAGAAATTGTTCAGGACACTCTTGCCCAATGCAAAACTCCCTTAGAGTCAATTCTGAAAAAAGTGCTGTCCACACTTACAACCAAATAAAGTAGATTTGGGTTTAAGGTCAGTATTGTCATAACCAGAGATGGTATTCAGCAGATTCTGACCAGTTCTGGAGAACCAGTAACGGAAATTTTGAGAGAACCGGCAAATACCGCCTCCGACTAGCCCCGCCCCCATCTATTCTCTGCCTCCCGAGTCCTAGCTGATCAGCTGGGTCTTCTTTGGTTGCCCTGCACAAGAGAATGGAGCTGGAAAGCAGGTTAGTGGGGTGGGGAGGAATTGGAGATTTTGCAGTATCCTTCCCCTGCCATGCCCACCAAGCCATGCTCACCAAGCCACGCCACACCTACCAAGCCCACAGAACCAGTAGTAAACATTTTTGAATCCCACCACTGGTCATAACACAGGGATACTTTATTGCAGCAAGACATACTTACCATTAATCTGTCAAGTTTATCATTCTCCAAAGTATTCTACAAAGGAAACAAGCACATCACATTCTATTCTACCAGAAGATACCCAGGACCTTTCTGTCCATGCCATCACTACCATCTTAGCTATCATATACATTGCTGTTTTCTTCCACTTAGGAAACACACATTTCTTATCCTAACAGGGAGTGGTTACATTAAAAAATAGAATTTAATTAATGGTTAATTTCCCCCCTCTTTCTCATTTCAATGTTCTTCCATGTTCATGGATGTACAATATGAACTGAGAAACCTGAGGGATCCCAGTTGTATCCTATTCATCAACGTACAAAATTATTGCTTAGAAAAGAGAAACTTTACCAGACATGGCACTTGGGAGATAACACTCTTTTGAGAACATTTTCCATATTTTGTATCCAATGTAGATTCACTTCAGTTACACCAGAGGTGGCATTCAGCAGATTCTATCCAGTTCTGGAGAACCGGTAGTGGAAATTTTGAGTAGTTTAGAGAACTGGCAAATGTCGCCTCTGGCTGGCCCCGCCCCCATCTATTCTCTGCCTCCCAAGTCCCAGCTGATTGGCTGGGTCCCTGTACAAGAGAATGGAGCTAGAAAGCAGGTTAGTGAGGTTAGGAAGGAATGGGATTTTGCAGTAACCTCCCCCCAGGAGTGGGGTGGGAATGGAGATTTTACAGTATCCTTCCCCTGCCATGTCCACCAAGCCACACCCACAGAAACAGTAGTAAAAAATTATATAATCCCACTACTGAGTTACACACCTATACACATAAGACATCCCTACAATGGAATATTGATTTTTTGAAAATTTCTATTCTATTCTATTCTATTCTTCTTTTATTCTTTTATTATTCTATTATTCTACTTCCCCTAGCCCTGCTCTCTTCTACGCCCTCTGCTCTTCCTCCTCCAACTAAGTTCAAATGTGAAATAGAGTCACTGTTAAATATGTAGATTTGTGTTGCCAACTATATGCGCTCTACTTGATTTTGAATGTAGCCGTATGAAGAAAAGGGGATATTGAAAACCCACAATAGCATTTCATTTCATCTTCCAACTGTTACAAAGAGTGTCAATTCAAATTCAGAGCATTTTCTGGTCAGAAAAAAAGTTTCAAAAGAGATTTGGGCCAATCAAAAACCTTTATTTAAGTACTTAACACACACTGCCCCTGAAACTCTGGGAATGGGTGGCAGTGAGTAATATTTTTTTAGGAATAAGTATCATAGGTTTAATTATAAAACAAGACAACTCTCCTCCTAAATATACAACCTGGGCACATCTCAGCAGATATTATATTGGGTGTTGGTTAGGGTCTCATAAGGGGTGCCTGATTGCATGCAAGAAAGATATTTCACAAGGAAAGGGGGGAAATGTTCAAAGAGCTACTTACCATTAATTGTGCTAGGCCTTCCTCACCTATCGCACCCTACAAAGGAAAGAAAGGATATCATTTCTGTTCTCATATGAGAACATAAATCAATTCTCCAACCTTGCCATCTCTGCCATATCATATTTGATAAAAATGAATCCCTTCCTTCTTCAGATAGGAAAAGACCAGTCATGTCTCTTGAGTCTCTTCTGCAAATAGGCACAACGTGCCTTCATTTCATATGTGAACCAAGATTCTTCTTGTCCTTTTTTCCAAAAGTAACTGAACTCCTCCTCCTCCTCCTCCTCCTCCTCCTTCTTCCATATCTGTCATCAGATGTTGGAGATCATGGATCATATTTAACCGCAGCTGTTGAGTATTGTCCAAACCAGTCCCTTAGATTTTGAAGCCATGATGCTCTTCTTCTGCCTGGACCTTGTTTGCCTTCAATCTTTCCCTGGAGGATTAAGTGAAGTGTGCTGTGTTTTCACGGTTCAAAATATTCTAACTTTTGCTTTTTTATGATTTTGATGATTTTCCTTGGGTTTTCCCTGGAGGCTTATCACATCCTCATTTCTGATTTTGAATGTTACGAATTTTCTTGGTAAACTTTAAAAAAAAAAAACTCAAAAATAAAACAAGACAGTCCAGTTCCCTTTTGGAAAAGCACCTTTGAAGCAACCTTGACCTGGATCTTAAGAATATCCACAAACATTTAGATTCGCGCTAGCTATCTCACCAAGCCAATAAAAGTCCCAACAGCTGTTCAACATCCCGAATTTGGATAGTTTTAACCAAATGAGAAGGAAGGACTCACTAGAGAAGAGTCTAATGCTGGGAAAGATTGAGGGCAAAAGAAGAAGAAGGGGACCGCAGAGAATGAGATGGCTGATTGGAGTCACTGGAGCAGTCAGCGTGAGCTTAAATGGACTCTGGGGAATGGTAGAGGACAGGAAGGCCTGGAGGAACATCCATGGGGTCGTGATGGGTCGGACACGGCTTTGCAACTAACAACAACAATGCGGGTCAGATTTTTACACATTGTTTTGTAATTTACTGAGTTGGGAGAGCCCAGATTATTTCATCATTTTAGCGTATAATGTATTACACAAACTACAGAAAGAATTAGTAGCCAAAATAAATGTTTTGCATGATCTCAATAATACTAAGTAGCTAACTACAGAACCTTGACTATGATTTTATGAAATATTTTTGATCATCTGAAAAATCTCTCCTGTGTTTGCAAATGTGTCCCAATAAAATAAACCTTGAAATTGGAGGTGAGGAAAGCTATTTACCAACAAAATTGCATCTGATGAAGGGAATATTAGATGAGTCACAATTGTGAGGGACAGAAACTACAACTAGACCAGTGTTTTTCAATCTCAGCAACTTTAAGCTATGTATGTGGGCTTCAACTCCCAAATTTTCCCAAGGTAGCATGCTCTAAGTTGTATGAACTGCAATAATTTCCCTTCGTTGGCTAGGGAATTTTGGGAATTGAAGTCCACACATCTTAAAGTTTCTGAGATAGAGAAACACTTCACTAGAGAAAGGAAAACTTTCCACAGGCTCTCCATGAAAGAGCTAAAATTCATGGCAGAATCTACAAATTGGTATTTTGTGAATAAGAATCTAAAGGTTGGTGAGGATTGCTTTTTACCTTCCAGAAAATTAAAAAAACCAAGGACTGAGATTATGCAAGGAAAGAGCATAAGATAAAAAAGGAATTACTTACCATAATTCTTTCCAACATTCTATCCTCGTCTTTCTATAAGGGAAATGAGGGATATCAGTCTTATCCTCTTATATACAGTACTTAATAGAAAATGTCCCTTTTGCAAAATTATCAGTGGAGTTACAAGATATGCTAAAACTTCAAAGACAGCAATCACTACAATAATATCCTTGCTGTGGTTTTTAGAGTCATAACTGAAGAATGATGAATTAGAGTTCAGTGGAACTGAAGCACTATTTCAGTGATGGCAACACTGAACGACAGACATGTCAAAGGTGACATGTCATGATGTTTTGGGTGTGTCACACCAGCATTCACCAGTATGATAACAACTATTCTTGAAAGAACACCCCTTTTTCATGGGATTTTTGGAGACTGTGGTGGCCACACAAGAATGGGGTGTAACCTCCGGGGCCTCCAGAAATTACACAAGGCGGTCGTGCTCTTGTGTGGCCTTCAGCACCTCAAGAAATCATTCGAGAACAGAGCCAGTTTCCCAGTGACTTTCAGAGGGTTTAGGGGCTGAGGAAGAGCATTCTCCAAGCTGCTTCAAGAATGAAAGCTTTTTTGTGACTTTTAAGTCTGAGAGAGGATTAGAACTTATACTTTCACTTGATTTGGCAAAGTGAATTCCATCCCAACCCAAACTATTTCTCCCTCTCAGAATTCTCAGCCAAATGTTATTTATATGTACTACTAGTTGAACAACAATACTCTAGACAAAGCTCTGGGCTGGATGATTTATACCTACTTTTCTTTCTGGTACAACTGTGAGCTTTTTTGGAAGAAAAGGAAGCATATGCATTTTCCCCAAAACCTGGGGGGGGAATTCAGGAACTCAGTATGATGTAACTTATTTACCATAGATGTTGCATAAAATTTGCTGAGCACACTGGGTTGTATCCCAGAAATTGTAAGCCGCCCTGAGTCTTCGGAGAAGGGCAGCATATAAATGTAATTAAAAAAAAATAAAAAATAAAAAAATAAAATTAAAAAAAATGTCTTAAAAAAGAAAACAAGAAAACATCCTTACTGTTGCATCTCAGATATGCAGTTTCTGATTACTGGTTTTCATGTAGCCATTTGCAAAACAGAGAGAAATTACCCCCATCAGCAAGATGAAGAGAAGGAAGAAGACCCAAGAAATTTCATGTACGTGTACTTTTTAGAAACACAGTAATTGTTTTTGCTAAGATTAGAAACTCCAGTGATGAAGCACCCACAAATTCTAAAAGCAAGCTGTTCCACTGGTTAATTGTCCTCACTGTTAGGAAGTTTCTTCTTAATTCCAGGTTTCAACATAGAAGGAATGTTTGGGATTCACTTGCTGTCTTTCAAACTGATATCTAGGGCAACTTCAAGGTTCCCTTCTTTCTTCTCAAAATATGCCTGGAACAGAAACTCTTCTGATACAAAACTTGCAAATATTGGAATTAAAGGAATAGAAACCAAACAAAAGGACAGTGTATTGTATTGTATTGTATGCCCATAAATCGGTATGTGCTCATTCAGACATGGCTTTGACCAAAAATGAAGGCAGCTAAGACTGATGTGTCCCTTACGATACAATGTTGATCATAGCAGACATTTCTACCTCTAATCCACTGAGAGGAACCTGATTTGGAATTGGGTCTGGCATAAGGACTGAGTAGGCAATTACTAGTGCCTATAACCCCGCAGAGGGGTCATACAAGGCTTCTTCACCTCATTCCTTATCCTTCTTCCTGTTTTCTCCAGTAGAGATTGAGAAATTGCTACACCCTGTTCCCAGCACCACCTATGCCAGTCACTACAACTCCCAATACTGCAGCCCTTCTTCCAAGTATTCCTTAAACTTTTTGTTGATGTATCCAAGTAATAAATAATCACTGTAAAAAAATTTGGGTATCCAATAAGACTAGACACAAATGTAAATTAAACATCAAATATCAAGTCTCCTTAGATGCCTCCTTCCTTAATATAACCAAATGTGATATGCAGCTTAGGTGCTAATAAACTTGTGAAATTTGCTCTGCCCCATGCTCTGTCCCAAACTCTTCCCAATTACTAATATATTTTCATCCAAAAGCATTTTCAACCTTCTGTATTGATCCAATTCAGTAGATCCAACAAGAAGTTCAACAAGAGGTTATCTCTGATTCTAATGCTAAGGTGAACACTGAATAAGCTAATGCAGAGATCAGGATGCCAACCTGAATTCAGAACTACAGAAACGGTTGAATTCCTGATGATTAAAAGATGAACCAAAGCCTTCTGCCTGGTTTTTCAATCCCTTCACAAAGAAATGTGTAATTAAAGCATGAAGACAAGCTCAACAAAATGGTTGCTCATTTCATCTGCAGGCATCTATTGCAACCCACAAAATTTAGCCTTACCATCTGTGTAGAAAGCGTAAAAGTCAAAGCAAAGATTAAAAGGAGATACATTTTGTTGTTGCTCTTCAGCTTTTCTGGTCCTTTTTGTTCTTCTTGGTGACTTTACTCAGCTCCACTGCCACATTTAAATATCTTAATTTGCAGGCCTCATTGCCCAAACCCAATACCTCTATTGTTACTTGATTTACATGGAAATGTTAGACTTCCATTGCATCATGCACAATTATTCCATCATCCATGTTTAAATTGAAGCTAAAAGGCAAAGGGTTTGTAAAATTCTAACATCATAGAAGAAGTACTCAAATGGGTTTCTTCCTGTAAGGACTACAGAGCTGAGCTTCATAAATCCAGATGACAAAAAATACTATTAATCTTCTCATTACTCCTTATCATCCATCCCCTCCCACTTGTGACTGTATGACTGTAACTTGGTCACTTGTATCCTTACGATTTATATTGACTGTTTCTTAGTAGGATTTGATTGCTTATTGTACCCTATGACTATTATTAAGTGTTGTACCTTATGATTCTCAACTCTTGATGAATGTATCTTTTCTTTTATGTACACTGAAAGCATTTGCACCAAGACAAATTCCTTGTGTGTCCAGTCACACTTGGCCAATAAAGAATTCTATTCTATTCTATTCTATTCTATTCTATTCTATTCTATTCCATTCCATTCTATTCTATGACCACTTAAGTGGCAGCAGAAATTTGGAATTGCTCCAGGGATTGTCCATACTTGAAGACAGATCTAGTACTCCAATACTTTATAGCAGGCATATTTTTGGCTTTTGGACACCAAATCAGTATCTGAGAAAGAAACAAATGTTGCATATAGATCTGGCAAAAAAGGATTAAAGGGAAAGAAAAGACAGGTCCAGTCTTGCAGTACCTCTTTAAAATTTATTACATTGGAACTGACAAGGTTGTGCTTATTGCACTCAAACTTGTGCCCTCTCTTTGTGACACCAGCAAATCCAAACCCATCCAAACCCAAAGCACCTACATCAGTATTATCAGCAACACCAAACCCTTCTTACTCAGTGGTGGGATTCAAAAAATTTTACTACTGGTTTTGTGGGCGTAGCGTGGTGGGTGTGGCATGGTTTGGTGGGTGTGGCAGGGGAAGGTTACTGCAAAATGCCCATTCCCCCTACCCCAATAACCTGCTTTCCAGCTCCATTCCCCTGTGTGGGGCAACAAAAGGAGACCAAGCTGGGACTCAGGACGCAGAGAATAGATGGGGTGGGGCCAGTCAGAGGTGGTATTTGCTGGTTCTCCAAACTACTAAAGTCAGCTACTGGTTCTCCAGAACTGGTCAGAACCTGCTGAATACCACCTCTGCTCTTACTGCCTAGATTTCATACTACAATGTAATTCAGATAAGGGGAGTGTGTAAATTTTGGAGGTCTAGAAGCTTTCTCGATTGTTGAAAGGCTCCTTTATCTATCTGTGACTTGAACTGGCATGATGGTGTGGGTGACCATATCTGATGGCCTTTAGTTATCAAAAGTCATGTATCAACTGCTTCCTCTTTTGACAATAGGGCCATTGGTTTGGACTCATTGAAGCATGCCAGGTAAAATGTAAATGACTTATAAACCACTATCATCAAGAGAATTTCAGTATTTGCAAGAGCAAAGAGTGGAAGAGAGGCAATATGTTGCTTGCTTGTTTCTTGTTGTTGTTGTTGTTTATTTTATGATGATTGGCAAGGGGGGAACTATCTAGGCCAGGGGTGTCAAACTCAATTTCATTGAGGGCTGCATCAGGGCTGTGGTTGATCTCGGGGGTCCAGGCAGGTGTGGCTGACTGTGTGGGTGTGGCCAACTGTGTGGGCATGGCCGCTTGACACCGCTCACTGGGCATGGCCAACTGGGTGGATGTGGCCAGCTTGACGCCACCCCAAACTGCTGGCATGTTTCCTCTTTGCATTGGGTAGACTGGGCTGAAGCGAATGTGGGCCAGCCTCTTACATTTTCCAGGATGGCCCTGCAGGTCAGATATAACTACATCATGGGCTGGATTTGATCCACAGACCGTGTGTTTGATATCCCTGATCTAGGCTGTTGAAGTGTTGAGCTTAATGTCAACTCATAAAACATTTTGTATACATGTTTTATAGTTGACAACAGAAAAGGAGGGGGGAGTTTCAAAGAGCAGGCAGCAGTGTGGAATCGAAAGTACATTCCATTCATATTTTCTTCTAAGATTGATTAGATGGCTGAAGCTTTTGCCATGCAAAAATCTAATTGGAGAGCATGATTGATGACTCTTGGCTATGGATGTTTTTTGTTGGATGATACACCCAGAGGGGTGGGGGGAAAGCAGGGTGACAGTGAATTACGTATCTCAGAGTTGGCTAAGCCCAGATTAGTGCTGAATGTAGAATGTTACCTTCAAATAAATCCTCTTTAGTTTTGGGAGTGTGGCTCAAGGCTCATGATTTAATTGGAGTAACTGCCAGAACCCTGACACATAGTTATTTAGCAGGATTGCGCCAAACCTTTAAGAAGTGGTCCATTTTGAAGCAGGTTCACATGAGGAAATCCTTCAAAGTGTCTTCAGTAATGGGCATGCCCTTCCTGGATCTAAAAAGAAATGAGATATGCCTTGTAGTGCATAAACAGACAAACGAGGTGTCTACCTGTGTGCAGAAACCACTTCTGGCTTTTGCCATCAATTATTGGAAGAACCAAGAAATGCTTCTCAGCTACAACTGTAGGATGAAATCCCAGAATAGTTGAAATTGCCTTCAAGAGACAAATTGCAAATTGACAGATTGCAACGAACGTTGCAATTCCCCCAAAATAATCCATTAGTCTCTTTCAAAGAAAGATTATTTTCTTGTAATACAGGCATAAGCCATTAATCCTGCCCTGTCATACAATTAGTCAATATGTTTTGATTGATCTTATTAGAACAATGTTTTTGGTGGATTTCAATGTTAAGCATCACCTCTTTTGCTGCCTTTTCCTCCTTCTTCCATGTTTCCTTCCTCCCCAAAAAAGGTCATCTCTTTTTTAAAATGAGGACTAGTACTTCGTTATAAAAGATTAAGTTCCAACTATGCTATAAAACTAAGTGCATTTTTTCTATAATGAAAGGTGTTTAAAGGGTTCATTACAGCTTTAAACAGAATTACAGTTTACTTCTTTTCAGTGTCCAGACCATAAATTCTTCTAAATCACCTCACCCCGCTTCTCCTTGTTGGAATTAACCAGATCAGATTTGATCAGAGCAGCGATCAAGTGTTCAGAATTCTAATAATTTTTGGGATTGCAACATTTGTTGCAAACATCTTTTTCATTTTCAAATTCATAATGTAATTTTATCCAGTTCTACCTATATGGGGTGCGGGTTGAAATCGTTTTTCCTCCTCTTTCTTTCTCTTTTTCTCTGAGGGAAGAACTTCCTTTAATATTTTTATTTTATTTTTGCTGACTACCGTTACAGAGAACAACTCGGCTGGAGAACCTTTTGGGGTGCAGTTGACAGCTCCGAGAGGGGTTCCTTCACATTTAACATGCCTCTTCCTTGGGGGTTTTGTTATGAAAATGTGGCTGAAATTGATAATTCCAGAGTGTTTCATTTCATTTTCTTCTTTATAAGCTCAGAGGTGGGATTCAGCAGGTTCTGACCAGTTCTGGAGAACTGGTAGGGGAAATTTTGAATAGTTCAGAGAACTGGCAAATACCACCTCTGACTGGCCCTGCCCCCATCTATTTTCCACCTCCTGAGTCCCAGCTCATTGGCTGGGTCTTCTTTTGTTGCCTTGCACAGGAGAACAGAGCTGAAAAGCAGGTTAGCGAGGTGGGGAGGGAATGGAGATTTTACAGTATCCTTCCCCTGCCACGCCCACCAAGCCACGCCCATCAAGTCACACCATGTCCACCAAGCCACGCCCACAGAACCGGTAGTAAAAAAATTGAATCCCATTACTGTATAAGCTGATAGGAAAGTTGTCTCTAATTTCAGCACTACTTGTCACCCAGGTGTTATGCAAACATTTCTGAAATATTCTTCAGAATGCAGGAAGCCTGATCCTGAAACTGAAAACAAATTCCTGATTTCTGGAAGCACTTGGAAGGATTTTATCATTAGCAAATCTCCCTCTTTTGAAAGCACCACAAAGCTCCACCTTCCTGCTGCCTTGCCATGAATCTGCAGTGTTCAGCCAAGAGGCTCCAGCGGGGAATTTCTGGAAGGCAGCGGCTTGCAGCGACCCACTGAATCGCTCCCCTGGTTTGCTTTCTCTGGTTCCATCCACTGCACCCACCCCTCCAGATCAGAATAGAAGCCCCCCTCACTCCAGACCTAAATAGAAGTGTGCAGAGACACTGGCTGCTGCCCCCATCCCACTCATAGTGTTGCTGGTGCTGCCGCCACCACTTTCCCATCACCTGCAGCCTGCTCTGAGCGTACACCTTGTCGGCGAGTCACTCCCACTTGCATGCACACAAAGCGCAGTGGGTTGTACCATTCCTCTTCTTGCCAGGGGAAACAAAAGGTTTGCTCCCCTCCCCCACCCCAACCTTTCCAGTTTCCAATCCAGGAAACTGAGCCAGCAGGACTTCATCCAATGGAAAGGCAGAGTCCCACCCTTCCGTGCATGGATTGGCTGCTGGGACACACGGCAACTTGTCCCACACTGTGAATTGGCTGGGGACAAGGTGGCCTCCACAAATTACCTGGGATGAGGGTGTGGGGGAGGAGTGTGGGTGGACCATGGGTGGGGGAGGGGCACTGGAGGGCCAGCTGAGCATGAATGCCCATGGTGGGTTGGTTGCAGCAGGGGTGGGGGGTATAGGGTGTAGGGATGGTTATGTGGCCAAGGTTCATCGTCCTAGAACCAGCGATTGGACTAGAGATCACTTCCATGACTGTGTTCTGTGATCTGTTGCAAGTTTTTATCTGCAGAAAATTTGTCCATGTTATCTATAGATCCATTTATCTTATTTTAGGTGGAAATGAATGAAACGAACAGCTTTTAAATTTGCTTCAATGTTTTCAAAATAAACAGTCCTAAATCAACGCAAGAAGTAAAAGATTAATCATGGAAATGTGTGTGCATGTGTGATTCCTTTTATGATTAAGGATCTGGAAGTTGAGGCATTTTGTTTTAGCATTTCTGAAAGTGGGGATGTGATCTGAGCAACAACCGTTTGTGTAGCTCTAGTGGAAATTTATTTGCAGAAAGTACATGTTGTGAGCACTTTACTAGCTGCCTCCTGTCAGGAGCAGTGTGCAAGTGTCCCTGCTCTATGCACATGTCCTTGTGAACAAAAGTAGAAGGAAATGACCCATATTAGCAATATCTAGAGTAAGAGTAGGCAGACTGATAAAGAAAGGGGGGCAAAGTTAAATCCTCATTTGGCATCTTTGCCCTACTTAACCCTTGTGGTCAGAAGGTCATGTGGTCTTAAAGGATCACCTCCATGGAATGTGGAATGTCTAACACAGTGTTTCTCAGCCTTAGCAAATTTAAGGCGTGTTGACTTCCCTGAGCTCAAACACAACCCTGATGCAGCCCCCAAACCCCAAAAACTTTAACCTTAGACTTTCTACTATTGACCTCACCCCTTTCCTAAGAGGTCTGTAGAGGGCGTGCATAAGTGCACCAACGTGCCTTCCATCCCTGTCCTATTGTTTCTTTTTTATTCATATCCATTTCATGTATTTGTAACCATGCTTATACTTATACCTGTTATCTAACACTTGCTTGACAAAATAAACAAACAAACAAACAAACAAACAAACCAATCTGGTGTTTTTTCTTTCAATTATATGGACAAATAACTGAACTATATGGACAATTATCTTCAAATATTTGAGCACTGCTGGCTGGGGAATTCTGGGAGTTGAAGTCTGGAAGCTGCCAAGGTTGAGAAACATTGGACTATACAGTTTTGCAGGTAACAAGAGTGGAATCCATCCCAAAACAGATCAGAAGTGGGAGACTTTTCAACTAACTTTAGTTGTATTCTATGGCAGTATTTAGGATCGCGATCTGCAACAGCAGCATCACAACTGTTCTTCACAGATGCACGTCAAACAAGTGGTGTTTGTGCAATTGAGATTTATTTCTTTTTATTTTCACGAAGTTTTTCCCCACACCAAGGGCAGCAAACTATTCTATTACAGGAAACAAAAGGAAAATCAAGCCATAGATTGTATCTACTGCCCCCATCACCATCAAGCACTGAGCAGGCTGGATCATTGGATGTCCTTGAGCACAACAGTCTTTTTGCAGATACGGGAGAAATCCTTGGACCTTTCGCAGCATATTCAGTTATTTCCATAATTTCTGTCATTTCGCTTATTTGTGTTTCAGCCTCTCTTTGGTGTTTCAGGTAGAAATGAAGTGAGAGAAGGGAAAAGAATTACTTAATGAAACTTTTGAAAAGACAATTTTCTTGTAGGAGAACTGCCAAGATTCACAAACAATCTGCCAGAACTTTTGGAAACTATTTTGACTTAACCAACCCAAAGGATTCTTAATGCTAATTAAGTACATTCCCCTTGATTCTTCTTCCCATAGACAATCATAGACTCAATTGGAGCACATTCATACCCCAAAATCTCCTATTGGCTCTTTCTAGTGGAGAAGAAAATTAGGAAGAGTAATAGCAATAAGACTTATATACCGCTTCACAGTGCTTTACGAGCCCTCTCTAAGCAGTTTACAGAGTCACCATCTTGTCCCCAACCATCTGGATCCTCATTTTACCAACCTCAGAAGGATGGAAGGCTGAGTCAACCATGAGCCAGTGAGATTCAAACTGCCAAATTGCAGGCAGCCAGCAGTCAGCAGAAGTGGCCTGTAGAACTGCATTCTAACCCCTGTGCCACAGAGGCTCTAGAGTAAAGAATTTATTGCTTGGAACCTTAGAAATGTTACTTTTCTTTCATACCACTTAAACATTCCACATTTTTCTGTGGAGGACTTACCTATTTTCTTGAGTTCTCTTAGTCCTGGGAGAAAAGCACACACAAGTAAATTCTTTGCTACTTTTCCTTCCTTGTAAATAATAAGCACGTTGTCTTGCTGTTTGGATGAGGGTCACACAAAGGCTACCTTCACACAACTTGCTTAACTGGGTCAGTAATAAACACAGCAGCTGCATTTCCACCATGTGGTATTCTTAGCTAACAAACATTCACTTTGGTTCAATACTTAGCCTGCTGCCCAAATCTGGTTAATACACAGTATGGCTTAACATACTGCATAAATACATAAAATGAGCTCATGCACTAAATAGGGAAAGCATGCTGTGTATAGAAAGTAAGTGTGTACAACAAAACTATTTAAGATGGGACAGACAAGATAAACATTCCTTTGTTTGGTAATTGCTGTTTAACAAATTTGGCTGGTCAAATTATTATATGCAGTTCTTTTTTTAAAAAAAATTACTCAGTTTTCTGACAAGTATTTTTGGGTGGCTTACAGAATGTGAGATCACCAGAAAATAGGTGACAACTGGTGGCATTTGTGATCTGGAACACTCATCAACCTCTAAGAATATGGCCAGGAAGCAAGATGATAGATAGATATAAGATATTTGGAAAGTATTTTTATTACATTAATGGGCCCATTGTGAGAAGACAAAAATGGCCAGGTTGGGGAACGATTGTCCTGAAGAAATTCCATTGATGTGGTTGCCAAGAATTGATACAAATGTTATGGCATGCAATGAATGAATGAATGAATGAATGAATGAATGAATGAATGACTTTATATTTAGTGGTATTACAAGATCTATTGTGCAGATTTGAAAGCCATTTTATTTAGAGCTGTTCAGGGGTACAGAACCCCAAAAGATGCCCCAGAGATGCTTTTAGTGAAGGAGCAAGAAGGATAAAAAAAGGTGCATGTTCAGGATATAAAGAAAGGAATGGCAGAAAACAAATAAAAGCTATTTACCATCTCTTCATCTTCATCAGCACCATGCATGTTCTAAAAGGGAAACAAACAGTATTCCTTCTAATCTGATATGATAACACCCATTACTTCTCCAATGAATATACTTGGCAGCTGGATTTATTTTAAGAGGTCAGTTATTCGAAAGGAGGGTAAAAACAGGCCAATGTTTTAGCCCTGCCTGCTGTGAATACGCTCTAGGGACACCGAAGATCTTTTTCCATGAAGTAAGAAGGATAAAAGGGGTACTTGTTCAGGTGGAGGGAGAATGTGAAGAAAGGAGGGGCAGAAAATAAATAAAACTACCTACCGACATTCCACCTCCAGCTCCACCTTGCATGTCCTAAAAGGGAATCAAAAGGTAACCTGTCAACCCTCAAGCTGACCTGGCTGTGGCCATTTTGGGGCTTCAGTTCTGCCACTGTGGGAGCTGTGGGAAAGGGAGGGGGAGTAGAGATAGTTGGGGTGCTGTAGCCAAAATAAAATACTTTCTCTTGGGAACCAAGGACATTCCCACCAGGTGTCCAGAAGAAGGGGATTGGGGTCATCTAAGAAACTGGACTGTATCCTGATTGGACCATGTGGCTAATTGTTTGGAGAAAGTGAAAGAACCTTTTAATTGGACACGATAACACTCATCTCTTCACCAACCATGACATCCCTACCACCTTCTGTATCTCATATATGAATTCATTCAATGTCCAGATTAAAAATATGCCTAATTTTACATAACCATGGAGTGAAGGAACCCAAAAAGATACATATATTTATTGTGTTGATCAGACATGCCATAAAAGAAGAAACAACCACTAGAGAAGCAGCTGTGCATTGTCCTCTCCTGCATGAAAAAGCAATACCCTGAGAAGATTCAAGAAGGTCTTCCATGGACATAACACAAAATGAAGTGGGATTGCTTTATGGGTCTCTTTTCTCTAAACAAAACAGCTGCATTTGGCTGGCTAAAGGATTTAGCAAGAAATGAGAAATCAGGAGCGAGTAAAGACTTTCTTTGACTGGTATCGATAGAACATCCTGAATCTGGAAAGGTATTTTCTGATTCAGATTCACTAGACCCTCTCTCTTATGCCACTTCCACGTCCATGTTTTAGCCCTGCCTGCTATGAATATGCTCTAGGGACACCGAAGATCTTTTCCATGAAGTAAGAAGGATAAAAGGGGTACTTGTTCAGGTGGAGGGAGAATGTGAAGAAAGGAGGGGCAGAAAATAAATAAAACTACTTCCCGGCATTCCACCTCCAGCTCCACCTTGCATGTCCTAAAAGGGAATCAAAAGGTAACCTGTCAACCCTGAAACTGACCTGGCTGTGGCCATTTTGGGGCTTCAGTTCTGCCACTGTGGGAGCTGTGGGAAAGGGAGGGGGAGTAGAGATAGTTGGGGTGCTGTAGCCAAAATAAAATACTTTCTCTTGGGAACCAAGGACATTCCCACCAGGTGTCCAGAAGAAGGGGATTGGGGTCACCTAAGAAACTGGACTGTATCCTGATTGGACCATGTGGCTAATTGTTTGGAGAAAGTGAAAGAACCTTTTAATTGGACATGATAACACTCATCTCTTCACCAACCATGACATCCCTACCACCTTCTGTATCTCATATATGAATTCATTCAATGTCCAGATTAAAAATATGCCTAATTTTACATAACCATGGAGTGAAGGTTGATTATTTGGAGAAAGTGAAAGAACCTTTTCTTTTAATTAGGTGAAAACCACGGGAATATTTAGAGTCGGTTTTCACCAGTTTGTGTCAATATGCCATATCCAATAAATCTATTCTTTGAGGAATCCACCTGCCTTGGAGATTTGATTGCTATGAGTGTGTTACTTGGAACCCTGACAAAACCATTCTAATCCAATACGATAAGATAACAACAATGATTGCTCCAAGTATGCCATCACTACCATCTTCCATAGCTTGTTTATAAATTCCTTCAGTTCCAGATTAAAAATATGTCTGATTTCACAAACATGGAGTGAAAGGAGCCCAAAGATACACTTATGCATCATGTAGAGGAGTCAGAACAGGAAGAAAGAAATGGCAAGTAATAAACAAAAGACACTTACCATCATTGTACCTCTATCACCATCTTGTGCATCCTAATAGGGAAGCAAAAGTAACCATTTTATTGTAACATGACAACAACCAAAGCCACTAGAATATAAAGTGAGAGCAATGTCATTCCTTATTAGCACTGATGAGGTTACCTAGCTGGGATAATGAAATGTCTGCAAGAAAACAATGAAGCACAGAGAGCACCAAGAACCCTCAAGGGTTTTACCAGAAAAATCTAGGGAGGAGAGCCCCATCCCAGGAGCTGTGGATTATTTCCCCCACAGTTGCTATCCAGACCCTACTGAAGTGACAACTAGAGTAGGCAAAGTGTCATATAAGATGACTGTGTACGTCCATCAACAGAAAGGGCAACTCATAGTTGAAGATCATTTAAGAAACTAGATGCAAAATTTGTGGGGCAAATTAATTGGGCAATTTCACCAATGTTCCCCTGAGAAGCCACATGTCATAGATGCCCTAATCAAATCATGAGCCTCATGCCAAACTTCAAAAGAAATTTTAATTATTTATTAGGATCAACATGTCGGCACTTATCCTAATGAAGCAAGCTCCGTCTCACGTACTTAATGGTTCACCTATGGCCCTCTTTCCCCGCTCCCACTTGGGTGTGTCATAAATCACACGCTCCAACTAGAGCACCTTCATGGCTGGTGTGTCATAAATCATGTTCTCTAATCAAGGACTTTTGTGGGTTCTAGAGACCACGTGCCTCCAACTGGATCAGTAATCTGGGAGACCATCTTGGTAAGGTATGTGTGGGGTGTACTTCTGGTTTTTGATTTCCTTGCTGCTCCTTCAGGGTTTCCCCCCCATGGCAACTCAAAAAGAGGCCAGGAATGCTTTACGAGTTGACACCACAACACAAATTCCTGGCCACCCAACCCAAGTCACTCAAATAATTATGCTATGCATTCTGTTCTGGACTTCATGGCCTGGGAGAGGGAGCTTCTAACACTGTACATATTTTCCACCAATGACCACCTGGCTGAATAGTCAGTTCAGATATCGGGGAGGAAACTTCTTTTGAAACTACTTCACTGACGCACCCCTGACAAGTTCTCATGAAAAGTCAGATTCAGTAGATGCCATGGGAAGGGCAACTACAAAAATGCCATTGAAGAAAGGGGCACAGGATGGGAGAGAGGGTGATGCTTTTAGTGAAGGAGGGAAAAAGATAAGACATATTTCTTCAGATGGAAGAAGAAAGGAATGGCAGTAAATAAATAGAAGCTAGTTACCATCTGTCCACTTCCCTGCCTTCCCTGCATGTCCTAAAAGGGAAACTAAATGTAACTGTTCTTCTCTGATATAATAACACTCTTGACTTGTTCAGCTATACCATCAATGCTATCTTTGGTGTCCTGTATATGAATCCTTTCATTCTAGAGATTTAAAAAATATATACCATATTTTTCGCACTATAAGATGCACCTGACCATAAGATGCACCTAGGTTTAGAGGAGGAAAACAAGAAAAAAAATATGAATATGGAGTGCTCCCTCACTGTGAATATGGAGTGTTGAATATGGAGCAGCAGTGTAGTGAGGGCAGGAGGCGGAGCCTGAGATGGATAGGTGTCCTCTTATGTGCCACCTCTGCCTACTGACACCTGCACTGTGGAAAAGAGACAGAAGAGGCGGGCAATGACAAAGACAGAAGAGGCGGGGTTCAGCACTGTAAAAGGACCCCATTGCCGCAGCCCATATTTTTCACTCCATAAGACGCACAGACATTTCCACTCAATATTTTTTCGGCGGCGGGAAATGCATCTTATGGAACAAAAAATAAGGTACGTAATTTCAAACAACCTGGAGTGAAAGGGGGCTGAAAAGACACAGATGTGTTAAACTGTTCTGAGATATATTTTCCTTCCTTTTTTCAATAATCTTACACATTCACACAATGAAAATATCAACACCGAAACATGCTTGCATAGATTTTTTTTTGCTGGTATTAGATGTATAGATTCACACAGTGTTGTGGCCTGACACTGGCAGTGGAGCTGGCAGAAGATTCAGACAGTGAGGAGATTGGGGAGGAACATGGGCCACTCCTGGAAACTGGGGAAGGCTCTGATGAGGGCTCTGCGTTGGAGGCAGAGATGGGGCCAGGGCCATCTGAGAGTTATCAGCTGCCTTTGGAGTCAGACATCAGTGAGGCAGAAGAGCAGCTAGAGCCTGTTCCCAGTGTGCGCATGTGCAGAGTTGCCAGAAGAAGGGAACAGCTGAGGAGCAAGACTGACTTGGGAGTAAAACCACAGGTAGATGGTGAATGACCCCTCCCCTAGAATGTAAAAGAGGAGTGAAAGGGGAGTGGAGCTTTCCAAGAAACAATTAGTCTGTAATTGGGAACTATCTTGAAAGACTGTTGGCCGGGACCCTGTCAGAGAGGAAATTCATTGTAAATTAAATAAAAGGTGTTTTTTGGGACGAGGATTCGGCTTTGTGCTGTGGGGGAAGCCTAAATCAGAACAAGAAGTCAGTTACTGAGAAAACAGGATTTTTAATAGTATAGGCCTGTAGTTCTTTCCGGAACCTTCCACAATATAATGACATTGGACATGTGAACTAATGAAGTCAATGTCATGACACAACACCCCTTGGGAAGAACATTTCAATCCTATAGATCAGTTATGACAATGAAAGAGAGAAACAACCAGTAGAGGAAAAAAATGTACATTTGCCACTCATTTATGTGAAAATGGTGGCTTGAGAGGATTCAGAAAAGGCCTTCCTCACACTTATGCAAAAATGAGGTCAGATTGTGTTAGCGTCACTTTTCTCTGAACACAGAAGCTGCATTTGGTTGGGTAAAATTTTTGAAACAAGCTATGAGAACTGAACAGTGAGTAAATGGCAGAAAATAAATAAAAGCTACTTACCATCATTCCACCACCATAGTTGCCTTGCGTGGCCTAAAAGGAAATCAAATGGGAACCATGTTCTAATTGGACATGATAACATCCACCTCTTCACCAACCATGACATCCCTACCACCTTCTGTATCTCATATATGAATTCATTCAATGTCCAGATTAAAAATATGCCTAATTTCACACAACCATGGAGTGAAGGAACCCAAAAAGATACATATATTTATTGTGTTGATCAGACATGCCATAAAAGAAGAAACAACCACTAGAGAAACAGCTGTGCATTGTCCTCTCCTGCATGAAAAAACAATACCCTGAGAAGATTCAAGGAGGTCTTCCATGGACATAACACAAAATGAAGTGGGATTGCTTTATGGGTCTCTTTTCTCTAAACAAAACAGCTGCATTTGGCTGGCTAAAGGATTTAGCAAGAAACGAGAAATCAGGAGCGAGTAAAGACTTTCTTTGACTGGTATCGATAGAACATCCTGAATCTGGAAAGGTATTTTCTGATTCAGATTCACTAGACCCTCTCTCTTACGCCACTTCCATGTCATCCTTTTCCTTCTGTTCCAAGTAAGTTTACAAAATGGAAAGATAATCATAACTGTATATACCAACTGATAACTCCTCTACGTGATTTTTCATGTAGTTGCTCAATGCCAACAGGGTGTTTATACCTCCACTTGGTTGAGGGATTTGTTTTTAATTGTTTTAATTTTTAATTCTTATAATATTGAAAATGAAAGTACAAAAACAGACCAAATGCTTTTGCTCTGCCTGCTGTGATTATTCTCTGGCAGTCTTGAGATGCTTTTAGTGAAGGAGGCAAAAGGATATAAGAGATACTTCTTCAGGCAGAAGAAAATGTATGAAGAAATGAACAGCAGCAAATAAATAAAAACTACTTACCCTCCTTCCACCTCCTGGCATGCCCTAAAAAGGGAAACAAGAGGTAAATGTTTGACTCTGATATAATAAGACCCCTGACTTCTTCAACTAGGCCATCAATACAATTTTTGCTGACTTCTATATGAATTCATTCAGTGCCCAGATAAAAAATATGTCAAATTTCACATAACACGGAGTAAAAGGAACAAACAAGATGCATTTATTTATTCTATTGATGAATCATGCCATAAAGGAAGAAACAACTACTAGAGTAAAAGCTGTGCTTTGTTCCCTGTTGAAGAATTTTTTTTCATTTGAGATGATTCAGAAAAGCTTTTCTGAGTTTATACCACAAAATGAAGTGGGATTGCTTTATGAGTCTCTTTTCTTTGAACAAGACAGCTGGCTAAAGGATTTAGCAAGCAATGAGAGACTAAAGATTTTTTTTTGCCTGGCATACCAGTGACATCCTTAGTCTGGAAAAGTATTTTCTGATTCAGCTTCACTAGAGGCTCATAATCACAATAAGATAATCATGGTGATTCTATATGCTGATTTGTCTGTCCATCAAGTTCTCCTCTAAATCTTTTCTCATGCAGCTGCTCAGTCTCCAGAGGGATTCTTCATCCGAATAAATAGTTATGTATTTTTAATTGTCATAAATTGGAAAGGAAGCTACAAACAGGCCAAATGCTTTTGCTCTGCCTGCTGTGTTTATTCTCCTGACACTCTTGAGATGTTTTTGTTGAAGAAGGGAAAAAGCAGGGGTGGGATTCTACCAGTTCAGACCAGTTCTGTAGAACTGGTTGTTATGATTCTGTGTAGTTGGGAGAACTGGCAAATCATGCTTTGGCTGGCCCCTCCCCCTCCCTCCTGTCAGATTTCTTGCTTTCTAGCTAGTCTAAATCGCTGTTGTACTGCTTTGCCTTCACCCAGGAGGCTTCTCTCAGGCCCAGTCAGGGGTGGTATTCAGGGGGTTGGGGGTTGGGGGAGAAGTGGCCTGAGAGCAGAGCTGAACCTTCCTTAGGACTGAAGCTTCTATTTTTCAGTGCAGACTCAGGCAGCAGATTGCAGAAAGGTAGATCTGTGAGTGAATCTGTGATTCTGCAAGCAACTCAATCTGCTTTGCCTGATTTTGAGTAAAAGTTGCTCTCTTTGTATATATATATATATAATTCAATATTTACGTAAATATTTACAATATTTACATACAAGCCATGCCCAGCCAGTCATGTGACCACCAAGCCATGCCCAGTCAGCAAGCCACACCCATGCAGTCACATGACCACCAAGCTACACCCACAAATTAGACCTGCCCACAGTATCGGTTGTTAAGAAATTTGAATCCCACCCCTGGGAAAAAGATATAAGCAATACTTCTTCAGACGGAAGAAGAATATGAAGAAAGGAATGGCAGCAAATAAATAGAAGCTACTTACCATCTGTCCACCTCCCTGCATTTCCTGCATGTCATAAAAGGGAAACTAAATGTAATTGTTCTACTCTGATATAATAACACTCTTGACTTGTTCAACTATGCCATCAATGCTATCTTTGGTGTTTTGTATATGAATCCTTTCATTCTAGAGATTAAAAAAATATATACCATATTTTTCGCACTATAAGATGCACCTGACCAAAAAATGCACCTAGGTTTAGAGGAGAAAAACAAGAAAATAAATATGAATATGGAGCACTCCCTCACTGTGAATATGGAGGGCTGAATATGGAGCAGCAGTGTAGTGAGAGCAGGAGGTGGAGCCTGAGACGACCACAGATAGGTATCCTCTCATGTGCCACCTCTGCCTATTGACACCTGCACTGTGGAAAAGAGACAGAAGAGGTGGGCAATGACAAAGACAGAAGAGGCCCGGTTAAGCACTGTGAAAGGACCCCACCGCCACAGCCTGTATTTTTCACTCCATAAGATGCACAGATATCTCTACCCAATTTTTTTTTTGGGGGGGGCAGGAAGTGCATCTTGTGGAGCGAAAAATATGGTATGTACTTTCATGCAACCTGAAGTGTGGTCCAACAGCAGACAATGGAGCTGGCAGAAGACAGTGAGGAGGTTGGGGAGGAACATGGGCCAGTCCTGTAGTCTGGGGAAGGCTCTGACAAGTGCTCTGCATCAGAGGCAGAAATGGGGCCAGGGCCATCAGACAGTTTATCAGCTGTCTTTGGAGTCAGAGATCAGTGTGGCAGAAGAACAGCTGGAGCCTGTTCACAGTGTGCACATGTGTAGAGTTGCCAGAAGAGGGGAACAGCTGAGGAACAAGGCCGAGTTGGGAGTAAAGCCACAGGTGGATGGTGAATGGCTCCTCCCCTTGAGTGTAACAGAGGAGTGAAAGGGGAGTGGGGCTTTGCAGGAGACAATTGGTCTGTAATTGGGAACTATCTTGAAAGACCTGTGCAAAAATGAAGTCAGATTGTGTTAGCATCACTTTTCTCTGAACACAGAAGCTGCATTTGGTTGGTTAAATTTTTAAAACAAGCTATGAGAACTGAACAGTGAGTAAATGGCAGAAAATAAATAAAAGCTACTTACCATCATTCCACCTCCATAGTTGCCTTGCGTGCCCTAAAGGGGAAACAAATGGGAACCATGCTGTAATTGGACATGATAACACCCATCTCTTCACCAACCATATATTGATGAATCATGCCATAAAGGAAGAAACAACCACGAGAGTAAAAGCTGTGCTTTGTTCCCTGTTGAAGAAAGAATTTTCCTTTCAGGCAATTCAGAAAATCTTTTCTGAGTTCTTACCACAAAATGAAGTGGGATTGCTTTATGGGTCTCTTTTCTTTGAACAAGGCAGCTGCATTTTTCTGGCTAAAGGATTTAGCAAGCAATGAGAGACTAAAGATTTTTTTTTGCCTGGCATACCTGGGACATCCTTAGTCTGGAAAAGTATTTTCTGATTCAGCTCCACTAGAGGCTCATAATCACAATAAGTTAATCATGGTGATTCTAGGAGTGGGATTCTACCAGTTCTGTCCAGTTCTATAGTACCAGTTGTTATGATTCTGCGCAGTTCGGGGAACTGGTAAATCACACCACTGGCTGGTCCTGCCCCTCCCCTCCCCTCCCCTCCCAGTCAGTCCTTGTCGCACATGCGTGGCATCGCCTGCAGCCTGCTTTTGCCCACCCGCCAGCCAGGCCAGCTATTCCTACCTGCCTTCCACTGTGGCCCTGCCTGATCTCTCTGGGTGAGTGAGGGTCTGCAAGCTGCAGAGCCCAGTTGCCTACCTGCCATTGCCGGTGGCTTTCCACCCCATCACTTGCCTTTTGCCACCACTACCCTAACCTGAGCGACCACTTTGCTGCCCGGATGCCCCTTTGCCTGCCACCCCTTCCCTCTCCTGCCCGCAGCCCCTTTGTTGGACCTGGAACAATTGCCCCTGGTTGGCCCCGCCCAGTTGCACCCATGTCGGCAACAGGCATCCTCATTTCAAAGTTGAGGGAGAAGTTGGGAAAGGAGGTGGAGGGTCCTGCAGTGGCCGGCACAGGAGTGCCGCTGAGAAGCGGGGAAGTGGCCTTCTAGTGCAGGAGTTATCAACCGGTGGGCCGTGGCCCACTGGTGGTCCGCGAGAAAATTGTGGTGGTCTGCAGAGAAATGTCACCACAGAGAACCCACCAAAGCAATTAATCCAGGCTATGCAGGAACACAAGGCTGCACTGCCCCACATGGCCCACGGGAATGCTCCCCGCCCACTCACTCCTTACCTGGCAAACTTGCCTGCTAAATTGCTATTTTTCCTTTTTCCAACCATCAGCTGTTCTGCTGTGCCAGGAGATTTAGATTAGCTAGAAAGCAGGAAATCATTGGATTTCTTGCTTTCTAGCTAATCTTTAGATCTTTTAAGCAGAGCCGAACCTTCCTTAGGACTGAAGCAGTGCAGACTCAGATAGCCAATGGCAGAAACGCAGATCTCTAAGTGAATCTGTGATTCTGTGAGCAACTCAATCTGCCTGCCTGTTTTGCCTGATTTTGGTTAAAAGTTGCTCTTTTTTTAATAAAAAATTCACACCCACCAATTACGCCACGCCCATGGGACCGGTTGTTAAGAAATTTGAATCCCACCCCTGATTTTATATACTGATTTGTCTCTCCATCAAGTTCTCCTCTACATGATTTCTCATGCATCTGCTCAGTCTCCAGAGAGATTCTTCATCCGAAGAAATAGTTATGTATTTTTAATTGTCATAAATTGGAAAGGAAGCTACAAAGAGGCCAAATGTTTTTGCTCTGCCTGCTGTGATTATTCTCCTGACACTCTTGAGATGCTTTTTGTTGAAGGAGGGAAAAAGATACAAGTGATATTTCTTCAGACAGAAGAAGAATATGAAGAAAGGAATGGCAGCAAATAAATAGAAGCTACTTACCATCGGTCTACCTCCCTGCCTTCCTTGCGTGTCCTAAAAGGGAAACTAAAGGTAACTGTTCTACTCTGATGTAATAACACTCTTGACTTGTTTAACTATGCCATCAATACTATCTTTGGTGTCTTGTATATGAATCCTTTCATTCTATAGATTAAAAAAATAAATTATTTATACCATATTTTTTGCACTATAAGATACACCTGACCATAAGATGCACCTAGGTTTAGAAGAAGAAAACAAGAAAAAAATATGAATATGGAGTGCTGAATATGGAGAAGCAGTGTAGTGAGGGCAGGAGGCAGAGCCTGAGACAACCACAGATAGGTATCCTCTCATGTGCCACCTCTGCCTATTGAATCCTGCACTGCGGAAAAGAGACAGAACAGGCGGGCAATGACACAGACAGAAGAGGCGGGGTTCAGCACTGTAAAAGGACCCCACTGCTGTTGCCCATATTTTTCACTCCATAAGATGCACAGATATTTCCACCCACTTTTGGGGATGGGGAGTGCGTCTTATAGAGTGAAAAATATGGTATGTACTTTCATGCAACCTGGAGTGAAAGGACATAAGTGTTGTGGCCCAACAGCAGACAGCGGAGCTGGCAGAAGACAGTGAGGAGGTTGGGGAGGAACATGGGCCAGTCCTGTAGTCTGGGGAAGGCTCTGACAAGTGCTCTGCATCAGAGGCATAGATGGGGCCAGGGCCATCAGACAGTTTATCAGCTGTCTTTGGAGTCAGAGATCAGTGTGGCAGAAGAACAGCTGGAGCCTGTTCACAGTGTGCACAGAGATATGCTAAACTGCTCCGAGAGATATTTTCCTTCCTCTGTTCAATATTCTTACACATTCACACAATGAAAATATCAACACAAAAATATGTTTGCATTGAATTTCTGCTTGTATTAAATTTAAAATTGGCAGAGAAGTTGGTTACCAAGAAAACAGAATCATTAATATGTGGAGCTCTTCAGATTAAAGATCTTCCAGGAAACTTCCAGAACATAATCACATCTTATGTGCGAACCTGTGATCATGTTAATGTCTAACTAGGTCAAGGACAAGCCACTTTGACACAACACCCTAAAAGTGGATAGGGTACATCTTCCTTGTTCTTTATTTGTAAATTGTCCTATGGAGAAGTATGTTTTGTTCAACCATGCCATCACTACTACCTTCCGTATCTCATATATAAATTAATTTAGTGTCCAGATAAAAAAATGTCTGATTTCATATAACACGGAGTAAATAAGCCAAAAAGATGCACATATTCATCATATTGATGAGTCATGCAATAAAGGAATGAGCTCAGTGTACTTACACATCATAAGTGTTCATCTTGCTTGCTTTTTTATTTCTTCTATGGATTGCTATTTTGTATACATTTGAGCTATTTGATCTGCTTACCATTTAATATACTACGGAACCTTCAGAAAGATTATATTTCTGTTCTATACAAAAATATTTTATATATATATAATATATTCGGACTATTAGTTTAATAGTTAAATTAACAGCCCAAATAATTGTGTTGTATGCATTCTGTATCATAAAGCAGTATATTAGGTTACTAATATAGACTTTCACTTTAGTAAATATTTTATATGTATTGAAAAAAATCTCTATTTCTGAATTTTACACAATTCCCAGGTGAAATACAACTTGGAAAAGGAGGTGAGAAAATCCATTTTACCTACAAAACTGTATCTACTGGGAAAAACATTTGGATCCTGTAAATCAGTAACGACCGTTAATGAGAGAAATAACCATTTTTAAAAATGACAGTGGTAATGAAGGATTTTCTTTTTGTATTAATTATGGGAAAATCTGGTGTTTGATTCAGCTTCACTAGATTCTCTTTTCTTTTGCGCCCTCCACATCCTCTATCATCTTCTATTCCAGGTTAATTTACAAAATGAAAAGATAGTTATGTTTGTATATACAGATTGTCTGTCCATAAAGGTTATTATTTCCCATGCAGCTACTATATTATTTCTCATGCAGCTACTCAATCCACCACGAGAATCTTCTACACCCCTATTTTGCTGCTGGAATTATTTTTAAGAGGTTGGTTATTGGAAATTAGGGTAAAAACAGGCAAATTATTTTGGCCCTGCCAGCTGACATGCTGACATGTTCTGGGTATTCTGGATCTTCTTTGGGTAAAGGAGGAAGGAGGATGAAAAGGATACTTGTTCAGGTGGAACTCGAATATGAAGAAAGGAATGGCATATAATAAACTAAAGCTTATTTATCATCATTCCATTTCCAGCGCTGTAATTCATACTCTAAAACAGAAGCAAAAGATAACTGTTTTACTCTGATATAATAACAACCATGACTTCTCAAATATGCCATCACTATCATCTTCTGTATCTCGTGTATAAATTTCTTAAGTGTCCAGATTAGAAGAAATATGTTCTTTCATACAAAACCGAGTAAAAGAACCCAAATACTGCACATTGGCATCACGTAGATTGTTCATGACCCCTGAGGACACAAAAAATAACCACTAGTGAAAAAGCTCTTTAGAGGCCACCTCCTCTATGTAAAAATAATCCCTTGGCAGAACTGAGAAGAGGCCTTCCTCATACTTATCACAAAATGAAGTCAGATTTCTTCAGGGGCCTCTTTTCTCTGGATATACAGCGGTTGAATTTTGTTGGATATAGTATTTGGCAAGCAATGAGGACTTAACAGTGAGTAAAGACTTCCTTTGCATCGTACACCTGGGACAGTCTCATCATGAAATCATGCTTTCCAATTCAGTTTCTCTAGATCAGGGGTGTCAAACTCAAGGCTCGGGGGCCAGATTCGGCCTGCGAGGTACTTAGATCTGGCCCACAAGGCCATCCTGGAAATAGCAAAGGACCGGCCTGCAGTGCCTCTGCCAGCGAAAATGGAGTTCGTGAGGGCTGTGTGTTCAGGGGTGGGCTTCAAAAATTTCAGCAATGGGTTCTCTGCCTGGTTCCTGGGTGGGTGTGGCCATGGTGGGCATGGCCATGTCAGACTCCTGCACCATGGTGGCGGGGGGAGCGTTTTCGCCTTCCCCAGGCTCCGAAGGCTTTCCTCGAGCCTCTCGGAGGGTAAAAACCCTCCGGCCTTGGTGGTGCAGGCTGTTAATAACCTAGCACTTAGCTCCAGCTGCCTGTAATTATTGCAGGCTCAAATCCCACCAGGCTCAAGATTGACTCAGCCTTCCATCCTCTCGGGGTAGGTAAAGTGAGGACCCAAGATTGTTGGGGGCAATAAGCTGACTTTGTAAAAAATGCCGCTTAGTAATAAGCAGGCATATACAATGGAATGAAGGCTATTGCTGAGCACATTGGGTTGCATCCCAAAAACTGTAAGCCGCCCTGAGTCTCTGGAGAAGGGGCGGGATATAAATATGAATTTTTTAAAAAAACGGCCTCCCCGGGCTCCGGAGGCCCTCTGGAGGCCAGAAACAGTCCTATTTCTGGACATCTGGAACTTCTGGGAAGCCCATTTTTCCCTCTTCCTGAGCCTCTGCATGGGTCTGCGCTTACCTCACATCCAAAATAGCCACATGGAGACTCCTGGGAGGGGAGGGGAGGAGTGGAAGGGGCCAGCCAGGGGTGGGATTTGGCAGTTCGCCTAACTAGCCATAATGTTAGCAACGGGTCCTCTTGAACCCAGGCAAACCCATAGCAGCCCACTTCAGTGTGTTTCCCCCCGAAGCTCCATTTTCACTGGCAGAGGGTTGCAGGAGGCTGTCCCTGCTGAAAACGGAGCTCGGGAGTCTGTTTTCACTGGCAGAGTGCTCAGGCCATCACGGGCTCCCCCCCAACACAAGTGACACCATCCTGGCCATGCCCACCCCAGCCCCTGAGGTCAATCACAACCCTGATGTGGCCCTCAATTAAATCCAGTTTTACACCCCTGTAGTAGATCCTTTCTCTCACCCAGCCTCCACCTCCTCCACCTCCTTCTACTCCAAATAATTTAGAAAATGAAAAGATACTCCTGGTTGTATATGTAGTTTTATCTCTCCACCAGGATCTCCTCTATATGATTTCCCATGCTCTTTACCCCTGCTTGGCTGATGGATCAATTTTCAAATTGTCCGATATTGGAAAGGAAGGTAGAAAGAGACCAAATAATTTGGCTCTGCCTGCTGTGATTATTCTCTGGGCACTGTTGAGATGCTTTTGGTGAAGCAGGGAAATGTAACAGGAGAAGTATTTCTTCAGATGGAAGAAGAATATGAAGGAAGGAATGGCAGAAAATAAATAAAACCTACTTACCACCGTTCCTCTTCCTGCCATGCCCTAAAAGGGAAACAAAAAATAACTATCGTAATCTGTTATAATATCACCCATGATTTCACTAACCATGCTATCAATAACAACTTTAGTGTCCCATATGGATTACTATGTTGTATCAATTTGAGCTATCTGATCTGTCCCGCCCCTGTCTGCTAGGATTATTCTCTGGGGATTCTGGAATTGCTTTTGATGAAATAGGAAGAAAGAGAAAAGTGGTGTATGTTCAGATGGAAGATGAACAGGAAAGAAAGAATTGATAGAAAAGTAGTAAATGACTACTTTACTACTCCTCTGTCAAGGACCTTGGAGTTCTCATATCAAATGATCTAAGCGCCAGAACTCACTGTAATAGCATTGCTAAAAAGGCATTAAGAGTTGTAAATCTAATCTTATGAATCTTCTCCTCCAGAAATATCGAATTGCTAACTAGAGCATACAAAACTTTTGCTAGACCAATACTCGAATACAGCTCTTCAGTCTGGAATCCGCACTGTATATCGGACATTAATACAATTGAGCGAGTCCAGAAGTATTTCACGAGAAAAGTACTACACTCCTCTGCTCACAACAGAATACCTTATACCATCAGACTTGAAATTTTGGGCTTAGACAACTTAGAACTATGCCATCTTCGGTCTGACCTAAGCGTAGTACATAAAATTATCTGTTACAATGTCCTACCACTCAATGACTACTTCAGCTTCAACCACAACAATACAAGAGCACACAACAGATACAAATTCAATGTAAACCACTTCAAACTCGATTGCAGAAAGTATGACTTCAGCAACAGAGTGGTCAATGCCTGGAATGCACTACCTGACTCTGTTGTTACATCCTCCAACCCCCACTCCTTTAACCTCAAACTATCCACTATTGACCTCATCCCATTCCTAAGGGGTCCGTAAGGGGCGTGCATACGTGCACCACCATGCCTATCATCCCTGTCCTATTGTCCCCATTTATTCGTACCTATTTCCTGCATTCTTACTTATGTTTATACTTATACCTATTATCTTGTAAGCAATTGACAAATAAATAATTAAAAATAAATAAAAAAAATAAAGGCTTCATACCATTCCACCTCTCCTTCCGCCTTGCCTGCCCTAAAAAGGAAGCAGAAGGTAAGCGTTCAAATCTGATATGATATCATCCATGACTTCTCCAAGCATGCCCTCAATACTAGTTTTGTTATCTGGCATATGAATTCCTACATTCGACAGATAAAATATACATAGTGTTTCATATAACCTGGAAGGAAAATGACCCAAATCACACACATGTATACAATTGTTCAGATGTTTTTCCTTCATCTTTTCAATATTTTTACCTGTCCACACAACGAAAATATCCACACAGAAACATCGCTTGCAGTGAATTTTTGCTTGTATGAGATTTATAGGTTAACCCAAAAGCAAGTGAGTGAGTAAAAAGGATCTTTAATAGCTCTTCAGATTAAAGCTCTTTCCAGGAACCTTTCCCAATATGATCACATTTCATCACATGGATTTCAGTTCATGTTACTTACCTAATCAAATCAAGGACAAGCTTACCAGCTCATTGACCCATCAAATTTAAAACTGGATAATTTTCAACTTGCTTTTTTTTTAAATTGTTCTATGGATTACTATGTTGTGTGCATGGGAGTTATTTGATCTGCTTACTGTTATGTATGCAGGTTTGAAATCATTGGTTTAGTTTGAATTGTTCTTGTAAAGTGTTGGAAATGATTGGTTTAAAAAGTGCGGGAAAACCCTGCACTCTGATTGGCTGTCAGCTGAGGCTGCCGGCTATAAGTAGCAGCCGCAGCAAAGCCAGTTGGATCCGTTCTGAGCTGAAGTCACTAATAAACTAAAGAGCTTGAAGCACTCCGCGTCTGTTTCTTCATGCAAACTTAACACTGGCGACGAAGGTGGAATTCCCCTGAAGAAGAAGGCAACACAGAAAAGAAGAAAAGCGAGATGGCTGCGCTGAACACGATGGCAGAAGACTGGGAATCGTATGCAGATCATTTCCAAATGTATCTGGAGGGAAACGATCTGGCCGACATTTCCGAGAAGCGGAAGAGGGCGGTCTTCCTTACGTACTGCGGTCCGGCAGTTTTCAAGTTGGCGAAGGCATTAGCGGGAGCTGCAGACGTGAAGGTAATGGACTGGCCTGATTTGGAAAGGCTGTTAAGAGCCCATTATGTGCCACAAGTATCGTGCCTCATTAAGAGACACGAGTTTTACCGTCGTGATCAGGGGGAAAACAAAAGCATAAACGACTTCGTGGCAAGTTTAAGAGACATTGGGGGTGCATGCGAATTCAACAGTTTAGAGGAGGCCATGCGTGATCGTTTCGTTTTAGGCCTTAAAGACAAGGTGCTACAGAGCAAGTTATTAATGAAACCTAAGATCATGCTGAAAGAAGCAATAGAAGAAGCCTCTTCAGCAGAAGCTACCAAGTCCTCAGCAGCAGCCATGAAGAAGATTAACAAGGCCACAAGCCATCCTCATGTGGAAAAGTCCACCACAAATCATTGTGAGGAACTAGATTCTGAGTCAGACTGTAGTGAGGTAGAGGAAGGAATTTACAGACTCAGAATGGAGCGGAAAAAGAAAGACTTGGGAAGAAAGAGGCAAAAATTCTACTGCAGAGGTTGTGGGAGAAGCCACCCCCGTACTGAGTGCAAGTTTTTAGACACCATTTGCCTCCGTTGTGATAAAAGAGGACACCTAGCAAGAGTCTGCAAATCATCCAGAACTCCACCCAGCAGAAGGAAGTTTGCTGCAAGCAAAGACAAAAAATTCAAGCCTAACAACCTCAGTGAGAAAACGGGGCGCAGCACAGAAGCAAATGGGAAGAATGAAACTCATCAAACAGTAACTATTGGTCATTCATCACCTTTAAAAAGCAGAAAAGTGCATGTCAAGGTACTTATTGAAGGAAGGCCTTGCCAAATGGAAGTGGACTCAGGCTCATACCTTTCTATGTTGTCATGAGACACTATTCACAGACTACTTCCTAACATCCAGAAGAATCACATCAAGAAGCAAGCATTAACTCTTAAAGACTACCAAGGGAACAAGATTCCAGTAGTTGGAACAAGAGAATTCAACGTGAAGTTCAAAGGCCACACCAAACGTTTGCCCCTGACCATTGTGGACAAGGATCGCCCAAGTCTGCTGGGCCTTGAATGGTTCAACCGGCTGGGCATCGAGGTGACTGGCATCAATCACGTGAGCAACACTGAGTGGGAAGAGGCTTTGAAGTCTGAGTTTCCAGAGGTCTTCAGCGACGGATTAGGCAAGTACTTGGGGACCCCTATCTCCTTTAACCTAGATCCCAAGGTACAACCAATCCGTTTAAAACCCAGAAGGGTTCCATTTGCCTTAAAGGAAAAAACTGATGCACAATTAGATAAACTAATAGCCCAAGGGGTTTTAGAGCCCACTGACCACTCCAGGTGGGAGACACCCATAGTCACACCAGTCAAGGCTGATGGGTCAGTAAGAATCTGCGGAGACTACAAGGGGACATTGAACCATACACTACAACAGAGCACATATCCAGTTCCAGTAGTGCATCATTTATTACATTCTCTTGGAGGGGGCACAGTTTTTGCCAAATTGGACCTGGCACAGGCATATCAACAGTTAACAGTTGATGATGCCACTGCAGAAGCCCAAACCATTGTTACCCATAGAGGTGCTTTCAAATGCAAAAGGTTGCAATTTGGAGTAAGCGTAGCACCAGGCATCTTCCAAAGCCTTATGGAAAGAATGTTACAAGGGTTGCCAGGGGTGGTGCCCTATTTTGATGATGTTTTAATTTCTGCTGAAAATGACACTCAGTTACATGAGAGACTCAGAGAAGTCTTAATCAGATTCAAAAAAGCGGGGTTAAAAGTCAAGGAAGAAAAATGCACTCTTAGAACTGACAAGGTTGAGTTCTTGGGTTACATGATCGATAAACATGGCATCCACCCCACAGAGGCCAAAGTTCAGGCAATCAAAGAAGCCCCCAGGCCAAAATGCAAAACAGATTTGCAAGCATTCTTGGGACTCATTAACTTCTATCATATGTTTCTACCACAGAAGGCAACCATTGCAGAACCCCTACATAGGTTGCTGGACAAAAAATCTGCATGGGTCTGGGGCAGGAAGGAACAAGCTGCATTTAACAATATCAAGAGACAAATCACGTCTGATTCTGTACTGATACAGTTCTCTGAGATCTTGCCTGTTGTTCTGACTTGTGATGCCTCCCCTTTTGGAGTGGGGGGGTGTTGAGCCACATGCTTCCCGGAGGAAGGGAAACCCCTATTGCATTTTACTCTCGCACCTTGACTAAAGCAGTGAGGAACTACAGCCAACTGGACAAGGAAGCCTTGGCAATTGTAGCAGCTGTCAAGAAATTCCATGAGTATCTATATGGGAGACCATTTACTGTTGTCACAAATCACAAACCTCTTTTAGGCATTGTGGCAGGGGACAAACCAACGCCCACAATCCTGTCACCAAGAATGCTGAGATGGACCAAATTTCTTGCTGCTTATTCATACAAACTGATCCACAGACCGGGTAAAGACATTGGGCACGCAGATGCTTTGAGTCGCTGCCCACTTCCTTCACACATTGAGGACCTTGTTCCTGAGACTCACACCTTTTTTCTAGAAACGGTTGCCAAACTTCCAGTACATGCTGATGAAATTGCCAGAGAGACTGCCAAAGACACTTAATTGGCTCCTGTTATAGGCTGGATTAAGAAAGGTTAGCCATTTCAAGATCTACCTCAAATTGCACAACCTTTTAAATCCAGGCAAACTGAACTATCTGTATTAAGAGGATGTATTTTGTGGGGTAACAGGGTGGTTATTCCTGCAAAACTACAGAAAGAGGTTTTGGAAATGTTACATGAGGGTCATCCGGGAATTGTCAGAATGAAGGGATTGGCCAGGAGTTATGTATGGTGGCCAGGTATTGACAAAATGGTTGAAAACTGGGTTGCATCTTGTCCCAACTGTCAGGTAGTTAGGCCTGCCCCACCTCTTGCCTCCACACAGAAATGGGAATGTCCTAGGGGCCCATGGTCCAGGATTCACATTGATTTTGCTGGCCCTACCAGAGGGCACACTTTCCTTATTATAGTAGATGCATATTCCAAATGGCTAGAGGTTATCCCTATGGCATCCACCACAACTGAAGCTGTCATCAAACAGCTTAAAAAGCTTTTTGTAACTCATGGGTTACCTGATGTGCTTGTTTCTGACAATGGTCCTCAATTTACATCCAACCTTTTTGAATCATATCTAGCACAGCAGGGTATCAGACATGCCCTGACAGCCCCTGGGCATCCTTCGGCTAACGGCCGGGCTGAACGTATGGTACGATTTACCAAGGAAAAACTTCAGCAATTGGGTCCAGGGGACATCACTGAGAAAGTTGAAAAACTACTCAGTGTCCAGCATATCACTCCCAACCCCTCAACTAACTTAACCCCAGCTGAATAGTTGATGGGTAGAAAACTCAGGTCTCCCCTTGACCGCCTTCATCCCACCTACCCAATGCACCACTAGCAAAATTTGCACTTTCACTGTGGGTGATTCTGTTTATGCTAAGAACCTTATGGGTGAACCATTATGGATTCCTGCTGAGATAACCCAAATCATGGGCCCCAGGTCTTACAGGGTACAAACAGAGGATGGTGTCCTCTGGAGCAGGCACATTGATCAGCTGAGATCCAGACTACCTCAGGAGCATCGCCATTGCTCCTCTTTGGTTCCCATACCTACTGCCTCTTCTAGGGGGGAAGAGGAGGATTATGAGGATTATCAGCAAGCAAGAATCAACCTCATGTGTAAAGAGCTAACACGACAGGAATCACCCCAAAACCTGTCACAGTGCCAACAACCATTTTTACAAATGGAAGATTGCACACCACTACCTGACTTAGGTGCTGACATTGGGTTGGAGATGGATTGGGAGGAGAGACCAGGTTGTAGTAACCAAACAGGTTCTACCATTACTAGAAGTCCAAGTAAGGAAATGTCAGCAGACACATTTCCTCTCTCACAAGGTGAGAACCTTAAAACATCTGAACCACGTAGGTCTCAACGTTCACGTAAGAGCCCCACCTATTTAAAAGAATACATTAGATAGATGGGGTTTGAGTATGGACTGAACCTAGTGGGGAGGGGTGTTATGTATGCAGGTTTGAAATCATTGGTTTAGTTTGAATTGTTCTTGTAAAGTGTTGGAAATGATTGGTTTAAAAAGTGTGGGAAAACCCTGCACTCTGATTGGCTGTCAGCTGCGGCTGCCGGCTATAAGTATCAGCCGCAGCAAAGCCAGTTGGGTCCGTTCTGAGCTGAAGTCAATAATAAACTAAAGAGCTTGAAGCACTCCGCGTCTTTCTCTTCATGCAAACTTAACACTTACCATTTAATGCATTATGGAACCTGCAGAAAAATGGTTTGTCAGAGCGTGTTGTGTGTAACATGAAGTAGTAGACTAGGTTACCAAGATATACTTTTACTTTATTAAAACTAGCTTGATACTCGTGCTTCACTATGAAACTATGTGATTGGGGAGCTGTGCATGCACATGTGTCCCAGCCCACTCCTCGGACATGATTCCTGCTATAGACCAGTTATGACCATTAACGATTGAAACCAACAATAGAGACAAAATTGTGCATTTGCCGGACATCTATAAAAAAAGGATTCAGAATCCTGTACACAGGAGCCTCATTTGATTGGGCACAAGATTTAGCATGGTAAGTGAACCCAGCAGTGAAGAAAGGCTTTATTAGCACAGTATATCTGGCCCATTTTGATCATGCAAAGCTACTTTCCGAATCAATTTCATTAAGCCTCCTCTGTTATGCCACTTCTACCTCCTTTACCTCCTCCTACACCATATAATCTAGAAAATAACATGATAGTCATTACTGTATATAGAGTTTTATCTCTCCACAAGTATGTCCTCTATATGATTTCCCATGCAACTTCTCAGTCCCAAGAGGGGGTTGTTACCACTCACTTGGCTGAGGGATCTATTTTCAGTTGTCAGATATTGGAAAGAAAGGTACACACAGGCCAAATGTTTTGGCTCTGTTTGCTGTGATTGTTCCCCAGGCACTCTTGAGATACTTTTGGTGAAGGAGAGAGAAAGATATGAGAAAAAACTTCTTCAAATGAAAGAACAATATGAAAAAAGCAATGGCAGAAAATACACAAAAGTTACTTACCCTCCTTCTGCCTCCTTGCCTGCTTCCACCTCCTTGCCAGCTTCCACCTCCTTGCCTGCTTCCACCTCCTTGCCAGCTTCCACCTCCTTGCCTGCTTCTACCTCCTTGCCTGCTTCCACCTCCTTGCCAGCTTCCACCTCCTTGCCTGCTTCCACCTCTTTGCCTATCCTAAAAGGGAAACAAAATGTGATTGTTCTACTCTGACCCATGACTTTGGTTCTATCTGTTGTAGTTATTCTCTGTGGACTCTGGAGATGCTTTTAGTGCAATAAGGATAAAATGGGTGCTAGTTCAAGTGGGAAAAGAATATGAAGAAAGGAATAGCCAGTAATAAACAAAAGCTACTTACCCTCATTCCACCTCTACTCGTGCCCTAAAAGGAAAATAAAATTGCACATTTTAATTTGATATCACCCTTGACATTTTCAAGAAATATGCAGCATCAAGCAAGCAATAAGCAACTCTATAAGGAAAAATCAGGCCAAATATTTTGGCACTGCCCACTGTGGTTATGCCCTGGGGATTCTGCAGATGCTTTTGGTATTGGAGGGAAAAATATAAAAGGGGTGCTTGTACAAACATAAGAATAATATGAAAGAAAGAAATGGCAGAAACTAAGAAAAGCTACTTGACATATTTGCAGGTTTATTACCACCAAGGCCCTAAAGGGAAACAAAAGGGAACAATAATAACACCCATGACATCTCCAACCATGGCATCACACATGTTCAGTATCTCATATATGAATTCATTCATTCTTCTGTTAACTTACATGTGTTGTTTTAACACAGCATGGACTGATAGGGACCAGAAAAAAATAGCATGTGTACTAAATTGTTTTGAAAGGGTTTTCTTTTTCTCCTTCCTGTTTTCAATACCATTCCACATACTCACACCAACAATACAAGTGGATCCTTTTTTTGTGATTCCCTCACAGTTATGGGGGTGGTGATAAAGTAATTGCAACCAATTCTCATATGATCATTGGTTGGTCAAAAAGAGTAAATTAAAGTAAGATAGTAAGGACAGTCCTGGAACATCCTCATAGTGGAGAGATGCTTTCTGATTCACTGTTACCTAGTCCTCTCTCTCTGGTCAACTCCACCTCCACCACTTTCTACTGCAAGTAAATCAGAAAATTAAAAGGGAGCTGTGGTTATAGAAACAGATTTCTCTGTCCATTGAGATCCCCTTGACATGATTTGCAGCTATGTGAAGTAAAAGGGGCCTTAAATCCTAATGCATGATTCCATATATACCTCATGCAAGGACCATAGTGAAATTCCCCTGGGAGAAACAAAAGAGGAATTATGAAGAGATGCAAAAATGCAGATCAAATGTCATGATGTGTGAAAATATGGTGAAGGGCTTTGATATACCAAGTAGCTAGAAAACCTGACTGGGTTTTTCCTGCCCTCTCTTTGATTCTCCAGTGAGCGAGGAAAGAAGAACTCTTAGCTTCTCCCTCATGCCTTTTCTGCTTCCGGGTCTTAAAACGTGTTTTTTTCCATTTTGCAAAAATCTCCTCTGCCTAATTTCTCCAAGATCATGTTCACGGCTCTCTACAAATTCATCCTTTCAACATTCCTTATAATATCCAAATTCCTACTAGAATTGCTCCTGGAATATCAGGAGATGTTTCAGGGAATTGAGTCTCAAAAGAATGTCTGTGGTTACATAAAGGAAATCCATATTGACTTACTCCTAACACGCCACTAAGAAGACCACCTCCACTGCCACCCTGCAAGAAGGAGAAAATAAGACCATCATGGATTATGAATGCTTTTGAAACTACATAGTCCCAGTTCACATTTTGACACAGGTATGAACCCGTGCCTCTCTACTTTATTCAAATAAAATGGGGCTCTTTGGAAGCTAAGTGTGTAATGTATGCAGAGTTAATCTAATTGGTTGTTACAAATATGCAGAGTTCAATCTGATTGGTTGAAAAAGGGTGGGAAATCCGAATACCGCCATTGGTTACAAGCCGCGGCAGCTGGCTATATAAGCTGCTGAGACCAAGCCATTTGGGGCGTAGTTCTGAGCTGTAGTCACTATTAAAATGAGCTGAAGCACTTCGCGTCCTGTCTTCTTCCAAACTTAACACTGGCAACGAAGGTGGGATCGTAACGGATAAGAAGACAGCGCAGAAGAAAAAGACAAGATGACTGGGCTGAACACGCCACCAGCCCAGTTCGATCCAAAGAACGAAGACTGGGAGTCTTATGCAGATAGATTCCAAATGTTCTTAGAAGGAAATGATCTAGCTTCAATTTCTGAACAACGGAAAAGAGCGGTTTTCCTAACACACTGCGGTCCCGCAGTGTTCAAGATGGCAAAGGCTCTGGCTGCACCAGCAGACGTGAAAGCGATGGCATGGGCAGACTTGGAAAGGCTATTGCGGCGCACTACACACCCCAGGTATCATGCCTGATTCGCAGACATGAATTCTACCACTGCGATCAACAAGAAGAAGAAAGCATCAGTGACTTTGTGGCCAGTTTGAGAAACCTTGGTGGTGCCTGTGACTTCATCACGCTAGAAGAAGCCATGCATGATCGTTTTGTATTGGGGCTGAAGGACCAGACGTTACAAAGTAAACTATTCATGAAACCAAACATTACGCTAAAAGAAGCCATCGACGAGGCAATAGCAGCAGAAGCCACGAAAACCTCAGCAGCCACAATGAGGAAGATGAACAGAATAAACAACCATCCAGAGGGTGAAAAAACCGCAACAACGCATTTTGACGAACTAGAGTCAGAATCAGAGTACAGCGCAGAAGAAGAAGAGATAAACAGACTCAGAATGGAGCGGAAATGGAACGCCCAGGGCCGGAAGAAGCAAGATTTCCATTGCGCAGGATGTGGAGGAAACCACCCCCACACAGAATGCAGGTTCCTGGAAGCCATTTGCCTCCATTGCGAGAAGAAAGGGCACATCGCAAGAGTCTGCAAATCATCCAGAACTCCACCCAATAGAAGGAAGTTCAATCCAAATAACAAGGATAAAGAAGTAAAACCCAGCAGCACAAACGGGAAGAATGAAACACACCAAACTGTAACAATTGGTCATTCTTCTTCACTGAACAACAGGAAGGTGCATGTCAAGGTCTATATCGAGGGAAGACCATGCCAGATGGAGGTAGACTCGGGATCATATCTATCCATGGTGTCATGGGACACTATACAGAGACTCATTCCAGAGATCCAGAAGAATCAATTCAATAAGCAAGCACTAACCCTCAAAGATTATCAAGGAAACAAGATTCCAGTAATCGGAACAAGAAAATTCAACATGAAATTCAAGAATCACACTAAACTTCTACCATTGACCATCGTTGATAAAGACCGCCCAAGTCTTCTAGGATTGGAATGCTTCCACCCCCTGGGCATCGAAGTAACCGGAATCAACCATGTAAGTGACTCAGAATGGGAAGAGTCATTGAAGATAGAATTCCAAGAGGTCTTCAGCAACGGACTAGGCAAGTACTCAGGGACCCCTATTACTTTCAATTTAGACCCCAACATACAACCAATCCGTTTAAAAGCCAGACGAGTGCTGTTTGCACTCAAAGCTAAAATTGATGAACAGTTAGACAAACTGATAGCTCAAGGGGTACTAGAGCCCACAGACCAGTCCAGGTGGGAAACACCCATAGTTACCCCGGTCAAACATGATGGCTCTGTAAGGATTTGTGGGGACTATAAGGGGACATTAAACCATGCACTGCAACAGAGCGCATATCCAGTTCCAGTGGTACATCATTTGTTACACTCCCTAGGTAGGGATACTGTTTTCGCTAAATTAGACCTTGCTCAAGCATACCAGCAGTTAACAGTAGACGACACAACTGCAGAGGCACAAACTATTGTGACCCATCGCGGTGCTTTAAATGCAAAAGGTTGCAATTCAGAGTAAGTGTGGCACCAGGCATATTCCAAAGCCTTATGGAAAGAATGTTACAAGGTTTAAAAGGGGTGGTACCATACTTTGATGACGTCCTAATCTCTGCTAAAAATGACACTCAGCTACGTGAGAGACTCAGAGAAGTATCAATCAGATTCAAAAAAGCAGGACTAAAAGTCAAAAAAGAGAAATATATGCTAAGAACCGACAGAGTAGAGTTCTTAGGTTACATGATTGACAGACATGGTATTCACCCCACAGAAACAAAAATTCAGGCAATCAAGGAAGCCCCCAGACCTAAATTCAAAGCTGACCTTCAAGCATTCCTGGGACTTATTAATTTCTACCATATGTTTTTGCCGCAGAAAGCAACAACTGCGGAACCCTTACATAGACTGCTCGATAAAAAAAGCTATGTGGGTCTGGGGCAAAAGAGAAGAAGCAGCTTTTAACAGTATTAAGTGACAAATCACGTCTGATTGTGTATTAATACAGTTTAGTGAAAACCTACCCATGGTATTAACTTGTGATGCTTCCCCTTTTGGAGTGTGGGGGGGGGTTTGAGCCACCAGCTACCAAGTGGCAGAGAAGCTCCTATTGTGTTCTATTCAAGGACATTGACAAGGGCAGAGAGAAACTATAGTCAGCTGGACAAGGAAGCACTGGCAATAGTAGCAGCTGTCAAGAAATTCCACGAATACGTTTATGGAAGAAAATTCACCATAATCACAGATCACAAGCCTCTCCTCGGAATAGTGGCCAGCGATAAACCAACTCCTATCATCCTTTCACCCCGAATGATGAGATGGACTGAATTCCTCACTGCATACTCATACAGACTCGTTCACCATCCGGGAAAGGACATAGGGCACACAGACGCATTGAGCCGCTGCCCATTACCTATGAACACTATAGATCCAGCACCTGAGACTTACACCTTTTTCTTAGAGACAGTTGCTCAACTACCTGTGGATGCTGCGGAAATTGCAAGAGAAACCACTAAAGACAGTTTATTGGCACCTGTTGTCGATTGGATAAAGAAGGGTTGGCCACAACAAGGACTAATGGACATCTGCAAACCATTTAAGTCCAGACAAACCGAACTATCTGTGTTAAAGAGGTGTATTCTATGGGGAAATCGAGTGGTTATTCCTGAAAAGTTACAGAAAAAAGTATTGACTATATTGCATGAGGGGCACCCGGGTATTGTCAGAATGAAGGGATTGGCTAGGAGCTATGTATGGTGGCCGGGGATTGACAAAATGGTTGAAAACTGGGTTGCTGACTGTACAAATTGTCAGGAACTGAGACCCACACTGCCTATCGCCCCCAAACAGGAATGGGAATGTCCTAGGGGGCCATGGTCCAGAATTCATATTGATTTTGCTGGGCCAACTAAAGGGAACACCTTTCTGATTGTAGTAGATGCATACTCCAGATGGCTCGAGGTTCTTCCAATGTCATCCACCACTGCAGAAGCTGTTATCAAACAGCTAAGGAAACTTTTTGTAACTCACGGGTTGCCCGATGTGGTTGTTTCTGACAATGGTCCCCAATTTACTGCCACCCTTTTTGAATCGTACGTAGCACAACAGGGCATAAGGCATGCCCTTACGGCCCCTGGGCACCCCTCCACTAACAGCCGGGCTGAATGTATGGTTCGGTTTACTAAATAGAAACTGCAACAATTGGGTCAGGGGGATATTAGTGAGAAAGTGGACAAACTGCTCAGTATCCAACACATTACCCCCAGCCCTGCAGAGCTCTTAATGGTCAGAAAACTCAGGTCAACCCTCGACCGCCTTCACCCCACTTATGCTCCCAAGAAACCTATTGATTCTAGTAGCAAAACTCACACTTTTCAAATAGGGGATCGAGTTTATGCTAAGAACCTTGTGGGTGAACCTTTATGGATTCCTGCGGAAATTACCCATGTAACAGGACCCAGGTCTTACAGGGTACAAACGAAGGACGGGGTCACTTGGAAAAGACACATAGACCAATTAAGGTCCAGGAAATCCCTAGAAGCTTGCCCTGACATGTTTCAGGATTCATCACACACAACTCAAACCATGGGGGAAGGGGGAGACCTTTTGAATAATGAACAAGTAACAGTCAATCCTCTCTTAAATGGGATAACACGACAAGAACCATCCCAAGTCCTAACACAATCACAACAAATGCTAACTCCAGTAGAGGAAAGCACAAATTCACCTATTCAAGGGAATGACAATGGGCTAGGAGTGGACTGGGAGGAGAGACCAGGTTGGAGTAACAGAGCCGGATCACCTGGCCAAAGGATTTCTAATACGGGGATTCCAAAAACTAATATTCCTTCAAAACAAATAGAAGTTCCTAGAACACCTGAACCACGCAGGTCCAAATGTAACTGTAAAAGCCTCACCTATTTACAAGAGTACATTAGATAGATGGGGTTTGAGTATGGGCTGGACCAGGTGGGGAGGAGTGTAATGTATGCAGAGTTAATCTAATTGGTTGTTACAAATAGGCAGAGTTCAATCTGATTGGTTGAAAAAGGGCGGGAAATCCAAATACCGCCATTGGTTACAAGCCACGGCAGCCGGCTATATAAGCTGCCAAGACCAAGCCATTTGGGGTGTAGTTCTGAGCTGTAGTCACTATTAAAATGAGATGAAGCACTTCGTGTCCTGTCTTCTTCCAAACTTAACAAAGTGTGCTTCAAAATACAGTGGCATCAGCATGAATGGGAACTTCTAATTGTTAGCCATGTGTCATCAGTGCTCTGCAACCCACATCAAGAAGTCCCTGTATTATTAAAACAAAATGAGCCTTGGTATGCATAGAAGATATGTTTGCAAAGGGTGTGATGGCTCTCTATTCCTGGCTGACTACAAGTTCATCCTTTCAACATTCCTAACAATATCCAAATTGGAATTCCCATGTGGGAAATGAGGAAGAAATTGTGAGTTTGCAGATCCATAGATACTGTACATTCACAGGTCAAATGGTATGATATGTGAAAACAAGTGCAGGGCTTTGATATATCAAGTAGCTAGAAAGCCTGGCTGGGGTTTCTCTTCCCTCCCTGTAACTCTCCAGTCAACAAGGCAAGAAGAACTTCCAGCTTCTCTCTCATGCTTTCTTTGCTTCCAGATCTTAAAACTTTTTTTTTCATTTTGCAAAAACCGCCTCTACCTGGTTTCTCCAAGGTCATGTTGACGGCTCCCTACAAATTCATTCTTTCAACATTCCTTACAATATCCAAATTCCTACTAGAATTGCTCCTGGAATATCAGGAGATGTTTCAGGGAATTGAGTCTCAAAAGAATGTCTGTGGTTACATAAAGGAAATCCATATTGACTTACTCCTAACACGCCACTAAGAAGACCACCTCCACTGCCACCCTGCAAGAAGGAGAAAATAAGACCATCATGGATTATGAATGCTTTTGAAACTACATAGTCCCAGTTCACATTTTGACACAGGTATGAACCCGTGCCTCTCTACTTTATTCAAATAAAATGGGGCTCTTTGGAAGCTAAGTGTGTAATGTATGCAGAGTTAATCTAATTGGTTGTTACAAATATGCAGAGTTCAATCTGATTGGTTGAAAAAGGGTGGGAAATCCGAATACCGCCATTGGTTACAAGCCGCGGCAGCTGGCTATATAAGCTGCTGAGACCAAGCCATTTGGGGCGTAGTTCTGAGCTGTAGTCACTATTAAAATGAGCTGAAGCACTTCGCGTCCTGTCTTCTTCCAAACTTAACACTGGCAACGAAGGTGGGATCGTAACGGATAAGAAGACAGCGCAGAAGAAAAAGACAAGATGACTGGGCTGAACACGCCACCAGCCCAGTTCGATCCAAAGAACGAAGACTGGGAGTCTTATGCAGATAGATTCCAAATGTTCTTAGAAGGAAATGATCTAGCTTCAATTTCTGAACAACGGAAAAGAGCGGTTTTCCTAACACACTGCGGTCCCGCAGTGTTCAAGATGGCAAAGGCTCTGGCTGCACCAGCAGACGTGAAAGCGATGGCATGGGCAGACTTGGAAAGGCTATTGCGGGCGCACTACACACCCCAGGTATCATGCCTGATTCGCAGACATGAATTCTACCACTGCGATCAACAAGAAGAAGAAAGCATCAGTGACTTTGTGGCCAGTTTGAGAAACCTTGGTGGTGCCTGTGACTTCATCACGCTAGAAGAAGCCATGCGTGATCGTTTTGTATTGGGGCTGAAGGACCAGACGTTACAAAGTAAACTATTCATGAAACCAAACATTACGCTAAAAGAAGCCATCGACGAGGCAATAGCAGCAGAAGCCACGAAAACCTCAGCAGCCACAATGAGGAAGATGAACAGAATAAACAACCATCCAGAGGGTGAAAAAACCGCAACAACGCATTTTGACGAACTAGAGTCAGAATCAGAGTACAGCGCAGAAGAAGAAGAGATAAACAGACTCAGAATGGAGCGGAAATGGAACGCCCAGGGCCGGAAGAAGCAAGATTTCCATTGCGCAGGATGTGGAGGAAACCACCCCCACACAGAATGCAGGTTCCTGGAAGCCATTTGCCTCCATTGCGAGAAGAAAGGGCACATCGCAAGAGTCTGCAAATCATCCAGAACTCCACCCAATAGAAGGAAGTTCAATCCAAATAACAAGGATAAAGAAGTAAAACCCAGCAGCACAAACGGGAAGAATGAAACACACCAAACTGTAACAATTGGTCATTCTTCTTCACTGAACAACAGGAAGGTGCATGTCAAGGTCTATATCGAGGGAAGACCATGCCAGATGGAGGTAGACTCGGGATCATATCTATCCATGGTGTCATGGGACACTATACAGAGACTCATTCCAGAGATCCAGAAGAATCAATTCAATAAGCAAGCACTAACCCTCAAAGATTATCAAGGAAACAAGATTCCAGTAATCGGAACAAGAAAATTCAACATGAAATTCAAGAATCACACTAAACTTCTACCATTGACCATCGTTGATAAAGACCGCCCAAGTCTTCTAGGATTGGAATGCTTCCACCCCCTGGGCATCGAAGTAACCGGAATCAACCATGTAAGTGACTCAGAATGGGAAGAGTCATTGAAGATAGAATTCCAAGAGGTCTTCAGCAACGGACTAGGCAAGTACTCAGGGACCCCTATTACTTTCAATTTAGACCCCAACATACAACCAATCCGTTTAAAAGCCAGACGAGTGCTGTTTGCACTCAAAGCTAAAATTGATGAACAGTTAGACAAACTGATAGCTCAAGGGGTACTAGAGCCCACAGACCAGTCCAGGTGGGAAACACCCATAGTTACCCCGGTCAAACATGATGGCTCTGTAAGGATTTGTGGGGACTATAAGGGGACATTAAACCATGCACTGCAACAGAGCGCATATCCAGTTCCAGTGGTACATCATTTGTTACACTCCCTAGGTAGGGATACTGTTTTCGCTAAATTAGACCTTGCTCAAGCATACCAGCAGTTAACAGTAGACGACACAACTGCAGAGGCACAAACTATTGTGACCCATCGCGGTGCTTTAAATGCAAAAGGTTGCAATTCAGAGTAAGTGTGGCACCAGGCATATTCCAAAGCCTTATGGAAAGAATGTTACAAGGTTTAAAAGGGGTGGTACCATACTTTGATGACGTCCTAATCTCTGCTAAAAATGACACTCAGCTACGTGAGAGACTCAGAGAAGTATCAATCAGATTCAAAAAAGCAGGACTAAAAGTCAAAAAAGAGAAATATATGCTAAGAACCGACAGAGTAGAGTTCTTAGGTTACATGATTGACAGACATGGTATTCACCCCACAGAAACAAAAATTCAGGCAATCAAGGAAGCCCCCAGACCTAAATTCAAAGCTGACCTTCAAGCATTCCTGGGACTTATTAATTTCTACCATATGTTTTTGCCGCCGCAGAAAGCAACAACTGCGGAACCCTTACATAGACTGCTCGATAAAAAAAGCTATGTGGGTCTGGGGCAAAAGAGAAGAAGCAGCTTTTAACAGTATTAAGTGACAAATCACGTCTGATTGTGTATTAATACAGTTTAGTGAAAACCTACCCATGGTATTAACTTGTGATGCTTCCCCTTTTGGAGTGTGGGGGGGGGTTTGAGCCACCAGCTACCAAGTGGCAGAGAAGCTCCTATTGTGTTCTATTCAAGGACATTGACAAGGGCAGAGAGAAACTATAGTCAGCTGGACAAGGAAGCACTGGCAATAGTAGCAGCTGTCAAGAAATTCCACGAATACGTTTATGGAAGAAAATTCACCATAATCACAGATCACAAGCCTCTCCTCGGAATAGTGGCCAGCGATAAACCAACTCCTATCATCCTTTCACCCCGAATGATGAGATGGACTGAATTCCTCACTGCATACTCATACAGACTCGTTCACCATCCGGGAAAGGACATAGGGCACACAGACGCATTGAGCCGCTGCCCATTACCTATGAACACTATAGATCCAGCACCTGAGACTTACACCTTTTTCTTAGAGACAGTTGCTCAACTACCTGTGGATGCTGCGGAAATTGCAAGAGAAACCACTAAAGACAGTTTATTGGCACCTGTTGTCGATTGGATAAAGAAGGGTTGGCCACAACAAGGACTAATGGACATCTGCAAACCATTTAAGTCCAGACAAACCGAACTATCTGTGTTAAAGGAGTGTATTCTATGGGGAAATCGAGTGGTTATTCCTGAAAAGTTACAGAAAAAAGTATTGACTATATTGCATGAGGGGCACCCGGGTATTGTCAGAATGAAGGGATTGGCTAGGAGCTATGTATGGTGGCCGGGGATTGACAAAATGGTTGAAAACTGGGTTGCTGACTGTACAAATTGTCAGGAACTGAGACCCACACTGCCTATCGCCCCCAAACAGGAATGGGAATGTCCTAGGGGGCCATGGTCCAGAATTCATATTGATTTTGCTGGGCCAACTAAAGGGAACACCTTTCTGATTGTAGTAGATGCATACTCCAGATGGCTCGAGGTTCTTCCAATGTCATCCACCACTGCAGAAGCTGTTATCAAACAGCTAAGGAAACTTTTTGTAACTCACGGGTTGCCCGATGTGGTTGTTTCTGACAATGGTCCCCAATTTACTGCCACCCTTTTTGAATCGTACGTAGCACAACAGGGCATAAGGCATGCCCTTACGGCCCCTGGGCACCCCTCCACTAACAGCCGGGCTGAATGTATGGTTCGGTTTACTAAATAGAAACTGCAACAATTGGGTCAGGGGGATATTACTGAGAAAGTGGACAAACTGCTCAGTATCCAACACATTACCCCCAGCCCTGCAGAGCTCTTAATGGTCAGAAAACTCAGGTCAACCCTCGACCGCCTTCACCCCACTTATGCTCCCAAGAAACCTATTGATTCTAGTAGCAAAACTCACACTTTTCAAATAGGGGATCGAGTTTATGCTAAGAACCTTGTGGGTGAACCTTTATGGATTCCTGCGGAAATTACCCATGTAACAGGACCCAGGTCTTACAGGGTACAAACGAAGGACGGGGTCACTTGGAAAAGACACATAGACCAATTAAGGTCCAGGAAATCCCTAGAAGCTTGCCCTGACATGTTTCAGGATTCATCACACACAACTCAAACCATGGGGGAAGGGGGAGACCTTTTGAATAATGAACAAGTAACAGTCAATCCTCTCTTAAATGGGATAACACGACAAGAACCATCCCAAGTCCTAACACAATCACAACAAATGCTAACTCCAGTAGAGGAAAGCACAAATTCACCTATTCAAGGGAATGACAATGGGCTAGGAGTGGACTGGGAGGAGAGACCAGGTTGGAGTAACAGAGCCGGATCACCTGGCCAAAGGATTTCTAATACGGGGATTCCAAAAACTAATATTCCTTCAAAACAAATAGAAGTTCCTAGAACACCTGAACCACGCAGGTCCAAATGTAACTGTAAAAGCCTCACCTATTTACAAGAGTACATTAGATAGATGGGGTTTGAGTATGGGCTGGACCAGGTGGGGAGGAGTGTAATGTATGCAGAGTTAATCTAATTGGTTGTTACAAATAGGCAGAGTTCAATCTGATTGGTTGAAAAAGGGCGGGAAATCCAAATACCGCCATTGGTTACAAGCCACGGCAGCCGGCTATATAAGCTGCCAAGACCAAGCCATTTGGGGTGTAGTTCTGAGCTGTAGTCACTATTAAAATGAGATGAAGCACTTCGTGTCCTGTCTTCTTCCAAACTTAACAAAGTGTGCTTCAAAATACAGTGGCATCAGCATGAATGGGAACTTCTAATTGTTAGCCATGTGTCATCAGTGCTCTGCAACCCACATCAAGAAGTCCCTGTATTATTAAAACAAAATGAGCCTTGGTATGCATAGAAGATATGTTTGCAAAGGGTGTGATGGCTCTCTATTCCTGGCTGACTACAAGTTCATCCTTTCAACATTCCTAACAATATCCAAATTGGAATTCCCATGTGGGAAATGAGGAAGAAATTGTGAGTTTGCAGATCCATAGATACTGTACATTCACAGGTCAAATGGTATGATATGTGAAAACAAGTGCAGGGCTTTGATATATCAAGTAGCTAGAAAGCCTGGCTGGGGTTTCTCTTCCCTCCCTGTAACTCTCCAGTCAACAAGGCAAGAAGAACTTCCAGCTTCTCTCTCATGCTTTCTTTGCTTCCAGATCTTAAAACTTTTTTTTTCATTTTGCAAAAACCGCCTCTACCTGGTTTCTCCAAGGTCATGTTGACGGCTCCCTACAAATTCATTCTTTCAACATTCCTTACAATATCCAAATTCCTACTAGAATTGCTCCTGGAATATCAGGAGATGTTTCAGGGAATTGAGTCTCGAAAGAACGTCTATGGTTACATAAAGGAAATGGGAGACATTAAATCCATATTGACTTACTCCTAACAGACCACCAAGAAGACCACCTCCACCGCTACCCTGTAAGAAGGAGAAAATAACACTATCATGAATTATGAATGCTTTTGAAACTACATTGTCCCAGTTCACATTTTGACACAGGTATGAACCTGGGTCTCTCTACTTTAATGAAATAAAATATAAAAGTGGTGCCTGTTCAGATACAAGAAGAATAAATATGAAAGAAAAAAATGGCAGAAACTAAAAAAAGCTACTTGACATATTTGCAGGTTTATTACCACCAAGGCCCTAAAGGGAAACAAAAGGGAATTATGATAACACCCATGACATCTCCAACCATGGCATCACACATGTTCAGTATCTCATATATGAATTCATTCATTCTTCTGTTAACTTACATGTGTTGTTTTAACACAGCATGGACTGATGGGGACTCGAAAAAAATTGCACCTGTACTAAATTGTTTTGAAAGAGTTTTTTCTTCTTCTTCTTTTTCCTGTTTTCAATACCATTCCACATACTCACACCAACAATACAAATGGATCCTTTTTTTGTGATTCCCTCACAGTTATGGGGGTGATGATAAAGTAATTGCAACCAATTCTCATATGATCATTGGTTGGTCAAAAAGAGTAAATTAAAGTAAGATAGTAAGGATAGTCATGGAACATCCTCATAGTGGAGAGATGCTTTCTGATTCACTGTTACCTAGTCCTCTCTCTCTGCCAACTCCATCTCCACCTCTTTCTACTCCAAGTAAATCAGAAAATTAAAAGTTATAGAACAGATTTCTCTGTCCATTGGGATCTCCTTGACATGATTTGCAGCTAAGGGAAGTAAAACGGCCCTTCAATCCTAATGCATGATACAATATAGACCTCATGCAAGGACAATAGTAAAATTCCCCTGGGAGAAATAAAAAAGAAATTAGGAGGAGATGCAAAAATGCAGATCAAATGTCATGATGTCTGAAAATATGGTGAATATTTGATATACCAAGTAGCTAGAAAACCTGAATGGGTTTTTCCTGCCCTCTCTTTGATTCTCTAGTGAGTGAGGAAAGAAGAACTCTTAGCTTCTCTCTCATGCCTTTTCTGCTTCCAGGTCTTAAAATGTGTTTTTTTTCTCATTTTGCAAAAACCCCTTCTGCCTAATTTCTCCAAGGTCATGTTGACAGCTCTCTACAAATTCATTCTTTCAACATTCCTTACAATATCCAAATTCCTACTAGAATTGCTCCTGGAATATCAGGAGATGTTTCAGGGAATTGAGTCTCAAAAGAATGTCTGTGGTTACATAAAGGAAATCCATATTGACTTACTCCTAACACGCCACTAAGAAGACCACCTCCACTGCCACCCTGCAAGAAGGAGAAAATAAGACCATCATGGATTATGAATGCTTTTGAAACTACATAGTCCCAGTTCACGTTTTGACACAGGTATGAACCTGGGCCTCTGTACTTTAATGAAATAAAATATAAAAGTGGTGCTTGTTCAGATATAAGAAGAATATGAAAGAAAGAAATGGCAGAAACTAAAAAAAGCTACTTGACATATTTGCAGGTTTATTACCACCAAGGCCCTAAAGGGAAACAAAAGGGAACGACAATAACACCCATGACATCTCCAACCATGGCATCACATATGTTCAGTATCTCATATATGAATTCATTCATTCTTCTGTTAACTTACATGTGTTGTTTTAACACAGCATGAACTGATGGGGACCCGAAAAAAATTGCATCTGTACTAAATTGTTTTGAAAGAGTTTTTTCTTCTTCTTCTTCTTCCTGTTTTCAATACCATTCCACATACTCACACCAACAATACAAGTGGATCCTTTTTTTGTGATTCCCTCACAGTTATGGGGGTGATGATAAAGTAATTGCAACCAATTCTCATATGATCATTGGTTGGTCAAAAAGAGTAAATTAAAGTAAGATAGTAAGGATAGTCATGGAACATCCTCATAGTGGAGAGATGCTTTCTGATTCACTGTTACCTAGTCCTCTCTCTCTGCCAACTCCATCTCCACCTCTTTCTACTCCAAGTAAATCAGAAAATTAAAAGTTATAGAACAGATTTCTCTGTCCATTGGGATCTCCTTGACATGATTTGCAGCTATGGGAAGTAAAACGGCCCTTCAATCCTAATGCATGATACAATATAGACCTCATGCAAGGACAATACTGAAATTCCCCTGGGAGAAATAAAAAAGAAATTAGGAGGAGATGCAAAAATGCAGATCAAATGTCATGATGTCTGAAAATATGGTGAATATTTGATATACCAAGTAGCTAGAAAACCTGAATGGGTTTTTCCTGCTCTCTCTTTGATTCTCTAGTGAGTGAGGAAAGAAGAACTCTTAGCTTCTCTCTCATGCCTTTTCTGCTTCCAGGTCTTAAAACGTATTTTTTTTCTCATTTTGCAAAAACCCCTTCTGCCTAATTTCTCCAAGGTCATGTTGACAGCTCTCTACAAATTCATTCTTTCAACATTCCTTACAATATCCAAATTCCTACTAGAATTGCTCCTGGAATATCAGGAGATGTTTCAGGGAATTGAGTCTCAAAAGAACGTCTATGGTTACATAAAGGAAATGGGAGACATTAAATCCATATTGACTTACTCCTAACAGACCACCAATAGCACCAAGTGGATTTCCTGATGGGCCACCCTGCAAGAAGGAAAAAATAACACTATCATGAATTATGAATGCTTTTGAAACTACATTGTCCCAGTTCACGTTTTGACACAGGTATGAACCTGGGCCTCTGTACTTTAATGAAATAAAATATAAAAGTGGTGCTTGTTCAGATATAAGAAGAATATGAAAGAAAGAAATGGCAGAAACTAAAAAAAGCTACTTGACATATTTGCAGGTTTATTACCACCAAGGCCCTAAAGGGAAACAAAAGGGAACGATAATAACACCCATGACATCTCCAACCATGGCATCACACATGTTCAGTATCTCATATATGAATTCATTCATTCTTCTGTTAACTTACATGTGTTGTTTTAACACAGCATGGACTGATGGGGACTCGAAAAAATTTGCTTCTGTACTAAATTGTTTTGAAAGGGTTTTTTCTTCTTCTTCTTTTTCCTGTTTTCAATACCATTCCACATACTCACAACAACAATACAAATGGATCCTTTTTTTGTGATTCCCTCACAGTTATGGGGGTGATGATAAAGTAATTGCAACCAATTCTCATATGATCATTGGTTGGTCAAAAAGAGTAAATTAAAGTAAGATAGTAAGGACAGTCCTGGAACATCCTCAAAGTGGAGAGATGCTTTCTGATTCACTGTTACCTAGTCCTCTCTCTCTGCCAACTCCATCTCCACCTCTTTCTACTCCAAGTAAATCAGAAAATTAAAAGTTATAGAACAGATTTCTCTGTCCATTGGGATCTCCTTGACATGATTTGCAGCTATGGGAAGTAAAACGGCCCTTCAATCCTAATGCATGATACAATATAGACCTCATGCAAGGACAATAGTAAAATTCCCCTGGGAGAAATAAAAAAGAAATTAGGAGGAGATGCAAAAATGCAGATCAAATGTCATGATGTCTGAAAATATGGTGAATATTTGATATACCAAGTAGCTAGAAAACCTGAATGGGTTTTTCCTGCCCTCTCTTTGATTCTCTAGTGAGTGAGGAAAGAAGAACTCTTAGCTTCTCTCTCATGCCTTTTCTGCTTCCAGGTCTTAAAACGTATTTTTTTTCTCATTTTACAAAAACCCCTTCTGCCTAATTTCTCCAAGGTCATGTTGACGGCTCTCTACAAATTCATTCTTTCAACATTCCTTACAATATCCAAATTCCTACTAGAATTGCTCCTGGAATATCAGGAGATGTTTCAGGGAATTGAGTCTCGAAAGAACGTCTATGGTTACATAAAGGAAATGGGAGACATTAAATCCATATTGACTTACTCCTAACAGACCACCAAGAAGACCACCTCCTCCGTCACCCTGCAAGAAGGAGAAAATAAGACCATCATGGATTACGAACACAGGTGGGATTCCACTGGTTCTCACCTATTCACTAGAATCTGTTGTTAACTTTCTAAGCAGTTTGGAGAACCAGTTGTTGGAAGAAATCTGCTTTTTTTTACTTTACAGGGCTAATCCTGTAAGGAAGGCAGGAAGGAAAAATTCTGGTGTTGTTTTTAGCATAATCTTTATTGCCCTGCTTAAAGAAACTGCCTCTCCACTAACCCTTATTACATTCTTGGCAGTATGCCTAGCCTCTCCTCAGTTTTTTTTTCCTTTGCTGGTACTTTCTTAAAGGGGAAGGGCTGTTTTGAGGTTTTTACACTGCTGTTGGGAAGAAATACTCCCCTAGAAATACTTCCAACCAGGATGCAACGATCAGCACTTTGAAGAAATAATTGAATAACAAAGCAGAGCTGTTGGAAAGAAGCTTTTAATGACTAGGAACCAAGATGAGTAACATTCAGAAAGGCTAGCTAGAAAGATTGACATTCAAGCGGGAGTTTACATACCGCTTCTGAGTTTTGTCTAAAACTGGTTTTTGGTGAAGTTTAATTCTGTGCTTGGTGACATTTAATCCTGTGTTTATTGGTGAGATAATTTTCCCTATTCAGCTTTGTTTGGAAGGAAAAAGATTAGTCTCTGTTCATGAAAAAAAACTGGGTTGAGAAATCTGGCTAGTTCCTTTGTCTATTTGTTCTGGTAATTAGTTTAACAAGAAACAGTTACTGTTGTAATTTAATTATTTGTATTGTGTTTGCATTTTTTCCTGCCTCATGGTTTCTTTTTCTATCTGGGGAGGGGGTCTTCCTTCACTGCTTTAGTGGTTCCTGACACTATCCTTTTGGGGTATACTTCAAAGAAACAGGATGCAAGCTTGACACTGATTTTTTTACTGCCTCTCTGTGGGTATGTGATCTTTCCTTAAATCTGAATGATTTCCTTAGGTTATCTTGTGAGGTGAGTGAGACCAGCTGGTGTCTTTAAGTGGTGCAAATGGATCTAAGGATTGCTTCTCCTGGGTGTGCTCTTTCTGGAGAGCTTAAATGACCTCTCTGCTAAAGGGTTTCACTTATGAGCAAGAGTTGGCTGCTGATAGTTATCGTTGCATTTTAACTATTTTCATTCCGCAAGGTACTCTGTCACCCTGCCTGATTTGTAAGTCCGGCTTGCAGGTATTTTTAGTTTAATGGTTGGTATTTAGGGCATAATCTAATGATTGGTATTTTGCAAGCAAAGAAGCTTTTTGTATTTTTGTACAATAATCCTTGACTTACAACAGTTGATTTAGTGACCATTCAAAGTTACAATGGCACTGAAAAAAATGACTTATGACCATTTTTCATACTTACAACCGTTGCAGTGTCCCCACAGTCACAAGAGGTGAGGCAAGGAGAAGCACCCCCTGATGTGAATGATGTTGAGTTGGCCATGCCCACCCAGTCACATGACCACCAAGCCACATCCACCAAGCCATGCTCACAGAACCAGTTGTTAAAAAATTTGAATCCCACCCCTGATTATGAATGCTTTTGAAACTACATTGTCACAGTTCACTTTTTGACACAGGTATGAACCTGGGCCTCTATATTTTAATGAAATGAAATGGGGCTCTTTGGAAGCTAAGTGTGGTTCAAAAGGCAGTGGCTTAAGCAGGAATGGGAACTTCTAATTGTTAGCCATGTGTCATCAATGCTCTGCAACCCACATCAAGAACTCCCTGTATTATTAAAACAAAATGAGCCTTGGTATGCATAGAAGATATGTTTGCAAAGGATGTGATGGCTCTCTATTCCTGGCTGTCTACAAGTTCATCCTTTCAACATTCCTAACAATATCCAAATTGGAATTCCCATGTGGGAAATGAGGAAGAAATTGTGAGTTTGCAGATCCATAGACACTGTACATTCACAGGTCAAATGGTATGATATGTGAAAGCATGGTACAGGGCTTTGATACAGCAAGTAGCTATAAAAAGCTGCCTGGGTTTTCTCCTCCCTCCCTGTGATTCTCCAGTCAATGAGGCAAGAAGAACTTCTACCTTCTCACTCATGCCTTTTCTGCTTCCGGGTCTTAAAACATTTTTTTTTCATTTTGCAAAAATCCCCTTTGCCTGGTTTCTCCAAGGTCATGTTCATGGCTCTCTACAAATTCATCATTTCAACATTCCTTACAATATCCAAATTCCTACTAGAATTGCTCCTGGAATATCAGGAGATGTTTCAGGGAATTGAGTCTCAAAAGAACGTCTATGGTTACATAAAGGAATTTGAAGACATTAAATCCATATTGACTTATTGCTAACAGACTACCAAGAAGACCACCTCCTCTGCCACCCTGCAAGAAGGAAAAAATAAGATCATCATGGATTACGAACACGGGTGGGATTCTACTGGTTCTCACCTATTCACTAGAACCTGTTGTTAATTTTCTAAGCAGTTCGGAAAACCATTTGTTGGAAGAAAACTGCTTTTTTTTTACTTTACAGGGCTAATCCTGTAAAGAAGGCAGGAAAGAAACATTCTGGTGTTGTTTTTAGCATAATCTTTATTGCCCTGCTTACAGAAACTGCCTCTCCACTAACCTTTATTACATTCTTGGCAGTACGCCTAGCTTCTGCAGAGTTTTTTTTTTTTGCTGGTACTTTCTTAAAGGGGAAGGGTTGTTTTGAGGTTTTTACACCGCTGTTGGGAGGAAATACTCCCCTAGAAATACTTCCAACCAGGATGCAAAAATCAGACTTTGAAGAAATAATTGAATAACAAAGCAGAGCTGTCAGAAAGAAGCTTTTAATGACAAGGAACCAAGATGAGTGACATTCAGAAAGGCTAGCTAGAAAGATTGACATTCAAGCGTGAGTTTACATACTGCTTCTGAGTTTTGTCTAAAACTGGTTTTTGGTGAAGTTTAATTCTGTACTTGGTGACATTTAATCCTGCCTCATGGTTTCTTTTTCTATCTGGGGAGGAGGTCTTCCTTCACTGCTTTAGTGGTTCCTGACACTATCCTTTTGGGATATACTTCCAAGAAACAGGATGCAAGCTTGGCACTGATTTTTTTACTGCCTCTCTGCAGGTATGTGATCTTTCCTTAAATCTAAATGATTTCCTTGGGTTATCTTGTGAGGTGAGTGAGACCAGCTGGTGTCTTTAGGTGGTGCAAATGGATCTAAGGATTGCTTCTCCTGGGTGTGCTCTTTCTGGAGAGCTTAAATGACCTCTCTGCGAAAGGGTTTCACTTATGAGCAAGTTGGCTGCTGATAGTTATCATTGCATTTTCACTATTTTCATTCCTCAAGGTACTCTGGCACCCTGCCTGATTCGTAAGTCTGGCTTGCAGGTATTTTTAATCTAATGATTGGTATTTAGGGCAGCTTTTTGCAAGCAAAGAAGCTTTTTGTATTTTTGTACAGTAATCCTTGACTTACAACAGTTGATTTAGTGACCATTCAAAGTTACAATGGCACTGAAAAAAGTGACTTATGACCATTTTTCATACTTACAACCGTTGCAGTGTCCCCACAGTCACAAGAGGCGAGGCAAGGAGAAGCATCCCTCGATGTGAATGATGTTGAGTTGGCCACGCCCACCAAGTCACATGACCACCAAGCCACATCCACCAAGACACGCTCACAGAACCAGTTGTTAAAAAATTTGAATCCCACCCCTGATTATGAATGCTTTTGAAACTACATTGTCACAGTTCACTTTTTGACACAGGTATGAACCTGGGCCTCTGTATTTTAATGAAATAAAATGGGGCTCTTTGGAAGCTAACTGTGGTTCAAAATACAGTGGTATAAGCAGGAATGGGAGCTTCTAATTATTATCCATGTGTCATCAGTGCTGTACAACCCACATCAAGAACTCCCAGTATTATTAAAACAAAATGAGCCTTGATACGCATAGAAGATATGTTTGCAAAGGGTGTGATGGCTCTCTATTCCTGGCTATCTGCAATTTCATCCTTTCAACATTCCTTACAATATCCAAGTTCCTACTAGCATTGTTCTTGAATTTTCAGAAGATACTTTGGGCGGGGAGGGGGGGTTGAATCTCAAGAGGATAGTTGTGATTGTATACCCAAAAAATAACAGAAAATATAATGAAAATATGAGACATCAGATGTATGTTGCTGACTTACTCCAAGTTTATCCAAACCTCCTCCTCCACCACCATTCTTCAAAAAGAAGAAAATAAGTCACCCTGAATTATGGATGCAAGATAAGGAGTTTGAACACCCTGATGATGTAAATACAATAACATGCATGCTCTGGTATCATTCCATCAATTGTGAAGTTATTTTCCTGGTGACACAATTCACCATAACTCAATAGATACCATCATCCAAATTTGATCTCTTGCCATCTTCCTCACATGGACATCTGTGGTGAGAGCCAATTCCCCCTTTGCTGCTCGGTCCACAGGGGGGAATCTTCACCCCAATATGGCTGCTGCATCTATTGTTAAGGGGTCAGTTATTTGAAAGAAGAATAAAAACTAAATGCTTTAGCTCAGGTTCCTGTAATAATTCTCTCCCGATTCTGGGGATACTTTTGGAGTTAGGAGGAAGAAAGATCAAAGAGGTGCTTGTTCAGATCAGAGAAGAATATGAAACAAAGGAATGGCAGAAACTAAACAAGACTACTTACATTCATTCCACCTGCACCACCAGTGAACATAGCCTAAAAGGGAAACAAAAGGATACTTCCATAATTATTTTGTGGTAGTGTTTGCTATCAGCATTTAGCTGGGTCAGGTCTGGGCTACTGCAATTTCTTCAAATCAATAGCATGCCCTGGATGGCCAAAAGGGTATTGATGATAAAGGAACAAATACAGCAGGACTATTATCCAAGGAAATGCTTTTGAATTGCTGGGTGGGCAGGGCAGGAACCAGAGGTGAGTAATCGGAGCTTACTCAGTCCCGCCATGCTACCAGGGCAGACCATTTCTGGTTGGCAGGTTCAGTGTCATTAAGCCACCATGACACTCTGCCATTGCCCCAAGTCTTCATAGCTTTCCAGAAGGTTAAAAAAGCTTATTCTGGGAAGCCTGCTGGATCCCAGGGCAAAGGTGTTTCATAGGGCCCAGGCTACTATGAAAAATGAACTCTAGGTCCCGGCATTTGAAGTCATCATCACCATTCTAGCCATTGTTTATCAACTGTAGGATGAAGGACTTTTCTACATGCTTCCAACCAATATGGTCTTGAGCTTTCCTTTGCCAATTGGGCACGCAATACTTGCTGATGTTGTCGATCCATCTTATTTTAGGTCTCTTTCATGCACGCTTTTTATCAGCTGGGATCCATTCTATGACTGCCTTGGTCCACCTGCCCTCAGTTTTTCTTGCTATGTGACTGTCCCATTTCAATTTCAATTCTTCTACTCTTTTGATGATATTTATTTATTTTTATTTTATTTTATTGGATTTATATGCCGCCCCATCTCTGAGGGGACTCGGGGCAGCTTACACAAAAATGTATAAACAATAAATACGACTTTATCAAATTCTCTAATCCAATTATAAAATCAATAAAATGCCCTTAAATTAAAATTCCCAACCCTGCTCAGTCCAGGCCAGCCTGTACAAGCAGCCAAGTCTTGAGATCATGGCGAAAGGAGCACAGGTTCAGGGCCAAACGCAGATCTAGAAGTAACTGATTCCAGAGGGTGGGCACCCCCACAGAGAAGGGCCTCCCCGGGGGACCGCCAATCAACATTGTCTGGCTGATGGCACCCCCAGGAGGGCCTGCCTGTGGGAGTGTACCGGGCGATCGGACCTCGATGCTGGTAGGAGGTGCTCCTGCAAGTACTCCGGACCCGAGCCATGCAGGGCTTTATAGGGTAATACCAGCACCTTGAATCTTACATGGAGGGCAACCGGCAACCAATGAAGCTCACGCAGGAGGGTGTCACATGGGAGAATCGGACCGCTCCCATCACTGCCTGCATGGCCACATTCTGTACCAGTTGAAGCCTCCGTATAGTCCTCAAGGGCAGCCCCAGGTAGAGAGCATTGCAGTAGCCAAGAAGGGAGGCAACGAGCACATGAGTGACCATGCGTAGGGAATCTCGGTCCAAGTAGGGGCGCAACTGGTGCACCAGGCAAACCTGGGCAAACCCCCCCCCTGGTGACTGCTCCCACCTGCTCCTCCATACTGAGCCATCTGTCCAGGAGGACACCTAAGTTGCGCACCTTATCCACAGGGGGCAACACCTCTCCCCCTATGGTCAGAGATGGAATTTCTTGAACTCGAGATGCCGGTATGCACAGCCACTCAGTCTTGTCTGGATTGAGCCGGAGCCTGTTCCTCCCCATCCAGATCCGCACCACCTCCAGGCATCGCAAAAGCATGGGGAGGGCATCACTGAGGTGGTCCGGGGTGGAGATGTAAAGCTGGGTATCATCAGCATATTGATGATACCGCACCCCGAAACCATGGATGATCTCACCCAGCGGCTTCATGTAGATGTTGAACAGGAAGGGAGAAAGCACCAACCCCTGGGGAACCCCACAAGTGAGGCTCCTCGGGGTTGATCTCTGCCCTCCCGTCAACACCGACTGCATGCGTCCCAAGAGGAAGGAGGAGAACCACCGTAAAATGGTGCCTCCCACTCCCAACTCCCGAAGACGCTGCAATAAGTTACCATGGCCGATGGTATCGAAAGCCTCTGAGAGGTCTAATAGGACTAGGACAGAGGAATATCCCCTGTCCCAAGCCCTCCAGAGATCATCCATCAGCGTGACCAATGCCGTCTCCATGCTATAACCAGGCCTGAAGCCCGATTGAAATGGATCTAGGTACTCGGTTTCTTCCAGGAAAGCTGGAAGCTGTTGTGCCACCACGCTCTCAACAACCTTCGCTAAAAAGCGAAGGTTGGAGACTGGACGGAAGTTGTTTAAATTGGCTGGGTCCAAAGCAGGCTTCTTAAGAAGGGGTCTCACCACCGCCTCTTTCAAGGCGGCAGGGAAAAACCCCTCCTGCAGTGAAGTGTTGGTAACTGCTTGGAGCCAGACACACGTCTCCTCACGGGTAGCATAAACTGGACAGGATCATGAGGCAGCTGAGCTCCACCACATGTTTGTTGGACCCTTGTCCTTCCTGGCTGACTTATGCCGCCAGGGAGGTCACCTGCGGTTGGCTCCGGGCAGTTGTCAACGCTTCATTAAGGGAGGGTGTTTTTCCCTCCACCTTGAAGGAGGCGGTGGTGAGACCCCTCCTGAAGAAGCCTGCCCTGGACCCGACCGTGTTAGATAACTTTCGTCCAGTCTCCAACCTTCGCTTTTTGGCGAAGGTTGTTGAGAGTGTGGTGGCTCGGCAGTTTCCACTTTTCCTGGATAAAGCGGACTACCTAGATCCGTATCAATCGGGCTTCCGACCTGGTTTCAGCACAGAGACGGCATTGGTTGCGCTGATGGATGATCTCTGGAGGGCCCGGGACAGGGGTTTTTCCTCTGTCCTGGTCCTATTAGACCTCTCAGTGGCTTTTGATACCATCAACCATGGTATCCTTTTGCGACGCCTCGAGGGGCTGGGAATGGGAGGCACCGTGCTTCGGTGGTTCGCCTCCTACCTCTCAGGGCGGTCGCAATCGGTATTGGCCGGGAGGCTGCGGTCGACCCCGAGGGTGCTCTCTTGCGGGGTCCCTCAGGGGTCGGTCCTCTCCCCCCTGCTATTTAACATCTATATGAAGCCGCTGGGTGAGATCATCCGTGGTTTCGGGGTGAGATTCCATCAGTACGCGGATGACACCCAGCTGTACATCTCCACCCCGAACCAAATCAGTGATGCCCTCTCCCTGATGACCCAGCGTTTGGATGCAGTACGGATTTGGATGAGTGGAAACATGCTTCGACTCAACCCAGCCAAGACTGAGTAGCTGTGCATACCGGCATCTCGGCCCAGTCAGGATTATCCATCTTTGGCCATAGGGGGAGCGGTGTTGCCCCCTGTGGATAGGGCGTGGAACCTGGGGGTCCTCCTGGACGTACGGCTCTGGTTGGAGGAGCAGGTGGGAGCCGTCTCCAGGGGGGCCTTTGCCCAGCTCCACCTTGTTCGTCAACTACGCCCTTTTCTGGACCAAGATGCCCTGCGCACAGTTACTCATGCCCTTGTTACCTCTAGACTCGACTACTGCAACGCTCTCTGTCTAGGACTGCCCTTGCATACCATCCGGAGATTGCAACTGGTGCAGAATGCGGCGGCGCGGGTGGTGATGGGAGTTCCCCGATTCTCCCATGTTACCCCCCTCCTGCACTGCCTGCATTAGTTGCCGGTTGCGCTCCGGGTGGGAGATTCAAGGTTTTAGTTTTAACATACAAAGTCCTTCATGACATGGGTCCTCAATATTTAAGGGAGTGACTCCTGCCGACATCGAATGCCAACCGCCCTGTGTGAGCACATAGGCAAGGACTCCTTGGGGTCCCGTCCGCTGGCCAGTGCCGGCTGGCGGTTCCCCGATGACGAGCCTTTTCTGTCATGGCCCCTGACCTCTGGAACCAACTCCCCTTGGGGCTCCGCTTGGCCCCTGATCTCCGCACCTTCCGCCATGATCTAAAGACCTGGTTATTTGACCAATCCGGGCTGTGACCCTCTGTGGGTGGGGTGGTTTTATGCTTTTAGCATTTAACTTTTGGGCTTGTTTAGTTTAATTTTTTTCTCAACTATTTATTATTGTATATACTGTTGATGTTTTAGCTGTGAGCTGCCCCGAGTCTTCGGAGATGGGGCAGCATACAAGTCCCAAAAATAAATAAATAAATAAAATAAAATAAATAAATAAACTAACCAGGAGAGACATGGGTCCAATAAACACGTGGAGGCACACAACCGCTGCATAATCCTGTCCACTGTATCTGAGGATACAGGGTCAAACTCCTCCCAGATGACATTGACAAGACTCGCCATTGACTCCACGTCCAACTCAAGCCAGTTGATGTCCAACCCGGTCTGGATCCAAGCGATCTTTTCCAACAGATGTTGACCAAACTCCTTGGCTCATCCCTGCATAGGGTCCAACCCCACCTCCCGATTAAGGAGGGAGCGGGCGACCCTGAACAGGGTGGCCGGGTGATTATCTGCGGATGCGATGAGAGTGGCAAAGTAAGATCTCTTCGCCACTCTCATCACTCCCAGGTAGGTCCTTGAAAAGGACCTCAACTGGGCTCGGTCGGATTCGGACCAGGAGGACCTCCAACTGCTCTCTAGGCCCCTCCTCTGATGCTTCATTTCCTGTAGCTCCATGGTAAACCAGGGGGCCAACTGGGATCTGCATCGGGTTAAGGGCCACAGGGGCACAACCCGATCGAGTGCCCCAGAGGCCGCCCATTGCCAGGCTTTCGCTGGGGTCTCAGCCAAGTTGTGGGCTAGGGAGGCAGGTAATGGTCCAAGTGCCATCTGGAACTGCTCAGGGTCCATCAGGTGCTTGGGGTGGAACCACCTCATTGGTTCTGCCTCCCAGTGGTGGGGAGTGGGATAATGGAAGACCAGCCGAAGGAGATAATGGTCTGTCCATGACAGGGGGCGAATAGATGGCGCTCCCCCCCCAGACCATTACACCACTGTCCCAAGATAAAAACCAGGTCTAGAGTGTGTCCTCTAATATCCTAATACTTTTTGATGATATCATAAATCCTTGTGATATCATTTGAAGTATGAACTTCAAATCCCAGAATTCCCCAACCAGTAAGCGTGGAATTGAGTTTTGCATATCTAAACATTAGTTTGAAAAACTAGTTTATTTATTTATTGATTGATTTAGACTTGTATGCCGCCCTTCTCCCTAAGGACTCAGGGCGGCGAACATATAAAAAGAGGAATATTTACAATAAACCAATATTAAACAGAACAAGTCTAAGATTGCTAAAAAACTTTAAAACAATTAAAATTACAATAAAAAACATTACAATTGAAACAACCCACCCCCGGGTCAATCCAGGCCAGCCTGCTGAAACAACCAAGTCTTCAGGTCTCGATGAAAGGAGTGGAGATCAGGGGCCAAACGAAGATCTGCAGGGAGCTGATTCCATAGGGCGGGCGCCCCCACAGAAAAGGCCCTAGCCCTGGAAACCGCCAGCCGACAATGCCTAACCGATGGTATTCCCAGGAGGCCCTTCCTGTGGGAGCGCACGGGGTGATCGGAATGTGATGCTGGCAGGAGGCGTTCCCGCAAGTACCCTGGACCCAAGCCATTTAGGGCTTTATAAGTTATTACTAACACCTTGAAGGAGACCCGGAAAGCAACCGGCAACCAGTGCAAGTCGCGCAGGAGGGGTGTAACATGGGAGTATCGGGATACCCCCATCACTGCCCACGCGGCCGCATTCTTCACCAGCTGCAACCTCTGAGTGATCCGCAAGGGTAGCCCCATGTAGAGAGCATTGCAGTAGTCAATTCTGGAAGTGAGAGTGCATGAGTGACCGTTCGAAGGGCATCTCAGTTCAGATAAGGGCAAAGCTGGCGAACCAGCCAAACCTGGGCAAAAGCCCCCCTGGCCACAGCCCCCACTTGCTTCTCCAAATTGAGCTGTGCATCCAGGAGGACGCCCAGATTCCTTGCCCTATCCATGGGGGGTAACACCTCCCCCCCCATGACCAAAGATGGCACTTCCACTGAACACTGAGATGCCGGTAAGAACAGCCACTTGGTCTTGGCCGGATTGAGCCGGAGCCTGTTACTCCCCATCCAGGCCTGCACCGCCTCCAGGCACCGGGACATCACTGAGAGAGCATCACTGATCCGGTCTGGGGTGGAGATATAAAGCTGGGTATCATCTGCATATTGATGATACCTCACCCCAAAACCACGGATGATCTCACCCAGCGGTTTCATGTAGATATTAAACAGGAGAGGTGAGAGAACCGACCCCTGAGGCACCCCACAAGTGAGGGGCCTCGGGGACAACCTCTGCTCCCCTGCCAACACCGACTGCGAGCGGTCCGAAAGGTAAGAGGAGAACCACCGAAAAACGGTGCCCCCCCACTCCCAACCCCCGGAGCCGCTGCAGAAGGATACCATGGTCGATGGTATCGAAAGCCGCTGAGAGATCTAAAAGGACCAGGACAGAGGAAAAACCCCTGTCCCGAGCCCTCCAGAGATAATCCATCAGTGCGACCAATGCTGTCTTGGTGCTGTGCCCGGGCCTGAAGCCCGATTGGTACAGGTCGAGATAATCAGTTTCCTCCAGGAACAGTGGAAACTGCTGAACCACCACACTCTCAACAACCTTCACTAAAAAGCGAAGGTTGGAGACAGGATGATAGTTTTTAAAATGGTTGGGTCCAGAGCAGGCTTCTTGAGGAGGGGTCTCACCACCGCCTTTTCAAGGCGGCAGGGAAAACCCCCTCACTCAGAGAAGCATTGACAACTTCCTGGAGCCAACCACGTGTAACCTCCCTGGAGGCATAAACCAACCAGGAAGGACACGGGTCCAATAAACACGTGGTGGAAGACAGCCTCCGCATGATCCTGTCCACTTCATCCAAGGAGACAGGGTCAAACTCAACCCAGATAGGATCCACAAGACTCGTCGCCACTCCATCATCTAAACCCTGCCAATCAGAGTCCAAGCCGGCCCGAATCTGAGCGATCTTATCTGCCAGATGTAAACTAAATTCCTCTGCTCTGCCCTGCAAAGGGTCCCCCCTCTCCTCTAAATGTAAGAGGGAGCGGGTGACCCTGAACAGGGCAGTGGGGCGATCATCTGCAGATGCGATCAGAGCGGAGAAATAAGAACATCTCGCAGCTCTAATCGCTTCCAGATAAGTCCTAATATAGGCTCTTAGCTGGACACGGTCAGACTTGGAACGACTAGTCCTCCACCTGCTCTCCAGGCATCTCCTCCGCCGCTTCATCCCCCGAAGCTCCTCCGAGAACCAAGGAGCCAAGGAAGGTCTGCGGCGAGGAAGAGGCCGCCAGGGGACAACCCGGTCGAGCGCTGCCGAGGTGGCCTGTTGCCAAGCGGCCGCCAGAGTCTAATTAATCATAGTAGTTAATCATCTAGTTTGAGAAACATTTCACTAAATGGCAACCTTCATGGGAAGAGGGCTTAAAGCATACCTGCTTTATCCAATCTGATAGAATAGGCACATACCTTTAAGAAAAGTACATATATTTATGGAATTTCCTGCCCTCTTCTTTTAAGCCTTTCTTCTAAGCCCAAGAAAAGACCTGGGAGACCAGAATCTTTCAAATTCTGAGAAATAGTCATAACGATACACTTCTTTAAATATTTACAGTTTCCTGCTGGAATTGTTCTGAAATATCTGTAAGACCCTGGAGGGAGGGAAGAGCCTCAAAAGAACTACTGTGACTACATCTAAGAAGGATAACATAGAAAACCTAGAAAAAATGAAAGAAGGTAAGTGCATATCTACTTACAATCAGCTCATTCAGATTGCCACCATTAGATTTCATCAGAATAGGTAATAACTTTTTTCCGACTTTCTATAAGGAAAACAAAAATTATCCTCTTTATGGATTCCTTTGTAAGTTATGCTAATGCATGATATAAGCATCTGTGTGGGTTTTGCCTGAGCCACCGCAGTCCATTAAAACAAAATAATGATCCCTTGAGAGTCACAAAAATATTAACAGATTAACAGAGTTGGAAGGGACCTTGAAGGTCATCTAGTCCAATCCCCCCACCCAAGCAGGAGACCCTGCACCATTTCTGACAAATGGTAGTCCAATCTCTTCTTGAAAGCCTCCAGGGATGAAGCTCCCACAACTTCCGAAGGCAACTTCTGTTCCATTCGTTGATTGTTCTCACCGTCAGAAAATTTATCCTTATTTCCAGGTTAATATTGATATGAAAGGCCTCATATCACCAGAGTAGATACATAAAGCCACATCAACCTTTTGAGGTAAGTAAAAGTCAAGGAAAGCTATGGGCAGGTATTCCAGGAAAACCACTACAATGTTGATGGGTATATTAACAGAATCTTGAAAGCCTATCCAAACCTTCACCATTCTTTTTCAAGGACAACAAAGTCAAGCTGGTTTTCCAAAATATACTGTATTCTGATAAAAATTAATTCTGGAAAGGCAAATGAGGAAAGACACATTACTAGCAGAATTGGAACTGACAGAAAGACCATCTGAGCCAACAATTTACCATTTTGTGGAGAGAAAACCACAAGCAGGGAAAAGATATTTTGGAGAAACCTTCCCCATCCACAAAGTGTCCCTTGGAGACAGTCCAAAATACAAGCTTCTCCTTTTGCTGTTTAGGGGCACCATCACTCCAATTTGGGAGTTAGTGTAGGGTTATAGAAGGCATTATAAGTTGGTTTTAAAAAGAAAGTGAATTGTTTCTGCTCTGGAGGCTCTGAAGATGCTTTCTGGGCGATATGGAATAACAAAAAAGATGTTTTATTGCATGCAAGGAGACTATTACTCCAACAAAGGGTACAATATGAACAAAATCTACTTACCATTACTTCCATCAAATTAGGTGGACCTGAACCCATTTTCTGCAAGGGAAACAAAAGGTATAACTTTCATTTTGAAATGATGTCACACATGATTTCTCTAAGAATGCCACCACTACCACGTTTGATGTCATATGTGCAAATTGCTTCATTCTACAAATGAGATACACACTTTTCTTAACAGAACAGGGACTGACATGGATAAATTATGTTCTGAAACACTTCATTACATTCTCTTTTCCAAAAAACAGAATGATGGGACAGAATGTGATGTAACTCTGTGCCATGCCAAATCAAGTTGGATCATGAGCAAGTCAGGATGATGCAAAAGTGATTCACATCTTCATATTTATTACCAGATGAGATGATTCTACAGAGAACTAGGTTTAAAAATATGGGCCTTGAGGAACCATAGAAGATATTATGGTAAATGGAATGGTGTGTTAGTACGTATTGTAGTACTGTGCTCCTGAAAGGTAGATCATCAGAGACTTATGATGACACTGAAATCATGATATTCGTGGCATGATATCATAACAAAAAACCTCCAAGTATCTATCTACTTATGTCCAGGGATGGGATTCTATAGCACCGGTTGTTACAATACTGCGCAGTTCGGAGAACCGGCAAATCACACCACTGGTTGACCCCTCCCCTCCCCACCTGCCCCTCCCTGTCCCCCCAGTCACTCCTTATCTCGCATGCACACCACCCAACTTGTCTGCGTTGTGCCTTTGCCTAATTTTTGGTAAGTTGTATTTTTCCTTTTTTTCTCCCCAATGATCAGCTGTTCTGACTATCAGCTGTGCCACGCAATTTAGATTAGCTAGAAATCAGGAAATTGTCGGATTTCTTGCCTTCTAGTTAATGTAAATCGCTGTTGTACTGCTTTGCCTTTGCCCGGGATGCTTCCCTGAGGCCCAGTCAGGGGTGGTATTCAGGGGGTTGAGTGTGGGGAGGCAAAATCCTGTTGGGCAAACATCACCCCAGTTTGGCAATTGGTCTTTTTCTTAAATAAATAATTTGTTTTAGAAAGGAAAAGTGAAGTAGATGAAATATTTTGGCCTTGCCTGTTCTGTTTATGCTCTGGGGACTCTGGAGGTGCTTTCTGGGAGGTGTAGAATCACAAAAGAGATACTTCATTGAATGCGATAAGAATATCACTCGGCACAAAGTCAGAAAACGAAGAAAGCGCTACTAACCATTAAAATGCTAATGTCATTTGAGTCCAAGCAATTCTGCAATGGAAAGAAGCACGTCAAATTTTGTTCTGACATGAAAACATCCAGGATCTCTCTATCCATTCAACTACTTCCATCTTAACACATCATATGCACAATTTGCTTTTTTTGCGCCCCCCCCCACACGTAGAAAATGCACATGTCTTATCACATCAGGGAGTGCATAATCCAAAACATTTTTTTTTCCTATTCAGTGTTCTGAGGTTTCTTTTTTTCATTTCCTTTCTTTTTTCAATTTTCTTCCACATTCATAGAATCAAAATGTACATTGAAGAAAGTAAGGAATAAGGGTTGTATCTATGCATGAACAGATAAAATGATTGCTAAGAAAAGAGGAGCTTTAACAGCCATGGCATTTGCGGGTCAACACTTGTTTGAAAATATTGTCCTACATGTCCATATTTTATACCCAAATCTAGATTCACGAGATTCATTTCACCTACACATGTAAGACATCCTTATAATGGAATGGGTTTTTTTTTACTCTACTTCTGTTAGAAATTCTATATATAGCCCTACAGAACAGACAGTGCATGTGTGTGCTGAATACTGCTGTAGTTGTTCAAAAATACATGAATATTCTAACAGCTTCACATAATGCCTTCTACGCCATCTGCCTCCTTCTCCCACAACTAAATTCAAATGTGAAGTAGACATATATTAAATATGCAGATTTGTGTCTCCACCTATATGTGATCTACTTCCTTTTCAGTGTAGCCATGTCAAGAAAAAGGACTATTGAAATCTCATAAAAGTATTTCATTTCCTCTTCCAACTCCTACAAGAATATCATCTTACATTCAGAGCGTTTGCTGATCAGAAATAGGTTCCACAAGTTTTAGGGCCCCGCTGAATTCTAAAGTCTTATTCAACCCACTCCTACCCATCAAAGTTTGGACTGTTTGACTCGTTCCTTTTAAAGAATGAGATGACCATCATAGCTTTCATCATAAAATAACTGTCCTCCTAAGTATATAACATGGGCATACTATATCACACTGCTTTGTATAGAAATACTAAATTTTGGTGATCTTGGGGTAGAATCCCAAAAAGGCTGCTTCATCACATGCAAGAAAGATATTTCATATAGAAAAGAGAGAAGATGATCAAAGAGTTACTTACTATCATTTTTATCATATCTTCCTCCTTCATTTGATTCTACAATGGAAATAAATGGCATCAGCTCTATTCTCATATGACACTGTATATGAATTTTCCAACTGTACTATTTCTGCCATTTTATGTATCATAATTTTTTTTTAATTCCTCAGATAGAAAACATATATTACTTATTACAGCAGGAAGTGATTTGGGACCAAAAATACATTAATCAATCAATCAATCAATTAATTAATTAATAGAATTAATAGAATTCTGAGGCCCCTTGTCCTTTTCTTTCTCTTTTCAATATTTTTCTGCATTCACACAACCACAAGATGCACAGAGAAACCTAAATCAAAACGTTTGTACAGAACGTATGCATGAACACAAAAGGAGGTTTCAGAGAGGTCTTTTAATATACAATACATGTCTTTTTGGGTTAAAGCTCTTCTGGGAATATGCACTGCAGGCCTTCATTTCATATGCGAACCTAGATTCATGCTTTTTACCTAACCATGTCAATAAAAATCCCTGCAGCTGTATTGATACAGCATATGAAACTTGGATATTTATAATCTGGGTTAGATTTTTATACATTGTTGTGTGGTTTATTGAGTTGGGTTATTTCACCAATTTAGCATTTAATGTATTATGCAAACTATAGAAAGAGGATTGAATTAGTAGCCAGGATATGTGATTTCCATTAATAACACTAAGTAGCTAAGTCAGTAAACTTGAGAAAGACTTTGGATATATTTTGGATCATTTGAAAAATCTCTCTTTCTGGGTTTGCCAGATGTCCCAAACAAATAAATCCTGAAAAGGAGGTGAGAAAATCTATCTTACCAGCAAAATTGCATTTGATGCAGGAAATATTTATTTCATTTATTAAGATTGTTTTCTGCCCATCTTGCCATAAGGAGTAGGGACAAAAACTACTACTAGACCAATGTTTCTCTGGAGACACTTTAAGTGTTGGGTGAAGAAAAATGTAAGAGGTGCTTATTCAAATGCAAGAAGAATATTAAAAGAAAGAGATGGAAGAAAATAAATCAAAGATACTTACTACCATAGTAGCCATAGGACCCTCTGGGACAAATGCTTTCTACAAAGGAACCAAGAAGCTCAGTTCTATTCTGGCAAAATAAATATCACTAAATATAACTATGCCATCACAAGGAGTGGTGCAGTGGCCTAAAGGTGGAGCTCTTGCCTCACAATCAGGAGGCAGATATTTCTCTCTCTGGGCACATTGAGATTATATCTGCTGAACAAAACTCCGAATTGGTGACAGGAAGGGCATCTGGCCATTAAACACTGCCAGCTCCATTCAGTTGCCCAGACTCCACCCCCTGCAAGGGATTATGGGGTCATTAAAAGAAGATAATGATAATTATACCATCACAGATGAAATGTCTGTAGATCCTTTGAAGGGAGAGAGGCTCAAGAGAGCTACTGTGGTTACATTTAAGAAGGATAACATAAAAGACAAAGTGCACGAGAGAACTTAAGTGTGTATGTACTTACAATCAATGCACACAATGATTTACCACCATTAAATGTCTTCATACAGTTTATCACACTAGGTATCATGTCCTATAAGGAAAGAGAAAAGACGTTATTTTATTTTCTTGACTCCTTCATAACCACATTGTGCCAGGGCATGATATAAGCATCTGTGTGGTCCTTGCCTGCACCACTGAAATCCATTAACATACACTGGTGAGCCCTTGAGAACCAGGGAGATGTGAATGTCCTCACATCATCAAATATGGATTTAGTAGCAGAGGCTTGACATCCCATCCAAAGCAGAGGTGGTATTGAGCAGGTTCTGACCAGTTCTGGAGAACCGGTAGCGGAAATTTTGAGTAGTTCAGAGAACCAGCAAATACCACCTCTGCCTGGAGATTTTACAGTATCCTTCCCCTGCCATGCCCACCAAGCCATACCCACAGAACCAGTAGTAAAAAAAATGAATCCCACCACTGATCCAAAGGCTTCATTATACTCTTTAAAAGACAAGGACAACAAAGTCAAGGCTATCAAGAAATATCTTTCATCTTGAATGAAGAAACAGTTCAAAACTTTAAGGCTGCTCAAGGATTTTATCACATTGTAAATCAACACCATTACCTATTCCAAGATATTTACAAGCTGCTTTTCCAAACCAGCTGAGCCCTCCTATGCCAAACATTTCCCCCAGGGAATTTACAAAGTGTCTTGATCACACATACAATAAAATGAAATGAGTTAGGGTTAGGAGACAAAATTATATGGTTATAACAGCTGTAACTTATTAGTCCACCTAAAGCCGTGTTGTGCGGGCACGTGAGCCACAGGCAAACTTACCTCATTGTGCATGTGTGCATCTCCCAGCTGAATTGGGCCTTTTACGGCCTCCCAGAGGCTCAAAAGAAAGCCTCTGCAGCCTTTGGAGGCTGAAAAACAGGCCTGTTTCATCACTTCCTGTATTTCCGGAAATACAGGAAGTGATGAAATGGACCCATTTTTTCGGCCTCCAAAGGCTCCAGAGGCTTTCCTTGAGCCTCTGGGAGGCCAAAAAGGGCACAAATGGGCTGAAAATCAGTTGGGAGGTGCAGTGCAGGTAGTGGAGATTGCACGCATGCACAGGGAGCGTGGGTGGCATGCATTGCCTTCTGGGTGCTGACGCACGCACAATTTTTGGCACAGGAGCCCAAAAGTTAGCCACCACGAACGTAGAGAGTGTTCCTTAACCATGGCAACTTTAAGATATGGGCTTAATACCAGATGGTTATTGTTAGATTTGCATGAAGAGTCAGACGTGAAGTGCTTCAGTGAAGAGTTTATTAGTGACTACAGCTCATAACAGACCCGATTTGGCTGGTCTGTAGCTGCTACTTATAGCCAGCAGCCACAGTTGCCAGCCAATCAGAGTGTAGGGTTTTCCCGCACTTTTTAAACCAATCATTTCTGACATTTTACAAGAACAGTTCAAACTTAACCAATGACATTCAAACCTGCATACATAACACCCCTCCCCACTAGGTTCAGTCCATACTCAAACCCCAACCTATCTAATGTATTCTTTTAAATAGGTGGGGCTCTTACGTGTACGTTGAGACCTTCGTGGTTCAGAAGTTTTAACGTTCTCACCCAGTGAGAGGGAAATGTGTCTGTTGACATTTCCCTAGTTGGACTTCCTGTGAAAGAAGACCCTGTTTGATTGTTAGAATCTGGTCTCTCCTCCCAACCCATCTCCAGCCCAATGTCAGCACCCAAGTCAGGTAGTGATGTGCAATCTTCCACTTGTAAGGATGGATTTTGGCATTGTGACAGGTTTTGGGATGGTTCCTGTCATAATGGCTCGTTACACATGGGGTTGATTCTTGTTTGCTGATTATCCTCATGTTCCTCCCCCTCCCCCCTAGAAAAAGCATTAGGTATGGGAACTAGAGAGGAACAATTGCGATGTTCCTGAGGTAACCTGGATCTAAGCTGATCAATGTGCCTGCTCCAGAGGACTCCATCCTCTGTTTGTACCCTGTAAGAACGAGGGCCTGTGATTTGAGTTATTTCAGCAGGAATCCATGAAGGCTCACCCATAAGGTTCTTAGCATAAACAGAATCACCCACACTGAACGTGCGAACTTTGCTAGTGGAATCTAGTGGTGCGTTGGGTGTGTAAGTGGGATGAAGGCGGTCAAGGGAAGACCTAAGTTTCCTACCCATCAACAACTCTGCTGGGGATAAGTTAGTTGATGGGTTAGGAGTGATGTGCTGAACACTAAGAAGTTTTTCAACTTTCTCAGTGGTGTCCCCAGGACCCAATTGCTGAAGCTTTTCCTTGGTAAAACGTACCATGCATTCAGCCCGGCCATTAGCCGAAGGGTGCCCAGGGGCTGTCAGGGCATGTCTGATACCCAGTTGTGCTAGATAGGATTCAAAAGGGTTGGATGTAAATTGAGGGCCATTGTCAGAGACAAGAACATCAGGTAACCCATGGGTTACAAAAAGCTTTTTAAGCTGCTTGATGACAGCATCAGTTGTGGTGGATGCCATAGGGATTACCTCTAGTCATTTGGAATATGCATCTACTATAATAAGGAAGGTGTGCCCTCTGGTAGGGCCAGCGAAATCAATGTGAATCCTAGACCATGGGCCCCTAGGACATTCCCATTCCTGTTTGGGGGCAAGAGGTGGGGCAGGCCTGACTACCTGACAGTTGGGACAAGATGCAACCCAGTTTTCAACCATTTTGTCAATACCTGGCCACCATACATAACTCCTGGCCAATTCCTTCATCCTTACAATACCAGGATGACCCCCATGTAGCATTTCCAAAACCTCTCTTTGCAGTTTTGCAGGAATAACCACCCTGTTACCCCACAAAATACATCCTCTTAATACAGATAATTCAGTTTGCCTGGATTTAAAAGGTTGGGCAAGGTGAGGTAGATCTTGAAGAGGCCAACCTTTCTTAATCCAGCCTATAATAGGAGCCAATACAGTGTCTTTGGCAGTCTCTCTGGCAATCTCAGCAGCATGTACTGGAAGCTTGGCAACAGTTTCTAGGAAAAAGGTGTGTGCCTCAGGTTCAAAGTCCTCCTTGTGACAAGGAAGTGGGCAACGACTCAAGGCACCAGCATGTCCAATGTCCTTGCCAGGCTTGTGGATAAGGTTGTATGAATAAGCAGCAAGAAATTCAGTCCACCTCAGCATTCTTGGTGACAGGATAATGGGTGTAGGTTTGTCTCCTGCCACAATGCCTAACAAAGGTTTGTGATCTGTGACAGTGGTAAATGTTCTCCCATATAAATACTCATGAAATTTCTTGATAGCTGCAACAATTGCCAATGCTTCCTTGTCCAATTGGCTGTAATTCCTCTCTGCTTTGGTCAAGGTGCGAGAGTAAAATGCAATAGGGGCTTCCCTCCCACTGGGAAGCCTGTGGCTCAAACCCCCCCCCACTCCAAAGGGGGATGCATCACAAGTTAGCACAACAGGTAAATTCTCAGAGAACTGTATGAGTACAGCATCAGATGTGATTAGTCTTTTAATACTGTTAAATGCTGATTGTTCCTTCCTGCCCCAGACCCAAACAGACTTTTTGTCAAGTAATCTGTGTAATGGTTCTGCAATGGTTGCCTTCTGAGGTAGGAACATGTGGTAAAAGTTAATAAGTCCAAGGAAGGCTTGCAAATCTGTTTTGCATTTTGGTCTAGGGGCTTCTTTGATTGCTTGAACCTTGGCATCTGTAGGGTGGATGCCATGCTTGTCAATCATATAGCCCAAGAACTCAACCTTGTCAGTTCTAAGAGTGCATTTTTCTTCCTTGACTTTTAACCCCACTTTCTTGAATCTGGTAAGGACTTCTCGGAGTCTCTCTTGTAATTGAGTGTCATTTTCAGCAGAGATTAACACATCATCAAAGTAAGGCACTACCCCTGGCAGTCCTTGGAGCATCCTTTCCATAAGGCTTTGGAAAATGCCTGGTGCCACGCTTACTCCAAACTGTAACCTTTTACATTTGAAGGCACCTCTATGAGTCACAATGGTTTGGGCCTCTGCAGTGGCATCATCAACTGTTAGTTGTTGATATGCCTGGGCCAGATCCAAGTGAATGTAATAAATGATGCACCACTGGAACTGGATATGCGCTCTGTTGAAGTGCATGGTTCAATGTCCCCTTATAGTCCACACAGATTCTCACTGACCCATCAGTCTTGACTGGTGTGACTATGGGTGTCTCCCATCTGGAGTGGTCAGTGGGCTCTAAAACCCCTTGAGCTATTAGTTTATCTAATTGTGCATCAATTTTTTTCCTTTAAGGCAAATGGGACCCTTCTGGGCTTTAAGTGAATTGGGGGCACCTTGGAATCTAGGTTGAAAGTGATAGGGGTCCCCATATACTTGCCCAATCCATCGCTGAAGACCTCTGGAAACTCAGACTTCAAGGCCTCCTCCCATTCAGTGTTGCTCACGTGATTGATGCCAGTCACCTTGATGCCTAGTGGCTTGAACCACTCAAGTCCCAGCAAGCTTGGGCAGTCCTTGTCCACGATGGTCAGGGGCAAATGTTTGGTGTGGCCTTTGAACTTCACGATGAATTCTCTTGTTCCAACTACTGGAATCTTGTTCCCTTGGTAGTCTTTAAGAGTCAGTGCTTGCTTCTTGAAATGCTTCTTCTGAATGTTGGGAAGTAGCCTGTGAATAGTGTCCCATGACACCATAGATAAATAAGAGCCTGAGTCCACTTCCATTTGGCAAGGCCTTCCTTCAATTAGTACCTTCACATGTACTTTTCTGCTTCTTAAGGGTAAAGAATGACCAATGGTGACTGTTTGATGAGTTTCATTCTTCCCATTTGCTTCTGTATTGCACCCCATTTTCTCACTGAATTTGTTAGGCTTGAAATCTTTGTCAGGAAACTTCTTTCTGCTTGGTGAAGTTCTGGATGATTTGCAGACTCTTGCTAGGTGACCTCTTTTTTCACAACGGAGACAGATGGTATCAAAAAACTTGCATTCAGTGCGGAGGTGCCCCCCCACAACCTCTGCAATAAAAGTCTTGTCTCTTTCTTCCAAGGTCTTTCCTTTTCTTCTCCATTCTGAGTCTATAAATTCCTTCCTCCACCTCGCTACAGGATACAAATTAGATTTAAATGATTGGGAAGATATTTGGGAAGAAAATTTAAAATATACAAAGTCAGTGGCGTACAAGGAAAACCAATATAAAATGATGTACAGGTGGCATTTGGCCTGCTAGATTGGCAAAAATATTCCCGGGCAAATCCAAACTGTTGGAAATGTCAGGACAAAATAGGAACCTACTACCATGTGTGGTGGACATGCCCTAAAATTAAAAATATTGGACAGGAATTAAAAACTGGATTGAGGATGTGATGAATTGTGAGCTGGAGGAAACCAGAATTGTTTCTACTTGGAATGATAAAGAAAAAATTTCCTCAAAGACAAATACCTGATTGCACACCTGTTAACAGCGGCTCGAATCGTTTTAGCGCAAAAATGGAAAGAACCTACAATTCCGCCTATACAAACTGTAATAAACAAAATGTATGAATGTGTTGAAATGGAGAGACTAACTCTCAAATTAAATGGAAAAGAAGATACAGATTATTACAAGATATGGGAAAAGTGGTATAATTGGATGGAACATAAAATGAAGGGAATGGAAATGTTGGAAAATAGAGTGTTATTTGAAACATTAGAATATTAGAATTCATAGAAGCAGGAGATAGAGATGTAAGGTGATATAAGAACTTCGAAAAGAGGTGATAAAAGGAAACTTCACAATAGAGATTAAACCAAGCGAATATTATTAGAAGAAATATTTATGATTATACAAGACTGTAACTGCATGGAAAAAACATTTCGATCTGCAACTAATGTGTGATGTATTTTTATTCATATGTGACTGTATGTTTGTATGTTGGTGTGTCTTTTTATATTGTAAATAAACTTTTCTAGATTTGCATGAAGAGTCAGATGCGAAGTGCTTCAGTGAAGAGTTTATTAGTGACTACAGCTCATAACAGACCCGATTTGGCTGGTCTGTGGCTGCTACTTATAGCCAGCATCCGCAGTTGCCAGCCAATCAGAGTGCAGGGTTTTCCCGCACTTTTTAAACCAATCATTTCTGACATTTTACAAGAACAGTTCAAACTTAACCAATGACATTCAAACCTGCATACATAACAGTTATGATAAAGGGGCCACATATTTAGTTTTACATATACTGATAGCAGTAAGGATTAGCTTCACAAGATACTGGAAAAATGAGAACACCCCGCCAGATGAGGAGGTAATTCAGAAAATTTTAGACTGTGCTGAAATGGACAGATTAACTTTAAAAATGAAAGATAAAGAAGACACAGAATACTATTCAATATGGAATAGCTTTTATGAGTGGTTAGAGGCAAGAGGTAGAAATTAGAGGAAGAAAGATGATGAATGTATCTAAAATAGAGATGGTATATAACTATAATCATTACAGTTGCTAAAAATGTAAATAAGTTAATATAAAATAAATTTAGTTATACTTGGTGATATTATTACTAGTATCATGTGTTATTATTAGTATATATTAGTATTGCTATCACTACATGTGTTAATATTTAATGTGGTATTCTTTATGGTTTTCTCTTTTCTCTCTCTTGTAAATGGTATACCCTAACTATCCACTGTATTCAAAACTGTTTATGAATAAAATTATATTAAAAAAGAAGATACATGTGGATTTCAACTGCCATAATTCCCCAGCCACATGCTAGCTGGTAAATTTTGGGAACTGAAACCTAGTGTCAACTCATTCAAGTAGATGCCAGTGACGTGGCAGTGGGAGCAGTATTACTCCAAAGAAACAACCAAGGAAGCCTACAGCCCTGTGCCTACACCTCCCACAAGCTCACAGACACAGATAGGTGATGGGCTGCATGGAAAAAAAGAGGCTTTTGTGGTGAGATGGACACTGCAGACCTGGCACCACCTGCTGAAAGAGGGGCAGATACCATTTGAAGTCTGGACCGACCATAAAAATCTGGAAGCCCTTAGGACCCCGCGATAACTATCACCCAAATAAGTCCGCTGGGCTCAATACTTCAACTGATTCGACTTCATGCTAAAACAGGCAGGGCGACCCATCAAGGAACAGATCCGTGAATTCAGGAGAATCAGTTGGGAACTACCCCTTTTGCATGAGCGGATGCTGGTTCATTTTTTTAGAACAAGCTTGGACAAGTTTGGCTCGAGACTCATGATTTAATTTAATTAATTAATCCACCTAGAGGATCCAGTACTGTAAGCTATGCAAACCAACAAGTGAATAAGAACTCTCTTTGCTCAATATGCATAAGACTTCCCTATAATGATAAGCGACTTTCCAATTCAGTTTCACATAGCTCACCTTTCCACCTTATTTATTTATTGCATTTGATAATATATATAAGTATAAACATGATTATTAATACATGAAATAGATACCTTCTGCTCCTCCACCAATATTTCCTCCTATTCTCTTGCTCTACTAATTTGCTACAAGAACTAAAATGTAGGGAGAAGCATAAAGTGGACAATGACCCAAAAAATGACCCTAAGGAAGACTAGATAGGAAAAGGTGATAAGATTCCAACTTGAAAATCTGTGCGAACAACCATAATAATAATATTGCCAGCACCAGGTAAAGAACTGGCAACTGTAGTTATATAAAATATAAGCAAGGACTATGGAAATGATGCACAAAAGACTTGTAACCAACCGATACACTGTATGTAATTGAAGATGGTTTTATGTTTTATGTTTTGTCTGTGTATGTTTGTTTTAAAAAAAATAAAAATTAAAAAAAAGAACTGGCAACTGTGATTTCACACTGTTTTGTACAATGATAATGATATGATAATTTATTACACTTATGTGCTGCTTGACTCCCAGAGTGTTTGGGCAGTTGGTATGAATCTGTTAGGTGTCTCAGGACTTAGCATGTCTATCATAATTTACGGAATATTCTGATCATGGGTTGCAAGACAATTTCTGGGTTAAAAGTCCAAGATAGACCCTGTGGGGTTCTTGGTTGGTTGCTTGATTGCAGAAGCTTCAATACCCTATTACAGGAGTGTCAAACTCATGGCCCATGGGCCGGATGCATCATGTGCTGGCCACCCACACCTCTGATTTAGCAAAGGGGGAAAAGGTTCTGATACGTCATGTGACAATGACATGACAATGTGAGTTTGACACCCCTGCCCTATTAGAACACCATCAGTGCAAGGCCACAATGAAGAACAAATATATACTTGCCCTATCACAGTTGATCCGCAAGAGATACAATTGCAAAAAGTATAGTGTAGTGTAGTCTAGTGTAGTGTAGTATAGAATAGAATAGTATAGTACAGTACAGTACAGTACAGTATAGTATAGTATAGTATAGTATAGTATAGTATAGTATAGTATAGTATAGTGTGACAAAAAGAGATGCTGTCTTGAGCTATATGAAAACAAACAGAGTCAATAGTAGTGATTTCTGACATTCCCTGCTGGTGTCCCATAAGGAAAGTCAGTGGGAAAGCTGGCAGGAAATCAGAAGTTGCAATCATATGAGGTTATTTCTTAATGATCCTTGTTTAAGGACAGCAACAAGAACTGCTGTTGCTAAGCAATATGATCATGTACCTCCTGCTTTATGACTCCATTGCTTAGCAATGGATTTCCTGGTCCAAATTGCTGTAATAATGTAATTTCATTAGCCCCGCCTCACTTTAGGGCACCTTGCTTTACCAGAGTGCAGGCAGTTGGTATATTTTTAATGGGTAAAGCAGTGCCTGAAGCTGCTTTATCAGCACAAGCCCTTCATTCTCTGGGCACAGTGGGGATTATTGCTGAGGGTGGGAGTGGAATCACTAAAGGGGTACCTGATCACATACAGGAAGAATATTTCACAAGGAAAGTCACAGGACGAGCAGAGGTACTCACTGCTAAATCTTCAAATGAACACTTCTTCTCCCCGCACTCCTGCAGAGAAAGCAAAAGCTGTTATCTCTATTCTGACATAACATCACGTATGACTTCTGCAACCAGGTTCTGCAGCATAGGATGGGCAACTATACAAACCTTTGAAATTAAAAAAAAAACTAACCACACCATTTCTATCATCTCTGATGTCATATGCATGGACTGCTTCATTCTATACATGAGATATATGCATTTCTTATCAGAACAGGGATGGGGAGGGCCAAAAAGGCACAGATGGGTGATTTGTGTTCTGAAACACTTTTATTGCATTCTCTTTTCAATATTCTTCCACTTTCATACAATGGAATTCTGCACAAAGAAATCCAATGGAATAATGCTTGTATTAAATTTATGCCTCAAAAGATAAGATGCTTTTTGACCAAAAAAAGAAAAGGTCCATTGAGCAGATATTTAATAGAAAGAGCAGCTGGGGTTTAGGCTGATTGGGAACCTGGCATTAAATCACTACATTCCATATTTGTAGTCCTGGACTTAGTGACTGTTCAGAGTTGTTTTGTATCATTTGAACTAGCTTCCACAGCACTGCCTGGTAAAACAGATTCTGGAAAGGGGGATGATGTCAACTCATAAAACATTCCTATGCCTGTTTTAGTATTTGCCATTAAAGAGGGGGAGCAGGGGAGGATTCTACCAGTTCTGTCCAGCTCTATAGGACCAGTAGCTCTGAACAGCAGCAGACACTGAACCGGTTCTGTGTCTGCTGCTCTCTTCGCCCACCCGCCCGTGCTCTTACCTGTCCTTTATTTCCTGCTTTTTCAACCTCAGCTGCTTTGCGTGGCACAGCTGAGGTTGAAAAAGCAGGAAAAAAGTGCTTTTTCAAATGCTGCACACCTGCGTGCAGCACTTATCAGCTGTCCAGGCAGCACAGCTTATGACATTTTACACACGCGCGCAAAATGTAAATCACCAAACCGGTAGTTACACTGTTTGAATCCCACCCCTAGGGGGGAGGAAGGAAATCTGGAAGAGCAGTGTAGCAGTTTGAAAGTGAAAGTACATTCCAACTCTTATCTTTAAAAGATTGTAACTAAAATGCCAGAGTTGGCTTCATACAGGGCAGTGCCAGTATGTCGCCTCTAATAAATCCTTTGAAGTTTGGTGAAGTTTGGCTCGAGAATCATGATTTAATTACAGCGATTGCTGGAATCCGGACATCATCTTACCAACAAAACTGCATTTGGACCACACAGATGAGTTCCACCAATAAATTACAGGAATATAAAGAAATTGTCTCTTCCCCAATGCAAAACTATTCTTTGGAGGCAGTTCTAAAAAGGCCTTATCCACATATACAATCAAATAAAGTGGGTTTTGGTTTGGGGTGAGTGGTGTTATAATCCGGGGATGCTTCATTGCAGGCAAGAACTATATTACTCAAAACAAAGACAATATGAAGGAAGAGCTACTTACCAATGCTTTAGCCAAATATTTTTCATCCAAATTACTCTAGAACAAAAACAAGAATGTCAAATTCTATTCTAATGGAAGGTACCCAGAAGGTTTCCATTGTGTCATTACTACCATCTTAGATATTGTGTACATGAATTGCTCCTTCAGGAAACTTAGGAAACAGATTTTGTGGTCATGTGTGTGTGGTATTTTGCTTATATATATATATATACTGTAGATTTTAAAATCTAGATTCACTGTAGTTAATAACACCTATAAAAGTACAACATCATTATGATGGAAAATTATTGTTTTTTAATTCTATTACACTTAGTCCTTCTCTCTTCTATCACCTCTGCTTTTCTTCCTCCAGATAATTTCAAATATGAAATATATTCATTGTGAAATAGGCAGATTTGTGTTTCTACCTATACACACTCTACTTGATTTTCAGTGTAAGCATACGAGCAAAGGGGATATTGGAAACCCACAACAGCATCTCATTTCTATAATTCTGTAGCATTCTGTAAATGCTACAAGAACGTCAGCTCAAATTCAGAGGATTTTTATGGACAGTTAAAAGTCCCAAAAGTGTTTAGACCATCCTGAATCCTAAACCCCTTATTTAAGTACTGAACACAGCCCCGCTTAACCTTCCCAAACTTGGGAACGGCTGGAGGCAACATTTATCTAAGAATGAGTATCGTAGCTTTAATCATAAAAGTTAACTATCCTCCTAAATATATAAGCTGGATATATTTCAATATTTATACCAGAGCTGCTAAATTAAGGGCTTACCATTAAATGCATTAAACCTTCATCACCAAGTGCTTTCTACAAAGGAAAGAAAGGGTATTATCTCTATACTCATATAATAATATATATCACTTCTCCAATGATTTACAATAAAAATGAATTCCTTCCTTCTTCATATTAGAAAGGATTGGTTCTTTAATAGATATGTCTCTTGGGTAAAATCTCTTCTGGGAATATGCAGTAAATGTTTTCATTTCATAGGTGAACTCATGCTAATGAAGTCATGCTAATATGTTACCTGCCAATAACAATTCAAACAGCTGCATTGGTACAACATCCCAGATTGGATACTCGGTTCGATTTTTATACGTTGTTTTGTGGTTTACTGAATTGGGGGAGCGCACATTATTTCATCATTTTAGCATTAAATGTACTATACAAACTACAGAAAGAGGGTTGAATTAGTAGCCAGGATATGTGCTTTGTATGACCACACTCATACTAAGAAGCTAACTAAGTAAATTTGAGAAAGACTTTGACTTCATGAAATATTTTTCGATCATTTGAAAAATCTCTAGGAGTGGTGCGCTGGCCTAGAAGCACTCATCTCACAATCAGGAGGCTGTGAGTTCAATCCTAGGTAGAGGCAGATATTTCTTTCTCTGGGCACACTGAGAATATATCTGCTGAACAAAATTCCGCATTGGTGACAGGAAGGGCACCCGGCCATTAAAAGACTGCTAGCTCCATTCAGTTGCCCAGACTCCACCCTACAAGGGATTATGGGCTTGTTAAATGAAGAGGATTTGAAAAATCTGTTTCTGGGTTGTAAACATATCCCAATAAACTAAGCCCAGGAAAATTGCATCTGATATAAAGAGTATTTATTTTGTTTATTCAATTGGTTTGCCGCTATCTCACCACAAGGAGATAAGTCACAATATGGACAGAAACTAACACTAACCCAATGTTTCTCAACCTCAGCAACTTTAAGCTATGTAGACTTTAACTTCCAGAAGTTTCCAGCAGGGTTCCTTCTTTCCAATAACTTTCTTTGATTGGTTGGGGAATTCTGGGAGTTGAAATTCACACATCTTAAAAGTTGCTGAGGTCAGAAACACTTCACTAGAGGCCTCCTGTCTTTTCAAAAAGGTTCAAAACAGCTCTGCTAAGGCATAGCAATAGCATTTAGGCTTATACACCATCCCATAGTGCTTTACAGCACTCTCTGGGAGGTTTATAATATAATAATTATTTGCATAATTGCCTCCCAATAATCTGGATCCTCTTTTTACCAATCTGACAGCAAGCTGATTGCAATTTGTCAGTTTGAATCTCACCAGGCTCAAAGTTGACTCAGCCTTCCATCCTTCCGAGGTGGGTAAAATGAGAACCCAGATTGTTGGGGGGCAATAGGCTGACTTAGAGAGGGCTGTAAAGTACTGTGAAGCAGTATATAACTCTAAGTGTGATTGCTATTATGGAATGCTGGGACTCATGATTCCCATGGGAGTGAAATTTGGTGAAGTTGTGGCCTCTACACCTTCCAGCTACCTCCTAGAAAACCATAGATAGTAAGGTGCAAGGGCCTATTCCTGCCTCATTCCCACCTCCCTCTGGCCCCAGCATCTAATCTAGTTTACAGGCTAGTGGCCATTGGCTGCTTTGCAATCAACTCTGAAGTCTGAAAAATATTAATAGTGATGGCTGCTGAGAGAGAGTCAAGGGAGGACTTGATGCCTGCTGGTGTAAGGGGGGCTAGTGAGATGGGATTGGCTAGGGGTCTCCAGCAGTCAACAGATGACTTTTCTTCCTACCTGGAAGAAGGGGGCCATTGGAACATGCTGAAATGGGGAGTGGGGATACAATTCTCCTTACAGCCTGTGGCTCCCTTTGTAATATTTTTCTGGAGGGAAGTTGAGTCTGTTTTATTTAAAAATGAAAGAGCTAAATTTTATGGCAGAATCTGTGAATTGGTGTTTTGTGTGCACGTGTAGAAATAAGAATCCATGGGTTGATTAAACTGAATAATCAAGGACTGAGATTGCCTAAGGAAAGAGCATAAAATAAACAAAGAACTACTCACCATAACTTTTCCCATCATGTTGTCATTGCCTGTCTACAAGGGGAAAAAAGGGCATCTGTTTCAACCCGCTTTGGAAAACTTAATAGGATATGATCCTGTTGCAAAGCTACCAATGGAATTACAAAGCTCTACTAAAATTTCAAAAGAAGCAATGAATGCAGTAAGATCTTTTTTTACTGCCAGAACTGAAAAAAATGATGAATTAGTATTAGAATTTGTCAAAGGTGACCTACCACAACATTTTGGATGACACACCAGAGTTCACCAGCATCAGATAACAACTTTTTGCAAAAGCACGTCTAATTCTCACAGGATTTTTGGAGGCAGTGGTGGCCACAGAAGAATGGCGTGTGCTTCCACATGGCCTTCAGACTGACCAGAAACTACATAAGAGAGTCATGCATTCACACAGCCTCCAGTGCCTCAAAAAATCACGCAAGAACAGGGAAAGTTTTCCAGTGGTTTTTGGAGGCTGCAGAGGCTAAGAAAGAGCATTCTTCAAGCAGGCCTTGTACATCCTGGAGCAGCCTCAGGTAGCCTTGGGGAAAGTCATGAAGTGGTTTTGGGGGACGGCAGTGGTTCCAGGCCTCTACTTCAGGTGAGTCTCTGGGCTGCCTCCAAGTGCCATTATTCATGGTAGCCCAGATGCGTTAGTGTGAGCAGGGGAGATACAGAATTGTTTCTCTTTTGTTTTGGGGCAGGGAGTGACATGCCAGCAGAATCAAGGCAGGCATTTTCTAAATTTTTGACAGGCCCAGCCATCACAAAAGTGGTCTTTCCTAATCCAAAAAGAAAAGTAAAACTAAATAAACATGGGGGGGGCAGTGATGAGGGGGGAAAAAATCATCAAGACTTTACTGTTATTCTATTATTATTGTTGTTGTTGTTGTTGTTGTTGTTTTAGCTCCTAAACCAAATATTCATGGGGTTGCTCTGGTTCTGGTCGCCCACCAAGGTTATCTGAGATATTCTGTTGATTCTACCTTGGCATCTTGGTTGCATGATAGCTGCTCCGTTATCTATCTGTGCTCACCTTTCCTGCTTTGGCAAAGGGAATTGCATCCCACTAAAACTATGTCTCCTTCTCAGGATTCTCAGGCAGGTGGTAACTTCATAGGCCACTATTAGAATTAGAATAGACCATTATTGAGCAATAATATCATGGGAGAACTTCTTGCAGACTATTCTGCATTGGGTGATTAATACCAACTTATGTCTCTGGAACTACTGTGCTTCCCCGAAAATATGAACTATTCTGAAAATAAACCCTAGCTTGATTTTTATGTATATGCCTAATATAAGCCCTACCCCAAAATAAGCCCTGCTTAAGTGGCACCAGCACAATGCACCCCACAGTGGCTGGCTGAAAGCGGCTGCAAAAGAAGTCAGGCAGCAGTGCAAGAGGTGTCAGGGCATCGGAGATCTGGCTGTGATGGTTCTAAGGTGAGTGTGTATGGCACCCCCTGAAAATAAGACCTGGTGCTTACTTTGGGATCCAAAAGAAAATAAGACTGGGTCTTATTTTTGAGTATGTAACACAGTAGATGCGACAGTGAGCTCTTTTTGGAGAAAAGACAACATATATACTCTCCCAAAGGGGAAAAAAGATCAGGACAGCCAGCATGATGTAATGAACATACCTCAGTCTCTGTATCATCATCATTGTCTCTGTTATCATTATCCTGGCCAAAAAAAAAAAGAAAGAAAACTTCCTTACTCTTGCATCTTAGATATGCCATTATGATTACTGGCTTTTTACTTCAGCCATTTGTTCTTCTTCTCTCCTGATTTGGCAAAAGGAATTGGGTCTCACAAAAAGTATCCTCAGGTAGCTGTTATCTTCATGGACTACCAATTTATCAACATTACCATAGAGGAATTTGTTACAGATTATTCTGGACTGGTTGATTTACACCAACATTTTTCTCTGAACCTAAATGAAACTGTGAACTCTTTTTAGACAAAAGAGAGCATATACATGCCCTCAAAGGGGGAAAACATCAGGACATCTAGCATGATGTAATTTACTTACCGTAGATTCTGCATCAGTGATATCCGTGTTATCCTGAAAAAGAAAACAAGAAAACTTCCTTATTATTCCATCTTAGATATGAAGTTTCAAATTACTAGTTTTCTCGTAGTCATTTGCCCATTTGCAAACCTGAGAGAAATTATGCCATTAGCATGTTGAGGAGAAGGAAGACGATGCAATAAATTTCATGTACAGATGCACGTTTTAGAAATACAGTAATTTTTTTTTGCTAAAAAGGAAAATGCAATAGAAGGAATGTATGTGATTTATTTGCTCGCTCAGTCTCAGATAGATATCTTGGGCAACTTCAAGTTTCCCTTCTTTCTCCTTAATATATATATATATATATATATTTTAATTCCATTTATAGGCCGCCCTTCTCCGAAGACTCAGGGCGGCTCACAATTTTTTGGGATACAACCCAGTGTGCTCAGCAATAGCCTTCATTCCATTGTATATGCCTACTTATTACTAAGTGGCATTTTTACAAGGTCAGCTAATTGCCCCCAACAATCTTGGGTCCTCAATTTACCTACCCCGAGAGGATGGAAGGCTGAGTCAACCTTGAGCCTGGTGGGATTCGAGCCTACAGTAATTTTAGGCAGCTGGATCTTAAGTGCAGGCATTTAACAGCCTGAGCCACCAAGGCCCCTTAAAAAAATAAAAAAAATAAAAAATAAAAAAAATAAAGTTGGTATTAATCACCCAACGCAGAATAGTCTGCAAGAAGTTCTCCCATGATATTATTGCTCAATAAAAAACCTTTCTGATACAAACATCTTGTATGCCTTCATTCAGATGTGGCCTGGCCTAAAAATGCAGGAGATGTTTAATACTGATGTGTCCCTTGTGAAATAACTTACATCACAACAGGTATTTCTGTCTCTGCTACATCCTATTCCTATCAACAACTATGACAATCAGAGTCACTGCAGGATAAAAACCATAAGAAGGCATATGGCCTCCCACAACACTGCAACTCTTCTTCCAAGCATTGGCTTAAAGTTTTTGTTGATGTAGCCAAGCACATATACAGGTAATATAGCCACATATGATATGCAGCTTAGGAGACAATGAACCTGTGAATTTTGCTCTATCCCTTATTTATATTTATGCTCTGTAGGGGATGCAGCAGCTGAGTGGTTAAGAAGCTGAGTTTTAAACTATTAAAGGACCATAGCTCAGCAGTCTGAGACCCAAGTGCCACAAGACATAAATTATCCCAGCTGCTGCCAACGTAGCAGTTCAAAAGAATGTAAATGCAAGTAGATGAACAGGTACCACATATAAGCATGTGGGAAGGTAATAGCCTTCTGTGTTTTGTTGTATGTTCTGTGCTGCAGAGTAAAGTCATTCTGGTCACAACACTGACTCTTTGGCTTAAGAAACAGAGAGGAGCATTGCCCCCTAAGGTCAATCATGACTAGTAGAGTGAAACCTGCAGGGAACCTTTAACTTATTTTTATTCATGTCAAAAACTCTTTCTATACCTTGCATAGTTAAAATTTCTTTTCAATTAAAGAAATTTTCAACCTCCTGCATTGATCCAACTCAGTAGATCCAACAAGAGGTTCCACAAGAGGTTATCTCTTACTCTCATGTGTATGTGAACACTGAGAATGCTAATGCAGAAAACAGGATTCCAACCTGAATTCAGAACTTCTGATACACTTGAATTCTTGATGATTAAAACTCAAAGTTTTATTTAAACTTTAAGTACTCAAAGCTCTCTGCTGTATTTTTCAACCCCTTCATGAAGAAATGTGCAATTTTTTAAAAATTCATATTTATAGCCCGCCCTTCTCCGGAGACTCAGGGCGGCTTACAATTTTTGGGATACAACCCAATGCACTCAGCAATAGCCTTCCTTCCATTCCACTGCTTATTACTAAGCGGCATTTTTACAAAGTCAGCTTATTGCCCCCAACAATCTTGGGTCCACAGTTTACCTACCCCGAGAGGATGGAAGGCTGAGTCAACCTTGAGCCTGATGGGATTCGAGCCTGCAATAATTACAGGCAGCTGGAAGTAAGTGCTAGGCTATTAACAGCCTGTACCACCAAGGCCCGTATGCCTTCATTCAGATGTGGCCTGGCCTAAATTAAACCATGGGGACAAGCTCGACATGCTTACTCACTTCAGCTGCAAGCACCCCAGCTACAAGGCTATTGTAGGCCACAAAAATTTGCCTTACCGTCTGCGTAGAAAGCGTAAAGGTCAACGCAAAGATTAAAAGGAGACGCATCTTCTTGGTGCTCTTCATTTCTTCTGTTCCTTGCTGTTCTCCTAAGAGACTTTATTCAGCTCCACTGCCACGTTTTAATATCTTAATCTACAAGCTTCATTGCTCAAACTCAATGCTTCTTATTGTTATATGATGTACAAGGAAATATTGAGCTTCCATTGCATCATGCACAATTATTCCATCATCCATGTTCAAACTGAAGCTAAAAGGCAGAGGTTGTATCCACAGTAAAGTCCTAACCTAATGGAAGACATTCTCAAACTCTTTTTCTAAGGAGTACCAGAGATGAGCTGAATAATCCAGATAATCACTTAAATGGCAGCACTGAATTGGAACTGGTCCAGGGATTATCCAATCCTAAAGCCAAATCTGATACTCTTCCATTTTATTGCACACATCTCTTTGGGATCTTCTTTCTGGTGACAACATAAGCAGGGAATTATCTCCCATCTAGCTAGAAGTCAGGAGAAAACATCCTCTCAAAGTTCTCTATAGAAAATGATAAAGAATAGTTACATTGATCACCAACAGGCATTTCATGACCAAATTCAACATATTTAGGGTACTTGAGACATATAATAGCCCGACATTATGGGGTTTTTGTTTACTGATGACTCTTTATTTATTTTATTTATTTATTAATGGGACTTCTATGCTGCCCCATCTCCGAAGACTCGGGGCGGCTCACAAATAAAAACAACAACAACAATAAATAATTAAAAACAGATTAAACTAAATAAGCCCCATACAATTACAAATTCATCCAATAAAACCGTCCCACCCCAAAAAATCACAACCCGGATTGGTTAAACAACCAGGTCTTCAGATCATGGCGGAAGGTGCGGAGGTCAGGGGCCAGACGGAGCTCCAGGGGAAGTTGGTTCCAGAGGTCTGGGGCCGCGATAGAGTAGGCTCATCGTCGGGGGACCGCCAGCCTGCACTGGCCAGCCAATGGGACCCCAAGGAGTCCTTGCCTATGTGCTCGCACAGGGCGGTTGGCATTCGATGTCGGCAGGAGTCGCTCCCTTAAATATTGAGGACCCATGTCATGAAGGACTTTGTATGTTAAAACTCTTTGGCAGTTTCCTGATTGGGATGTTGTTTACTTGACTGTTGGTCTGATGTTAACCATGGATTAACTGATTAGGTTGCTAATTCCTGGTGGAGAGGTGGCTGGAGTCTTTTTGTTCTCTTTTGGGCTGCTTGATTGTCTCTTTTGCATAGGCTATAAACATTGTTAATGCTTACGTGTCCATTAATGGTTGCCAAAAAGCCATCAGTAAACAGCCCAACCAAAGAATCTCTAAGACCACCCTTACCCACCCAGAGAGGTAAATCACCAAAATATAAACTGACAGCAAACAGCACTCCTTACTAGAACTGATGATATTACTTAGTTAGGGTAATGAAACATCTGCAAGAAAACAAGCAAGCTCCGAGAGCACCAAGCACACACACCCCCATTACAACCCTGAGCTACAAATATTCTCCTTTGGTTCTTGACCTTCTTTGAAACTGCTTTTCTTCTTATAGATGTTTCATCATCTTCCAACCCCATTGTTCTGTCTTCTATTATTGAGTGCTCTAAGATAGTTCACCCAGACTGCAACTTATAGTTTTCTCAGCAAGTACATGGAAGTTGTTTGCCATTGCCATTTTCCAAAATGTGTCAATCTATTATTGGTGGTCCCAAGAGGTAATCCAGATAAAGCACACAACCAGAAGCACTACTTCCATCTTGGTTGTCAAGTTACATGAACAGTATCTTACAGGACTGAAAGTGCTTTTCCATTCATTTCCTTTTACTCTCTGAAAAAGTAGGAAAGGTCCCTTCTGAAATTGGTGGTCAATGCCTGAAACTCCCTATCTGACTCCGTTGATACAACCTCAACCCCACACAGCTTTAACCTCACACTGTCTACTGTGGACCTCACCTCATTCTTAAGAGGTCCTTAAAGGGGGTGTGCATAAGTGCACCAGCGTGCCTACCGTCCGTGTTTAAATGTCCCCATTTATCTGTATTTACTTCCTTTGTTCATGTTTATGTTCATACCTATACTTGTTATCTTGTACATGTTTGACAAACAAATAAATGAACAAACAAAATAAATAAATTCTTACAAGACCTTCACTCCTTCTGTGGGCTGAGACATCTTTTAATACCAATTGTCCAATCTGCAGCTCTCCCTTCTGCCTTCCAAGGTCATTTCCACATACCATTACCATAAAATGAATAATCTATTTGCAAATTGGGAGATAAGAAAGAAGGTGAATGCAGATCAGATATCCTTGGAATAAAAGAAGACATGCATTTTAAAAAAATGTAGTAAATGCCCAGGAATTATTAATAAACCTATCTATTGTGTTTATGAGTGCAGTTATTTTATTATAGGCTTTATTGCAGGAAGTAATCTTATTCATTCTGATTCATTTCAGTTCATTTTTGGTACTTTCTGGGACTTTTAAATGCTATTTTAACATGTGATAGCATCCAGCAATTTAAGCCACCACCCACCCTATTCAGTTGCTGAAGGGAAACTTACAGATCTGCACCTTAGATGCCTATCCCAACCTAGGGAAATAAAAAGCAGCATAAAAGGAAGTTGTTCTTCCACAGAAAATTGTCACAGACAAACATACAAATTCAGAATGCTAATGTTCAATTGCTTCCTTGCCACTTGAAAGTCTTTTCCAAACTATGCCAATTGTTATGGAAAGATGCCAAGAATGATAATCCTATTCGTTAATAAGAAAAGAGAACTTTCTCAGAAAATCTGATATAAACAAGCTACGAAGAAAAGTCTGAGAATCTACAAAATGGGCAAAACAGAAGCAAATACAGCCTATGCCACTTGATGAGCTACTTATGCAGAATCTTGGAACTTCTGTTACCTAGTATGATAATCAAAACTCTGCAGCCCAAAAACCTAATTAGGAGAATTCCAACAATGCAGTCTGCACTTTGAGCTTTGGATATGCAATTATTTTCTGGATTAAAATATAAAAGACAATATTAATTACCGGACTATTAATGTGCTAATATGGACAGGTGCCTAGATCATCATCCCCCTACTTCTCTAATTCTGCCTTATATAGTTTCCTATGGGGACAATGTCTAATCAAGGCTCCCCTTCAGAAAAAAATTATTCTGAAAAGTGAGGACTTCCACAGCTTCCTATCTGGGCTTTGTTTCTTGCTTAGTTTCGCTTCATCAATAATTCCAAGAGGCTTTATGTAAGCATGTCGCTCTTTCTACCAGATGTTTTTTATAGTACTTTAATATCGGTTAGTTCACTTTTGCAAACAAGAAGATAATCCCTTCTGAAACACTTCCAAGAGTAGCAATAAATAAATAAATAAATAAATAAATAAATAAATAAATAAAATAAAATAAAATAAATAAGATAATAAATAAAAGTCCTTTTAAGTGTGGCGGCCTTAATTGATTGGGTTAGTAAAATATTTTTTTAAGTTTTAAAAAACAACTTTATTTACAAGAATTAAAAACACACAAATTTAAAAACTACAGAAACACTAGTATGTAAATAACACATTAGTCTTTACATTTGATATCGAATTTGATAAGTCCTAATACTCCATGTTAACTAATACCTGGGCGTCTTCATTAACTATCACATCCTAAACACTAAATAACACACAATACTCTACTGCTCTTATCATTGGTTTATAACTATTATTAAGTTAATAATATCTTCATATTATCTAAGTGATACTAAAAAAATATAATAGATAGAAATAATAATGAAAGAGAAAAGGAAATTTAAGACCTTTGTTATTTCTTATACATTTCATTTATACAGCTGAATATAATGTTTCTTAGGTTCATTTCTTCTGCGTAACTTCTCCCTTTTGATCTACCCAGTTGTACCATTTATCCCATATCTGATAGTAATCTGTATCCTCTTTCCTGTTAATTTTGAGCATGAGACTCTCCAATTGGGCACACTCATAAGTTTTTTGAATAGCAATGTGTATCGGTGGTACATTCGGTTTCTTCCAATATTGTGCTAGTGAAATCCATGCCACTGTTAGTAGGTGAATGGTCAGATATCTCACTTTAGTGGGATAATCCCTTTTAATCATTCCCAACAAAAACAGCTCCAGTTTCCACTCCAGCCCACACTCTATAATTTCTTCTATCTGCGCTTTTATTTTTAACCAATACTTCTTTGTCTCAGGGCAAGTCCTCTCCGTGATGACTCGCTGTCTGGATGCGGTACGGATCTGGATGGACGGAAACATGCTTCGGCTCAACCCGGCCAAGACTGAGTGGCTGTACATACTGGCATCGTGGTCCAGTTTGGAATGTCCATCGTTGACCATAGGGGGAGTGGTGTTGCCCCCTGTGGATGGGGCAAGGAACCTGGGGGTCCTCCTGGATGCACAGCTCCGGTTGGAGGAGCAGGTGGGAGCCGTCACCAGGGGGGCTTTTGCCCAGGTCTGGCTGGTTCGCCAGCTTCGCCCGTTTCTGGACCGCGATGCCCTGCATACGGTTACTCATGCCCTTGTTACTTCGCGACTCGACTACTGCAACGCTCTCTATTTAGGACTGCCCTTGCACACCATCCGGAGATTGCAACTGGTGCAAAATGCGGCGGCGCGGGTGGTGATGGGAGTTTCCCGGTTCTCCCATGTTGCCCCCCTCCTGCGCGGCCTGCATTGGTTGCCGGTTGCGCTCCAGGTGAGGTTCAAGGTTTTAACCTTAACATACAAAGTCCTTCATGATATGGGTCCTCATTACTTAAGGGAGCGACTGCTGCCAACATCGAATACTAACCACCCTGTGCAAACTCATAGACAGGGGCTCCTTGGGGTCCCGTTGGCCAGGCAGTGCCGGCTGGTGGTCCCCCGACAACGGGCCTACTCTGTCGTGGTCCCTGACCTCCGGAATCAACTTCCCTTGGAGCTCCGCCTGGCCCCTGACCTCCGCACCTTCCATTGCAATTTGAAGACCTGGTTGTTTAACCAACCCGGGCTGTGACCCTGGGGTGGGGTGGTTTTTTAGAGTTTTAATTTTGGGATTTTAGTCTTAATTCAGCTTAATTTGTTTAATCTGGTTTTTATCTAATTTATTGTTGTGTTGCTTTTAATTTGTAAGCTGCCCTGAGTCCTTCGGGAGAGGGGGCGGCATATAAGTCGAATAAATAAATAAATAAATAAATAAATAAATAAATAAATAAGTCCACCATAAATGAAAATAGGTACCAAATTTCCCTTTACATTTCCAACAGCTTGGGTTTGCTGTCGGAAATATTTTAGCCAATAAAATATGAATATGAATATAATATTAAGAGGCAACACAAAACAGTGTTTAATACTGACAACATCATCAAGATAAAGCTGAGTGACCTTATGATGAGAGGTCTTGAGATAAGAAGTCTCATGATGTGTTTATAGTTGCTATAACCTTTGCCAACAGAGCACATACAGTTCTCTGAATGGCATTGAACCAGAATTTGAAAAAGAAAAAAAAGTTACACTGGGTAAATGGAAGGAAAATAACAAGTTTCAAACCTGTTGCACCTTTCTACAATTTATTACTTTAGAACTGTACTCATGTATTCGTTGTACGCAACCTGCTTCAATTGTGGCATTTCTGACACCAAACCCATCAAGGCCCAAAAGCGCCCATGTCATTATTATCAGAAGTACCAACACCCCCTCTCGCCCCTCCATATTACAGTATAATTTAGATCAGAGCAGTGTGTAACTGTTGCAGGTCTAGAAGTGTTCTTCATTGTTCAAAGGCTCCCTTATCTAATGATGACCTGAATTAGCATGATAGTGAGGGTGACCGTATCTGATGGCCTTTACTTATCAAAAAGTCTTTCATTCAATCACTTCCTGCTTTGACAATAGGGCCAGTTTTGGAGTCACTGAAGCATGCCAGATGAATTGTAAATGACTTACAAAACCAGTAGCATCAAGAGAACTTCAATATTTGGAAGGGCAAAAAGTGAAAGAGAGATAAGTTGTTCCATCCATGGCTTGCTTTTTTTTGTTTGTTTGTTTTATGATATGTGATATTTGGACATCTGACAATCCATTTGGACATCTTGGGCAAACAATTAGAGTATTGGGCTTAGTTATTTAGTTGGACTGTTCCAAAGCTTTAAAGACTACTTCATTTTGAGACACATTTATGTGGGGAAATCATTCAAAGTGTCTTCAGAGAGCAATGAGCACACTTTTCTCCAAGGGTGGGATTCAAATTTTTTAATAACCAGCTCTGTGGGCATTACTTAGTTGGTGGGCAGGGCTTGATGGTCATGTGACTGGGTGGGTGTGGCCAACTCAATGTCCCTCACATCAAGGGGCGCTTCTCCTTGCCTGGCCTCTTGTGACAGTGGGGATGCTGCAATGATTGTAAGCGTGAAACATGGCCATAAGTCACTTTTTTCAGAGCCATTGTAACTTTGAATGATCACTAAATAAATTGTCTATTATTTTTGGACTTGGCTTGGCTTGGCTAGGATGGTCATAGTTGGTAGCTAATCAGGAGGTAACTAGGATGTGGGGGAATGTGTCAGGGGTGGGATCCTACCGGCATAACAACTGGTTCAGTGAGTGCACACTTTGTGTGCGCAGTACTTGTAAATCAACTTATCCTGCAGGCAATAACTTTCTCCTGCTGATGCATAGCATTCAGCTGTGCCGTGCAAAGCAACTAAGGTTGCTTTAACAGGGAATAAAGGACAACCTAGAGCCTGAACAGGTGGGTGGGCCCAACAGAAGAAAAGAAGATCTTCAGAGTGAACCGGTTCAGTGTCAGCTGCTTTTCACAGCTACCGGTTCTATAGAACTGGGCCGAACCAGTAGAAACCCACCCCTGGAATGTATATCTTACCAAGTCTCACTTATCCTCACTATGAAGGTCAATTTGTCTACACCAATGTTTCTCAACCCTAGCAGCTTTCAGATGTATAACACACCTGAAATTTGCCAACGTTAAGAAACACTGGTTTATTCATTTTGTAGGTATAGTAACAAGGATGGCAACCAATTCACACCAGCACAGGAGTGGTATACTTTTCATTTAGCTTTAGTTGTACTCTATTGCAGTATTTAAGACCACTTAAGGGACACAGTGGCTCAGTGGCTAAGATGCTGAGCTTGTCGATCAGAAAGGTCGGCAGTTTGGCGGTTCGAATCCCTAGTACCGCGTAATGGAATGAGCTCCCATTACCTGTCCCAGCTTCTGTCAACCTAGCAGTTTGAAAGCATGTACAAAATGCAAGTAGAAAAATAGGGACCACTTTGGTGGGAAGGTAACAGCATTCCGTGCACCTTCAGCGTTTAGTCATGCCGGCCACATGATCATGGAGATGTCCTTGGACAGCACTGGCTCTTCGGCTTTGTAATGGAGATGACCACTACCCCTTAGAACCGGAAACAACTAGCACATATGTGTGAGGGGGGACCTTTATCTTTATTTAGGGCCACAATTTGCAACAACACCAGCATCGAAACTGTTCCACATACATGCACATCACAAGTGATGCTTCTGTAATTAAGATTTATTTGTTTTTATTTTTGCAAAGCTTTTCCCACACCCTAGAAAGCAAACCATTAGCATCAAGCCATTGATGTAATTGCAAAAGAAGTTGGATGTTCCCAAAGTGCTGTATCAAAGCACATTAATAGAAAGTTATGTGGAAGGGAAAAGTGTGGAAGAAAAAGGTGCACAAGCAGCAGGGATGACCGCAGCCTGGAGAGGATTGTCAGGAAAAGGCCATTCAAAAGTGTTGGGGACTTTCACAAGGAGTGGACTGAGGCTGGAGTCAGTGCATCAAGAGCCACCACACACACACGGATCCTGGACATGGGCTTCAAATGTCATCAGAAGCTTCTTACCTGGGCTAAAGAAAAACAGACCTGGTCTCTAGCTCAGTGGTCCAAAGTCCTCTTTTCTGATGAGAGCAACTTTTGCATCTCATTTGAAAACCAAGGACCCAGAGTCTTCAGGAAGAAAGGAGAGGCACACACTGCAAGATGCTTGAAGTCCAATATGAAGTTTCCACAGTCTGTGTTGATTTGGGGAGCTATGTTATCTGCTGGTGTTGGTCCACTGTGCTTCATTAAGTCCAGGGTCAATGTAGCCATCTACCAGGAGATTTTGGAGCACTTCATGCTTCCTTCCACAGACGAGCTTTATGGGGATGCTGACTTCATTTTCCAACAGGACTTGGCACCTGCCCACACTGCCAAAAGCACCAAAACCTGGTTCAATGACCGTGGGATTACTGTGCTTGATTGGCCAGCAAACTCGCCTGACCTGAACCCCATAGAGAATCTATGGGGCATTGCCAAGAGAAAGATGAGGGTCATGAAACCGAACAATGCAGAAGAGCTGAAGGCCGCTATTGAAGCATCCTGGTCTTCCGTAACACCTCAGCAGTGCCACAGGCTGATAGCTTCCATGCCACGCCACATTGAGGCAGTAATTGCTGCAAAAGGGGCCCAGACCAAGTACTGAGGACATATGCATGCTTATACTTTTCAGAGGTCCAATATGTACAATCCTTGTTTTATTGATTGCATGTACTATTCTAATTTTCTGAGATTGTGGATTTGGGGTTTTCATGAGCTGTAAGCCATAATCATCACAATTATGACAAAACACAGCTTGAACTATCTTGTTTTGCATGTAATGAGTCTATCTCATATATTAGTTTCACCTTTTAAGTTGCATTATGGAAATAAATGAACTTTTGCACGATATTCTAATTTTTCAAGTTTCACCTGTACTCCTTGCAAGTCCTATTATTGGAGAAAAGTATCTCTTTCCATCTGCTTCAGGCTGCTTTGTTTCCATACACAACACACATACCTCCTTCCCTCTCACCCAGAACAATAGCTCCACCCTTAGCTGTCTCTCAGTATAGTTTTTATAGCCAGGGCTGCTGTGCTGGCTGGAGAGAGGGCTTAAAGAGGTAGGCCCACAACTGCACAAGTGTTGGCCTTTTCTAGGCATCCTACTCTCTCACAGGGGTCAAGTGTTGATGGAAGCATCGAGTATAGTGGTACCTCAGTACTCATTGTTAATTACTTCCAGGAGGTGTAATGAGTACCAAAAATGATGAGCACCAAATAAATTTTTCCTATAAGGAATAATGCAGTGAGTTACAAGGCATCTAACACCGATAGGTTTTAGCTTGTGCCTCAAGCAGTGGTGCGATTCAACCAGTGTAGCAGCCGGTTTGGTGATTGTGCACTTTGCACGCATGCACACCACTTTAAAAAGCCCATTTTCAGCTATAATACTTATGTGGTGTGGCTGGATCCAGGCAGTTGTCAATGCTTCTTTAGGGGAGGGTTCCTTTCCCGCCACCTTGAAAGAGGCGGTGGTGAGGCCCCTCCTCAAGAAGCCTGCCTTGGACCCAGCCCTTTTAAACAATTTCCATCCTGTCTGCAACCTTCGCTTTTTGGCGAAGGTTGTTGAGAGCATGGTGGTTCAGCAGCTTCCGATGTTCCTGGAGGAAGCCAATTACCTAGATCCATACCAATTGGGCTTCCGGCCCGGGCACAGCACGGAGATGGCATTGGTCGCACTGATGGATGATCTCTGGAGGGCTCGGGACAGAGGTTTTTCCTGTGTCCTAGTCCTATTAGATCTCTCGGCGGCTTTCGATACCATCGACCATGGTATCTTGTTGCGGCTGCTTGGGGGTTGGGAGTGGGGGGCACCATTTTATGATGGTTCTCCTCCTACCTCTCGGGCCACTCACAATCAGTGTTAACAGGGGGGCAGAGGTCAAGCCCAAGGCCCCTCACTTGTGGGGTGCCCCAGGGGTCAGTCCTCTCACCCCTCCTGCTCAACATCTATATGAAGCTGCTGCGGGGTTTCAGGGTGAGGTATCACCAGTATGCGGATGATACTCAGCTCTTATCTCCACCCCGACCCATATCAGTGATGCCCTCCCCGTGATGTCCCATTGTCTGGATGTGGTGCGGATCTGGATGAGGAGGAACAGGCTTCGACTCAACACGGCCAAGACTGAGTGGCTGTACATACCGGCATCTCGGATTATTCAGGATATACCATCGTTGGTCATGGAGGGAGAGGTGTTGCCCCCTGTGGATAGGGCGTGTAACCTGGGCATCCTCCTGGATACACAGCTCAGTTTGGAAGAGCAGGTGGGAGCTGTGTCCAGGGGGGCATTTGCCCAGGTGCATCTGGTCTGCCAGCTGTGCCCATATCTGAGCCAAGATGCCCTACGGACAGTCACTCATGCACTCGTCACTTCCCGAATCGACTACTGCAACGCTCTCTACATGGGACTGCCCTTGCGGACCACCCGGAGGTTGAAGCTGGTGCAGAATGTGGCTGCGTGGGTTGTGATGGGAGTGCCCCGATACTCCCATGTTACACCCCTCCTGCGCTACCTGCATTGGTTGCTGGTTGCCTTTCTGGTGAGATTCAAGGTATTAGTGACAATATATAAAGTCCTACATGGCTTCGGTCCGGGGTACTTGTGGGAACGTTTCCTGATGGCATCACACTCCAATCGCCCTGCATGCTCCCACAGGCAGGGCCTCCTTGGGGTACCATTGACCAGACATTGTCGGCTGGCAGTGCCCAGGGGTAGGGCCTTCTCTGTGGGAGCACCCACCCTGTGGAATCAAGTCCCCTTGAACCTTTGTTTGGCCCCTGATCTCCGCTCCTTCTGCCATGACCTGAAGACCTGGTTATTTCAGCAGGCTGGCCTGGACTGAACCAAGGAGGGGGGGTGTCTCTTCTTTTTAAAATAATTTTAATTGTTTTAATATTGGGTTTGTATCATTTGATTGTTTTTTTAGGTAAATTATTGTATTGTATTTTATATTGTGAGCCGCCCTGAGTCCTTAGGGAGAGAGGGGGGCATACAAGTCTAATAAATTATTATTATTATTATTATCATTATCATTATCATTATCATTATCATTATCATCATTATCATTATCAACTTCTACTGCAGCCCCTGCAGTCCCAGCTGTGAGTAAAACAGCTGAGGCACAGCAAAACCACTCTGTGTGAATCAGCTGTGCTCCAAAACAAGAAAATAAAGCACAGGAAAGGGCAGGGGTGGATGGATGAGGCCAAATGGTCACCAGAACTACTGGTTCGCCAAACTGGTCTGAACCCGTATAGTCCCACCCCTGGCCTCGAGTACCAAACAAAAGTACTGGGACAAAAATTTTGCCTCAAAATGCATTGAGTACCAAATTTGATGAATTTCAAAGCTGTTGAGTACCAAGGTACCACTGTAATGTAATTACATCAGATATTTTTCAATCACTTTTCCTCATTTCTGCAGTAAAGCAGGGGAAAGACTTACAGGCATATTTTGTCTACGGCAAATGCATTGTAGCTATTTCAATAGTGAAAGGATCCGTGCTCCGTTATTCAGTCATTTTCTCCTGAATTTCAGATTTTTAACCTGTTTTGGGATGAGAACGCTACAGAAACTAGGAAAGGAAAGTTAGAGGGCCTTGTGCAGTTTTGGGTCTGTAGGGTACATCTGATCTATGGATCAGTGTTTTAAGTCCTGGGTCCTTTGGAACATCTGAGAAATCTTGGAATGTTTGGGGATTGCTTTCCTTCTCTGGGAAATCAACCCCATCTTATTGATTTGAGGAAAAATATTGAGTTATTATTATTAAACTGGGTCTTTCTGTGTGCAAAATATGTACTTTACCATTAAGCTACAAATTCCCCTCTGTATGTGTGTCTGTGTGTGTCTGTGTCTGTGTCTATGTGTGTCTGTGTCATTGGTGGGATTCAAATTGTTTTACAACTGGTTCTGTGGGTGTGGCTTGGTGGGCGTGGCAGGGGAAGGATACTGTAAAATCTCCAGTCAGAGGTGGTATTTGCCGGTTCTCTGAACTACTCATAATTTCTGCTACCGGTTCTGCAGAACTGGTCAGAACCTGCTGAATACCACCTCTGGTCTGTGTCTGTGTGTGTATAGACAAGGTATCAACCCACCGTGTTTTTTTAAGCTGCTGCCCTTTTAATGTTATGTTATTTTTAAAAAAATGTTTTTACTTATTCATTAAAATTAAATGTCACCCATCTCACTAGCAGGAGACTCTGAGCAGCTTACCATACCATAAGTAATAGTATAAAACAGGGGTGTCAAACTCAAGTTCATTGACAGCCTCATCAGGGTTGTGTTTGACCTTGGGGGGCCAGAGTGGGTGTGTCCAGGGTGGGCGTGGCTAGCTCAACATCACTCATGTCAGGGGCCCTTGTGGTGGCCCGAGCGCTCTGCCAGAAGAAACGGGATCCCAAGCTCTGTTTTCAGCTGTGACAGCTTCCTGCAACCCTCTGCCAGTAGAAACGGAGGTCGGGAGGGCCACCCAACCTCCATTTTCACTGGCAGAGGCACCATGAGCTGTTTCTTTGCTCTTTCCATGGTGGCCCCATGGGCTAGATCTAAGTACCCCATGGCCCAGATCCAGTCCCCTGGCCTTGAGTTTGACACCCCTGGTATAGAACAAAAGGATAAAGATTGGGCATTAAAAGTTAAATTGTTAAAAGTAACCAGAAAATGGATAAAGAGAACCAAGGCCTAGGTGAAGTGGAGGTAGGATCTTCTGCTAACCTCCAGAATGGGATGCCTCCACTGGGGCCTAAAGTCAGTTGGCAGAGTTTTCAGACTCTTTTAGAAGGCCAAGAAGGTTCAGTGTACCACACTTTGAAGGTTGTTGGACTGATGATGCCACCATTTCATTTTTTTCTGCAATCATCCTAACTGTGCAGTAAATTTTATTTAAGGTGAGGTGATGTGCATCTTACCAAGGCTCTCTTACTCATGCACTATGTCTACCCCAGTGTTTCTCAACCCTGGTAGCTTTTAGATGTGCAACACACCTGAGATTTGCCAAAGTTGAAAAACATTGGTCTACAAGTTACAAGAGTGGATTCCAACCCATACTAGCACAGAAATGGGAGACTTTTCATCTAGTTGTATTCCATGGAAATATTTAGGACTACAGTCTACAACAACATCAGCATCAAAACTGTTCTTCATACAGGCAAACCAAACAAGTGATGTTTGTGCAATTGAGATTTATTTGTTTTTATTTCACAAAGTTTTTTTCCCACACCAAGGACAGAAAACTATTCCGCTACAGAAAACCATTAAAATCAAGCCATATATTGTATCTACTAGCCACCATCACCATCAAGCGATGAATAGGCTGGATCATTGGATGTCCTTGAGCAAAACAATCTTGTTCGTGTTGTAGATATGAAGAATGCTGTTGGACCATTCCAGCAAATTCAGATTGCTCCATCAATTCCGTTATTCCAGTTTCAGTCTCTCTTGTTTCAGGTTGAAATGAAATGAGAGAAGGGGAAATAATTACTAAATCAAACTTTTGAAAAGATCATTGCTGGACTGATTATATGAGAGCTGTGTTGTGGTCACCAAAATACACAAAAAAATCTGCCAGAACCTTGATGGTACATTTTATCATATGTGGTGGCTATGCCCCAAGACCATGACATTTTGGATTCAAATAAAAAATTGGATACAAGAGATTATTGGTTATCAGATTGAGCTCAGACCAGAAACTTTTATTTTAGGGATTATCAAAGACCATATTCCAAAAGAAGTAAAATATCTACTGCTACATATTACAACAGCCACCAGAATAGCATTTGCACAAGTTTGGAAAACTTCCAACATCCCTAATGAATAACTAATATTACAAAAAGTAATGGAAAGTGCTGAAATGAATATGTTAACATTGAAACTAAAAGAAAGAGAAGACTCTGAATATTTCTTAATTTGGAATAAATGGTATGATTGGGTAGCAAACAGAACTAAGAAATATGACAAGGAATTTATCTGTAAGAATCCTTAAGAAAGTTAAACTTAAATTTGTAAATATATAAAAATAAGAATTATAGTTAAAGTTATTAATAAACATTGGATAAATGTAAATACAATGTGTTAAGATATTTAAGATAAGAAAATGTATAGATGTCAAGAATGCTGTTGAAACTATGATGCTTTATGTTGTAATAACAGAAATTTATAAAAACACATTTAAAAAATTTATTGAATATTTCAATAAAGTTTCTATGTTTAATTTCAGAAGCTGTTACTGGAATGTTTTTTGGGGGTGTTCCCTTGTATCTAACTGGAGTCAATATTTTTAAGATATGTTTTTAACTTCAAAATGTTTGGATTTCAGGTCCCAGAATTCCCCTGTCATCATGCAGGCTGGAAAACTCTGGGGATTGAAGTCCACACATCTTAAGTTGCTATGTTTGTAAATCACTGCCCTAAGTCAAGTTTGGTGTCCAAGAAAGATTTCTTGGGGTCCACAGGTGACAGACATAGAGGAGAAATTATATATATATTGATAGACATAAATGAGAAATTATTTATATTTGTGAGGATGTCATAACATCCTTAGGGACGATTCATATCCTGTTCAGTATCTTTTCTCACTTTGACCATCGGGCAGAAGACACAGAAGTATAGCCAGCTGGACAAATGGGTTTAAAAACAGCTTTGATCCATGGACTGTCAGACTTCTAAATACAGCTACTATCACTCCATGCCTGCATGGAAACATATGACTGGTTTCTCCCTAATTACTTGTATAAGGACCATTTTCTATATTATTTATGTTGTATTGTATTTTTGTTATGGATAGCATCAGCAGGAGAAAAATCAATTTCATTGTATATATGTACAATGACAATAAAGGTTATTATTATTATTATTGAATTATTGACATTCATGTCATCACAAACCCCATTATTCTTCTCCCTATGGACATTCATGCACCCTCTTTGGAGGACAGGCATGTCCCAAAAGCTCATACTGGCTCTTAGAATGATACTGTCAACTCATAAAACATTCCTATGCCTGTTTTAGTAGTTGCCATAAAAAAAGGAGGGGAGGAAGGAAATCTGGAACAGCAGTTGAAAGCAAAAGTACATTCCAACTCTTCATCTTTAAAAGATTGTAACTAAAATACCAGAGTTTTTGCCCACAAATATATTTAATTGGAGAGCGTGATTGATGACACCCAGCCTGTGAACGTGTTCAATTGGAGAATCTGGTTTATGAGATACCCAGGGGGGAGGGGAGAAACAGGGTCACAGTGGACTGTAAATTACATATGCCAGAGTTGGCTTGCTGTCAGGATTCCAGCAATCACTCTAATTAAATCATGATTCTCGAGCCAAACTTCAAAATCATCAAAGGATTCATTAGAGGTGACAGATACTTTCTAATGAAGAAGAAAAGGTGGGAAAGGGAGAAAAAAATATTGTTTGGAACTTTAGAAATTATACCATTCTGTCAACCCCTTAAACATTGCACTTTTTTTCTGTAGTTAGGACTTACCTATTTTCTTGAGTTTCTTTTTCTCTGGGAGAAAAAAAAACACACGTGAGTTCTTTGTTACTTTTCCTTTCTTGTAAATAATAAGCACATTGTCTCACTATTTGGATGACAGTCACACAAAGGCCAGCTTCACACAACTTGCTTAACCACATCAGTAATAATTCCAGCAGCTGCATTTTCACCTCAGCTAGCAAACGTTTACTTTGGTTAGGTTCTCTGTACCTTCATTTGTTTGGCAAATCTAGTTTAACATGTATCTCAATATACTGTGTAAATACATAAGATTCCATACATTAAGTATGGAAGGTCATGATGTGGGCAAAACAAAAGTGTGCTCAAACACACATGTCCTGTATTTGGTAATTGCTGCTTAATAAATCTGGCTGGTCAACATTATTTTTAAAGTCTATTCAATTTTCTGACAAGATTGTCCGATTGTCATGTCTATAGATCTCTACAAATTCAACCCTTCAACATTCCTTACTATATCCAATCCCTATTAGAATTCCTCCTGGAATATCGAGAGATGCTTCAGAGGGATTGAGTCTCAAGAGATGGTTTTCATTATGTAGAGAAAGAATAATGCTGAAAATATAATGAAAATGAGAGACATTAAATACATATTGACTTACCCCCAAGAAACCAAACAGTCCACCTCCGGATTGGCCATTCTGTATGGAGGAGGTGGAAAAAAGTCATCTTGGATTATGGATCCATTTGAAACTATATCGTTATAGTTTATGTATTTGGTATGTGTGTGAGCCTGCATCTCTGCTGTTTATTCAAGAAAAATGGAGCCCTTCTGGAAGGTAATTGTAGCTCAAAAGACAGTGGCAGAAGAAGAAATGCAAACTTCTAATTATATCCATGTGTCATCACTTCTATGCAACCTATATTGACATATGACTTCCTATCATATTAAAACAAAGAGGGATCCTGAAATGTACAGGAGATACAATTGCATGGGGTATGAGGTATGAAAATGAGGTTCAACCTTGTGCCTCAATGAGAAAAGCGGCATCAGCACCTTCTGAGGCTATAAAAACTATGATAAGCATGCTATGGTTTCATCACATAAATCATGAAAATCTTTCTGGATCACATAAATCATCACACCTCACAGAAATCATGAATGGAATGATAGAATTATAGGGCTTGAAGACACGCTGGAGGTCTTCAAGTTAAACCCATTGGTCAAGGCAGCAGTTTTTATCAAACACGCCAAATATTTTGGTTCTTCCAATTGTGAACAATTATGTACCACTTTATAAAACCTTAGTAAGACCACACATGGAATACTACATCCAGTTTGGTCATCACATTACAAAAAATGGAAAAAGTATAGAGAAGAGCAATTAAGATGATTAAAGGCCTGATTTTGGACAAAAAACTTTAAACGTGATTTCGGCATTATATAATAAACAAGAGGCTAAAATATTGGTGAATGGGGAAACAACAAATAAATTTGAAATACAAAAAGGGACAAGGCAGGGATGTCCATTATCACCACTTTTGTTTATTTTGACTCTAGAATTGTTAACGAGAATAATCAGGAAGGAAACAAAGATAAAAGGATTAAAAGTAAAAAAGGAAGAGTTTAAATTGCAAGCCTTCACTGACAATTTAGTTTTTATTTTAGAAGATCCACAAATTTTGGGACCAAAGCTCATAGAAAACCTAGAAGAATTTGGAGAAGTTGCAAGGCTAAAAATAAATAGGGAAAAAACAAAAAATAAAAAATATGACTAATACAAAAAAACATTACTACTATGAATAATGGACATCCAGATGAGCAAATGTAAAGTAAAATACTTGGGGATTTGATCTCTGCAAATGTACAACAAAAAGATGATAATTATACCCCATTGATTAAACAGAAGATTTGGAAAAATGGGACAAATTAAGAATATCTTTTATGGGCAGAATAGCAATTCACAAAAATGAATATATACCAAAATTACTGTTTTCTTCCAAAATTCCCCTAAAATTAGAAGAAAGAAATTTGATAATTTGATAAATTAATAGAAATTTAATGAAAAGAAAACTAGAATTAAATTAAAACTGCTGCAAGATGCCACAGAAAGGGGTAGATTTGGCTTTCCTGATTTGGAAATGATTACAGCTGCAAGGTCCTGACATGGGTAAAAGATCTGATAAATCTTAAGAACAAAAGAATGTTGGCTTTAGAAGGTTATAATTTACAGGCAGGATGGCACGCTTTTCTGTGGCAGGACAAACAAGAGGTCCATAGATATTTCGAAAGACACAAAATTAGGAAGACTCTGTTAACCATATGGAACAAACAAAATGACAAATATATGTAGAAACACCATGACTATCCACATTGGAAGCTTTGATGTACCCACATTTCCAGCCAGGGAAAATTATTACTTATGAGGATATTATAAATGAGAGAAGAGAATTAAAATTGAGGCAAAACCTGATTCAGTTAAGATTGGAATATGAAAACGGAATTAAAATAAATAAAAGACTTACTGGATTAAACGGCCAAGAGAACTAGCTAAAAGGAACAAAGACAAGAATGGGGAATTAGTAGGAGTAAAACACAATTAGATGAAATTCTATTGGGAGCACATGAGAAATTGATAAAGAAAATGTATAAAGTATTATTGAATGTAAATTAGAGGAATTTCGCACAAAGTGAAGGAAAAAGGCATCACATATGCATCATGTACTATAGATGAGCCATAACTATTAGAGCACTAAACAAGGAGCTGTGCATTGAACCCTCTGTGCAAATCCTTGGATTGAAAAACACATAACACAAAGTGAATAGGATTGCATTATAGGCCAGGGGTGTCAATCTCGATTTCATTGACGCATCATATGTTTGACCTTGACTGGGTGTGGCTTATAGTGGCCAGGGTGCAATGTCCAGCCCTCTGCCAGTGAAACGGAGCCCTGGAGAACTGGCCTCCCAAGCTCCATTTTCACTGGCAGAGAGCTGTCATTGCAGCAGAAACGGAGCCTGGGAGAGCTTTATTTGCTGGTGGAGGCACTGTGGGCCCCTACACTGTTTCCAGGGCAGATCAGAATCCAGAAATGGTTAGATCCAGCCCATGTGCCTAAAATGAGAATTGACATTCTTATCTTGTGAATTAATTGAATGAATCTATGACTAAAGATGTAATATACTTAATAATCCATGTAATCACAGCTGCAAGATTAGTTTATGCCCAAAAATGGAAATGTAAAGAAACTCCAGGGAGCTTAAGATAATGCAAGATGTACAGGAAAGAGGAGGCCTTAAAATGCCCAATTTGAGATTATACTACGACGCAGCTGTGTTATCAATGATCAGTGATTGGTTTAACATGACAGAATATTGAATATAGAGGGATATGATTTATTATATGGATGGCATGCATATTTATTGTATGATAAAAAGGTGGACAATGCTTTTAAGACTCATATACTAAGGAATGCTCTGTTGCGTGTCTGGAAAAAATATCAATATAAATTAAATTATAAAATACCAATATGGGCAATACCCAGACATGCGATAGAAAACATAAATGTGGAACAGAAGCAAGATGTAATTACCTATAAAGAACTTTTAGTAATGGAAGGGGGTATACTGAGTAAAATCTATTAATTTATTAAAAGAGGAACAGATAGTTCAGACATGGTTTCAGTATGGACAGTTACAAGCGAGGTGGAAAGAAGATCAGAAAATTGGTATTATGAGAACCGATGAAAATTTAGTAAAGCAAATTAAGGATCAAGGTCAAGTACATATTAAAAGGTTATACAATGCATTGATTGAAATTGACTCGGAAACGGAATTAGTTAAAGACTGTATGATAAAATGGGCACAGAATATTTGGGAGCCAATAACACTGGATATGTGGGAAAAAATTTGGGTGAGAAATGTGAAACTTACTCAAGCACAACATTTAAGAGAGAATTTTTATAAAATGGTTTATAGATGGCATTTAGATCCTAAAAAATTAGCATGTATGTACCCGAATCAAAAACCCAAATGCTGGAGATGCGGTAGTGATGATGCAACATATTTTCATATGTGGTGGACATGCAAAAAAATTAAGGCTTTTTGGATAAAAATATGGTGGACTAGAAGATTTTAAAGAAAAAGATAAGTTTTAAGCCGCAGCTGTTTTTGTTGGGTATTATTACAGATTGCACTGTTTTGGAAACTAAATTAATGTTATACTTAATAGCAGCAGCAAGATTGTTAGTGGCGCAACATTGGAAGAAAGAAGACGTACCTACTATAGAAGACTGGATATTAAAAGTATGGAATTTAGCAGAAATGGCAAAGATATCAGCTTACTTGAAAGAACATTCACAAGAAAGATACATTCGGGACTGGAGAAAATGGATCGATTATATCCAAAATAGATATGGGACTAAAAAGTTTCAAATAGCCTATGAATGAAGATCAGAAGTTAAGAAGATATGTCAAGAGATATGTTATTATTATTATTTTAGTCTGTATTAAGGGAGTTAAAGTGCTGAAGGGGGTATAAGTGTTTATAGTTTGTTAGTGTATGTTTGAATAAGATTGCCAGATATAACACCCTGTATTTTACTCTGGGAAGTCCAGGGGGGGAAGGGCGAGGGAGGGATGGGGGGGGGGGCCTATTGTTTAAAAAAAAATGTCTTTTTTGTAAAACTTTTCAATTAAAAAAAAAGAAACTCCAGGTGAAATAGAAATAATTAGGAAAATTTGGAATTGCGCAGAAATGGATAAATTGACACAAGAATTAAAAAATAAGGATGATTCTGATTACTACAAAATATGGGGAAAGTTTTACCACTGGTTGGAAATTAGGAAGGATCAAAAAATACAAAAATGATTAATGTATATATTATATACTATGTATATAAAATGTAAATATGTACTATTCTTTATATGAATCAGTGATGTAAGACAACTAGGTGTGTCAGGATGATTGCACCATGTCCATTGTTTTTAAATGTCTTTTTCTTTTTGTGTGTGTTTGTTTAATAATTAAAAAAAAGATGATTAAAGGCCTGAAGACTAAAACATAAGAAGAATGCTGTGCAGGAACTGGGTATGGCTAGTCCACAGAAAAGAAGGACTAGAGGTGAGATGATAGCAGTATTCCAGCATTTGAAAGGCTGCCTCAATGAAGAAGGGGTCAACTTACTTTCCAAAGCGTTAAGAAGACAAGACAAGGAACAGTGGATGGAAACTAATCAAGGAGAGAAGCAACCTGGAATTAAGGAGAAAGTTCTAATAGTGAGAACAGTTAACCAGGTTTCCAGGGTTGCCTTCAGAAGTTTTGGGTACTTGATCACTGGAGGTTTTAAGAAGAGACTGGACAGCCTCTTGTCTGAAATTGTATAGGGTCTCTGGCAGAGGTGGTATTCAGCAGGTTCTGACCAGTTCTGGAGAACCGGTAGTGAAAATTTTGAGTAGTTCGGAGAACCGGCAAGTACCACCTCTGACTGGCCCCGCCCCCATCTCTTCTCTGCCTCCCAAGTCTGATCGGCTGGGTCTCCTTTTGTTGCCCTGCACAGGAGATCGGAGCTGGAAATCAGGTTAGTGGGGTAGGGAGGGAATGGGGCTTTTACAGTATCCTTCCCATGCCATGCCCAACAAGCCACTCCCACAGAACCGGTAGTAAATTTTTTTGAATCCCACCACTGGTCTCCGGCTTGGGCAGGAGGTTGGACTAAAAGACCTCAAAGATCCCTTCCAGCTCTATTCTGAATTGAATTGATTTTGATCCGAGGGGTCTGGATATGTTTCTGTTGAAGGAGGAAGAAGAATAAAAAGAGCACTTGTTCATGTGGAAGAAGAATATGAAGAACGGAATTGCAGAAAATAAATAAAAGTTACTTACTGGCATTGCACCGCCAAGAGAACTAGCCAAATTCTAAAAGGGAAACAAAAGACAACAATTGATATAATATGATAACTCCCATAACTTCTCTATTCATGCCATCATTACTATCTTCCATATTGCATATAAGAATTCCTTCAGTTTCTAGATGAAAAAATGTGTAATTTCACACAAGGAGTGAAAGGAGCCAAAATAGGCATCACATATGCATCATGTACTATAGATGAGCCATAACTATTAGAGAAACTACCACTAAACAAGGAGCTGTGCATTGCCCTTCCCCCACCCTCTGTGCACAATGGGCCCCTTGTGAGGATTCAGAAAAGGTGTTCCTCACACATAACACAAAGTGAAGTAGGATTGCATTATAGGCCAGGGGTGTCAATCTCGATTTCATTGAGGGCCGCATCAGGGTTATGTTTGACCTTGACTGGGTGTGGCTGGGGTGGGTGTGGCCAGGGTGCAATGTCCTGCAGCCCTCTGCCAGTGAAAACGGAGCCCTGGAGAACTGGCCTCCCAAGCTCCATTTTCACTGGCAGAGAGCTGTAGGAGGCCATTGCAGCAGAAAACGGAGCCTGGGAGAGCTTTATTTTTGCTGGTGGAGGCACTGTGGGCCGGTCCTACACTGTTTCCAGGGCAGCCCTGTGGATCAGATCTACCTACCCGTGGGCCAGATCCAGCCCACGGGCCTTGAGTTTGACACTCCTCTTATAGGCGTTTGTGACCTGCAATTGAATGAATCTCATGTCCTCTTCTAATGTCTAGATGTAATATACTTAATAATCCATGTAATCACAGCTGCAAGATTAGTTTATGCCCAAAAATTGGAAATGTAAAGAAACTCCAGGGAGCTTAAGATAATGCAAGATGTACGGGAAAGAGGAGGCCTTAAAATGCCCAATTTGAGATTATACTACGATGCAGCTGTGTTATCAACGATCAGTGATTGGTTTAACATGACAGAATATTGAATATAGAGGGATATGATTTATTATATGGATGGCATGCATATTTATTGTATGATAAAAAGGTGGACAATGCTTTTAAGACTCATATACTAAGGACTGCTCTGTTGCGTGTCTGGAAAAAATATCAATATAAATTAAATTATAAAATACCAATATGGGCAATACCCAGACATGCGATAGAAAACATAAATGTGGAACAGAAGCAAGATGTAATTACCTATAAAGAACTTTTAGTAATGGAAGGGGGTATACTGCGAGTAAAATCTATTAACTTATTAAAAGAGGAACAGATAGTTCAGACATGGTTTCAGTATGGACAGTTACAAGCGAGGTGGAAAGAAGATCAGAAAATTGGTATTATGAGAACCGATGAAAATTTAGTAAAGCAAATTAAGGATCAAGGTCAAGCACATATTAAAAGGTTATACAATGCATTGATTGAAATTGACTCGGAAACGGAATTAGTTAAAGACTGTATGATAAAATGGGCACAGAATATTTGGGAGCCAATAACACTGGATATGTGGGAAAAAATTTGGGTGAGAAATGTGAAACTTACTCAAGCACAACATTTAAGAGAGAATTTTTATAAAATGGTTTATAGATGGCATTTAGATCCTAAAAAATTAGCATGTATGTACCCGAATCAAAAACCCAAATGCTGGAGATGCGGTAGTGATGATGCAACATATTTTCATATGTGGTGGACATGCAAAAAAATTAAGGCTTTTTGGATAAAAATATGGTGGACTAGAAGATTTTAAAGAAAAAGATAAGTTTTAAGCCGCAGCTGTTTTTGTTGGGTATTATTACAGATTGCACTGTTTTGGAAACTAAATTAATGTTATACTTAATAGCAGCAGCAAGATTGTTAGTGGCGCAACATTGGAAGAAAGAAGACGTACCTACTATAGAAGACTGGATATTAAAAGTATGGAATTTAGCAGAAATGGCAAAGATATCAGCTTACTTGAAAGAACATTCACAAGAAAGATACATTCGGGACTGGAGAAAATGGATCGATTATATCCAAAATAGATATGGGACTAAAAAGTTTCAAATAGCCTATGAATGAAGATCAGAAGTTAAGAAGATATGTCAAGAGATATGTTATTATTATTATTTTAGTCTGTATTAAGGGAGTTAAAGTGCTGAAGGGGGTATAAGTGTTTATAGTTTGTTAGTGTATGTTTGAATAAGATTGCCAGATATAACACCCTGTATTTTACTCTGGGAAGTCCCGGGGGGGAAGGGCGAGGGAGGGATGCGGGGAGGGGGGCCTATTGTTTAAAAAAATGTCTTTTTTGTAAAACTTTTCAATTAAAAAAAAGAAACTCCAGGTGAAATAGAAATAATTAGGAAAATTTGGAATTGCGCAGAAATGGATAAATTGACACAAGAATTAAAAAATAAGGATGATTCTGATTACTACAAAATATGGGGAAAGTTTTACCACTGGTTGGAAATTAGGAAGGATCAAAAAATACAAAAATGATTAATGTATATATTATATACTATGTATATAAAATGTAAATATGTACTATTCTTTATATGAATCAGTGATGTAAGACAACTAGGTGTGTCAGGATGATTGCACCATGTCCATTGTTTTTAAATGTCTTTTTCTTTTTGTGTGTGTTTGTTTAATAATTAAAAAAAAGATGATTAAAGGCCTGAAGACTAAAACATAAGAAGAATGCTGTGCAGGAACTGGGTATGGCTAGTCCACAGAAAAGAAGGACTAGAGGTGAGATGATAGCAGTATTCCAGCATTTGAAAGGCTGCCTCAATGAAGAAGGGGTCAACTTACTTTCCAAAGCGTTAAGAAGACAAGACAAGGAACAGTGGATGGAAACTAATCAAGGAGAGAAGCAACCTGGAATTAAGGAGAAAGTTCTAATAGTGAGAACAGTTAACCAGGTTTCCAAGGTTGCCTTCAGAAGTTTTGGGTACTTGATCACTGGAAGTTTTAAGAAGAGACTGGACAGCCTCTTGTCTGAAATTGTATAGGGTCTCTGGCAGAGGTGGTATTCAGCAGGTTCTGACCAGTTCTGGAGAACCGGTAGTGAAAATTTTGAGTAGTTCGGAGAACCGGCAAGTACCACCTCTGACTGGCCCCGCCCCCATCTCTTCTCTGCCTCCCAAGTCTGATCGGCTGGGTCTCCTTTTGTTGCCCTGCACAGGAGATCGGAGCTGGAAATCAGGTTAGTGGGGTAGGGAGGGAATGGGGCTTTTACAGTATCCTTCCCATGCCATGCCCAACAAGCCACTCCCACAGAACCGGTAGTAAAATTTTTTTGAATCCCACCACTGGTCTCCGGCTTGGGCAGGAGGTTGGACTAAAAGACCTCAAAGATCCCTTCCAGCTCTATTCTGAATTGAATTGATTTTGATCCGAGGGGTCTGGATATGTTTCTGTTGAAGGAGGAAGAAGAATAAAAAGAGCACTTGTTCATGTGGAAGAAGAATATGAAGAACGGAATTGCAGAAAATAAATAAAAGTTACTTACTGGCATTGCACCGCCAAGAGAACTAGCCAAATTCTAAAAGGGAAACAAAAGACAACAATTGATATAATATGATAACTCCCATAACTTCTCTATTCATGCCATCATTACTATCTTCCATATTGCATATAAGAATTCCTTCAGTTTCTAGATGAAAAAATGTGTAATTTCGCACAAGGAGTGAAAGGAGCCAAAATAGGCATCACATATGCATCATGTACTATAGATGAGCCATAACTATTAGAGAAACTACCACTAAACAAGGAGCTGTGCATTGCCCTTCCCCCACCCTCTGTGCACAATGGGCCCCTTGTGAGGATTCAGAAAAGGTGTTCCTCACACATAACACAAAGTGAAGTAGGATTGCATTATAGGCCAGGGGTGTCAATCTCGATTTCATTGAGGGCCGCATCAGGGTTATGTTTGACCTTGACTGGGTGTGGCTGGGGTGGGTGTGGCCAGGGTGCAATGTCCTGCAGCCCTCTGCCAGTGAAAACGGAGCCCTGGAGAACTGGCCTCCCAAGCTCCATTTTCACTGGCAGAGAGCTGTAGGAGGCCATTGCAGCAGAAAACGGAGCCTGGGAGAGCTTTATTTTTGCTGGTGGAGGCACTGTGGGCCGGTCCTACACTGTTTCCAGGGCAGCCCTGTGGATCAGATCTACCTACCCGTGGGCCAGATCCAGCCCACGGGCCTTGAGTTTGACACTCCTCTTATAGGCGTTTGTGACCTGCAATTGAATGAATCTCATGTCCTCTTCTAATGTCTAGATGTAATATACTTAATAATCCATGTAATCACAGCTGCAAGATTAGTTTATGCCCAAAAATTGGAAATGTAAAGAAACTCCAGGGAGCTTAAGATAATGCAAGATGTACGGGAAAGAGGAGGCCTTAAAATGCCCAATTTGAGATTATACTACGATGCAGCTGTGTTATCAACGATCAGTGATTGGTTTAACATGACAGAATATTGAATATAGAGGGATATGATTTATTATATGGATGGCATGCATATTTATTGTATGATAAAAAGGTGGACAATGCTTTTAAGACTCATATACTAAGGACTGCTCTGTTGCGTGTCTGGAAAAAATATCAATATAAATTAAATTATAAAATACCAATATGGGCAATACCCAGACATGCGATAGAAAACATAAATGTGGAACAGAAGCAAGATGTAATTACCTATAAAGAACTTTTAGTAATGGAAGGGGGTATACTGCGAGTAAAATCTATTAACTTATTAAAAGAGGAACAGATAGTTCAGACATGGTTTCAGTATGGACAGTTACAAGCGAGGTGGAAAGAAGATCAGAAAATTGGTATTATGAGAACCGATGAAAATTTAGTAAAGCAAATTAAGGATCAAGGTCAAGCACATATTAAAAGGTTATACAATGCATTGATTGAAATTGACTCGGAAACGGAATTAGTTAAAGACTGTATGATAAAATGGGCACAGAATATTTGGGAGCCAATAACACTGGATATGTGGGAAAAAATTTGGGTGAGAAATGTGAAACTTACTCAAGCACAACATTTAAGAGAGAATTTTTATAAAATGGTTTATAGATGGCATTTAGATCCTAAAAAATTAGCATGTATGTACCCGAATCAAAAACCCAAATGCTGGAGATGCGGTAGTGATGATGCAACATATTTTCATATGTGGTGGACATGCAAAAAAATTAAGGCTTTTTGGATAAAAATATGGTGGACTAGAAGATTTTAAAGAAAAAGATAAGTTTTAAGCCGCAGCTGTTTTTGTTGGGTATTATTACAGATTGCACTGTTTTGGAAACTAAATTAATGTTATACTTAATAGCAGCAGCAAGATTGTTAGTGGCGCAACATTGGAAGAAAGAAGACGTACCTACTATAGAAGACTGGATATTAAAAGTATGGAATTTAGCAGAAATGGCAAAGATATCAGCTTACTTGAAAGAACATTCACAAGAAAGATACATTCGGGACTGGAGAAAATGGATCGATTATATCCAAAATAGATATGGGACTAAAAAGTTTCAAATAGCCTATGAATGAAGATGAGAAGTTAAGAAGATATGTCAAGAGATATGTTATTATTATTATTTTAGTCTGTATTAAGGGAGTTAAAGTGCTGAAGGGGGTATAAGTGTTTATAGTTTGTTAGTGTATGTTTGAATAAGATTGCCAGATATAACACCCTGTATTTTACTCTGGGAAGTCCAGGGGGGGAAGGGCGAGGGAGGGAGGGGGTAGGGGGGGCCTATTGTTTAAAACAAATGTCTTTTTTGTAAAACTTTTCAATAAAAAAAAAGAAACTCCAGGTGAAATAGAAATAATTAGAAAATTTGGAATTGCGCAGAAATGGATAAATTGACACAAGAATTAAAAAATAAGGATGATTCTGATTACTACAAAATATGGGGAAAGTTTTACCACTGGTTGGAAATTAGGAAGGATCAAAAAATACAAAAAATGATTAATGTTTATGTATATATTATATACTATGTATATAAAATGTAAATATGTACTATTCTTTATATGAATCAGTGATGTAAGACAACTAGGTGTGTCAGGATGATTGCACCATGTCCATTGTTTTTAAATGTCTTTTTCTTTTTGTGTGTGTTTGTTTAATAATTAAAAAAAAAGATGATTAAAGGCCTGAAGACTAAAACATAAGAAGAATGCTGTGCAGGAACTGGGTATGGCTAGTCCACAGAAAAGAAGGACTAGAGGTGAGATGATAGCAGTATTCCAGCATTTGAAAGGCTGCCTCAATGAAGAAGGGGTCAACTTACTTTCCAAAGCGTTAAGAAGACAAGACAAGGAACAGTGGGTGGAAACTAATCAAGGAGAGAAGCAACCTGGAATTAAGGAGAAAGTTCTAATAGTGAGAACAGTTAACCAGGTTTCCAGGGTTGCCTTCAGAAGTTTTGGGTACTTGATCACTGGAGGTTTTAAGAAGAGACTGGACAGCCTCTTGTCTGAAATTGTATAGGGTCTCTGGCAGAGGTGGTATTCAGCAGGTTCTGACCAGTTCTGGAGAACCGGTAGTGAAAATTTTGAGTAGTTCGGAGAACCGGGCAAGTACCACCTCTGACTGGCCCCGCCCCCATCTCTTCTCTGCCTCCCAAGTCTGATCGGCTGGGTCTCCTTTTGTTGCCCTGCACAGGAGATCGGAGCTGGAAATCAGGTTAGTGGGGTAGGGAGGGAATGGGGCTTTTACAGTATCCTTCCCATGCCATGCCCAACAAGCCACTCCCACAGAACCGGTAGTAAATTTTTTTGAATCCCACCACTGGTCTCCGGCTTGGGCAGGAGGTTGGACTAAAAGACCTCAAAGATCCCTTCCAGCTCTATTCTGAATTGAATTGATTTTGATCCGAGGGGTCTGGATATGTTTCTGTTGAAGGAGGAAGAAGAATAAAAAGAGCACTTGTTCATGTGGAAGAAGAATATGAAGAACGGAATTGCAGAAAATAAATAAAAGTTACTTACTGGCATTGCACCGCCAAGAGAACTAGCCAAATTCTAAAAGGGAAACAAAAGACAACAATTGATATAATATGATAACTCCCATAACTTCTCTATTCATGCCATCATTACTATCTTCCATATTGCATATAAGAATTCCTTCAGTTTCTAGATGAAAAAATGTGTAATTTCGCACAAGGAGTGAAAGGAGCCAAAATAGGCATCACATATGCATCATGTACTATAGATGAGCCATAACTATTAGAGAAACTACCACTAAACAAGGAGCTGTGCATTGCCCTTCCCCCACCCTCTGTGCACAATGGGCCCCTTGTGAGGATTCAGAAAAGGTGTTCCTCACACATAACACAAAGTGAAGTAGGATTGCATTATAGGCCAGGGGTGTCAATCTCGATTTCATTGAGGGCCGCATCAGGGTTATGTTTGACCTTGACTGGGTGTGGCTGGGGTGGGTGTGGCCAGGGTGCAATGTCCTGCAGCCCTCTGCCAGTGAAAACGGAGCCCTGGAGAACTGGCCTCCCAAGCTCCATTTTCACTGGCAGAGAGCTGTAGGAGGCCATTGCAGCAGAAAACGGAGCCTGGGAGAGCTTTATTTTTGCTGGTGGAGGCACTGTGGGCCGGTCCTACACTGTTTCCAGGGCAGCCCTGTGGATCAGATCTACCTACCCGTGGGCCAGATCCAGCCCACGGGCCTTGAGTTTGACACTCCTCTTATAGGCGTTTGTGACCTGCAATTGAATGAATCTCATGTCCTCTTCTAATGTCTAATAGAATTTACCTCAAATTCTAAATTTTTGCTAGGAAAAAAAGACCCAAAAGGGATGTAGACCATATAATGTCCTAATGCATTTCTTCATGCTATGGAAATAATGGAATTCCCTTGAGGGCGGGGGGAGAGAAAAAATCCTGAGTCTAGAAATCTACAGGGGATATTCACAGGGAAAATGATATGAAAAATGAAGCGAAGGGCTTCAATACAACAACTAGCTTGAAAACCTGGCTGGGTTTTCCCCTCCTTCCCCGTGAGTCTAGTGAATGAGGCAGGAATCGCTCATAGGTTCTCTCCCATGCTTTTTCCAGTGCTTAAAACACATTTTTATCATTCCCATCAACATTTCTTACAATATCCAAATTCCTTCCAGAGTTGCTACAGGTGTATTTGGAGAAGCTTCAGGAGTGAGTTCCAAAAGGGTGGATCTGGTTACGTACAGGAACAACAACAAAGAAGATATAAAGAAAATGAGAGCTATTAAATGCATATTAACTTACCGACAACATGCCTGACACTGCTCCAGGTGGTTTGTTGCTACCTGGGTTCTGCAAGGTGAGAAAAAAAATTCTGGCTTATGAATATCTAAACAAGCAACCTCAGAGAACACTAAGGACCCATCATGCCAACCCTACAAATATTCTCCTTTATTGGATATCTTTGTAAGTCTGTTGTGCAGCTATAAGAAGATCCTTTAGTGAATTAGGCAAGAATAACTCTGAGCTTCTCTCTCATGTTTTCTCTTTCCAGAGCTTAAAACGTGTTTTTCCAACCTCCTTATCTGCCTAATGCTCCAAGGTCATGTCTAAAGCTCCCTACAAATTCAACCCTTCAACATTCCTTACAGTATCCAACCCCTATTACAATTCCTCCTGGAATATCGAGAGATATTTCAGAGGGACTGAGTCTCAAGAGGTGGTTTTCATTATGTAGAGAAAGAATAATGCTGAAAATATAATGAAAATGAGACACTTCAAATACGTATTGACTTATCCCCCCAAAACCGAGCAATCCACCTCCGGATTGGCCATTCTGTAAGAAGGAGGGGAAAAAAAGTCATCTTGGATTATGGATCCATTTGAAACTATGTCGTTGTAGTTTATGTATTTGGTATGTGTGTGAGCCTGCATCTCTGCTGTTTATTCAAGTAAAATGGAGCCCTTCTGGAAGGTAATTGTATTTCAAAAGACAGTGACAGAAGAAAAAAATACAAACTTCTAATTATATCCATGTGTCATCACTTCTATGCAACCTATATTGACATATGACTACCTATCATATTAAAAGAAAGAGATAGTGGTGGAATTCAGCCAGTTTCCACCATTTCGGGAGAACCATTTGTTAACTTTCTGAGCAGTTTGGCAAACCAGTTGTTGGAAGAAATCTCCTTCCAACAGCCTTTTGTTTTTTCCCCACTTTACAGGGCTAATTGTGTCAGGAAGGCAAGAAGGAAACATTCTGGTGTGTTTCTAGCCTAATCCTGTGTATCTTTTTTTCAGAAACTGCGTCTCAGGTTAAGCCTTGTTACATTGTATCAGCAGTTGGTGCTTGGCAGTATACCCAGACTAGCTGGAGCCATTTCTCTGGAAGGTTTGATTTTCTTAAAGGGGAAGGGTTATTTTAAGCTTTTTACACTGCTTTAGTGGTTCCTGGCACTGTCCTTTTTGGGTGTACTTCCAAGAGGCAGGATGCAAGTTTGGCACTGTTTGATTTTTTACTGCCTTTCTGGGGGTATGTGATCTTTCCTTAAATCTGATTGAATTCCTTAGGATATCTTGTGAGGTGAGTGAGACCAGCTGGTATCTTTAAGTGGTGCAAATGGATCTAGGTGGTGCAAATGGATCTAAGGATTGCATCTCCTGGGTGACAAAGGTTGCTTTGTCAGTTCACTGAGCACAGAAGTCTCTTGTCTATGGGGATTCTTCAGGCATCCAGGTCATGGCTGTCCCAAAGGTGCTTTTTTCAAGAGGTAACTGGACTTTCTTGGTTTCCAGAATGTTCAGTTGCCTCTTGAAAAAGCAGTTTTGGTGCTTTTGCATTGCTTTGGAATGGCCAAGGCACATTTGGAATGGCCAAGGCTCAGTGAACTCATTGATAGTAAGATTTTAAAAAATAGGAGATAGGGGTTTAGATCCTTCAATTCGTTTTAGTTTTCTCTTGTGATAATAAGGCTTAGTAACATGGCACCAGGCCTGAAGCTTATTTAGATATCTGTGGCATGTACTAATTTTATTGTGATCCTGACAAGCTTGGGAAGCTTGAATCTGGGTCCCCTAGATACTTGGTTAATTTGTCTCTTTTGCTCAGAATTTTGTAGCCCAAGTATGCCCACCTACTTTAAATGAGAGAGCTTAAATGACCTCTCCGCTAAAGGGTTTCACTTTATGAGTTGGTTGCTGATAGTTATCATTGCATTTTAACTATTTTAATTCCTCAAAATGCTCTGGCACCCTGCCTGATTTGTAACTCCAGCTTGCAGGTATTGCTGATGAAAAGCAAGGTATTCAGAAAGAATGGTTTAGGTTTCTGTGATGTCTGTGGCTATCATTGATCTTCAGTGTGTATTCTCCTATTTCTAATCTAACGATTGGTATTTAGGACAGCTTTTTGCAAGCAAAGAAACTTTTTGTATTTTTGTACAGGTAATCCTTGACTTACAACAGTTCATTTAGTGACCATTCAAAGTTACAATGGCACTGAAAAAAGTGACTTATGACCATTTTTCATACTTACAACCATTGCAGCGTCCCCACGGTCACAAGAGGCGAGGCAAGGAGAAGCATCTCTCGATGTGAATGATGTTGAGTTGGCCATGCCTACCAAGTCACATGACCACCAAGCCACATCCACCAAGACACGCTCACAGAACCAGTTGTTAAAAAAATTGAATCCCACCCCTGATTATGAATGCTTTTGAAACTACATTGTCACAGTTCACTTTTTGACACAGGTATGAACCTGGGCCTCTGTACTTTAATGAGATAAAATGGGGCTCTTTGGAAGCTAAGTGTGGTTCAACATACAGTGGCATAAGTAGGAATGGGAGCTTTGAATTATTAGCCATGTGTCATCAGTGCTCTGCAACCCACATCAAGAACTCCCTGTATTATTAAAACAAAATGGGCTTGGTATGTATAAGAAGATACATTTGGAAAGAGTGTGATGGCTCTCTGTTCCTGGCTGTCTACAAGTTTATCCCTTCAACATTCTTTACAATATCCAAATTGGAATTCACATATGGGAAATGAGGAAGAAATTATGAGTTTGCAGATCCATAGACACTGTACATTCACAGATCAAATGGTATGATATGTGAAAAAAGGGTGCAGGGCTTTGATACACCAAGTAGATAGAAAACCTGGCTGGGGTTTCTCTTCCCTCCCTGTAACTCTCCAGTCAACAAGGCAAGAAGAACTTCCAGCTTCTCTCTCATGTTTTCTTTGCTTCCAGATCTTAAAACATTTTTTCATTCTGCAAAAACCCCGTGTACCTGGTTTCTCCAAGGTCATGATGACAGCTCTCTACAAATTCATCCTTTCAACATTCCTTACAATATCCAAATTCCTACTAGAATTGCTCCTGGAATATCAGGAGATGTTTCAGGGAATTGAGTCTCAAAAGAACGTCTATGGTTACATAAAGGAAATGGGAGACATTAAATCCATATTGACTTACTCCTAACACGCCACTAAGAAGACCACCTCCACTGCCACCCTGCAAGAAGGAGAAAATAACACTATCATGAATTATGAATGCTTTTGAAACTACATTGTCCCAGTTCACGTTTTGACACAGGTAAGAACTTGGGCCTCTGTACTTTAATGAAATAAAATATAAAAGTGGTGCTTGTTCAGATATAAGAAGAATATGAAAGAAAGAAATGGCAGAAACTAAAGAAAGCTACTTGACATATTTGCAGGTTTATTACCACCAAGGCCCTAAAGGGAAACAAAAGGGAACGATAATAACACCCATGACATCTCCAACCATGGCATCACACATGTTCAGTATCTCATATATGAATTCATTCATTCTTCTGTTAACTTACATGTGTTGTTTTAACACAGCATGGACTGATAGGGACCCAAAAAAATTTGCATCTGTAATAAATTGTTTTGAAAGGGTTTTTCTTCTTCTTCTTCTTCCTGTTTTCAATACCATTCCACATACTCACACCAACAATACAAATGGATCCTTTTTTTGTGATTCCCTCACAGTTATGGGGGTGATGATAAAGTAATTGCAACCATTTCTCATATGATCATTGGTTGGTCAAAAAGAGTAAAGTTAAAGTAAGATAGTAAGGACAGTCATGGAACATCCTCATAGTGGAGAGATGCTTTCTGATTCACTATTACCTAGTCCTCTCTCTCTGCCAACTCCATCTCCACCTCTTTCTACTCCAAGTGAATCAGAAAATTAAAAGTTATAGAACAGATTTCTCTGTCCATTGGGATCTCCTTGACATGATTTGCAGCTATGGGAAGTAAAACGGCCCTTCAATCCTAATGCATGATACAATATAGACCTCATGCAAGGACAATACTGAAATTCCCCTGGGAGAAATAAAAAAGAAATTAGGAGGAGATGCAAAAATGCAGATCAAATGTCATGATGTCTGAAAATATGGTGAATATTTGATATACCAAGTAGCTAGAAAACCTGAATGGGTTTTTCCTGCCCTCTCTTTGATTCTCTAGTGAGTGAGGAAAGAAGAACTCTTAGCTTCTCTCTCATGCCTTTTCTGCTTCCAGGTCTTAAAACATTTTTTTTTCTCATTTTGCAAAAACCCCTTCTGCCTAATTTCTCCAAGGTCATGTTGACGGCTCCCTACAAATTCATTCTTTCAACATTCCTTACAATATCCAAATTCCTACTAGAATTGCTCCTGGAATATCAGGAGATGTTTCAGGGAATTGAGTCTCAAAAGAACGTCTATGGTTACATAAAGGAAATGGGAGACATTAAATCCATATTGACTTACTCCTAACACGCCACTAAGAAGACCACCTCCACCGCCACCCTGCAAGAAGGAGAAAATAAGAGCATCATGGATTATGAATGCTTTTGAAACTACATTGTCCCAGTTCACGTTTTGACACAGGTATGAACCTGGGCCTCTGTACTTTAATGAAATAAAATATAAAAGTGGTGCTTGTTCAGATATAAGAAGAATATGAAAGAAAGAAATGGCAGAAACTAAAAAAAGCTACTTGCCATATTTGCAGGGTTCTTGCCAGCAAGGCCCTAAAGGGAAACAAAAGGGAACGATAATAACACCCATGACATCTCCAACCATGGCATCACATATGTTCAGTATCTCATATATGAATTCATTCATTCTTCTGTTAACTTACATGTGTTATTTTAACACAGCATTGACTGATGGGGACCCGAAAAAATTTGCATCTGTAATAAATTGTTTTGAAAGGGTTTTTCTTCTTCTTCTTCTTCTTCTTCTTCTTCTTCTTCTTCTTCTTCTTCTTCTTCTTCTTCTTCTTCTTCTTCTTCCTGTTTTCAATACCATTCCACATACTCACAACAACAATACAAATGGATCCCTTTTTTGTGATTCCCTCACAGTTATGGGGGTGATGATAAAGTAATTGCAACCAATTCTCATATGATCATTGGTTGGTCAAAAAGAGTAAAGTTAAAGTAAGATAGTAAGGACAGTCATGGAACATCCTCATAGTGGAGAGATGCTTTCTGATTCACTGTTACCTAGTCCTCTCTCTCTGCCAACTCCATCTCCACCTGTTTCTACTCCAAGTGAATCAGAAAATTAAAAGTTATAGAACAGATTTCTCTGTCCATTGGGATCTCCTTGACATGATTTGGAGCTATGGGAAATAAAAGGGGCCTTCTGTTATGTATGTAGGTTTGAATGTTATTGGTTTATTTGAACTGTTCTTGTAAAATGTTAAATGGTATTGGTTTAAATAGTGCAGGAAGAAACCCTGCACTCCCATTGGCTGGCAACTACGGCTGCAAGCTATAAAAGGCAGCCGTAGCCCAGCCAACTCAGGTCCATTCAAGCTGTAGTCACTTAATAAACTCTTTGCTGGAACTCCTCGCGTCTGACTCTTCATGCAAACTTAACACTGGCGACGAGGATGGGATTTCCCTGAAGAGAAGACGACGCGAAGAACAAGCAACAGAGCGAGATGGCTGCGCTGAACACCCCCCCAGCCCCGTTCGATCCGGCGGCGGAAGACTGGGAATCGTATGCGGATCGCTTCCAGATGTACCTGGAAGGAAACAACCTCGCCGACATTCCCGAGAGACGGAAGAGGGCGGTATTTCTCACGCACTGCGGTCCGATAGTCTTCAAGATGGTGAAGGCGTTAATGGGAGCTGCAGAACTGAAGGTAATGGAATGGCCTGATTTGGAGAAGCTTTTAAGAGCCCATTACGCCCCACAAGTATCGTGCCTCATTAAGAGACACGAATTTTACCATCGGGATCAAGGGGAAAGCGAGAATGTTAATGACTTCGTGGCAAGTTTAAGGGACATTGGGGGTGCTTGTGACTTTACCAACTTAGAAGAGGCCATGCGTGATCAGTTTGTTTTAGGCCTCAAAGATAAGGTCTTACAAAGCAAACTGTTAATGAAACCTAAGATCATGTTTAAAGAGGCCATTGAAGAAGCTGTTTCAGCGGAAGCCACCAAGTCCTCAGCAGTGGCCATGAAAAAGATTAACAAGGCCTCAAGCCAGGCCTCAAGCCATTCTGATGTGGAAAAATCCAGAACAGCCCATTGTGAACAAATAGACTCTGATTCAGATTGCCATGAGGTGGAGGAAGGGATTTTTAGACTCAGAATGGAGAAGAAAAGGAAAGACCCTGGGAGAAAGAGGCAAGAATATTATTGCAGAGGCTGGGGGGCACCTCCGCACTGAATGCAAGTTCTGAGATACCATCTGCCTATGTTGTGAGAAAAGGGGTCACCTAGCCAGAGTCTGCAAATCATCCAGAACTCCACCTAGTAGGAAGAAATTTCCTGAAAAGGATTTTAAGCCCAACAACTTCATTGAAAAGATGGGGCGCAATTCAGAAGCAAATGGGAAGAATGAAACTCATCAAACAATCACCATTGGTCATTCTTCACCCTTGAGAAGCAGAAAAGTACACGTGAAGGTGTTCATTGAAGGAAGGCCTTGCCAAATGGAAGTGGACTCAGGCTCTTATTTATCTATGGTGTCATGGGACACTATTCACAGGCTACTTCCCAACATTCAGAAAAAACATTTCCAGAAGCAAGCACTGACTCTTAAAGACTACCAAGGGAACAAGATTCCAGTAGTTGGAGCAAGAGATTTCAACATGCAGTTTAAAGGCCACACCAAACATTTGCCTCTGACCATCGTGGACAAGGATTGCCCAAGCTTGCTGGGACTTGAGTGGTTGAAGCCACTAGGCATCGAGGTGACTGGCATCAATCAAGTGAGCAACTCTGAATGAGATGAGGCCTTGAAGTCTGAGTTTCCAGAGGTCTTCAGCGAAGGACTGGGCAAGTATATAGGGACCCCTATCACTTTCAACCTAGATCCCAAGGTGCCCCCAATTCGTTTAAAGCCCAGGAGGGTTCCATTTGCTTTAAAGGAAAAAATTGATGCACAATTAGATAAATTAATTGCTCAAGGGGTTTTAGAGCCCACTGATCATTCCAGATGGGAAACACCCATAGTCACACCAGTCAAGGCTGATGGGTCAGTAAGAATCTGTGGAGACTATAAGGGGACACTGAACCATGCGCTGCAGCAGCGCATACCCAGTACCAGTTGTGCATCATCTGCTACATTCACTTGGCAGGGGTACAGTCTTTGCCAAATTGGACTTGGCCCAGGCATATCAACAACTAACAGTTGATGATGCCACTGCAGTGGCCCAAACAATTGTGACTCACAGAGGTGCCTTCAAATGTAAAAGGTTACAATTTGGAGTAAGCGTGGCACCTGGCATTTTTCAAAGTCTTATGGAAAGAATGCTGCAAGGACTGCCAGGGGTAGTTCCTTACTTTGATGATGTGTTAATCTCTGCTGAAAATGACACTCAACTTCAAGAAAGACTCAGAGAAGTCCTTACCAGATTCAGAAAAGCGGGGTTGAAAGTCAAGGAAGACAAATGCACACTTAAAACAGACAGGGTTGAGTTCCTGGGCTACATGATTGACAAGCATGGCATTCACCCTACTGATGCCAAGGTTAAAGCAATCAAAGAAGCCCCTAAACCTAAATGCAAAACAGATTTGCAAGCCTTCCTTGGACTCATTAACTTTTATCACATGTTTCTACCTCAAAAGGCATCCATTGCTGAACCTTTGCACGTTTGCTTGATAAAAAGCTGTTTGGATCTGGGGAGGAAGGAACAATCAGCATTTAACAGTATTAAGAGACTAATCACATCTGATGCTGTATTGATACAATTCTCTGAGAATTTGCCTGTTGTACTGACTTGTGATGCATCCCTTTTTGGAATGGGGGTTTGAGTCACAGGCTTCCCAGTGGAAGGGAAGCCCCTATTGCATTTTACTCTCACACTTTGACCAAAGCAGAGAGGAATTATAGCCAACTAGACAAGGAGGCATTGGCAGTTGTTGCAGCTGTCAAGTAATTTCATCAATATCTGTATGGCAGGTCATTTACCATTGTTACAGATCACAAACCTTTAGTAGGCATTGTGGCAGGAGACAAACCTACACCTACTATCCTGTCACCAAGACTGCTGAGGTGGACTGAATTTCTTGCAGCCTATTCATACAAACTGATTCACAGGCCTGGCAAGGACATTGGACATGCTGATGCACTGAGTCGTTGCCCACTGCCTTGCCACAAGGTGGACTTTGAACCTGAAACACACACTTTTTTCCTAGAGACTGTTGCTAAGCTTCCAGTTACTGCTGCTGAGATTGCCAGAGAGACTGCCAAAGACACTGTGTTGGCCCCTGTTATAGGCTGGATTAAGAAAGGTTGGCCTCTTCAAGATCTACCTCACCTTGCCCAACCTTTTAAGTCCAGACAAACTGAATTATCTGTATGAAGAGGATGTATTTTGTGGGGTAACAGGGTGGTTATTCCTGCAAAACTGCAAAGAGAGCTTTTGGAAATGTTACATGAGGGTCATCCTGGTATTGTAAGGATGAAGGGATTGGCCAGGAGTTATGTATGGTGGCCAGGTATTGACAAAATGGTTGAAAACTGGGTTGCATCTTGTCCCAATTGCCAGGTAGTCAGGCCTGCCCCACCTCACACCCCCACACAGGAATGGGAATGTCCTAGGGGCCCGTGGTCTAGGATCCACATTGATTTCGCAGGCCCTACTAGAGGGCACACTTTTCTGGTTATAGTAGATGCATATTCCAAATGGCTCGAGGTAATTCCCATGACATCCACCACAACTGATGCTGTCATCAAGCAGCTCAGAAAACTGTTTGTAACCCATGGGTTACCAGATGTCCTTGTCTCTGACAATGGACCTCAATTCACATCTAACATTTTTGAATCCTTTCTAGCACAACAGGGTATCAGACATGCCCTCACTGCCCCTGGGCACCCTTCAGCTAATGGCCAGGCTGAATGCATAGTACGCTTTACCAAAGAGAAGCTTCAGCAACTGGGTCCTTGGGACATCACTGAGAAGCTTGAAAAACTTCTTAGTGTTCAGCACATCACTCCTAACCCATCAACTAACTTATCCCCAGCAGAGTTCTTGATGGGTAGGAAACTTAGGTCTTCCCTTGACCGCCTTCATCCCACTTACGCACCCAACGCACCACTGGATTCCACTTCCAAAGTTCGTACTTTCAGTGTGGGTGATTCTGTATATGCTAAGAACCCTATAGGTGAACCTCTGTGGATTCCTGCTGAAATAACTCACATCACTGGCCCTCGTTCTTACAGGGTACAAACAGAGGATGGACTCCTCTGGAGCAGGCACATTGACCAACTTAGATCCAGGTTCCCTCAGGAACATTGCCCCTGTCTCTCTCTGGGTCCCTCACCTGAGGTCACTTCTAGGGGGGAAGGGGAGGAACAGGAGGAAAATCAGCAAGCAAGAATCAACCCCATGTGTAACGAGCCATTACGACAGGAACCATCCCAAACCCTGTCACAATGCCAAGATCCATCCTTAGAAGTGGAAGGTTGCACATCACTACCTGACTTGGGTGCTGACATTGGAATGGAGATGGGTTGGGAGGAGAGACCAGATTCTAACAGTCTAACAGGGTCTCCTTTCACAGGAAGTCCCAACAGGGAAATGTCAGCAGACACATTTCCCTCTCACTGGGTGAGAACGTTAAAACTTCTGAACCACGAAGGTCTCAATGTACACGTAAGAGCCCCACCTATTTAAAGGAATACATTAGATAGGTTGGGGTTTGGTATGGACTGAACCTACTGGGGAGGGGTGTTATGTATGTAGGTTTGAATGTTATTGGTTTATTTGAACTGTTCTTGTAAAATGTTAAATGGTATTGGTTTAAATAGTGCGGGAAGAAACCCTGCACTCCCATTGGCTGGCAACTACGGCTGCAGGCTATAAGAGGCAGCCGTAGCCCAGCCAACTTGGGTCCATTCGAGCTGTAGTCACTGAATAAACTCTTTGCTGGAACTCTTCGCGTCTGACTCTTCATGCAAACCTAACACCTTCAATCTTAATGCATGATTCCATATAGACCTCATGCAAGGACAATAGTGAAATTCCCCTGGGAGAAAAAAAAGGGAATTATGAGGAGATGCAAAAATGCAGATCAAATGTCATGATGTGCGAAAATATGCTGAATATTTGATATACCAAGTAGCTAGAAAACCTGACTGGGTTTTTCCTGCCCTCTCCTTGAGTCTCTAGTGAGTGAGCAAAGAAGAACTCTTAGCTTCTCTCTCATGCTTTTTCTGCTTCCAGGTCTTAAAATGTGTTTTTTTTTTTCATTTTGCAAAAATCCCCCCTGCCTGGTTTCTCCAAGATCATATGCATGGCTGTCTACAAATTCATTCTTTTCAACATTCCTTACAATATCCAAATTCCTACTAGAATTGCTCCTGGAATATCAGGAGATGTTTCAGGGAATTGAGTATCAAAAGAACATCTATGGTTACATAAAGGAAATGGGAGACATTAAATCCATATTGACTTACTCCTAACATATCACCAAGAGCACCAAGTGGACTTCCTGATGGGCCACCCTGCAGGAAGAAGAAAATAAGACCATCATGAATTATGAATGCTTTTGAAACTACATTGTCCCAGTTCACGTTTTGACACAGGTACAAACCTGTGCCTCTCTACTTTAATGAAATAAAATATAAAAGTGGTGCTTGTTCAGATATAAGAAGAATATGAAAGAAAAAAATGGCAGAAACTAAGAAAAGCTACTTGACATATTTGCAGGTTTATTACCACCAAGGCCCTAAAGGGAAACAAAAGGGAACGATAATAACACCCATGACATCTCCAACCATGGCATCACACATGTTCAGTATCTCATATATGAATTCATTCATTCTTCTGTTAACTTACATGTGTTGTTTTAACACAGCATGGACTGATGGGGACTCGAAAAAATTTGCATCTGTACTAAATTGTTTTGAAAGGGTTTTTTCTTCTTCTTCTTCTTCCTTTTTTCAATACCATTCCACATACTCACATCAACAATACAAATGGATCCTTTTTTTGTGATTCCCTCACAGTTATGGGGGTGATGATAAAGTAATTGCAACCATTTCTCATATGATCATTGGTTGGTCAAAAAGAGTAAAGTTAAAGTAAGATAGTAAGGACAGTCCTGGAACATCCTCAAAGTGGAGAGATGCTTTCTGATTCACTGTTACCTAGTCCTCTCTCTCTGCCAACTCCATCTCCACCTCTTTCCAAGTGAATCAGAAAATTAAAAGTTATAGAACAGATTTCTCTGTCCATTGGGATCTCCTTGACATGATTTGCAGCTATGGGAAGTAAAACGGCCCTTCAATCCTAATGCATGATACAATATAGACCTCATGCAAGGACAATACTGAAATTCCCCTGGGAGAAATAAAAAAGAAATTAGGAGGAGATGCAAAAATGCAGATCAAATGTCATGATGTCTGAAAATATGGTGAATATTTGATATACCAAGTAGCTAGAAAACCTGACTGGGTTTTTCCTGCCCTCTCCTTGAGTCTCTAGTGAGTGAGGAAAGAAGAACTCTTAGCTTCTCTCTCATGCCTTTTCTGCTTCCAGGTCTTAAAATGTGTTTTTTTTTTTTCATTTTGCAAAAATCCCCTCTGGTTTCTCCAAAATCATATGCATGGCTGTCTACAAATTTATTCTTTCAACAATCCTTACAATATCCAAATTCCTACTAGAATTGCTCCTGGAATATCAGGAGATGTTTCAGGGAATTGAGTCTCAAAAGAATATCTATGGTTACATAAAGGAAATGGGAGACATTAAATCCATATTGACTTACTCCTAACACGCCACTAAGAAGACCACCTCCACTGCCACCCAGTTCACATTTTGACACAGGTAAGAACTTGGGCCTCTGTACTTTAATGAAATAAAATGGGGCTCTTTGGAAGCTAAGTGTGGTTCAAAATGCAGTGGCATAAGCAGGAATGGGAACTTCTAATTGTTAGCCATGTGTCTTGACACAGGTATGAACCTTTTTCACGCTTACGACCATTTCAGCATCCCCATGGTCACCAGAGGCCGGGGCAAGGTGAAGCGCCCCTCAACATGAGTGCCATCCAGTTGGCCACACCACCCAGTCACATGGCCACCCAGCCGCACCTACCTAGCTGGATATTAGGGCAGAGAACCAATTGTTAAATTATTTAAATCCTCCACTGCAAAGAGGGGTCCTGAAATCTACAGGAGATATGATTGCATGGGGTATGATGTATGAAAATGAGGTTCAACCCTGTGCTCCAGGAAGACAAGGAGCTGATACATCATTATTATTATTATTATTTATTGGACTTGTATGCCGCCCCCTCTCCGAAAGGACTCGGGGCGGCTCGCAACTAAAACAAACAGTAAATTAATTACTTAAAACACTATTAAACATTACAAGCCCAATTAATATAAAATCCCAATACTATTATAAAATTTAAAAATTTAACCCCCCCCCAGAGGTCAGCCCACCCCAGCCTGCTCAAATAGCCATGAAGGTGCAAAAATGATGTTACACCTAATTTCATAATCACCTAAATAATAATGCTACTTCCTTACAGACACAAGTCACTGCAGCAAAGAAACATCATTGTTCCAATGTCATCATTTGTCATATTCCCCATGTGCACATCCATGGTTGAGATCTAAATCCCCCCCTCCCACTTAGCTGCTCAGTCTCAGGAGGAATTTTCACCCCAATGTGGCACTAGATCTATTTTAAGGGATTTGTTTGCTTGCTTGCTTGCTTGCTTGCTTGCTTGCTTGCTTATATATTTGATTTATTTGGCACCCATCTTGCTCACAACATTACAAGCAATTAAGTCATAGAAGCTAAATAGTTCTAAAAACAATAAAAATAGAATTACACTCAAAAGTAAAGTTACAATTAAAAGATGAGGAGGAAGCAGGATGTGTGAGGGAATGGGGGATTTTCTTTTAATTCATCAACCATCTCCAGTCAGTTTCTCCCCCATTGGGAATATCTGTAGGCCGATCCCATTGGGGTGAGACAGCTCATCAGTTAACCTGGACCCATGCCATGCAGGATTTTAAAGGCAATAACCAACTCCTTGAATTGCACTAGAAAAGGTCCAGACTTGTCTATCCTGCAGTGAGGAATTTATCTCTTGAACCCACCTAACAAGTCATTGCCCAGGTGGCTTTCACCAACCAGGGACAGTCAATGATCTAATTGAAAAGTGACTGCACTGATAACCTGTCCATTTCATTGGGTCCAACAGGATCAAACTGTTCCCAGATAACTGATCAAGACCTTCCCCTGGGCATCTCACATGGGCTTGCACCATGCTTGGGCTCCAACTAGGAACAAATGTAATCAACGTTGTTCATCAGGTGAGATTATGCTTTGGGGACTTTAGAGATGCTTTTGGTGTAGGTGGAAAAACGAAAAAATGGGTCCTTGTTCAGATGGAAGAATATTCAGAATAGCGCAAAATAAAACAAAAGCTACTTACTGGCATTCCACCTCCACCAGTACCACCACCCATGAGCTAAAAAGGAAACAAAAGGAAACTATTGTCATAACTTCTCCAACCACATCATCACTGCCATCTGTAGTGCAATATATATTATTGTCTAGATATAATATGCGTTCTTTCACGCAACATTCAGTAATAGGGACCAAAGAGATGCATATATATTAAATGTTTTGAGAGAGAAAAAAATATTTCCCTTTTCAATATTGTTCCATATTCTCACAACCACAATATGGAACACTATTTTGGGTGACTCTTTTTTTATCACAGTCATTAAGCAAAACTTTCCCCCGCTGACTTTGCTTGTTGCAGGCTGGCTGGGAAAGTTGCAAGTCATGATCACATGACCATGGGACACAGCAGCCATGATAAATGTGAGCCAGTTACCGAGCAGCTAAATCACAATCACTTGACTAATGGATGGTGTGATGGTCATAACTTTGAGGACAGGTCACACTGAGAAAGCTAAGGCAAAGGATAGGATGCCAATCTGAATTCAGAACCAGGGATACAGTTGAATTCTCAGTGATTAAATGATTTACTCAAAGCACTCTGCCTTATTTTTGAATCCCTTCATGAAGAAATGATTTAGTTAAAGCATGAGGACATGCTCAACAACATGCTTATTCATTTCACCTGCACCCCAACTGAAAGGCTATTACAACCCACAAAATTTAGCCTTACCCATTGTTCAGAAAGTGAAAAAGTCAAAGCAAAGACTAAAAGGAGATACATCTTGTTGCTCTTCAGTTCTTCTGGTCCTTGATATTCTCCTAAGTGGCCTTACTCAGCTTCACCACCACATTTTAATACCTCAATCTTCAGGCTTCATTTCCCAAACTCAATACCTCTATTGTTTCTTGATTTACAAGGAAATGTTCAGTTTCCATTGCATCATGCACAATTGTTCCATCATCCATGTTCAAATTGAAGCTAAAAGGCAGAGATTGTGTGATGTTTTAACATCATGGAAGAACTACAGAAATGGGCCTCTTTCTCTAAGGTCTACCAGAGTTGAGTCTCATAAATCCAGATGACCATTTAAATGGCAGCACAGAATTAACAACAAAACAACAGAATTGACCTTGGAAATCTTCTACCCCAGTTCCCTGTTCAAGCAGGAGACCCCATACCAATTCAGAACTGGAATTGTTCCCGGGATTGTCCAATCTTAAAACCAGATCTTGTATCCTACAATTTATGTAGGCATCTCTTTGGAATCTTCTTGCTGATGGCAACATAAACAGGGAAATCTCTCTGTTTTTTTCAGCTGACATCTGAAAAAAAAGCCTCTTTCCTTATCCATTTGCAGGATAACATTTGCTCCTGCAGAAATTCTTCTTCCATACTCCTTTTTTAAAAAAAAAACCTTCCTCTTAATTTTTGCACAGATAATATTCAACAGTTTGTTTAGATTGGTAGTCTAACTTGTTGACTTTCCTTTCTTAATTATTTTATCTGTTAGATTTAGGTCTGTTTTTTTCTCCAAGATGAGATATCTAACCGATCTTCCTATTATTTTTCCACACAAAATTGGGCTGAGAGAGTGACTCAGCCAAAGTCCAGATAGAAACTACATGGTTAAAAGTGCTCCATAACATGTATCTGTCTGATCCTAGTGCAACATTGAACACCTCACCCTGTTATTTTTATTTATTTTATTCCCCATTTTTATTGGACCTTGAGGGTAGTTCTGGTTCGGAGGAGAATGATATAAAAAATAATTAACTAGCATGGAATCATGGCTGATCATCTCAATTAAATGTTTTGCTCCGATGAGATGACTCAGTTTATGCCTAGAAAGCATCAGAGAGGGAGCAGCTAATTCAAGCGGTAAATTCAGTGCAAAAAATAAATTAACATGCCAAGCATATCTAATCTCTCCATCTGTATTTTCTGGCTAGGAATCTAGAGGAAAATGTTCCCTCAAAGTTGTCTACAGAAGATGATAAGAATAAGAATAGTTACATCATAACTACATTCATCCTACATCAGATTCTTCAGGCATATGGTGGCCAGATATTATTCCACTGGATGTAAACCTCTACTAAGAATTGCACCCATGCACAATTGTATGTTAGACAACTATCTACAGGTAAGCTTCAACTTACAGCAATTCATTTAGTAACCATTTGAAGCTACAACAGCAGTGAAAAACTGACTTATGACCATTTTTCACACCTATGACTATTGCAGTATCCCCATGGTCACATGAGCAAATTTAGATGGTCATGGGATCCCCTTTTGTGACCTTCTGACAAGCCAAGTCAATAGGGAAGCCAGTTTCACTTAACAACCAGGTTATCAGCTTAACAATGGCAGTGTGTCAACTCATAAAATATTTCTATGATCTTTTTAGAGTTGCCAACAGAAAGGGAGGTAGGAAAGAGGTTTGAAAGAGCAGTGTGGCAGCTTGGAAATCAAAAGTGCATTCCATACATAGTTTTTCAGGGATAGTAACTAGGTGACTGAAGTTACTGCCATGCAAAAATCTGCCTGGAGAACATGATTGATGACTCTTGGCTATGGATGTGTTTCATTGGAGAATATGAATTATGACACACTCAGGAGGTTGGGGGAAAACCAGGGTCAAGGGTGACAATGAATTGTGTGTTTCAGAGTCAGCTATACCCAGGCAATGCCAGACAGTTTTACTCCCAATAAATCCTTTTGAAGTTTTGGAGTTTGGCTCGAGAATCATGATTTAATTGGGGGTAATTGCTGGAATGCTGACACAGTGATTCACTTAACAACTGTGGCAAGGAAGGTCATAAAAATGAGGCAAAGCTCACTTAACAAACATCTCACTTAGCAACAGAAATTTGGGGCTCAGTTGTGGTCGTAAGGCAAGAACTACCTGTATAGTCCATTTTAGGAGCTCTCCAAGTTGTGCTTAATGCTGTAATAGAGGGTGTGAGCATTTTTGAATGTCATCTGATTCCTTATATCTGAAAAGTCCCAGATAGGATGAAGCCAGCCACATAGTCTTCCTAATAATTAAGATAACTGAAAATACTATACATGATGTGCAGTGCCTAAAAAATAGAGAAATCCTTCTCCCTCCAAGAATGAAGACAGAAGTCATATAAAACACATACATGGAAGGCATTACTTAAAGCAATATTTATATTTTTCTGCTCTGAGAGGGAAGATGGACTCTATGTAGGATTCTGATGAACAGTAAGAAGTGTTTCAACTCCTTCACTTAAACTCTTGGTGCCTTCAAAGACTTAATGTTTTCCATAGTGGAGAGTACTTGTGTAGCTCCAGGTTGATTTGTTAGGTCCTTGACCTTCTTTGCGTCTACTTTCCTTCCTGCAGATGTTTCATTACCAAGAGAATTCACCAAGACCCCAACATACAGTTTTCTCAGCAGGGACATTAAACTGGTTTGTCGTTGCCTTTTTCCAAAATGTGCACATGTATTATAGCTAGTCCTCCAAGGTAATGTAGACAAATTACACAACCAGGCGTACTAGTTCCATCTTTACATTAACAGAATTTGGAAAGAGTGAGATTATATTGTCTCCTCACCCCTTTTGAGCATGGGTATCAAACTTGCTGCATCCAATTGCCATCACATGACTTATCATGAGTTTTTTTTTTCCCGTCGCGGAGCTGGGATGGATATGGAACGCATGTGACACATCCAGCCTGTGGGCTGCCAGTTTGACACCTCTGCTCTTGAGAAAACTAGGGAGAGCCCCTTCTGCAATGTTTCCAGCACCTTTCCTTCTATTCCATTACCCAGTCTGCAGCTCTCCCAAAGTCCTTCTGACATACTATTACCATAAAATGAATTATCTGTTTACAAATTGGGAAGTAAGAAAGGAGGTGGATGCAAAAGGTCTACTTGGGAGAAAAGAAGACATTTCTTTATTTTTTTTTTAAATGCAGTAAATACCTAACAAAAGGTAAATGTTTCCCTTGTCCATTTTGTCCAGTTTGGCATGGTGCTCATCTCTGTTTCATAGCTGAGAGAGCCAGCGTTGTCTCAAGATGCTTCTATGGTCATGTGACCAGCATGACTGTGCACAGGATGCTGCTACTTTCCCACCAGAGTGGTACTTATTTATCTACTTGCATTTGCATGCTTTCAAACTGCTAGGTTGGCAGGAGCTGGGGGCAGAACAATGTACTTGGGTCTCAGACTGCCAATCTTTCTGCCGATGAACCCAGCATCTTAACCACTAGGCCACTAAGGAATTAATAATAAGCATATCTTTGCAAGTTGACATTTATGAGTAATATTATTTTAGTACAGATTTTATTACAGGAAGTAATATTGTTCATTCTGCTTCATCTTGATCCATTTTAAGTATTTTCCGGGACTTTCAAATGCTCTTTTATCATATGATAGCATCCAGCAACTTAAACCGCTACCTATCCTGTTCCATTGTTGAAAGGGACTTCACAATTCTCCACTTTAGAAACCAGGGAGATAAACAGCAGCATAAAAGAAAGTTGTCATCAATGTCCTTCCATAAAAAATTGACGCACAAAAATATAAATTCCAGATGCTGATGCTCAATTGCTTCCTTGTCACTTAAAGATCTTTCCCAAAATATGTCATTTGTTATGGAATGGTGGTCAGGATCATTAGCAATAAAGGGAAGATGACTTTCTCAGAGAAGCTGATATAAATGTGAGAAGGTGTGAAGAAAAGTCTCAGAATGTAGAAAATGGGCAAACTAGAAGGACATGCAACCTAGGCCAATTGATGAGCTACTTCTCCAGAATCTTGGAACTTCTGTTGCCTAGTATGATAATGAAATCTCTGCAGTCCACAATCTGCTTAGGAAAGTTCTAACAATGCACCCTGCACCCTGAGCTTCACGTATTTGTTACCATCAGCAAAGCCCAGTTTGCTAGAAAGTTTTGTTTGTACAATCATTATTATTATTTTGCTAAATTGGAGGATCTTAAAACATGAAAAACAGTATTAATTCTCAGATTATTAATTTGCTAATATGGACAGGTCCCTTATTTCCTTAATTGTGCTGTTCCTAACTCATGCTGTTCCCTATGGGGTCAACATCTAATCCACTGTAGGCTCTCCTTGAGGAATATTTCTTCCAAAAGGTAAAGACTTTCACAGCTCCTGATTTGTGCTTTGTTCCTTGTGTCAAAACCCTGATTGTTCTGATTCATTGATCTTTTCCAAATAGCTTTATGTAAGATGTTGCTCTTTCCACTAGATGCCATTTTATAGTTCTTTATCAGAGGTTGGGTCACTTTTGCAAACAAGAAGATAATCCCTTCTGAAATACTTCCAAGAGTAGCAAAAGTCCTTTTGATGGAAATCATTGTGGTGGCCTTAATTGATTGGGTTGATAAAATGATAAGAACACAAAAAAGTATCTAATACTGACAATTTCATCAAGATAAGGATGAGTGGCTTAAGATAAGGGTGAGAGTCCCATGATGTGTTTACAGCTGCTTTACTCTTTGCCAACAGAGGGTATACAGTTTCCAAATGGACACCAAACCAGAATATGAAAAAATAGCAAAACTTGCACATAGATGTAGCAAAAAAAATCTGGATTAAGAAAAAGGACAGATTTCAGATCTTGTGGCACTTCTTTCAATTTTACTAACTTGGAACTGACAAGATGTAGTTATAGTAGTCAACCTGCCTTACCATCTCTTTCTGACATTAGCAGATCCAAACTCATTAAGACCCAAAGCACCCATGTCATTATTATTAGCAGGTCTCTCACCTTCCAGATTCCATGCTATAATGTAGTTATCAATGTGTAAATTTTGGAAGTCTAGAAGTTTTCTTGATTGTTCAAAGGCTCCCTTATCTAGTGGTGACCTGAACTGGCATGATGGTGAGGATAAATATATCTGACCTTTACTTATCAAAATGTCTTTTATTCAACGACTTCCTCCTTTGACAATAGGGCCATTATTCTGGACTCACTGAAGCATACCAGGTGAAGTATAAATAGCTTACAAAACCAGCTTCATCAGAAGAACCTCACTATTTGGAAGAGCAAAGAGTAGAAGAGAGTCAAGATGTTCCGTCCATTTCTTGCTTGTTTTTTTGTGTTGGTCTTTGGACAACTTCTGGTAAGAGGGGATCAGTTTAAGATGTTGGATGTAGTTACTTACACAAGTAATGAGGGGTGGGCTTCAAAAAATTTAGTAACCGGTTCTCTGCCCTGTTGCTGGATGGGCATGACCATGGTGGGCATGGCCTAGTTGGCATCCTGCACCACCCTGGGGTGTGTGTGAGTTTTCACCCTCCCTGGGCTACGGAGGCTTTCCTTGAGCTTCCGGGAAGGCGAAAACAGCCTCCCCAGGCTCTGGAGGCTCTGTGGAGGCCAGAAACGGGCCTGTTTCCAGCCTTCTGGAACTTCCAGGAGGCCCATTTTTCACCCTCCCTGTGCTCCAGAGGCTTTTCTTGAGCCTCCAGGAGGCCCGTTTCCCCCCTCCCCGGTCTCTGCAGGCTCTCTGAAGGCTGGAAATGGCCCCGTTTCCAGACTTCCGAACCTCCAGGAGGCCCATTTTTTTGCCTTCCCCAAGCCTCCGCACAGGCCTTGCACTTACCTGGGATCCAAAACAGGCTGTGTGGAGACTCCTGGGATGGGCGGGGCAGGGTGGGCAGGGCCATCCAGTCCTTGCAACTACCGGATTGGTGAACCAGATGTAAAATTAACATCTGGTTCACTCGAACCAGTGAGAAGCACCAGCAGCCCAACCCCGCAAGTAACTCTGAAATCGTCTCTCCTTATTGTCTCATCCTGCTTTCCTCTCATTCTTTGGATGAGATCTTGTCATCATTTCAGTACCAATGAAATTGCCATGTTTCCCCACTGTATTTGCACATTGCTTATATCTGCAATTATCTGCAAGGGTGGAGGAGATAGAGATGGAGAAATGTCAGATTTGTGTCTAAACACCCCAGGACAGCCTTTCCAGGAGAAGTGTAAAGTTACACCTTAGATACCAAGGAAATATAATGCTTAGCAAAATTGCTAATATCTTCATTTGGGCATCTCTTAGAATAAAAAGCGGCTCACATTTGAATTGCAAAAATACCAATACACAGTTGTTCAAGATACACTTTTTTGTTTTTATTACAACCGTTTTGAATTTTTATTTAATTAATCAACAATTGGGTGGTTAAGGTCTGTTTTCAGATAAATGTGTATGCTTAAATATGAAAATGAATACTATAGCCTTATTTTTTTTTACATTTCTCTTCCTTTCTGTTTGTCTTTCTCCTCTTTGTTGTTTTGTTAATTATCATGAACTTTTTTCTTTCAGGTGGTCCAGGCCAAACTGTTGGTAAGCACTCCACATTTCCAACTTTTGCATGCCATATCTGCCATCCACAGAGATCCATAAGATTCATATTTGCAGAGCCACAATTTTGCTAGTGCCCCTTTTTAATGTAATTATGACAAGGTTTGAAACATAATGATGATGATTTTCTATCTATATATGACAGAACTAAGTCCCCAATTCTAATCTAATATTTAAAAAAAAATAACCAGAAGCAGCAATATCCACCAATATACCTGGTGATAAATTAATACACATATAACAAATTAAAATTTGTTCATAAGGACCACAAATCATGGTTAGGTCTCCTTCCTTCCTTCCTTCCTTCCTTCCTTCCTTCCTTCCTTCCTTCCTTCCTTCCTTCCTTCCTCCCTCCCTCCTCCCTCCCTCCCTCCCTCCCTATTCTTTCTATATTTATGTATATATCGGCTGAATGTATTATCATATGTAAAAATAAGGTTTAGGAGAGACAGTGTGTGTATGCATTGAATTTATTTTAGATATAGATTAGAGAGATAAAGAGAGAGAATGATAGATAGATAGATAGATAGATAGATAGATAGATAGATAGATAGATAGATGATACATACATAGATAGAGAGTAGATAGATGATAGATAGATAGATAGATAGATAGATAGATAGATAGATAGGTGATTGACAGGTGATTGATAGGTGATACATAGATAGTAGATAGATGATAGATAATAGATAGATAGATAGGTGACTGACAGGTGATTGATAGGTGATACATAGATAGATGATAGATGAAAGATAGATAGATAGAGAAGATAGGTGATTGACAGGTGATTGATAGGTGATACATAGATAGTAGATAGATGATAGATGATAGATGGATAGATAGATGATAGATAGATGATAGATAGATAGATAGATAGATAGATAGGTGATTGACAGGTGATTGATAGGTGATACATAGATAGTAGATATATGATAGATAATAGATAGATAGATAGGTGACTGACAGGTGATTGATAGGTGATACATAGATAGTAGATGATAGATGATAGATAGATAGATAGATAGATAGATAGGTAGGTAGGTAGGTGATTGACAGGTGATTGATAGGTGATACATAGATAGTAGATAGATAGATGATAGATGGATAGATAGATGATAGATAGATAGATAGATAGATAGATAGATAGATAGATGATAGATAGATTGATCCTCATAATCACTATTATTTCACTTTCTTCAATGAGCTCTCCTAGGAATTTGCTAAATGTTAAAAAGGTTGTCTCTTGCCCATATCCACTATGGACTCCCTCCAGTGGTGGGATTCAAAAAAAAAAATTACTACCAGTTTTGTGGGTGTGGCTTGATGGGCATGACTTGGTGGGTGTGGCTTGATGGACATAGCAGGAGAAGGATACTGTAAAATCTTCATTCCCACCCCACACTACCCCACCCCACCCCACTAACCTGCTTTCAGGTCCATTCTCCTGTGCAGGGCAACAAAAGAGGGGAGGCAGAGAATGGATGGGGCAGGGACAATCAGAGATGGTATTTGCCAGTTCTCCGAATGACTCAAAATTTCTGCTACCAGTTCTCCAGAACTGATCAGAAGCTGCTGAACACCACCTCTGCGAATGGGACAGATTGCCAAATATTGCTCATGTTTATTGCCCTCTGCAACACCTTATCAACACCTCCTGCTGCCCTTCTCTTTTTAGTTGAACAGAACCAACTGGAAAAGTCTAGAACAGAGGTTCTCAACCCGTGGTCTCCAGACTCCTGGAAGTCCAGGATGTCCTCACAAGGGGGTCCACAAAGGCTTGAAGAAATGTTGTGATTTGAACCTTGGTGGTCCATGGCCAGGGTCCATGGCCACAAAACATATATAAAGGGGAGCTGGATGAAGGAAAGGTTGAGAATCACTAATCTAAAGTACTAATGATCACTAATGAGAAGTCAGGGGAAAAAACCCCAAAAGATAGTTAGATAATGAAAGATAGAAAGTTAACATCTGCTTTTTCATCACCTTTCCTCTACAGCAGGGGTGTCAAACTCGATTTCATTGAGGGTGGCATCAGGGTTCTGTTTGACCTTGGTGGGGGATGGGGGGCATGGCCAGGGGGGCATGGCCAGCTCGACATCAGTTGTGACAGGGGTGTCTGAGGTGGCCCAAGCATTCTGCCAGTGAAAACAGGCTCCCAAGCTCCGTCTTCTGCTGCAACATCCTCCTCCAACCCTCTGCCAGTGAAAACAGAGCTTGGGAGGGCCACCCGTGGTCCTCATGAGCTCCGTTTTCAGCTGCAATGTCCTCCTGCAACCCTCTGCTAGCGAAAACAGAGCTGCCTGTGGCCCTCCCAAACTCTGTTTTCTCTGGCAGAGGCACCGCAGCCAGTCCACTGTTTCCAGGGCAGCCCTGTGGGCTGGATCTAAGCACCCCATGGGCCAGATCCAGCCTTTGGGCCTTGAGTTTGACACCCCTGCTCTAAAGTAAATCCAAGACTTCACTCCGATCAGGAGAATTTTTCCAGCAATCCCTTTCCCTTTGAAAGGATTTGGAAAAAGAAACCATCTTTCTACCAAATTGATAGAAGGAAGAGTAAAACTTTCTGCAGGGCATTTACAAAGCCTACATCAGGATTCCGACCAATGCCCTAATAAAACCAGGAACCTCAACCCGTTTAGCAAGAAAAATCCATTCATTTACTAGGAGGGCCATGTTGGCATGAATTCAGCGAGGCCAGCTCTGATTTCACCCAGTTCGCACCTTGCCTCTGACCCTGTTGCCCCCCTTCCCCCCCAAGGTGTGTCACCAGTCACATTCCCCAACAAAGCAATTTTGTGAGTTGTAGAAGTCACTCCCCCCAACCTTTGCTGGTTTCTGTGGCGATGGCCTGGACTTCAGGCGGCTAGGGTGTGTTTTGTTTTGACTGGGGTGTGAATTCCTTGGTGCAGCTGCGAGGCACGATTTCCCATCCACCCCACCTATGGCAAATCGGGAGCAGGTCAGGAAAGCTTTGCGAGTTGACAGCCTATTTAACTCCCAGCAACCAACAGCAAAACTGTTCAGTGTTTCCCTGGTTAGTAGGGGAAAACAGAATGCATTAACTCTTGTTTTTATTATTCATTCTTCAGGGAAAACCTGAAAACGTGGGGGAAAAAGAAGCTGTGAGTATGTTGGAAATATGCTACATTGGCAAATGATATACAAGGGTAGAGCTATCATTAGGTAAAGGGACACAACCATCTCAGTCATAAGGAAGGAGAATGATGACAAGCCTTTGAGGTTCTTATCCACTAAGTGGGTTATTTTAGTCGTTTATTTAAATTTTAATTAATTGTTTTTAGGCTTGTAGTTATTTAATTATTTTTTTATTGTAATTTGTTCGGTTTTAAAATGTTAAGCCCTGAGTCCTTAGGGAGAAGGGTGGCATACAAGTCTAAATAAATTAATAATAATAATAATAATAATAATAATAATAATAATAATAATAAGCCATCCTTTTCCTACTTCATTCTCTGTTGGATTATTTGAAGCCATTAGACAATTAGAATAGAATAGAATAGAATAGAATAGAAAATAGTAAATAGAATAAAATGCAGAATAGAATAGAAAGTAAAAAATAGAAAACATGGCTTTTTTGATTGGCCAATCTGGACTGAAGGGGTTTTTAATTGTTTTAATCATTTGTGGGTTTTAATTATTTTAATGTGTAATTGGGGTTTCGTTCTTGCTTAATAGTTTTTTAAATTTTATACTCTGGTGTTTTATTGTTGTAAGCCGCCCTGAGTCCTTCGGGAGATAGGGCGGTATAGAAATCCCATAATTAAATTAAATTAAATTAAATTAAATTAAATTAAATTAAATTAAATTAAATTAAATTAAATTAAATTAAATGAGAATAGAAGAGAAAAGAGAATAGAATGCAGAACAGAATAGAACAGAATAGAACAGAAAATAAAATAGTAAATAGAATAAAATACAGAACAGAATACAATAGAAAATAAAAAAGAGAATAGAGAATAAAAGAAAAAAGAGAAAAAAGAGAAAAGAGAATAGAATGCAGAACAGAATAGAACAGAACAGAACAGAATAGAATTTAGAATAGAATAGAATAGAATAGAATAGAATAGAATAGAATAGAATAGAATAATATTTTATTTGGCCAAGTGTGATTAGACACACATGGAATTTGTCTCCAGTCCAGAAGCTCTCAATGTACACGCAAAGCAGCAGAGTAATAAGAATCATAATAATGATACCAATAAGATAAGTCATTATCCTCCAAATATATTGGATGGGCTGAGTTCATTGTGGAGGCTGCTGGGACATGTAGTTTCTCACTTGTAGTTGATTCCCGCTTCCCCCTTTTTACAGAAACTCCAGGAGGTTGCTGCTTCTCATGTAAAACCTGTGCCCGTTCCAGGATCAAATAATGTTCTGGTAAGTGTCAAAAATGTTACACTAATATCTTGTTAAGTTGTATAATTGAGCACAAACCAAGGAGTTTTACTGTAAGGTGATTTCTGGGCCTACAACTTGCAGACAGATGCTATAAGACTAGTATTTATCCTTTGGTCTATTCTGCAAGGCAACCCATCCACTTCCCTCAATACCTAGGATGGAACAAAGCATGGTGGGAACCTCAGCATGACTGGTCAAAGTGTTTATTGCCTTCTGCAACACTTTATCAATGCCTTCCTGCTGCTCCTTCCTTCCTAGTCTAGAAAAACAACTGAAAAAGTCTGGATTATAATAAGAAGTCAGGGAAGCCCCACACAATGATGGTTGTATAATAAAAGGCAGGAGGTTAACAACCACCACTTCTTCACCATTTGTTCTGGTTCGCCAGCAGCCGGTGCAGACAGCAGAGGTATCGGACAGTGAGGATGAAAGGGAACCAGTCAGGGAGTCTGGCGAGGACTTGGATGAGGGTCCTGCATCCAATGCAGGGACGGAGCCACAACAATTTGGGAGTGGGGTGCTGCCTTCAGAGCCTTTGGACTCTGCCAGCAGCGAAGCAGAGGACCCAGGGGAGCCTGTTCCCAGTGCGCATGTGCACAGAGCTGCTAGAAGGCAAGAGCAGCTGAAGCAGAAGGGTCGACCCTCCCATAAGGGATAAAAGTCAGTCCTCGATGACGAAAAGTTTTGCAGGAAGCAAAGTAGTTCAGAAATTTCTGAGTTCTTCGTGAAGCTCTGTACTCTGCTTGGGTTTTTTCTGGGTGTTTGGGTTGCCTTATATTAGCCTTAATTGGACTTCTGTTTTTTGGCAGCATTCTACAGCACTGAAAAGCATTCTTTTATCTGGAGGAACTGTGTATAATTAGTTTTGGCTGGGAATGCAAGTAATTCTCAGTGTCACATTAAAATAGGTTTTACTTTTAAATTCAATTTGTGTTTTATTAAGTTTGACGAAGCCTGGGTCAGAACACCATTCATCTAAAGCAGGATTCTCCAAACTTGGCAACTTTAGGACTTGTGGACTTCAACTTCCAGAATTCCTCAGCACGGCTGGCTGAGGACTTCTGGGAGTTGAAGTCCACAAGTCCTAAGGTTGCCTTGATCTACAGGAAATTCAAGACCTCACTCAATTCATGAGAATTTCTCCAGAAATCTCTTTTCCTTTGAAAGAACTTGGACAAAGAAACCAATTTCCTTTGTACCAAAACAGTAGGGGAAAAGAAGGCAATTTTCCCAAAAGGCCTTTTAAAAAAAAACCTGATGAACTCCCAGCAACCAGCAGCAAAACTTCTGTTTCCAGGATTACTAGAGAAAAACCAGAATGTATTAATTGTTCTTTTGTTATTTTTTTCAGAATCATGCACATTTGGTGAAAAGAGCTGCTGTAAGTATGCTGAAGGATGTTACATTGGCAAATGATAAACATGCTTAGCCCAGTGGTGGGATTCAATTTTTTTTACTACCGGTTTTGTGGGCATGGCTTGGTGGGCGTGGCTTGGTGGGGGTGGTAATTTGGTAATTTTTACTACTGAGGGGAAAGTTATCAAGCCCCCCCCCCCCCGATTAGAGAGCAATGATGTTGATTCCATTTATTTGTAATCACCGACAAATGTAAATAAAATGGTTCTGCTTTGTTGCCTTGGCCCCAACTACTCATTTCTCTTTCAAACTGAATCCCCGATGCGTGCTTGCAAGACTAGACTGGGCTTTTTGCCCGAGGAAAAAGATGATTTACCTTTTCATTTCAGACAAGTCCAACTCTCGTTGCAAATGGATACTCTTGCCTGTTTGTTTTTTAGTATGAACAAATGAATCAAGATGAAGGTGAAAACGAGCAGGAAGCAGGAAGAGGAGGAGGAAAAGGAAAGGGGAAAGGAAAAGGAAAAGGAAGAGGGAAAGGAAAGGGGAAAGGAAAAGGAAAAGGAAAAGGGAAAGGAAGAAATGCCCAGGTAAGAAAAGGGGTTAAGTCCAAAAATGACCCATTTATCTATCATTCCCGTATCTTCTAGCTTTGATCCTCTGCTGTGCCACAAACAACCCAGAACCAATGTTTAAAGCAAACTCCCAAATGTAACTTATGCTGTAAATGCAGCCACTTGATCTTTAACTAACCTGGTTAAATATATTTGAGCAAACCCAGTTGGGCAGCAAGCTGCAGATGAAGTTTATGGTATTCCCCTCCCTTGCGGGCATTATAATTCTCAGCATCCTTGTCTAGCAAGGATGACTGAACTGCTACTATGCAGTTATTGAAAGTCAGGTTTGTCTGATCATAGATAAATATCAGGATGGAGTAACACCTCTGTTTTTCTAGGGTCAACAAATGCAACAGGGTGACCAAGAGTAAGCACTACTGGTAAGTTTTCTAATACAATATCACTTCCCAAACATTCATGTCCAAGGAACTTCTGACTTTTCTTACTGAAGGTTAAGTTTGAATTGCAGTCTCCAATTTCCAGGGTACCAACAATTTTCAAGGCATGAGCCATCTTGGTTAATCACTGGCATACCACACTGCCCCCTAAACCAGGCAAAAATTAGATAGAAATGTGAAGAAACCTAGGCCACCCTTCTCTGTTGTTCCTTCCTGCTAAAGTCCCACTGAACGTTAACACTCACCTGGCACTGAAACTTAATGAACTCACATTTTAATGGCAAGCCCAGCCACCGCATTCCTTTGGTATCTGGGGTGGGTATTCTGGGGTTTTGCAGAAACAGGGGATACTCATGGGCTGAGTCACCCATGCCTTCTTGCCATGAAAATGTTTCAAAATGCAGGGAGAACCTTTTTAGCTGGGGAATTGTGAGCTCATGGAAAAGGGCCTTCAGCTCTTTGGAATCACGAGCCAGACATGGACTGAATTTGTTCCACTTAGTGGTGGGCTTCAACCAGTTTAACCAACGGTTCATTTCACACATGAGTGCACCTAAGGCACTTGCACACAGCACTGAAAATGGAGCATTTAGAAGCTCAGCTGCTTACCTTCCAAGTCAGCAACCTAAGTAGAACAGCAAGGGGGTGGGAACAGTTGTGTTGCATGATTGAGATGAGTTAGAAAGCAGGAAATAAAGGACAGTATAGGGTGAGTGGGTGGGGTCAGCTGATCGTCGGAACTACTGGTTTGCCCGAACCGGACTGAACCAAGAGGAGCCCACCACTGGCTCTACTGTGTTGGTTGTACTCTCAGTCATCTGATCTTTCTGTTCTTCCAGGTGCTGCCAATGTCGCGAGGAAGGCCGAGCTGTTGGACAAACTCTTCCTTTCCTCCTAATTAGAAGCGATCACTCACTGGATGAATTGTACCAAGGGCTGGTGGTGGGAGTAGTGACTTTATTTCTGTCTACTGGGTTTAGGGAGCTTTCAATGACAATAAAGCAGTAGTATCATCCGTTCTTGTCCTTTTATGATTTCAAGCAGGGGTGGGGTCCTACCGGCATAACAACTGGTTCAGTGAGCTGCGTGCGCATGCGCACTGTTTAACAAAATACCCGCTCCGGCAAGCATTCACCTTCTCCTGCTGTCGAGTGGCACTCAGATGTGCTGCACAAAGCAGCTGAGGAGGAAAAAGCGGGGAATAAAGCACAGCCTAGAGCCCGGGTGGGCGGGCCAAACAGAAGACCAGAAGATCGTCACAGCAAACCTGTTCGGTGTCAGCTGCTCTTCGGAGCTACCGGTTTTATAGAACCGGGCTGAACCGGTAGAATCCCACCCCTGATTTCAAGGCCTATAAATGAGAGCGCCTCAATCGCAACAAACATCTACATGACCATCAGCCGCCTCTGCATCAGCCTTGCATCAGCCTTGGGCCATAGGAAGAGTGCAGTGCCACCTTCCCTGGCAGCCAGATTAAACTCTCACTGTTTCTCACCAGAGTGCAACAGCCATGCTGTTGCCACTTCCAGCAGGACACAGGTAGTCCTCGATTTATAACCATTCGTGTAGAGAAGTTATGACGGCATTGGAAAAAAGTGACTTTCACACTTAGGACCATTGAAGCATCCCCATGGTCAGTGTTCAAAATTCGAGCACTTGCTGTGTTACATACTTATGGCGATGGCAGTGTCCTCGGGGTCACGTGATCCCCTTTTGACACCTTCTGACAAGCAAAGTCAACGGGGAAAGCCATATTCATTTAACAGCCGTGTTATTAACTTTACAACTGCTTTGATTCATTGAACAAGTGTGGCAAGAAAGATTGTAAAATGAATAAAAACTCCAATAGACATTTTGGGCTCAATTGTGAAGAGTACCTATACAACATTAAAGGTAAAGGTAAGAGTTCCCCTCACACATACCTGTCCTTTCCGGATCTAGGGGGCGGTGCTAATCTCTGTTACAAAGCTGAAGAGCCAGCGGTGTCCAAAGGCGTCTCCATGGTCATGTGGCCGGCATGACTAAACGTGCATGGAACGCTGTTACCTTCCCACCAAAGGGGTTCTTATTTTTCTAATTGCATTTTTTACATGCTTTCGAATGGCTAGGTTGTGTGCTGACCCAGGGCATGGCACAAAAGCAACGAAGCTTACAAAAATAGGTAAATTCCTCCAACTTGGCCTCCAATGTCCAATTATCATCAGCTGGAGAAAAAACTCTCCCAAGAACAATTTTTAAAGGGAAGAAATTTAGTCCGAACCAAAAGTACATATAAATTATAAATAAAAACCGACACAAACCACGCTGCAGCAATTAACGAGACAGGGCGGGATAAGGAATTGCAGAACTCAAAAGATAACGAAACACATACAGTTGGGAGGACGCCAGAACCCAGATAGAACTTAATAAACAAAGATAATGCACGCTTTGGTTCCAGCAAGGTTCTATGCGCAAACACCCTCTTTATCCTGTTTCCCCAGCTACAGCTAATGAAGGGAATCAGGACCTCTTTCTCCCCCATAACCCACATTGCTCCCTTATCCATTCCTCCCTGCGTGGCCTAGGATGCAGAGGGGGTAGGCCTGGGTCTTCCTCTGAATGCACAACTGGACTGTGCCCTTCCCCAGTTTCCTCCACAGCCACTGGAGCCACATTCCCACTCCCTGTCAGCTGTTTGACCTCCCCCTAGGAGTCAGATTCCAACAGGGGCATGACAGGTTGGCAGAAGCTGGGACAAGTAATGGGAGCTCACTCCATTATGTGGCGCTAGGGATTCAAATCACCGAACCGCCAATCTTTCTTATTGACAAACCCAGTGTCTTTGCCACTGAGCCACCACGTCCCTCCTATACGACATTACAGAAAGTTGAAAAAAGGGAACTAGACAAACTTGTGTCAAATATCTGCTCTCCTTTTTGGCTTTGAAAAGCTTTTTGTTTTTGGGGTTTTTGCTTCTAAGCATTTGGTTCAGAAAATGACAGAGTTGTTAAGAAGGAAGACTTCTGGTTTTGGAAAAGCCCCACTAGCGATGGAGTTCCAGGTCCCAATTACGGCTATTAACTGAGGACTACCTGTGTTTAAACATTCTTTGATGATTCTCTACTGGGTATTTTTTTCACAAATGACCCATAATTGGGGGTGGAAAGCTTTTGGATCCTGTTGCTCTTATGTTTCACCCACATTTTTTTCCAATCCTTACCCAGAGGATAACTGGGAACATTGAAAAGCAAAATAACCAGGGAGCGAAATTGTCTGCAGAGACTCCCAGTTTCACAGAACTGTTTTCAAACTTGGACGTGTTCTCAGATGTCAGTACAGATAATCAAAATTCTGGGAAACAGTTTGAATGAAATACCAAATTGGGAGGTGTCTTTTTAATCCCAAACTAAACCAAGTCTAAACTAAACTTAATCCTTTGGGGTAATTGATTGAGTCAATTGACATAATTTTCTTCTCCCTTTAATCCAATTAAGGCCAGTGAATTCCCCAAATCTTTGATGGATGGCTTTTTGACCAATTGATTCATGAAGAAAGATATTGGTTTAACTTTCAAATTAATCCATTCTTTTTCTTTTAAAAACCCTGTAATCCCTTGCATTGGGGTAGAGTCGAGGTGACTGAAGGGAGCTGAGCATTTACTGGCTGGATGCCCTTCCTGAACATGAACATGGGTTCACAGCAGATATTTCCCTTTTGCTTCCAGAGAGAGAAATATCTGCCCTATCTAGGACCAAGCTCACATCCTCCTGATTGAAAGCTCCACCTGTAGGCCACCCCTCTGCTCCTTTCGAATTAATCCATAAAACCATTTTAATCAGTGGTGGGATTCAAATAATTGAACAACCGGTTCTCTGCCGTAATGATTTCAGTTCACCAAGCTGCTCAGAAAGTTAACAACCGGTTCTCCCAAAACTTCAGCAAACTGGCTGAATCCCACCACTGATGTTAATCCATAGGGTCCTTTTAATCCATTGGATTGTAAAATAGATTAAGTAGGTAATAAATTCACATGGAGGCACAACTGTTGTTCTGTAAGGCACATGGATTAAGTCATGTTACTTTATTTGCAAGAAGAAGCTTTTGTACAGTTGGTACCAGATAAAGGTTTGACACCAAATAAAAAAGAATCATTTGAATCAGCAATGATATTCTTGATGAAAAGTCTGGGCAGAGTCCATCTGGATCAGTGGTGGTAGGTTTTTAGTACTATAAAGAAAAAAAATAAAACATTTTAAAGTGTTTGAATATCATGATATTCTTAATAAGTTTAGTTTAGTTCAGTTTATTATTATTGTACCTTGTACAATGAAATTAAATGCCATCTTCAGTGTACATTTATTATTATCAATAAGATCTACACACAATGATTAATTTCTCATTTGTAGAGAAGGAAGCACTTGGTTACATCTGAAGTTTCCTATAATTAACAATTAAAACATTGTGGTTGTGCAATGTATATAGCCTGAAGTTGTTGATGCTGGAGACAAACGGCTCCATATCTGATTGGGAACTTCCCAGTAGAAGCAGTATTCTAAACCAGGTAGATACCTGATCCGTTTCAACAAGGAAGTTGTTATATTTGTCAATGCTGCTCCCTGCTCCCCAGCCCTGGTTTCATAACAAAATGAATATTATTTTATGCAAAATCCAGCTGCCTAATTCATGACTGATCCCACAGCAGAAAGGGACTTTGGCCAGAATTAAAGACCAGGAACTTACCAATAGGAAGCTACATAACAGAATTAAGCCTTTAACAGAAAGGTTCAGAATTATACAAACTTACCACAATTTCGGGTCCGTTATAGGAATTCTGCAATACAAAAATAAATACAGAAAAGTGAGGAGAAAATTAGAACATTGTTTTTATACTAACTTTTTGATTTAAAAAAGCTGTTCTATCTAAGCTGCAGTACAGACCCTCTTGAGAATGTTGAATTATACAGTACCTCAAAAATTTGAAAGGAAGAGGGATAAAAAATATCTCATTCTGAATTTAAACAACATATTAAAAAGGTAAAGATTCCCCTCACACATACATGCTACTTGTTTCTGCTCTAGGGGGCACTGCTCATCTCCGTTACAAAGCTAAAGAGCCAGTGCTGTCCGAAGACATCTCTGTGGTCATGTGGCTGGCACGCCTAAATGCCGAAGGCGCACAGAACGCTGTTACCTTCCCACCAAAGTGGTCCCTAATTTTCTACTTGCATTTTTTTTTACATGCTTTCAAACTGCTAGGTTGGCAGAAGCTGGGATAAGTAATGGGAGCTCACTCCGTTATGCAGTGCTAGGGATTCGAACTGCAGAACTGCCGACATTTCTGATTGACAAGCTCAGCATCTTATACACTAGTACACTTATACAATAGTTGCCACCAGCACCACAGTTCAAAGGAGTTCAGTTCTAGGATCCCTTTGAACTGTGGTGAACCTGTTCCAGGATTGAGTCTGTTCTAGGGCTACACAAAACTGTATAGTTTGGAGATCTCTGACATCTAGTGTTGAAAGTGGGACTTTGCAACACTGGCTCTCAACCATTCACACTACTGACCATTAGGAGGAGCGAGATATAGAGAGAGCAATGTTTCTCAACCTTAGCTACTTTAAGAGTTGTGGACTTCCAGAATTCTTCAGCAAGCCATGCTGACTGGGGAATTTGGGTAATAGGAATCCTTCCTATTACCTATCTCTTCCAACTTATAACTGTAACCGTGTTGCTTGTATCTTTACAATTTATATTGTTTTATTTGTTCCCTAGTATGATTTGACTGCTTAACCTATGACTATCACTAAGTGTTGTATCTTATGATTCTTGATGAATGTATTTTTATTTTTTCTTTATGTACATTGAGTGCTTATGCACCAAAGACAAATTCCTTGTGTGTCCAATCACACTTGGCCAATAAAGAATTCTACTCTATTCTATTGAAATCTATACATCTTAAAATTATCAAATTGAGAAAGACTGAGATAGAAACTCAGATCCTGTCTAGGTTCCCAATTTATCTCTAACCTATTCTCTTCCTTCCTGTCTTTGTCTCCTACGCAAACACACATAGGTATGCCTTCTTGAATCTCCCTGCTAAGATGTAGCTCCAGATATTAAGACTTTCTTCTTCCTTCCTATAGATAAATCTTCTTTCCATTAAAATGACAAGACCTGTTTGATGGTCTTTGAGAGGCTGGATCCTCCCCCCTCTCTCTCTAAGAAGACAAAACACATTCTCCATCACTTACCCCATTGTCATTGAAGCTGTTGTCCCCAACCTTATTGTTATCAAAGCTTCCGCCATTCTAAAAATAGAGCACAAGAACATATGTTAGTGTTTCATCATCAGCTGTAGGCTGACTTTGAGGAATAACTATTTATTAACTTATACATTTCAACTGAGATGAGCAAACGGGAATAGGACCATCACTTAATACCTTTGAGAACTGCCAAAATATAGACAGCAGCAGAACTCATTTTAAATGGTGATCCTTCCCTCTAAAGAGTAAGCAGTTGAGGTGCCATGTAGAGATACTCCTCAACTTACAACAGATCATTGAATGACTGTTCAAAGTTACAACGGCACTGAAAGAAGTGACTTATGACCATTTTTCATACATACAACCATTGCAGCATCCCCATAGTCACATGATTAAAATTCAGCTGCTTGGCAACTGACTCATATTTATGACGGTTGCAGTGTCTCGGGGTCATGTGATCCCCTTTTGCGACCTTCCGATGAGCAAAGTCAACGGGGAAGCCAAATTCGCTTAACAACCGTGTTGCTAACATAACAACTGCAATGATTCACTTAAAAACCAGGGCAAGAAAGGTCGTAAAATGGGACAAGATACACTTAACAAATGTCTCACTTAACAATTATGGGCTCAACTGTGGTCATAAGTTGAGGACTACCTGTAGTACATGGACTAGAATGAGCATCTTGCAACTTTGAACTCCATATTGTCCCCTTGCAGCCTTCCCTCCAAAGGAAATTTCACTCAGGAGGAATATACATTTCAACCTCTCCAAATGTTGACTCATTTTGCAATTTTAAAATTGAATTTTGAGTTCTGCTCAAAACTGGCATCTATATATTTGTTAATACATACCCCTCCAGAACCTCCAGAATTATAGCTGTTCTGAAACATAAAATGAAAACAACACAATTTAAAATTAAAAGCAACCTAAAGGTTCAATATTATGACAATTAGCAATTGTCCCACTGTCTCCCTAATCTTACAAAGCTACCATTGCTTTGTTCCTTAAATAAAGTTACAGAAACACAACCAAATGGGAAAATGCATATTGTAACTTTTAGAACAAAACATAAACAATTGGCTAGGAGATTGGCTATTTGGGACAAAATCTAAACCTTCTGTGGTTGATTGTACTGATTAATGCCATTTTATTATATATATCATCCCCCTCATAACTCAGTTAAGCATGTACTGCAAATATATTTCTTCAGTCATTGACAAATAATTTTTTACCTGCTATCTTTGAGAAAAAGGGAATATGTTTAGCTTTTGGATGAATCGAAAGGAAGGAAGTACATTTAAGAGTTTCTATACAGCTTTTTTAAAATAGTTTTTAATCTCCTACTGAGGAATGAAGAAGACAAATTAGCTCCAAGCATACAGTTATTCTGGCTGCTTATTTATTACATTTTAATTATTAAATTTTATACTTACTCCATTATCATTGAAACTGTTAGATCCTACATTGTTGTTGTCAAAGCTTTCTACACTCTGCAGAGGAAAATAAACAGAGCTAGTTATTTTCTTTTTGCTGAAGAATTAGAAAATGCACTAGGGTTCCTGGCGTTTTGTGAATATCAGAGAATTTAACAAACTACAGGAGAGGAAGAAAGGATAGCAGACTGGACGGGAGACCAGCAGAATTGGTCAGAAGAGAAGGACCAGGGGAGACATGATAGCAGTGTTCCAATATTTGAGGGGCTTCCAGAGAGAGAGGAGGGGGATCAAGCTATTTTCCAAGGCACCTGAAGGCCAGGCAAGGAATAATGGCTGGAAACTGATCAAGGAGAGATTCCACCTAGAAATAAGGAGAAATTTTCTCACAGTGAGAACCATTAACCAATGGAACAGAAGTTGTGAGAGCTTCATCACTGGAGACTTTCAAGAAGAGATTGGACTGCCATTTGTCAGAAATGGTGTAGGGTCTCCTGCTTGGGTGGGGGGTTGGACTAGATGACCTACAGTATAAGAATTCTTCCAACTATGTTATATCTGTTAAATCTCAGTTTACAGCCAGACTGGAAAATGAAAACCAATCCCAGAAGAAGGCCTGGTGAATCATTCCTGCATCACATATATTTTAGTATATATTTCTCCCTAATTGAATCTGAACATAGTTCTTCTGATAAACCTACCTTTTTTCACAATCAATTCCCCAAATGCATGTGTGCAATTCAGATACTCCTTTTCATATATTTCAATGGAAAGTTACAATGGCAAAGTTGGGAAAAAGGAGAACAGATAGTAGGTGGACTCCAGATATATGTTCAAAAATGGTGACTTAGGTTACTGTTCATTAAAACTCTGAGTGACTTTTGGTCATCACCCATAAGTTAAGTGTCCGACTTGCATAAAGAGAGAAACTCATTATTGCTTGGCATTTCCTATGAAAAGAGTTTAAAAGGAGAATGACCTCATCAGGAAAAAAGGCTGCACAACTAAGTAAACAAAGATCTCAGCCATCACAAGGATGATTTGTGTCACACTTAGAAATTTTCTTGAGCACTGGTTATTTATTTAAAATGCTTATATGACATTCCATCTTAAAATCACAACCCTGGGCACTTCACAACCATAATATGGATGGATGGATGGATGGATGGATGGATGGATGGATGGATGGATGGAAGGAAGGAAGGAAGGACCCAATGCATGACATATATGCTACTTAAATCCCTCCAGGACTTTAATCCTTCTCCTCCTCCTTCTTAGAGCAGTTGATTATTTCTCTTTCCTTCCCAAACACATCAACAAACTAGACAGCTCAATGGGAATGCCATCTTGTGGCTCGCCTTCTCTGGCTGTTGAAATACTTGAAGTAGGCTTTAGTCTCAACAAGTATGAGTGGTTCTTTTATGACCATCCATTACCTGCTGCAAATTCCCAGGAAAGAAACAATTTACTGATAACTCTTATGCTACAAACTCTTAAAAACAGTAAACACACAGTGGAGTCAGTTGCGAATCCAGGAACCCCAGTTCTGGGATATTCCATGCTCGATCAATGAAGCTAGAGCTCCAAAGACTTGATTCATTTAAATGGGTGTCAATACAGATAACATACAGATCCCATAGGAACCTTCTTTCACCCAACCCAATGTCCTTACCCCAGGTCTAGCTGAGGTGCCTTCCAAGGTGAGCAGGCAGATAGCCAGGAAAAGAGCCACAACTTTGACTTGCATCTTGATGTTGCTTCTGTCTCCCTTTTACCTCTGAAATAGGAATAGGGATAAGGATACCTGATGCCTCTACTTATACTGGAAGTTATCATGGGCAGTGGCCACTCTGTTAAACAATCAGTTCCCGTTATCATGAGCAAATTTGCTTCTGTGAGCCCAACCTGATTCATCCACAGAATGACCAAGCCCTTTCTTCCTTTCTTTTCCAACCATGGCCAAGATCCACAAATACATTGCTCCTTATAGCTGGCCATGCATCCTTCTCCCCTTCCTTCTTGACCCTGTATTTCTTCTCTACTCTCAAATTTTTAACCTCAAACTATCATGCACCTTGCTTTTACAAGTGAAATTGTATTTTGTAATGTTTTACAACATTAAGGCTGCATCAGTTGAGTTCAATTTCATTTGGTTTCTTCTTTTCCCTGCCTTAAATTTCCTTAACAACTGTGACAAAAAAGTGGTAAAATCAGGCATGCCTCACTTAGCAACAGAAATTCTGATCCAACTGTGATTGTAAGTCAAGGACTACTCTAACTAGTTGACATATAATATATTCATTCTCGGATGGGATCTGTGGTCAGGCTAATCTCATTTCAATATCTGAGGTCTACAGACCTTTCTCTGATGGGTAGGTGGATATTTGAATGAATGTTATACTCTTCTCGTAAAGTCCATGTTGTGATAATTATTCCATTTTTTTAAAGCTGTACATTTTGAACAGATGGAATATTCGGGAATACAAATATAGCACCCATGCTCCATACCTTAAATTAGTTATGTCTTTCCAGGAATCCTGTGAATGTCTTTTGCAGCTGCCCTATAATCCTGTGGGGGTGGTGGCTGTTTTAATAAATTTCAGGCAGATTACTGTTTCCATTCCTGGATGTTGGAAGACTCTTCAGGTCCCTTCTGCAATGAAATTGGCCCAGTCTTTATGCATTTTAATGCATACACATTTTGCATATACTGTACTCACTTTTCTTACCTTCCAGACAAATGCATCATGCAGGTAAGAAGCAAGCACATACTGAATGTTGTTGGTAATAGCATATCATCCCTCTTTTTTCCCCCTCTCTTACTGTTTTTGGATTGTTTAGAAGAAGTATGTCATATGTTGAAGGCCAGAAGATCTCTACCAAGCTTGTACAAAATTGTGACCAGTTTCATTTGGCTAATTCATCAAACAATGTGATCACTCTAGGAATGCCATTCAAATGCCAACTTTGTTATGTATGCAGGTTTGAATGTCATTGGTTAAGTTTGAACTGTTCTTGTAAAATGTCAGAAATGATTGGTTTAAAAAGTGCAGGAAAACCCTGCACTCTGATTGGCTGGCAACTGCGGTTGCTGGCTATAAGTAGCAGCCGCAGACCAGCCAAATTGGGTCTGTTATGAGCTGTAGTCACTAATAAACTCTTCACTGACTCTTCATGCAAATCTAACACGTGGGTCTGACTCTTCATGCAAATCTAACACTGGTGACGAAGGTGGGATCCTTCCAGAAGAGAAGACAACGCGGAGAAGAAGCCAAGAGAGATGGCTGTGCTGAACACACCCCCAGCCCCGTTCAATCCAACGGCAGAAGACTGGGACTCGTATGCAGATCATTTCCAAATGTATTTGGAGGGAAACGATCTCGCCGACATTTCTGAGAAGCGGAAGAGGGTGGTCTTTCTCACCCACTGCGGTCCGGCCGTTTTCAAGATGACGTAGGCATTGGCGGGAGCTGCAGACGTGAAGGTAATTGACTGGCCCGATTTAGAAAAATTATTAAGAGCCCATTACGCGCCACAAGTATCGTGCCTCATTAAGAGACACGAATTCTACTGTCGGGATCAAGGGGAAAGTGAAAACGTTAATGACTTCATGGCAAGTTTAAGGGACATTGGGGGTGCATGTGAATTTATCAACTTAGAAGAGGCCATGCGTGATCAATTTGTTCTAGGCCTAAAAGACAAGGTTTTGCAGAGCAAATTATTAATGAAACCTAAGATCACGCTTAAGGAGGCCATAGAAGAAGCTTCTTCAGCGGAAGCTACCAAGTCCTCAGCAGCAGCCATGGAGAAAATTAACAAGGCCACGAGCCATCCTGATGTGGAAAAATCCACAACAACCCATTGCGAGCAAATAGATTCTGATTCAGACTGTAGCGAGGTGGAGGAAGGAATTTATAGACTCAGAATGGAGAAGAAAAGGAAAGACCTTGGAAGAAAGAGGCAAGACTTTTATTGCAGAGGTTGTGGGGGGCCCCCCCTCACTGAATGCAAGTTTTTTGATACCATCTGTCTCCGTTGTGAAAAAAGAGGTCACGTAGCAAGAGTCTGCAAATCATCCAGAACTCCACCAAGCAGAAAGAAGTTTCCTGACAAAGATTTCAAGCCTAACAACTTCAGTGAGAAAATGGGGTGCAACACAGAAGCAAATGGGAAGAATGGAACTCATCAAACAGTCACCATTGGTCATTCTTCACCCTTAAGAAGCAGAAAAGTACATGTGAAAGTACTCATTGAACAAAGGCCTTGCCAAATGGAAGTGGACTCAGGCTCATATTTATCTATGGTGTCATGGGACACTATTCACAGGCTACTTCCCAACATTCAGAAGAAGCAATTCCAAAAGCAAGCACTGACTCTTAAAGACTACCAAGGGAACAAGATTCCAGTAGGTGGAACAAGAGAATTCATCGTGAAGTTCAAAGGCCACACCAAACGTTTGCCCCTGACCATCATGGACAAGGACCGCCCAAGCTTGCTGGGACTTGAATGGTTCAATCCACTAGGCATCGAGGTGACTGGCATCAATCACGTGAGCAACACTGAATGGGAGGAGGCCCTGAAGTCTGAGTTTCCAGAGGTCTTCAGCAAAGGATTGGGCAAGTATATGGGGACCCCTATCACTTTCAACCTAGATTCCAAGGTGCCCCAATTAATCGCTTAAGCCCAGAAGGGTCCCATTTGCCTTAAAGGAAAAATTGATGCACAATTAGATAAACTAATAGCTCAAGGAGTTTTAGAGCCCACTGACCACTCCAGATGGGAGACACTCATAGTCACACCACTCAAGACTGATGGGTCAGTGAGAATCTGTGGGGACTATAAGGGGACATTGAACCATGCACTTCAACAGAGCGCATATCGAGTTCCAGTGGTGCATCATTTACTACATTCACTTGGCAGGGGTACAGTCTTTGCCAAATTGGATCTGGCCCAGGCATATCAACAACTAACAGTTGATGATGCCACTGCAGAGGCCCAAACCATTGTGACTCACAGAGGTGCCTTCAAATGTAAGAGGTTACAGTTTGGAGTAAGCGTGGCACCAGGCATCTTCCAAAGCCTTATGGAAAGGATGCTCCAAGGACTGCCAGGGGTAGTGCCTTACTTTGATGATGTGTTAATCTCTGCTGAAAATGACACTCAATTACAAGAGAGACTCAGAGAAGTCCTTACCAGATTCAAGAAAGTGGGGTTGAAAGTCAAGGAAGAAAAATGCACTCTTAGAACTGACAAGGTTGAGTTCTTGGGCTATATGATTGACAAGCATGGCATCCACCCTACAGATGCCAAGGTTCAAGCAATCAAAGAAGCCCCTAGACCAAAATGCAAAACAGATTTGCAAGCCTTCCTTGGACTTATTAACTTTTATCACATGTTCCTACCTCAGAAGACAACCATTGCAGAACCATTACACAGATTCCTTGACAAAAAGTCTGTTTGGGTCTGGGTCAGGAAAGAACAATCAGCATTTAACAGTATTAAAAGACTAATCGTGTCTGATGCTGTGCTCATACAGTTCTCTGAGAATTTACCTGTTGTACTGACTTATGATGCATCCCTCTTTGGAGTGGGGGGGTTTTTGAGCCACAGGTTTCCCAGCGGGAGGGAAGCCCCTACTGCATTTTACTCTCGCACCTTGACCAAAGCAGAGAGGAATTACAGCCAATTGGACAAGGAAGCATTGGCAATTGTTGCAGCTATCAAGAAATTTCATGAGTATTTATATGGGAAAACATTTACCATTGTCACAGATCACAAACCTTTGTTAGGCATTGTGGCAGGAGACAAACCTACACCCATTATCCTGTCACCAAGAATACTGAAGTGGACTGAATTTCTTGCTGCTTATTCATACAACCTTATCCACAAGCCTGGCAAGGACATTGGACATGCTGATGCCTTGAGACGTTGCACACTTCCTTGTCACAAGGAGGACTTTGAACCTGAAACACAAACCTTTTTCCTAGAAACTGTTGCTAAGCTTCCAGTACATGCTGCTGAAATTGCCAGAGAGACTGCCAAAGACACTTTATTGGCTCCTGTTATAGGCTGGATTAAGAAAGGTTGGCCTCTTCAAGATCTACCTCACCTTGCCCAACCTTTTAAATCCAGGCAAACAGAATTATCTGTATTAAGAGGATGTATTTTGTGGGGTAACAGGGTGGTTATTCCTGCAAAACTGCAAAGGGAGGCTTTGGAAATGCTACATGAGGGTCATCCTGGGATTGTAAGGATGAAGGGATTGGCCAGGAGTTATGTATGGTGGCCAGGTATTGACAAAATGGTTGAAAACTGGGTTGCATCCTGTCCCAACTGTCAGGTAGTCAGGCCTGCCCCCCTCTCGCCCCACACAGGAATGGGAATGTCCTAGGGGCCCATGGTCTAGGATTCACATTGATTTCGCTGGCCCTACCAGAGGGCACACTTTCCTTATTATAGTAGATGCATATTCCAAATGGCTAGAGGTCATCCCTATGGCATCCACCACAACTGATGCTGTAATCAAGCAGCTTAAAAAGCTTTTTGTAACCAACGGGTTACCTGATGTTCTTGTCTCTGACAATGGCCCTCAATTTACATCCAACCCTTTTGAATCCTATCTAGTACAACTGGGTATCAGACATGCCCTGACAGCCCCTGGGCACCCTTCGGCTAATGGCCGGGCTGAACGAATGGTACATTTTACCAAGCAAAAGCTTCAGCAATTGGGTCCTGGGGACATCACTGAGAAAGTTGAAAAACTTCTTAGTGTTCAGCACATCACTCCTAACCCATCAACTAACTTATCCCCAGCAGAGTTGTTGATGGGTAGGAAACTTAGGTCTTCCCTTGACCGCCTTCATCCCACTTACACACCCAACGCACCACTAGATTCCACTAGCAAAGTTTGCACTTCAGTGTGGGTGATTCTGTTTATGCTAAGAACCTTATGGGTGAGCCTTCATGGATTCCTGCTGAAATAACTCAAATCACAGGCTTGTTCTTACAGGGTGCAAACAGAGGATGGAGTCCTCTGAGAGCAGGCACATTGATCAGCTTAGATCCAGGTTACCTCAGGAACATCGCAATTGTTCCTCTCTAGTTCCCATACCTAATGCTTTTTCTAGGGGGGAGGGGGAGGAACATGAGGATAATCAGCAAACAAGAATCAACCCCATGTGTAATGAGCCATTACGACAGGAACCATCCCAAAACCTGTCACAATGCCAAAATCCATCCTTACAAGTGGAAGATTGCACATCACTACCTGACTTGGGTGCTGACATTGGGCTGGAGATGGGTTGGGAGGAGAGACCAGATTCTAACAATCAAACAGGGTCTTCTTTCACAGGAAGTCCAACTAGGAAAAGTCAACAGACACATTTCCCTCTCACTGGGTGAGAACGTTAAAACTTCTGAACCACGAAGGTCTCACGTACACATAAGAGCCCCACCTATTTAAAAGAATACATTAGATAGGTTGGGGTTTGAGTATGACTGAACCTAGTGGGGAGGGTGTTATGTATGCAGGTCTGAATGTCATTGGTTAAGTTTGAACTGTTCTTGTAAAATGTCAGAAATGATTGGTTTAAAAAGCGGAAAACCCTGCACTCTGATTGGCTGGCAACTGGGGCTGCTGGCTATAAGTAGCAGCCACAGACCAGCCAAATTGGGTCTGTTATGAGCTGTAGTCACTAATAAGCTCTTCACTGAAGCACTCCGCATCTGAGTCTTCATGCAAATCTAACAAACTTGTTGTTATAAGTTAAAAGAATAGGCTTATTCTGAGAATTTCTGATTTAAATTCGATAGGGGCAAAATAATAAGAGCAAGGGAAAGAAAAGATATTTTTTTCCAAAATGTTTCTACCCTTCCCCTCCTCCTTCACAAATATATTCCTGGGATTCCCTGGGGTTCTTCTGTTTAACCCCACATCATCAATTAAACCTTGGGGAAAGGAAATTGCATTTTTTTCTATACCAATTGCCATTCAGTTTGCTTAATTAACCAGCAACATATGTCCTCTGTTACTAGTCCCATAAGGAACCCATAAGGAACCGGGTGTAACACTATTGTGTAATCCTGGCAAATGTAAAATACCAGATGGTTAGCATGCCCACCCTTTTTGACTTTAACAAGGGAGGAGGTTAAAGGCGATAAGAGGATATGGCCTGATTGAGATGTAACAACACCTGAAATAAGTGGTCTGAAGAAGTAGATTTTAGAGCACATGACTGAAGAATTATCAGGCGATATTGTTGCAGGCAGAACCAAGTATAAAGGACAAGTAAACCTGAAAAAGAATTTTGAAAATCAGCGAAGTGCAGGAGGGAAAAAAAATGAAATCTACAACAGAAATCTTTGGCTCACAACTGTGGTCATAAGTCAAGGACTACCTGTAGCTTTTGCTTTGTTGGCCTTGTCCAAGCTGATTTTTATTTAAAATGAATTGAATGCAGTCTCAATTTTAAAAAGAATGTTTTATCATAGCTTGCAATAAAATAGTTCCAATGATGGCTTTGGGCCATGATAGCGAACCTATGGCACGTGTCCCACAGATGGCACGCAGAGCCATTTGTGCCTGCATGCGAGCTGCAGGCAAACTTACCTGTGCATGTGCATGTGCATGCCTCACAGCTGATTTTTGGCCAGTTTGAGGCCTTTTTTTGGTCTCCCAAAGGCTTAAGGAAGGCTTCTGCAGGCTTCTACAAGCTTTGTAGGCCGAAATCTAGTCCGTTTCGTCACTTCTGTTTTTTTCCGGAAAAACAGGAAGTTATGAAATGGGGCTAGATTTCAGCCTATAAAGCTTGTAGAAGCCTGCAGAAGTCTTCCTCAAGCCTTTGGGAGGCCGAAAAAGGCCTCAAACCAGCCGAAAATCAGCTGTGAGGCACAGTGCAGGTAAGGGGTGGGGGAAGGGAGGTTGGGGGGATTGCGGTTGCATGCGTAGGGGATGTGGAGGGGGCGCATATTGCCTTCTGGGTGCTGGCATGTGAGTGCACGCATGCAAGCACACACACAATGTTTGGCACAGGAGCCCAAAAAGGTTAGCCACCACTGGCTTAGGGGCTTAAACACATTGCACATTAATTAAGCGAATAAGCAGGGACTGAGAAGTGTATTTTGTCATGTTAGATGACAACTAGCTATTGCAGGTAGTTCTCAACTTACAACCAAAACTGAGACCAGAGTTTCCATTATCAAGCAAGGCAGTTGATAAGTAAGTATGCTCCCCCCATCTTATGACCTTTTTTGCCATGGTTGTTAAGCAAATCATTGTAGATTCTGCCCTCTGCCATGGTGGACTGAGTTTCTCTCCACACACCCCAGGTATCGGAGAGCAAGTGGAGAGTCCGGGGCTCAGGAATCCCGGTCGATTTTGGTTAGTTTTTGGAAAGCTGGCTTGATGTCAAGGTTCTGACCAATGCCCTAATAAAAGCAGGAGCTTCAAGCCATTTAGCAAGGAAAAATCCAGTTGCTTTTTAGGAGCGCCATGTCGGCACGAACTAAGTGAAGCCAGCTCTGACTTCAGCCAGTTTGTACCTTGCTTCTGACCCTGTTGCCCTCTTCCCACAAGTTGTGTCACCAGTCACATTCCCCAACCAATGGATATCCACATCTACAGTAGGAGCCGTGGTGGCGCAGTGGTTAGAATGCATTATTGCAGGCTATTTCTGCCGACTGCCAGCTGCCTGCAATTTGGCAGTTCAAATCTCACCAGGCTCAAGGTTGACTCAGGTATCCGTCCTTCCGAGGTCGGTAAAATGAGGACCCAGATTGTCGGAAGTAAGAGGCTGACTCTGTAAACTGCTTAGAGGGGGCTGTAAAGCACTGTGAAGCAGTAGATAAGTCTAAGCGCTATTACTTCTATCATCTATCTATCCATCCATCATCTCTCCCTCTGCCCCTCTCCTTCTCTCTCCCCCTCTCCCTCTCCCCCTCTCCCTCCCCCCCTCTCGACTCAGCCTTCCATCCTTCCGAGGTCGGTAAAATGAGGACCCAGATTGTTAGAGGCAATAGGCTGACTCTGTAAACCGCTTAGAGAGGGCTGTAAAGCACTGTAAAGCAGTATATAAGTCTAAGTGCTATTGCTATTGCTACTTTGGCTTCATCCTGTCCACTGCAAATCTGGAATAAAGGTTACTTTCTTAGTTACTCTTATCAGCTTCTTCTTTCGGTTTCCCTGGAGAAGAATCAGGATTCCAAAGTTCATCTCCTTTCCTGTTTAGTAGGTGCTTCTCTTTCCCAGTGAGAAGGGCTGATAAGCCATTTAAATAGGAATAAAACCAATAAAGGATCTTTGAACTTTGCAAAGTGATGGTGACCGTATGATCTCCTCTACACTCCTTACTTCATGTTTATTTGCTTAATTAATGTGCAATTTGCTTAAACCTGCAAGCCATCATTGGAACTATTTTATTGCAAGCTATGATAAAACATTTAAAAACAATTAAGTCTGCATTCAGTTCATTTTAAATAAAAATCAGCTTGGACCAGACCAACAAAGCACAAACTATAGGTAGTCCTTGACTTATGACCACAATGGAGAGCCAAAATTTCTGTTGTTAAGTGAGACCTTTGTTAAGTGAATTTTCCCATTTTACAACCTTTCTTGCCCCACTCGTTAAGTGAATTGCTGTGGTTCTCAAGTCAGTAACATGGTTGAGTATTACATTGATATTCTTCTTTTTCCATAAGAGCTCAGGACAGCACAAATTTGGAATTCCTCTATATCTAATCACAATAACTTCTTTAAATAGATTGTGTTGAGTACTACCATCTCAGACCAATCCAGTAAGCTTTCCTGGTTGAAGGTAAATTTAAACCTGGATTTAGGTTTCAGGTTGAACACTTTAACTAGGAGGCTGAATCTGATTCCTATGGGTACCTTTTTTACATTCTGCCTTGGTGTAGATGTGTTTTATAAGGTTAGTTTCCCACTAAGGGACCTTGAAGGTCTTCTAGTCCAACCCCCTGCACAGGCAGGAAACCTTATATCATTTCAGACATGTGGTTGTCTAATCTCTTCTTTAAAACTTCCAGTGTTGGAGCACCCACAATTTCTGGAGGCAAGTTGTTCCACTGATGAATTGTTCTGTCAGGAAATTTCTCCTCAGTTCTAAGTTGCTTCTCTCCTTGATTAGTTTCCACCCATTGCTTCTTGTCCTGCCCTCAGGTGCTTTGGAGAATAGGTTGACTCCCTCTTCTTTGTGGCAACCCCTTAGAGATAGTGGAACGCTAATATGACCCTCCCTCGCTCTCATGAAGATAAGGAGAGGGAAGGTGGAAGCACATTTCGATTTGCAAGATTATTGTTCTGGTAACCTTATAATAAAGTCGTATTTGCATTCCTAATTCTGCCCTCTTAGCTTGGTCTATCTTGAAGGGCTGATGTCATGAGAACTAGGGAGGGGCAGATCCGAGGCACTTAATCAAATTGCATTTTTATCCCCGGACACAGGAAGGATTGACAGAATCTTCCTACAACAGACTTTCATAGCATCTATTGCCTCTTGCAGCAAGTTTGCTGTCCTTACAGATTTAATGCAAGGCAGGTTCAGGACCTCGATTCTCCATCGTGTTCTAGCAAGGAAAACCACCACCCATCGTTCTCCATCCACTTTTTTCTCCTGCTCCATTTTGCCTTAGAACTTTTGGTGTGCCTGGAGAGATAAGAAAAAAGAAAAGCATAAAGTCCAATTGTAACCCAATAAAAAGGAAGCTTTTATCCCAATCACAACTGTTAGCTCACTCCCATTTATCTCGCAAGCTCCCATCTATGATATGCTTTCTGCCAGGAAATTAATGGAAAATCTACGGACTTTCTGGAGATAGGAAAAGCTTTGGAAACATGGGTAAAAACCATTGCCAGGCCTTAGGTTTTCTACTTCCATCTTCCTGCAGTATTACACAGGTGTTCTTTGCTTTTTTGCTCAGCAGAGCCTACATCATACAAAGTTTGAAAAACCAAACAAGTCATTGATCTCTGTGTCAGTTTATGGGGAAACATTCTCCTGTTTATTAGCTCTGCTTCAAACCACATTGCACAATGTCTCGGTGTGATATGGCTAAACGTGTGTATTTATTGGGGAAAGAACTCAAGGCAAGATACACCCTCCTTTTTTTATACCAGTATGTTACCAGAATTTCCATGAGGAGGAATTCCCAAGGAATTGTAGGTGTTGGAATCTGTACATCTTACAATTTCCAAGGTTGAGAAACACAGCTCTATGCACTGGCTAAGTAGAGATTACTCTATTTGTATAGCTAGTTATTGTTCAGTGAGTTGGGAGGCCAAATATGAGGTCCTTATAAAAGATGGGGGAAATATCTTCCCCCATCCCATTGTGGATTAAAGCTGTATTCCATATCCTTGGGAATTTTCACCAAGAAAAACTTTCACAAGATTTTTTTTTCTTCTGATACAAAATGTGCTGTATGGTTGTGGATCTAAATCTGGATTTGGGTCAAAGGTTCAATGGCACAAATCTTGCTCTTACTGAGTGGCATGGAACTCCTGGGTAGCTGCTATTTTTGGAGTTTCACATAATATTTAACCTCATTTTTTCTAGTAACCATTACATTATTAAATGTACACTCTTCCTCGTGTTTTTTCCAATCAGGTGAGACTATTCAGAGTGCAAAAAAAAACCTTCAGAGAGTTTCTTAAATAATCACAAAAATATATTACTTATTCTGATGCAGATTTTTTACACACACAAAAAGCAACTCATTTAATATAAATGCAAATAATTCAACATCTTATTTATACATGAGATACTGCTTATTTCAAAAATATTCTTTTCCTCACATTCTTGCTACATATGCCCTCTTGTTTTTTTAAAAAATTATCTACCAGGTAGAACAATTCAGGACATCTCATATAAGGACCGGCCATACTTCCTAAATGATGGTATTGTCTTTTGTAGTAACATCCAGGCATCAGGTTCTACAATTCCCAGGATTCCCAATTCATTGGCTATTGTCATAAGTATCACAATAATTACTGAAATAAAACCTCTTTTGCAAATTATGTGTATCTCCAGCTAGATGAAGATGGAAAGAATACCATTAAGACTCAATTGGAACAACTCCAAAATGCATTCCACAAGTAGACCTGGAGTACCTGAATATGTACATTGAAGTCCTCAACATATTTCCCCATTTTCTTTTTTGGCTTTAATGAAACCCATTCTCATTCAGTCTATGGGGGCAGCAGTTGTTTCAAGAATGAAAAGACGGCTAAGTCTGGCTTAGTCTGGCTAAGATTATTCAAGCTGCCAAAATTACAGTTAACAACATTCACAAAGTGAAAGCTTCAAGTCTGGAGGCCTGGCTGGAAAAGTCAGTAATTACCAGAACAATTTTTGCCAGTCCACTTGACCTACAAAGAAAGATTTAAGAATGTCCCAAGAAACCAGAGGTCATAGCCGGGAAGAGCACACCTGATCCTGGGAACCAGTTCTCTCAGTCCCTCTGTTGAAGAGCTTATGGACCAAAGGAGGCAACATGCAAATTTCGTTCATTCTGGTCCAAAAGCTACAGCATGAACGCTTCACAGCGGAAGAAGAAAAATAGAAGATGATGGGGTCCAAGCAGGCATTGAAGGTGCTGAGAAGCAAGACTTTGATCCGCCAGTCGGGACTTTTCCACTGAATATAACCCACCACATGGGAGACATTGTAAGGTGTAAAACAGATGATAAAGACAGCTAACGTGGCTGCCACCAGCCCCACAGCTCGTTGCTTTTTTCTCCTGCAGATGTGTGGTGAAGAGATCACTATTCTTATAAATTCAAAATAGCAGAAGCAGGTGATCAGGGATGGCACCAGGAAAAGTACAATGCTGAGCTCCAGGCGAACAGGGAGCAGGACCTGGAGTTGCGTCTCTGTGAAATTGTCATAACAGACATTAGTAGAAGGCACATTTGGATAGGAATAGTCCCGCTTGAACTCAGTGACATACACGATGCTGCAGTGGCCAAAAGAGCAGATCCAAATGCCCAGGCTGGCAATTAGGGCATAGACTGCATGACGCTTCAGCTTGTAATGGATGGGATATGCTACGCCCAAGTAGCGCTCCACGCTTACTGCAGTGAGGAAGAGTGTGCTAGTATAAATGGTGCTGAAGTAGACAAGACCACTGAAGGGGCACAGAGAAGTGGGAAAGTTCCAGTGGCCAGTGATCTGCTCTGCCATCTTGAAGAGGAGGAAAACCAGGAAGCAGAGATCAGAAATGGTCAGGTTGAGGAGAAGGATGCAGTTGGGTGTGGCCTTGACTCTAATCTTCTGGATGAAAGCAAATAGGGCCAACAGGTTGGTGGGAAAGCCAATTAGGAAAGTGAGCATGTAAACTGTAATGTAGGTGTTCCGGGTTTCAGAGTTGGAAGCCATGCTGGAAGATTTCCACCTGTGAGGAGAAGAGAGACGTAAGAGCAAGAGAGGAAGAAGGCAGAGAAAAAAAAACTGGCCCCGTATATTCCTCACAAACCTTTTCTTTTGGAAACATGGAAAGACGTGACATTGTCAGAAAGGTAAAATATTTGGATATGAGAGAAAGCTTAGAAATAACCATTCAAGACAAATATTTTCTCCCAGGTAGTTTTCATGGATGAAGGTAAACTTAAACCTGGATTTAGGTTTCAGGTGGAACACTTTAACTAGGATGCTGAATCTGATTTTATGGGTACCTTTTTCCTTTCTGCCTTGGTGTAGGTATGTTTTATAAGGTTAGTTTCCTAATGGGTTTTTTAAGAGTATTGTTTTGATTGCATTACAATCTCATCTAAACAGCAACAAGTGCTTCACAAACGTAAGATAATTATATTTCCTTAGTCTTCCCTGGAGCTCCCAGTCGGCAAATTGCCCTTTTTTTTTTTAGCAAGGCACAGAAAAGTTGAGATAAAGTAAAGGTTCTGGAAATCTACACTAGGCCTCATTGTGCTGTCCCTCTTTAATCACATCTACCCATTTTAAAACAAAGGGAAGAAAAAGAGGGGAATCAGATGTTCAGCATCTTTCATGCTTTTGCTTCAGCTCACCTAAATAGGTTGTTGTATAGATAATCTGTTCCTTTCTGAAAGGAAGGAAGGCTGTTATTGCAATATAAATTCTTGTATCTTGGAAAATTGTTTGGAGTCATCAAGAAAAGGTGACTCCCTCTACGTTATTAATAATATGGATCTCCAAGGCCATAGTTCACATCTTTCCCAGCACCATAAGTCAGGTATCTGATGGACCATTACTAACAGAGTATCCACAGCTGGTTGAAATCCTGCCATAATGGGAAGTAGAAAGGAGGAAGAGCCACAGCCAAGGCTACAGTCAGATGAAAGAAATCAGAGAAATTTAATTCAGAGAAAGCATTTCAGAATGCAGAGTAACAGAGTTGGAAGGGACCTTGGAGGTCTTCTAGTCCAACCCCTTGCTCAGGCAGGAAACCTTATACTACTTCAGACAAATAGTTATCCAATCTCTTCTTAAAAACTTCCAGTGTTGGAACACCCACAACTTCTGGAGGCAAGTCATTTCACCGATTAATGGTTCTAACTATCAAGAAATTTCTCCTTAGTTCTAGGTTGCTTCTCTCCTTGATTAGTTTCCACCCATTGCTTCTTGTCCTGCCCTCAGGTGCTTTGGAAAATAGGTTGACTCCCTCTTCTTTGTGGGAGCCCCTTAGAGATAGTGGAACACTAATATGACCCTCCCTCGCTCTCATGAAGATAAGGAGAGGGAAGGTGGAAGCACATTTAGATTTGCAAGATTATTGTTCTGGTAACCTTATAATAAAGTCGTATTTGCATTCCTAATTCTGCCCTCTTAGCTTGGTCTATCTTGAAGGGCTGACGTCATGAGAACTAGGGAGGGGCAGATCCGAGGCACTTAATCAAATTGCATTTTTATCCTACAACAGACTTTTATTGCACTTTTTGCCTCTTGCAGCAAGTTTGTTGTCCTTACAGATGTAATGCAAGGCAGGTTCAGGACCTCGATTCTCCTCCCTCCCAGGATCATCTTCTACCAAGGAAAAACACCACCCATCGCTCTCCAAAATATGTGGTGATCCTGACTGGGGAACAAAAGTTTGCTTCAGGAACATCCAATTTTTTCTCTTGTTCTGTTTTGCCTTAGGACTATTGGTGTGCCCAGAGAGGGTAATCCATGGAGGAAAAGCAAAGGAAAAATACAATTGGAACCCAGTAAAAAGGAAGCTTTTATTCCAATCACAACTGTTAGCTCACGCCCATTGATCTCAAAAGCTCCCATTATGATAAGTTTTTTGCCAGGAAATTACGTTACATCTACTGACTTTCTGCAGATAGGAAAAACTTTGGAAACATGAGTGAAAAGCATTGCCAGGCCACAGGTTTTCTACCTCCATCTTCCTGCAGTATCACACAGGTATCCTTTGCTTTTTTTGCTTCAGCATGGCCTACATCTTACACAGTTTGAAAAACCAAACAAGTGACAGATCTCCATGTCGGTTTACCGGGAAAACATTCTCCCGTTTATTAGCTCTGCTTCAAATCACATTGTACAATGTCTCGGTGTGATATGGCTCAACATGTGCATTTATTGGGGAAAGAACTCAAGGCAAGATACTTCATGGACTATTTAAGCCCACTTTTTCTAGTAAACATTACATTATTAAACATATGCTCATCCTTGTGTTTTTTCCAATGACAAACCAGGTGAGATCATTCAAAGTACAAAAAAAATTCAGAGGGTTTCTTAAATAATCACAAAAATATATTACTTATTCTGATGCATTTTCTTTATTGGCTTTAATGAAACCCATTCTCATTCAGTCTATGGGGGCAGCAGTTGTTTCAAGAATGAAAAGATGAGAAGTCTGGCTAAGATTATTCAAGCTGCCAAAATTACAGTTAACAACATTCACAAAGTGAAAGCTTCAAGTCTGGAGGCCTGGCTGGAAAAGTCAGTAATTACCAGAACAATTTTTGCCAGTCCACTTGATCTACAAAGAAAGATTTAAGAATGTCCCAAGAAACCAGAGGTCATAGCCGGGAAGAGCACACCTGATCCTGAGCACCTGTTGTCTCAGACCCTCTGTTGAAGAGCTTATGGAGCAAAGGAGGTAACATGCAAATTTCGTTCATTCTGGTCCAAAAGCTACAGCATGAACGCTTCATGGCGGAAGAAGAAAAATAAAAGATGATGGGGTCCAAGCAGGCATTGAAGGTGCTGAGTACCAAGACTTTGATCCGCCAGTCAGGACTTTTCCACTGAATATAACCCACCACATGGGAAGTGTTGAAGGGTGTAAAACAGATGATGAAGACAGCTAAAGTGGCTGCCACCAGCCCCACAGCTCGTTGCTTTTTGCTCCTGCAGATGTGTGGTGAAGAGATCACTATTCTTATAAATTCAAAATAGCAGAAGCAGGTGATCAGGGATGGCACCAGGAAAAGTACAATGCTCATTTCCAGGCGAACAGGGAGCAGGACCTGGAGTTGCGTCTCTGTGAAATTGTCATAACAGACATTACTGTGAGGCATATTCAGAAAGGAATAGTTGTCCCGCTTGAACTCAGTGACATACACAACGCTGCAGTGGCCAAACGAACAGATCCAAATGCCCAGGCTGGCAATTAGGGCATAGACTGCATGACGCTTCAGCTTGTAATGGATGGGATATGCTATGCCCAAGTAGCGCTCCACGCTTACCGCAGTGAGGAAGAGTGTGCTAGTATAAATGGTGCTGAAGTAGACAAAACCACTGAAGGGGCACAGAGAAGTGGGAAAGGCCCAGTGGCCATCTTTCTGCTCTGCCATCCTGAAGAAGAGGAAAACCAGGAAGCAGAGATCAGAAATGGTCAGGTTGAGGAGAAGGATGCAGTTGGGTGTGGCTTTGACTCTAATCTTCTGGATGAAAGCAAATAGGGCCAACAGGTTGGTGGGAAAGCCAATTATGACAGTGAGCATGTAAACTGTAATGTAGGTGTTCCGGGTTTCAGAGTTGGAAGCCATGCTGGAAGATTTCCACCTGTGAGGAGAAGAGAGACGTAAGAGCAAGAGAGGAAGAAGGCAGAGAGAAAAAAACTGGCCCCGTATATTCCTCACAAACCTTTTCTTTTGGAAACATGGAAAGATGTGACATTGTCAAAAAGGTAAAATATTTGGATATGAGAGAAAGCTTAGAAATAACCATTCAAGACAAATATTTTCTCCCAGGTAGTTTTCATGGATGAAGGTAAACTTAAACCTGGATTTAGGTTTCAGGTGGAACACTTTAACTAGGATGCTGAATCTGATTCTTATGGGTACCTTTTTCCTTTCTGCCTTGGTGTAGGTATGTTTTATAAGGTTAGTTTCCTAATGGGTTTTTTAAGAGTATTGTTTTGATTGCATTACAATCTCATCTAAACAGCAACAAGTGCTTCACAAACGTAAGATAATTATATTTCCTTAGTCTTCCCTGGAGCTCCCAGTCGGCAAATTGCCTTTCTTTTTAGCAAGGCACAGAAAAGTTGAGATAAAGTAAAGGTTCTGGAAATCTACACTAGGCCTCGTTTTGCTGTCCCTCTTTAATCACATCTACCCATTTTAAAACAAAGGGAAGAAAAAGAGGGGAATCAGATGTTCAGCATCTTTCATGCTTTTGCTTCAGCTCACCTAAATAGGTTGTTGTATAGATAATCTGTTCCTTTCTGAAAGGAAGGAAGGCTGTTATTGCAATATAAATTCTTGTATCTTGGAAAGTTGTTTGGAGTCATCAAGAAAAAGTGACCCTCTCACGTTATTAATAATATGGATCTCCAAGGCCATAGTTCACATCTTTCCCAGCACCATAAGTCAGGTATCTGATGGATCATTATTAACAGAGTATCCACAGCTGGTTGAAATCCTGCCATAATGGGAAGTAGAAAGGAGGAAGAGCCACAGCCAAGGCTACAGTCAGATGAAAGAAATCAGAGAAATTTAATTCAGAGAAAGCATTTCAGAATGCAGAGTAACAGAGTTGGAAGAGACCTTGGAGGTCTTCTAGTCCAACCCCTTGCTCAGGCAGGAAACCTTATACTACATCAGACAAATAGTTATCCAATCTCTTCTTAAAAACTTCCAGTGTTGGAGCACCCACAACTTCTAGAGGCAAGTCATTTCACTGATTAATGGTTCTAAGTATCAAGAAATTTCTCCTTAGTTCTAGGTTGCTTCTCTCCTTGATTAGTTTCCACCCATTGCTTCTTGTCCTGCCCTCAGGTGCTTTGGAAAATAGGTTGACTCCCTCTTCTTTGTGGCAGCCCCTTAGAGATAGTGGAACACTAATATGACCCTCCCTCGCTCTCATGAAGATAAGGAGAGGGAAGGTGGAAGCACATTTAGATTTGCAAGATTATTGTTCTGGTAACCTTATAATAAAGTCGTATTTGCATTCCTAATTCTGCCCTCTTAGCTTGGTCTATCTTGAAGGGCTGACGTCATGAGAACTAGGGAGGGGCAGATCCGAGGCACTTAATCAAATTGCATTTTTATCCTACAACAGACTTTTATTGCACTTTTTGCCTCTTGCAGCAAGTTTGTTGTCCTTACAGATGTAATGCAAGGCAGGTTCAGGACCTCGATTCTCCTCCCTCCCAGGATCATCTTCTACCAAGGAAAAACACCACCCATCGCTCTCCAAAATATGTGGTGATCCTGACTGGGGAACAAAAGTTTGCTTCAGGAACATCCACTTTTTTCTCTTGTTCTGTTTTGCCTTAGGACTATTGGTGTGCCCAGAGAGGGTAATCCATGGAGGAAAAGCAAAGGAAAAATACAATTGGAACCCAGTAAAAAGGAAGCTTTTATTCCAATCACAACTGTTAGCTCACGCCCATTGATCTCAAAAGCTCCCATTATGATAAGTTTTTTGCCAGGAAATTACGTTACATCTACTGACTTTCTGCAGATAGGAAAAACTTTGGAAACATGAGTGAAAAGCATTGCCAGGCCTCAGGTTTTCTACCTCCATCTTCCTGCAGTATCACACAGGTATTCTTTGCTTTTTTTGCTTCAGCATGGCCTACATCTTACACAGTTTGAAAAACCAAACAAGTGACAGATCTCCATGTCGGTTTACCGGGAAAACATTCTCCCGTTTATTAGCTCTGCTTCAAATCACATTGTACAATGTCTCGGTGTGATATGGCTCAACATGTGCATTTATTGGGGAAAGAACTCAAGGCAAGATATTTCATGGAATATTTAAGCCCACGTTTTCTAGTAAACATTACATTATTAAACATATGCTCGTCCTTGTGTTTTTTCCAATGACAAACCAGGTGAGATCATTCAAAGTACAAAAAAAATTCAGAGGGTTTCTTAAATAATCACAAAAATATATTACTTATTCTGATGCATTTTCTTTATTGGCTTTAATGAAACCCATTCTCATTCCGTTTATGGGGGCAGCAGTTGTTTCAGGAATGAAAAGATGAGAAGTCTGGCTAAGATTATTCAAGCTGCCAAAATTACAGTTAACAACATTCACAAAGTGAAAGCTTCAAGTCTGGAGGCCTGGCTGGAAAAGTCAGTAATTACCAGAACAATTTTTGCCAGTCCACTTGACCTACAAAGAAAGATTTAAGAATGTCCCAAGAAACCAGAGGTCATAGCTGGGAAGAGCACACCTGATCCTGAGCACCTGTTCTCTCAGTCCCTCTGTTGAAGAGCTTATGGAGCAAAGGAGGTAACATGCAAATTTCTTTTATTCTGGTCCAAAAGCTACAGCATGAACGCTTCATGGCGGAAGAAGAAAAATAAAAGATGATGGGGTCCAAGCAGGCATTGAAGGTGCTGAGTACCAAGACTTTGATCCGCCAGTCAGGATTTTTCCACTGAATATAACCCACCACATGGGAAATGTTGAAGGGTGTAAAACAGATGATGAAGACAGCTAAAGTGGCTGCCACCAGCCCCACAGCTCGTTGCTTTTTGCTCCTGCAGATATGTGTTGAAGACATCACTATTCTTATAAATTCAAAATAGCAGAAGCAGGTGATCAGGGATGGCACCAGGAAAAGTACAATGCTGATTTCCAGGCGAACAGGGAGCAGGACCTGGAGCTGCTTCTCTGTGAAATTGTCGTAACAGAAATTACTGGGAGGCATATTTAGAAGGGAATAGTTGTCCCGCTTGAACTCAGTGACATAAATAAAGCTGCAGTGGGCAAAAGAGAAGACCCAAATGCCCAGGCTGGCAATTAGGGCATGGGTTGTATGACGCCTCAGCTTGTAATGGATGGGATAAGCTACACCCAGGTAGCGTTCCACGCTTACCGCAGTGAGGAAGAGCGTGCTAGTATAAATGGTGCTGAAGTAGACAAGACCACTGAAGGGGCACAGAAAAGGGGGAAAGGCCCAGTGGCCAGCGATCTGCTCTGCCATTTTGAAGAGGAGGAAAACCAGGAAGCAGAGATCAGAAATGGTCAGGTTGAGGAGAAGGATGCAGTTGGGTGTGGCCTTGACTCTAATCTTCTGGATGAAAGCAAATAGGGCCAACAGGTTGGTGGGAAAGCCAATTATGACAGTGAGCATGTAAACTGTAATGTAGGTGTTCCGAGTTTCAGAGTTGGAAGCCATGCTGGAAGATTTCCACCTGTGAGGAGAAGAGAGACGTAAGAGCAAGAGAGGAAGAAGAGGGAGGGAAAATACCATGGCCCCATATATTCCTCACAAACCTTTTCTTTTGGAAACATGGAAAGGCATGACATTGTCAAAAAGGTAAAATATTTGGCTATGAACAGGTAACAGCTGATGATCATCCATTGGCTAAAAATCCATTTCTTCCCAGAGGGACTGACCCCTCTAGTATTGACTGATAACTACCCCTCCCCCTGGAAACAGGCAATAGACCACAAGCTGAGCTCTTATGGGCTCTCACCAGTATTATGTCCCTAGGCTTTGACCAAGCAAAGCAAGTAGTAATCAATAGAATGAAGGACATGGAGTTCCTAAGAAGAACTAACTAGGTTGGCTCGCCACAGCAGGGACAGAATTAAACAGGGAGTGTGGGAGTCAGCAAGATATCTAAATGATCTGATCTTCCCAAAACAAAGAATAGCATTCTTCAGAGCCAGATTTAATATTTTACCATCAGCATTCCTTCAGGGCAGGTATAAGAAAACACCAATAGCAGAACGGGTATGTATATGTGGTAAAGGAGAAGTTGAAGATATCTCACATGTTTTATTGTACTGTGAGTTATACAGAGTATATAGGTCGTTGTATATCCTCCCCTTACTAGAGAGATTGCCAGGGAGGGCAGACAATTTTTATGTAGACTTTCTCCTCCAGGATTCAAACCTAGCTATTCCGCATGCAGTGGCAAAATTCTGTGTTGCCGCCATGTCTACTAGAAAAAAATTGGTTACAGAATTATAGCTGTCAATTTGTGACAATTTTTGGAGATAGAACAAACTTTGGAAAATGATATTTACACACATACTTATTGGCTCTTCACTCATATAAACCAGAGAGTGCCCCTGTTTGAGAACATGTATTTTCTTAACAGATGGTTTTATCCACTATTAATGTATTATAATGTGTCAGTATTTTTCATGTATATTGTAAATAGTGATGTCTATTGCTGGTCTAAGACCGTAATAAAGTTATATTCATTCATTCATTCATTGGCTATGAAGAAAAGCTTAGAAATAATCATTCAAGAGCAAATGCTTTCTCCCAGGTAGTTCTCTTGGCCAGTCAATGGTTGTTGAGCAGGTACTGATTCCAAGAAGAAGCTTTGGAAATAAAGTTCTAGAAGCCTTCCACTTGAAGATGGTGGTATTTCCTGTTTCAACAGGGGGGTTGACTAGAAGGCCTGGAAGCTTCTTTCCAACTCTACTATTCTGTTATTATCTGTTAAATTGATATCAGATTGTACTAGTTCAGTCTTGGACAATCTGACTATACTGTTCAGCCCTCAGCCCTAGACTTTTCTCCTCTTCCTCGTGTTTCTTTGCAGAATAGAATGGAACGGAACAGAACAGAACAGAACAGAATAGCAGAGTTGGAAGGCACCTTGGAGGTCTTCTAGTCTAACCCTCTGCCTAGGCAGGAAACCCTACACCACTTCAGACAAATGGTTATGCAACATCTTCTTAAAAACTTCCAGTGTTGGAGCATTCACAACTTCTGGAGGCAAGTTGTTCCACTGATTCATTGTTCTAACTTACTTCCTCCAATTAATTGTTTCTAGCTTATTTTCTCCAAGGATTTATTTGTTTTGAGCATGGGTTAACCTGGCACCTCTGCTTTTTAGACCTGCTCTTGTTATTTGTCAGCTGAAGCAAATGTTTGAATTAAATGCACTGCATGGATTTTTTCTTCCTCATGGGGGTGCAACAGTACCGGTTAAACCTAAGACTGTAGCCGATCAGTAAATGAACTGAAGTATGTATCACTTCCTCCTTTACCGAATCTGCTACTCTCCTTCAACCTACCTTTTCTGAATGATCCTTTGTAAGCAGGCAAGATAAACAGAGCTTTGAACATTGGCTGGGGTTTGGAGAGTGTTCCTGATGATATCATCATCTTCATCCCTGTATTATCATCTTCGTTACAATACTATTATTGCAAAATGCACAAGTTCTACAAAGATGTTTTGGCCTGAGCAAACATGGAGATGTTTATCCATTGAACAAATACCCACACCAGTTTGTTCAATTCCCAGGGTCTATTGTGGACTCATGGAAAATTGCGAAACTCAGTCTGTTTCTCTCTTCTCTGGCCTTTCTGAATACATCATTTTTACCTTGTGTAGCATTTTGGGCCCCTTGAATTGTTTTTCTTTATACTTCCACCTTTCTCTTTCCACTTTCCATTGTAGCTTATAATGAGTGACGAATATCCCTCTACCTCAATATTCATAATTCATAACAAGCTGAATTTCCTCTGTGATTTTAGGAAAGACAGTAGAGAAATTGGGAAGCTTTCACAAGGAGAGAGAGAAAATTAAATGATAAAAGGTAGAGGCATTTTCTCCTTGTCCCCCCCCCCTTTTTCCCTCTCTCTTTTCAAGTTGTAGATTACTTCCTCCAAATAAGACCTGGACATAGAGAGCTGTTTCAAATTCCCCTCTAGATCTGAAGAAAAAGACAGGAAACAGGCTATTTGTGCAAATTTCTCCCAAGGAAGGAAAATTTTATAATAGCTTCTTGAGGCCTTTATGTAAAATGTCCCCGGGGAAGAGTTTAAGGTTTTAATGAAAGCAGGGAAGGGTAAGCTACAGACTTTAGAAGAAATGACACTGAACATCAGGACTTTCTCATCCAATACTTTGTCAGCAAAGAAGTCCAAGAACAAAACTTTCCACAACCCATAAAAATAATATCAAAAATTATCTTCACTTTTGAAAGGAGAATTTTGAAAGCAACTGCTCTTTCACCACATAGAATCAGAAGTAATAGGAGGAGAGAATCATCAGTACTCTCCACTGAAAAAAACCGCACACACACAAAACCCACAATCTCATCCCATCCAAATGGGGTTAAGTTTTACTTCCCTTCACTAAAGTACTCAGGTGACTTCATGCAGACTAATTTATGCTGCATCTCATATTAGGTTTATTAATAATAATGATTAATAATTAATATAATTAACTTGTTATATTATTGATAATAATGTTACTAATACTAAAATATTAATTTTAATTAATTAATATATTTCATATTTTGTATTTTTATCTCGTGTGGGTTTTTTTTTTAATCAAAATGTGATGTGAATGTGCCATAGGATAAATAAACCCCTTTCCCTATTTTCACAAAGGTAGAGAGAGAAGGAATGGCCCAAGGTCACCCAGATTTAAAAGAGAGAGATAGGGTGTCTCAAACTTGCTAAAAAATAGCAAGGATGTCTGCAAAGGGATAGTGAGAATTTATAAAACATTGCACCCTGTTCTTCACTGTTTGTTCTTCCTTTGCCCACAGGCATGGTAATAAACTCAGTTTAGAGGTTTTATTGTCTTCATCCATCTTTTCAACTTTGGCAAAACCTCCAGAAAAGTTTGACAAGATGATTATTGTTTACAAAGAATGAGGTAAAGGAACCAAGGGTTTGGACAAAGCAATTTGGCTGCTGATTCTCCCACCACCATGTCGGCATAAACCCACCCAGCTCATTTAGCCTGGGTGAAAATTATATTCCGTGGTGGTGCAGTGGTTAGAGTGCAGTACTGCAGGCTACTTCTGCTGACTGCCGGCTGACTGCAATTTGGGCAGTTCGAATCTCATCAGGCTCAAGGTTGACTCAGCCTTCCTTCCATCCTTCCGAGGTGGGTAAAATGAGGGCCCAGATTGTTTGGAAGCAATAGGCTGACTTTGTAAACTGCTTAGAGAGGGCTGTAAAGCACTGTGAAGTGATATATAAGTCTAAATGCTATTTCTGCTATATTCTCTATTTCCTTAATTTCCATGCACTTTGTGGGTTTGAGTTGCTGACACATAGTTGTTTTGAGGAAGCCTCAAGAAGACTGGATGATTTAGGTAAAGAAGGTAGCCCACTGTTGCAAAAATGCCCATAAGGTTGCTAGCTCATTTTACAAACCATCTCCTTACACATTACCTGGGTTAGCCTACCTAAATTATCCACATGTATAAATACTGGCTCATCTCAAATCCTAACTTTTTCTGAATTTTTCACATGCCAAGCTCCAAAGATTTGCCATCATTGTTCTAAACTACCTAAGTGAAGTGAAGAACAATGTCACACCTCCAGCCAAGGGAAAGATTCAGCCAGCAGCCAAATTGGCTTTTGTGCAGGGCATAAGAGGAAGTGTCAGAGAGAAAAAAATGTTTGGGTTCAATTTGGACCTCATCAGATATTCAACCAGGAAAGATTGGAGAGATCTTGGCCATCGCCATCCTACTAAGCAGATAGAGAAATAGTCATTAGCCAGATATACCAATGGATTTTCCTACGGAGCAGGGTTTTGAGCTCATCACATTGGCAGGAGCTTGGCTTTCCAGCTAAGATGTGATGCTCAGACATAAACATAGGACCAGTTTCTACGGAGGACTACCTGGTCATCTAGTAGAGTTGCCAAATCAGAATGACTCATACTACCAATCTATGCCTGCAGTTCTGGTCAAGTATTTGATGACACTGGAGACAAAATATACCAGGCAAGGGTGGGGAATGGCTAGGGAATCTGCTCATTCTCCAGGGTTTCTGCTTGATCTTATAGTCCTTAAGAAATGAAGGAGGATTTGAGGCCAAGCCAAGGGAACAAAGAACAATTTGCCATAACAGAATATTACTTGGCAAGAAGTCTTTTGGAGCATAGAAAACTGTTCATCTCACAATTTGTTTGCTTTGGTAATAGAAGCCCAGTATCCTGCTGATTTGCTTGTGTTATTTCTCCCTGTCTTTATCTATTTGCATTGTGATAACAGGGAGGAAGTTTGCAATTGCTGCTCCTAATGAGTGGAAAAGAACTACATCTATCAATCTGCCTCTTCTAAACTAGACATCTCATTTCTATAGGTTTTCTTCTCTTTAGATCGTTTTAGAGGCAACCTAAAATAAGCCTCCTCCCAAGGATTCAAGAATTATAGCTCTGCTTGTGATAACAATAAGCCAGGTGTTTATTTTGGCACCAGACACACACAACCCCTGGCTTAGAGAAAGAGTAATGCTGCTTCTTTTTCAGAGCAGGCCACATATTCATGCAACAACTCTCCATAACTACTCAAATGTAAGTTGTAGTAAGACTGATTCCCAGATGCGTGGGTATAGAATTTACATTTTCATCTAATAGCAATAGCACTTAGACTTATATGCCGCTTCACAGTGCTTTTACAGCCCTCTCTAAGCAGTTTACAGAGTCAGCCTATCGCCCCCAGCAATCTGGGTCCTCATTTTACTGACCTCGGAAGGATGGAAGGCTGAGTCAACCTTGAGCCTGGTGAGATTCAAACTGCCAAATTGCAGGCAGCCGGGAGTCAGCAGAAGTGGCCTGCAGTACTGCACTCTAACCACTGTGCCACCATGCAGTGGTTAGAATGCTATGTTCACGTAGCTTTTAGGAGGGTAAAAAGCTGCCCATGTTCACTTTGGATATTAAGATGGGCAGCATATAAATTTAATAAGTACAGTAAATAACATAAACCATTTATATAGCAACAGCACTTAAACTTATATACCGCTTCACAGTATTTTATAGCACCTCTAAGTGGTTTACAGAGTCAGCATATTGCTCTCAACAATCTGAGTCCTCATTTTATCAACTTCGAAAGCATGGAAGGCTGAGTCTACCTTCAACTGGTCAGGATCGAATACCTGGCAGTGGGCAGAGTTAGCCTGCAATACTGCATTGTAACCACCACACCACCATGGCTCCTGCTTTTATGTCCAAATTCAGTCATAAGAAGACAGGGTATTTTGATCACAGATTGTACTGGAAATGCATGCCACTGATTTTTTCTTCTTCTTTATTTTCCAATACCACTACCCTTGCTTCTGTTAATCTTTGCTTTTTTTAATTAGCTCCTTTTAAATATCAGGAGTTTTTAAAATCCTATGCCTCATTGCTACCGCCCTGTAAAATTTCCTCAAATGTCACCTCTGAGACTTGGATCAGAGTCAGAAGAGTTGCACCTGGGTTACTGGTCCAAGAAAGCAATGGTTTATCTATTGATATAGGATATCAGGCAGACTCATAACTGCCTAGCAAAGAGCAGTATCACTTAATAAAGATTATCACGTTATCAAATGCAGCTAATGAAATGACTGGGATGTGTATTGTTTAGAGACCTGTCACTAATGCTTAACTTTGCAAACAGCTGCTCAACTCTCTCCAAACCACAATATATGGGAGCAGACAGAAGGGGGAAACTGCAATTTGCATTAAGGGTTTTGGCCCATATCTGGGAATTCAAAAATTCATGGAATTTTTCTCAGACAGGTCAATTTTTTTGACAAGTGTTGTCTTTTGATCTGGAATAAATTCATATTTAAGGGACCCTGCTTAGAATTGTCATATAGTTGCTGGCCCAATTACCATTTTATGTTTTTATGCCATGCGTTTCTACATAGCATGTTCTTTTTCTTCCAGGGCAGGACAGTGGCAAGGAAACAAATGACCAAAATGCAAATGTTTGCCAAATGTTTGATTACCAGCATTGGCATTTGACTTTTGAATAGCACATTTGTGCTCTGCTCAAAAAAACAATGGGTCACCCACATCGATAAGGTCAGAGCAGAAGAAAATTGGATGCTATTGAAATTAAACTGAATTCATCGCCCACAGTTAGTACAAACTATTGCACATTTATTTCCAACTACACATTATAGGTAGTCCTCGACTTATGACTACAGTTCAGCCCAACATTTCTGTTGCTAAGTGGAACATTCGTTAAGTGAATTTTATCCCACTAATAACCTTTCTTGCCACAGTTGTTACGTCTAACCCAGCTGTTAAGTGACTCTAGCTTCCCCATTGACTTCGTTTGGAGACGGTTGGGTAAAGGTGATCACATGACCCCAGGACACTGTAACTATCACATGTATCACCTCTCCTGCGGGAGCTGAATTAGCTGCCGATTTGCTTCTGGGTGCAATTCAAGGTGCTGGTTTTCACCTTTAAAGCCCTTCATGGCTTGAGACCAGGTTATCTGAGGGAACATCTGTTGTGGTTAGCCAGCAGCAGATGTGGACGGCTGAAGAGAGTGAGGACTCAGGTGAGGGGCCAGGACCATTAGGGAGTGGACTGCTGCCTTCAGAGATTGTGGGGGCTGGCAGCAGTGATGAGGAGGTTCCCAAGGAACCTGTGCCAAGTGTGTGTGCACGCAGGATTGCTCGTAGGAAAGAGCAGCTGCAACAGCACGGGCGACTCGGGAGTAAGGCTGCAAGGTAACAGCCCCTCCTTCAAGAAGATAAAAGCCAGCTGTGAAGCAAACATCCTTTGCAGGAAGCAAAGATGTTTTGAAACTCAGCCTCGTGAACATTACAGTATCTTAATTTGGTATTTGAAGACTCTTGTTTTGTGAAACATTTCTTATCTGTGATTCTTGGCAGTCTCGTAAAGTTTGGCAAGGTTTGTGTATATCAAAGTTAATTAGTTTTCAGCAGCCTTTTAACCGGGGATTCATAAGACTCATTAAAAGGTTGCTGTTCCCTTTGGTTATTGTTTGTCTTATTGGAAAAGGGTTTGGGTCAGAACAACATCTCTTGCCAGTCACACCTACCCGACCCATCAGAGCGGGGAGGCAGGGAATGTTGCGGGTCCCATCCCTGAGGGAGATACACCCAGAAGAAGGGCCTTCTCCATGGTGCCTCCCTCTCTGGAACATCCCCCCAGAGATTAGAATGGCCCCCACTCCAATACTCTTCTGGGAGGCACTGAAGACCTGGTTCTGCCAGAGGGCCTCGGGAACCCAGAGCGGGATGCAGCCCATCTAATGGCTCGTGTGATCTGCTGTGGCTGAGGAGGGGAGGTGGGGGGTGATTTTACTACATTAATTTATTTGATTTTATGAGTTTTATTGTTTTAAATTGTGGTTTTATATGTTGTAAGCTGCCTTGAGTTGCCATGGCAAATAGGTGGCAATACAAATCTAATAGATAGATAGATAGATAGATAGATAGATAGATAGATAGATAGATAGATATGAACCAATTGACAAACATCCGAGTTTTGATGTACCTGTACAATTTTAGAAGTGTTCTGATGTTCATTCCTAAAGTTTAGAAAGAACACTAAACATGATCTGAGACTTGCTGCATGGAATCTCTTTAAGGAATGTTAGGGGAATGTTTCGTGCCTGGTATAACCAGTTATTCCCCCTGCTGCTTCACTGTTATTCTTACTCTGAAATTCAGTAAATCCACAGTAACTGGTATTCATCAGGTTCTGACCAGTTCTGGAGAACCGGTAGCGGAAATTTTGAGCAGTTCGGAGAACCGGCAAATACCACCTCTGGCTTGCCCCGGCCCCATCTATTCTCTCCCTCCCAGTCCCAGCTAATCTGCTGGGTCTTCTTTGGTTGCCCTGCAAAGGAGAATGGAGCTGGAAAGCAGGTTAGTGGAGTGGGGAGGGAATAGGGATTTTGCAGTATCCTTCCCCCAGGAGTCGGGAGGGAATTGAGATTTTACAGTATCCTTCCCCTGCCATGCCCACCAAGCCACACCCATCAAGCCATGCCCACGGCACCGTTAGTAAAAAAAATTGAATCTCACCACTGCTGCGAATCAAAATCTCTCTTTGTTCAAATCACCAGATGGATTAATGAAAATCATTTCCACACTAAACTTCTCATGAGTGTCATTTAATGGAACAGGTAAGCCTTCCAGGAGAATGAGTCTACCAGATTTCTAAATTAGGCACTGAGCTAAATGTCACATGTCCTCCTATAACTTTGCCAGGGAATCCCACCATAATATCAAACGGAGAAGGGCTGTCAACTCTGAAGCTGGCCTTTCTGAGGCCATCTTGGAGGCTTCAGTGTTGCCACAATGGTGCTGAGGGATAAGTGGGGGGGGGGGAATAGAGGTAGCTGGGGTTTTGTAGCCAAAACAAAATAGCTTCCCCTGAGAACCAAGGACATTCCCACAGGTGGCTGAAAAGAGGAGGAGTGAAGTTTCCAAGCAACCGGACAGCAGCTTGATTGGACCATGTGACTGATGGTTTGGGAAAGGGGGAAAAACTTTTAATTGGATGAGAACCACGGGAACCTTTAGAGTCGGTTTCCACCAGTCTGTGCCAATATGATATGTCCAATAAACCAGTTCTTTGAGGAACCTGCTTACCTCGGAGTTCTGCTTACTATGGACTTATTACTTGGAACCTTGACATGGGCATTCTCCATTTGCATAACATTTTAATTGACTAAACAGCTGTGATGAAGAATGGAGACAGAATGTTTGGGACTACACTGAACAGAAAGGTAGCAATTAATTAACACACTATACTTCTACTCCATGAAGTTACCATTAGCTCCAGAAGAGAAGCTTCAGCAGCTCCTAATTATCAGAGGTAGCTAGCAAAAATTAAGCATCAGAGCACAGAGGTGACACCATCCTGTACTATCCTTCTTATGAAATAGTAAACTATGTCCTACCTTTCCTTTCTTTGCATGTGATATTGTAGCTGTCTGGAGCTCAATGTCTGAGATCAGAAAAACTTGGGGACCACCATAAAGGTGTCTGGTTATACAATAATATTTGCTATCTGCAGACATCATTTCCTTGGACATCAGCCTCAGAGCTTATTATGATCCTTCCGAGATGGATTACAGCAGGCCATGCATCCTACTGAATGACAATGATGTCATTAGACTAATCAAATGGCCAACTGCTACTAGCAATGGTAGTTGACCTCTGTTTTCAATAGCTCAGGAGAGGAAATTGCTTTGCATCTAATTCTATTGCATTGGTCTCTTGATAAAGTGAATAATGTATTTCTGGAGAGTGCTGGTGTGTGGTGGAACTGATTCACTTCAGAGATGGCACAGCATATCCTGGGATGGATGTAGTCATTATTCAGCCTGAGACTCTCAAGGCACATTGGACTACATCTCCATCATGCAATCAGGATAATGACATTTGGCTCCAGAAGTACAATTGAATACTGTCTCAACTTTCTGAAGCAAAGATCTACAGTAGGAAATGATTAGTACTTAGATGGGCTTTCCTGGTTTGGCAGCCTCACATATCAGAATTTTATCAACACTGTATCTTGTTAAGATGCCAGGGAGTCGTTATATTATTATTTTTTATATGCCCTTTCATGTTCCTCCTTATTGTGGAGAGAGCCCCTAGCTAAACATCTCACCTATGGTAAAGTAGACTGGCCTGGACTATGACAACTAAGGTAGTGTAAGTTGTGTGTGACTAAATGTTCCAATCTGGAAATAAGTATATTTTATTCCAAAAATAAACTGGCCCTTCATAGAATAAGCTGGGAGTTTGAATCTTGACACAGTTATTCAGGGGATGAAATTGTTCCCCTTATAGTGGAACTCATTAATGCAAATTCCACCTAGGCTCTTTATGGAGGAGGAGGAGGAGGAGGAGGAGGAGGAGGAGGAGGAGGAGGAGGAGGAGGAGGAGGAGGAAGGAGAAGGAGAAGGAGAAGAAGAAACATTTTTTACAAATGTATTAAAAATAACCATGAGACATTTAGTTGCAATTTCAGAGGATGGAACCTCCATAAAAGAAAGAATTTGCATACCTTGACACTGAGAACATTCCTTCACTGGTTATTTTCTAATTCTTGGAAAATGACTGGGAATATTTGCTGAGTATGTGAGAGAAAAATTAATGGCCTATTTAGAGGCCCTATGAAGCTATTGTGTTCTGGTTGCATGCTCCTCTCTGAAAAAAACCAACCAGCCAGTACTACAAATGTTATCACCAGAGGCAGGATAAGATGGATGGTTTTAACCTGAATGCCAAGTACATCCGTTTTCTGAGTTTACAGAAGGCACTGAACCAAATGCCAAGTGCCTGAGTTTGCATGAGGTATTGAGTTTTAGTATGGTCTTAATTTAACCATCATGTAGAACCACAAACTAACCAATGGTCTGGGTGGACCTGACCGGTAAACTCCTCAGACGTTCTCCTCTTTAACCAAGCAGAGTTGACAGTGCAACAAGTTACGAGGTGAACCATGTTGCACAAACTTCATTTTTTCATGGCTTTTGTTTCAGTTTTCCAATGGATCACTCCCATAGCTTACTTCCTCAATTCAGCTACAAGAACTTGGCTTTGAGGGTTCCTCTTTGTAGTCATCTCTTGGGCATTATCTTTCTCTCAGCATGCAACAATGAGATGATGGAGCCTCTCTTCATCTCATGATGGAAGCTCCCATTAAGTGGGCTTTGTGCAGATTGGGGACAATCTGTAAATAATGGAAGTGGCAATAAGGGGAGACCTGTTGAGATCAACTCACCTATGGGATGTCCTGCAATCTACAACCAGCTCTGCTCCCCTTTTTCTTTAGATCTTCTGGAGATTCTGAGGTTCTTTGGTTTCCTCTTGATTAAAGGGAGAAGGAATGAAATGAAAAGACATTTCTGTCATCTTTGTTATGTTTAATCACCTTCTTCATTTGGTTACCAAATATTTTCTGGTTCCACATAATATGCTGAACCATAAACTAACTACACTGACTGGGTTTGTATATTGCACTAAGTTAAAGTGTGTTTGCTTAGTTCAGGTTGCCTTCAAAAACTTCCGTAGTATTAAGTACTGGCTTGTGTAGAACTGGATAGACTAACTCAAAAACTGAAAAATAAGGGGGAATCAGAATATTATGATACTTGGAATAAGTTTTATCAATGGTTGCAGAGGAGAGGGGAAGGTCGGAACAAAAATAGTTAGGACAAATAAACCTAGATTGTGAATATTGTACTAACAATATGAATGTTAATGGTTTAGTAATATCTTTGTATGTATGGCAGAATGATGCTGGAACGGTTACAATGTGTTTGATATTTATGGTTGTAAACAATAAAAATATACTTAAAAAAAAACTTCCATGGTATTTGCTTGCCAACTCATCAAGCTTCTTTACATAGAAGGAGGAATGAGCCAAAACCTGCCTCTTTTCTCATATTTCTCCTCAACCTGGGGTCTTCAACTGCATTAGACTACATGACCCATCACCCCAAGAAAGCATGGGGTTTGGAGGAAGAGTTTTTCCTAGAAAAATGATGGTCCAAATGAAATTCTATCCTACTCACCCCATTCCTAAGAGGTCTGTAAGGGGCGTGCATAAGTGCACCATCGTGCCTACCATCCCTGTCCTATTGTCCCCATTTATTTGTACCTATTTCCTGTATTCTTACTCATGTTTATACTTATATCTATTATCTTGTAAGCGATTGACAAATCAAATAAATAAATAAAAATACTTCTCATGGCATTTCACTCTCAATAGTAATATTTCCCAGAACTAATTCATATTGTTGGATGATCACCAAGCCACATAATTTTTTAATTGCTTGCTTCCCCCGCCCCCCCTGCCCAGTCCCTACACTATACTGGAAACCATTAGAACTAATGACTTTGGAACATGTCATTTCTTCACTTATAATTTCCTTTTCAAAATTATGCAAGGACAATGGGTGTAATTCGATTAGAGAAAAGGACCATTATTATGATGCATTTGATGAAACCAAGATAGAAGATGGAGAAGCTATAATAAATTATTTCCTATTATGGTTGATGATGGGAAAATCCAAATGTGTTCCCTCCTTATCCCAGAGCACTAATTAAAAAGAAGGTCGCAATTCACTCAGAAGTTTTTCTTGGAAAGATGTCAGCGGGAATTTACTGGACTAAGCTAAGAATTAGCAATATGCTCAGGGGTGTTTGTTGCTTTAAGGCAATGCACTGGAGACAATTGTCCTAAACTGCATCCATGGAATTGGGAGAGTTTCCCACCAAGTATATTTCAGGATTTAAAGTGATTGAATCTGAAAAACTAAACACAGTAGAATCCTAAAAAGTCATTGGTTTAAAAGACTCGGGTGACTCCCCAACATGTAGAACAAACTCACAATACTGATAAAACCCAGAAACAAAGAAACACCATGCTTCTGACTTACTATCACCAGTCCATCAGATCATACAATTCTCAGGCTCCAACTTCACCCTATCCTGTACCTGGAGGGGAAAGCCAGCCCTTTATGGCTTTCCAGAAGGCTAAAAAGGTGAGGATGTGTGGATCTCATCGAAGAAGCTTCTTCAGCTCTGACAGGATGGTGGGGAATGGAAGGATTTATATTCCTTGCAGACAGCTGGTCATCTGCATTCTTTTAGAAGGTCATTGAGGCCACTTGGAGGTTTATCTGTGTCCTCAGGGTCACCTGAGTAGTGCTCCTGGTTCCTGTAGTCTGCAATTTTTTTCCTCTGGAAATCCATTTCCACACCATTCAAAGGGTGTTCATCCCGTATTGTATAGCTAAATGTCTGTAGAGATTCTCAGTCATCCAGATCATGATTGTCCCAAAGGTGCTTTTTTGGGAGGCAACTGGACTTTTCTTGTTTTTTTTCTTTTGTGCTGAAAAAAGAAAGAACTGAAGAAGCTTCTTGGGTGAGAAGCGAAGTGTCTTCAAAAGAAAAAAACAAGAAAGTCCAGTTGCCTCCTGAAAAAAGCACTTTTGGGACAACCATGACCTGGATGACTGAGAATCTCTACAGACTTAAAGTTTGCTACACTTTACATTGGATTAATGGTCCAGCGTCCGATGAACGGGACATCCTCTACTGCAGTGTTTCTCAACCTTCAGAACTTTTAAGATGTTTGAGAATATTTTTTATTTTTTTTTAATAGTATAAAACATAAAAATGCAATATCTATATAAACAGTGTGTTGTCTGAGTACAATTGATTTTGAGGCATAGCAATGGTAATAATAACAATATTCATAACATCAATAATAATCACATAATAATATTTACTTACCCATTTTAGTAAATCTTCAATGCAATGAATCCTTCTCTTATGCTTTTAAGTTTCTAACTTGTTTCTGCTAGTTAGCCATTGATAAAACAAATCCCATGTTTAAAAAAATATTCAGTTTCTCCCTTCTCCTTAATTTTGAGTGTTAGTCTATCCATTTCTGCATATTCTAATTTTTTATTACATTTTCATCAGTAGGAATCTCTTCGTTTTTCCATTGTTGTGCAAACACAATTCTGTCTGCTGTTAACACATGTAAAATTAAATATGTATTCCCTTTATTATATTTTTCTGGTAACATAACCAACAAAAATATTTCTGGCTTTAGAGCTATATGTTGCTTTACTATTATTTCTAACCATGCGTGTATTTTTGTCCAATATTTTTTGCCTTTGGGCAAGTCCACCACATGTGATTGAATTGAATTCTGTATTGTCATTGTCCGTATATACACAGTATACATTCAACGAAATTCACATAACACCAGAGACCAGATTCAACATGCAAACACACAACAATCCACAACCACATCCCCACCCGCCAAAATTCCCCGCCTCCTAAAAACACACAAGCATCCACACAACAGACCAAGTAATACTGTCCAACAGCTCACTGATGGTGGTCCTTAAGTTCATTGTTAAGTACAATTATAGCTCTGGGATAAAAACTGTTCCGAAAATGTGTGGTCCAAGTTTTAATTGTTCTCTATCTTCTTCTGGAAGGGAACAGTCCAACAAGATTGTAAGCAAGATGGGAAGAGTCTCTGAGAATGTTATGCGACTTCCTCAAACAGCAAAATGCAAAGATGTCATCCAGGGCTGGTAGCTGGAGCCCAATGATAATACAAACCCAGTAAGTGGTTACAAGATGCTTGAGAAATTTTGTTGCAGTGTATGGTATTCAGCTCCCAGGATTCTCAGCAGTGATCCTTGCTGGCTGGCTGGGGAATTCTGGGAGCTGAAATCGGCACTTTGAAAAGGTTAGACAAAGGTGTGGCAAAGAATGAGCTGATACCTAGTGGTACCCAAAAACTGGTGGGGAGATTTAGCTAGCCCCATCACCATTCTCAAGATGGCCTTGACTTTTCAGTACAAAAACAGGCTTCCGGGACATTAGTGAAGTTAAATTCATTAAGAGATTTAACTTCATGGCTAAATAAGTAGGGTCTGTTCAATTTCTAGTGGCTGTGTTTGCACAAACAGATGTAAGTTAGTTCATATAAACCTTTGTGGCTTAGCATATTTTGCCCTCTTTGGTCTGTTTATAGTTCATTATATAGTGCCAAGAAAACAACACGGGTGTAACCAGTAGGAAGTGAACTAAACTAGAAGCTGGCTTTAGTCTTCATCAGACAAACCAAGACTAGGGGTTAATAAAGGACCAGGTTAAATGTATCGTGCAAGTGCATTCATTTGTTTACATTTGCATTTGATATAATATCCCAGCTCCTCGGTTTATAAATGCCTATGTAAGATTACTTAGTTCCTAATGGCCACTTGGAAATTCTTTCACCCTTTCCCTCCCTCCCCTCCCTTTTTTTCCCCAACCACTGTTTATACATAAAATTGCTCTTTTAGGATTGTACTCCATGCATCAAATAAAGTGGCCTGCAATGCCTGACATTTATGCAACCATAAGATTGTTAGTCTTTCCAAAGCACCCGAAGGCCAGACAAGGAACAATGGATGGAAACTGAGCAACAATAAGGAGAAATTTTCTGACAGTGAGAACAATCCACCCATGGAACAGAAGTTGCCTTCAGCAGTTGTGGGAGCTTCATCATTGGAAGCTCTCAAGAAGAGACTGGGCTGCCATCTGTCAAAAATGGTGCAGGGTCTCCTGCTTGGGCGAGGGTTGGACTAGATGACCTGCAAGGTCCCTTCCAACTTTGTTACTCTGTTAAATTTTTCTGTTAAAGATGCCAAAAGGTGCTTAGTTATGTTTTCTAAGTTTCCTTTCCTAATTAATCCCTTCTGTGTGAGAATTCTCTGGAGTGGTCCATTAATTTAATCTGTAACAGCCTTGTTCCATGCCAACTCACAAGATGCGTTTTTCTTCCATGTACATGTATGCATCCAAACTAGACTGTTGTTTCTCTGTCTCATATATGTGGGTATATGCATAATTTTGTATTTATTTATTTATTTTGTCATGTCTGTGTAGCGTAGATTAGAGTTGTTCACCCTTTGAGAGCTGTATGCAACAGAATTTCGATTTAATGTATGCCGATTAGTGTACATTCAGAATGACAATAAAGTTATTCCAAGTCTAAGTCTAATTTAAACTTTCATATATTCCAAGATTGTGAGCAACCATCCAGTACGGGGAAATGATGTCATCCACTTTTTGGACTAAGCCTGGAGGAGGCCTGCATCATTAGGGGAGGGGGACAGAGGGAGGGAATTCTGTGCTGGGACCACTTCAGCCAAATAGGGTTCTCCATGGATTCTTGCCCATAATCCTCCACTGGCTCTGGAAGTTAAGCCACTAACTAAATATCTTGCAACTGCCTCCAAGCTAGCATTCGTTCAGGACATTATGGAAAATAGCTTGCCATCTATGGTTACGTCCCTCACACTTTCTTCACATAAAATCCAGACACCCCACCCCCACCCCCCAACATCCCCAAAACATTCTTGCAAGAGACTCCTCAAATTGGTAGCCATCTGTGAGCTGATAGGAATTAAAAGCATCCAACTCGCATCCATTTCCACAAGTGTCATTTTGCAAAGACCAAATTATATATCAATGAGGAGGTGATAAGCCACCTGGGAAAGCCCAAGGGAAATCATCAAAACCATTAGAAAAAAAAAGCAAAAGTTATACTATTTCAGACATGGGATGCGACACCCAGAAAAAATACGGCATCCTTCACTTAATCCTCCAGGGAAAGATTGAAGGCAAATGAGATGCAGGCAGAAGAAAAAAATTGTGGCTTCAAAATCGAAGGGGGTGGTTTGCACAAAACTCAACAGCACTTTTTTGTGTGGCTGTTGATAAAACTAGGATTGCCCACATGATTGCCAACGTGACCAATATGGCACAAGCAGAAATATATACAATACAATACAACAATACAAGAGAACACAACAGATATAAACTTAATGTAAACCACTCCAAACTTGATTGCAGAAAGTACGACTTCAGCAGCAGAGTGGTCAATGCCTGGAATGCACTACCTGACTCTGTTGTTACATCCTCAAACCCCCACTCCTTTATCGTCAAAGTAACCACTATTAACCTCACCCCATTCCTAAGAGGTCTGCAAGGGGTGTGCATAAGTGTACAATTGTGCTTACCATCCCTGTCCTATTGTCCCCAATTATTCGTACCTATTTCCTGTATTTATACTTACATTTATTCTTATCTCTATTACCTTGTAAGCGATTGACAAATTAAATCAAATAAACAATGAAGAAGAAATATATTACCCCAGGAAGACAATCTTCCTCAACCCTACTGCCTTCCAAAGCCCAAACCGATTTTCCTCAACCCCATTCTTATTGATGTATTGGCGCTGATGTTTCCAGAATCCCCTGCCAATGTGGCCAATTTCTGGCTTGAAATTCTGGGAAGTATATTCTCAGCCTAACAGACTGGCAATGATCACTTACTTATTCTATGTATCCTGGATGTAGAATGGGATAAATGATAAACAGCCGCTGTTGTGTCTTAGTATTAAGCAGGCACAAAACAAATGAACCCAAGATACGATTCATATGGTTCTGAACCATTTCACTGGTATTTGACAAGGTCAACAGCAAAGAAATAAATAAATTCCAAAGAAAGGCAGTTGCTATCTACGGTAAAATAACTCCACCCAAGAATTATGAAAACAAACTTCACCATTTAATATTTACCCACGAGTTCCTTCTTCAGGGCATGCTCATTATGTGCATTCAGAAGATATTCCCTGCCCTCCAGGCTGAAAAATATGGGGAGATAATGTGAGCTGCATTACATGGGGGGTGGGGGGGAGCAGAGACTGTCACTGTTGATACACATCAGAATAGATGCATGTGTGAATCCATACTGGCAGCAAAGATACCTGGTTAGCACCTGCCTGCAATTCCTTTTACATATTTTTTCCAACTTGTGCCCAACACTATTTTCAAAAAGCACTGCGGTTTGTGGGGGGGTGTGGCAAAAATGGAAAACCACAATGGGAAGATTATTTCAGAAGTATTCCAGATCAGTAATATTCTGGCCTGGTGATGACACTCCTTAATAAGGAAGAACATTTTGAATACATTTTGAACCCTATCTTAGGGTTATCTGGCCCAGACTCAAACATCTCCCCAAAACTCATTGTGAATCCCCTTCAATAGGGATCCATTTTGGGCAGCTGGAAACTGTCAGTTCAAATCTCTCTTCTAATCTCCAACGCTTGGTATCCTTCTCTCTTTAAGCTCTCCCTTCATCCCTTTCCTTCTCTTTACCTGAGCCTAATCCTACCTGGCAGGGCTGTTGTGGGGATGATTTCTTTGCCTCGGAAATTCTTGGAAGATTATTTAGAAGCCTTGAATGGATATATACATCAACAAACCCAGGGCCTCTGGCTGGTGCCTTGGTTTCCTTTAAAGCTTCCAAGTCAAGACAGCCGCCAAAGAACGAACCCATAAACAATTCAGCCCAACCTGTGAACCTCAATTTCAGTTTTTCCCTTCCAGAGCTGGGCGCCACGTCCTCATCCTTCCTTCCCAGCCCGATATGTCTGAGCCTTCCAACACGTGTCGACAAAGCATCTTTTAGCGGGGCGCTTACCTCTCTAGACTGGAGGAAGTGATGGGTCCTTTGAAAGGAGGAGAAATCACAATGGGGCAAACAGGCTGCTTTGCCCCGGTTCTTCGGGGAAAGATCACCTTTCTTCGCTGCCCGCGGTCGTTTGGCGGCTCGGGGCGCCCTGAAATCTCATTTCCCTCCGGACGGACGGACGGCGCCAGAGTCGAAGGACTCGTCCGCTCGAAAGGATTCAGGAGCCGCGGTCCCTTCGCAGTCTTAGGGAGGGGCTAGGACAGGAGTGGGGCGGGGCTGGGAGGGAGACAGAGGATGACTTGCCTAGCAGGGTAAGGTTAGGGGTAAAGGGCTCTCCTCCCTTTGCTTCATTTCATTTGGCCAGGTGCCCGCGCTGTCCTTCCTGCCTTCCAGCAGCAGGTTTCTCTTTACTCGGAAGTAATATCGGGTGGACTCCGGGTAAAGATTAGGGCTAGGGCTTCTCAGAAACCGGGCTTGCCACCTGGAAGGCAAGTGGGAGTTCCCCCGCGAGTTAGCAAACAAGACGCGGGTATGCCGGGGGTTGGCGACGTGGGGTGTGGTGTCCGATGAGAAGAGAGCGTGGGTGTGGGGGAGAGAGAGCCGGAGCAGGCCTTCGGGTTCAGGAGAGGGCAAAAATGAGGAACATGGTACGATTAAGCGCCTGAAAATTCACCATGGGAGATTTTTCTCCCCCCACATATCCCTTGCACCCTCGGGGACAAAAAGGATCCCTGTTGAATTTCCGCCTGCCATGCAGTTGAGCCGAAGCCATTCGCGACCCAGCTGGTGGGTTTATAAAGGTACCACTGCCACCTTTGAGATCTTTTTTTGGGGGGGGGACTGCCATCTGTCAGCAATGTGTAGGGCCGGGGTCCCCAAACTTGGTAACTTTAAGACTTGGTTGGAGAATTGGCTGGGAGTTGAAGTCCACAAGTCTTAAAGTGGAGCCTTGGTGGTGCAGGCTGTTAAACACCTAGCACTTAGTTCCAGCTGCCTGCAATTAGTGCAGGCTCGAATCCTACCAGGCTCAAGGTTGACTCAGCCTTACATCCTCCCAGGGTAGGTAAATTGAGGGCCCAAGATTGTTGGGGGCAATAAGCTGACTTTGTAAAAATGCTGCTTAGTAATAAGCAGGCATATACAATGGAATGAAGGCTATTGCTGGGCGCATTGGGTTGTGCTCCAAAGATTGTAAGCCACCCTGAAGTTCCAGAGAAGGGCAGCATATAAATGTGAATAAAAAAAAAAGTTGCCAAGTTTGGGGACCTCTGGTGTAGGGTCTCCTGCTTGGGCGGGTGGGTTGGACTAGATGACCTGCAAGGTCCCTTCCAACTGGGTTAATCTGTATCTCTACTTTGGCCACCTCATGAGAAGGAAGGACTCCCTGGAGAAGAGCCTAATGCTGGGAACGATAGAGGGCAAAAGAAGAAGAAGGGGACCGCAGAGAATGAGGTGGCTGGATGGAGTCACTGAAGCAGTCGGCTTGAGCTTAAATGGACTCCGAAGGATGGTAGAGGACTGGAAGACCTGGAGGAACGTTGTCCATGGGGTCCAGTGGTGGGAATCAATTTTTTTTACTACTACTGGTTCTGTGGGTGTGGCTTGGTGGGCGTGGCATGGGAAGGTTACTCCAAAATCCCCATTCCCTCCCCACCTCACTAATCTGCTTTCCAGCTCTGTTCTCCTGTGCAGGGCAACAAAAGAAGACCCAGCCAATCAGCTAGGACTCAGGAGGCAGAGAAGAGATGGGGTGGAGCCAGTCAGAGGTGGTATTTACCAGTTCTCTGAACTACTCAAAATTTCTGCTACTGGTTCTCCAGAACCTGTCAGAACTGGCTGAATACCACCTCTGATGTGGTCGCGATTGATCGGACATGACTTCACAACTAACAACAACAACAAATTGAGCTTACAGTCCTGACATTCCCTAGGGGTGTCCCACCCTCCCACTTTTGCTGGATCAATCAGACCCACCTTGCTTATCTGTGGAGCCCAGAGCCGATGTCTGTTGAGTTGGCTTAGCAACTTATCAACCAGCAAACATCCCTATTGCTTTCCAGAGGCTCTTACACCACATTACTTAGCAGTCCCCCAGTAGGCTGAATGATGCTGCCTTCATACTGATGCTTTTGGGGTTAAAAGGTGCAAAGTCTTATTTACCATTCTGGGATTTAAAAAAAATTGTGGCTGCTCATGCGCCACATATTGAAAGTATGCAGCAGCAGGACATCTAATGTCCATATCCATGTTTGTTTTGTGTGAGAATTAGTCTCACCTGGCCAGTGAAAAACACCATGACAAAACTGACCATTTCTCAGACCAAGGGACAGATGGCAATTGGTCCTTTCTTCACATCTTCATGTAGGGTAAGACAGAGAAAGAGGGCAAAAGAATCTATATATATAAAAGCGAAATACCACTCACGCATCATCATAAAATCTCCAGAACCTTAAAGCCTACAAACTTGAAATTTGGCATGTATGTTCCTCTTGGCTTCTAGGTACTCACTAAGAAAGGATTTTTCGAAATGACCATCAGAGCATTAGTATTTCCTATATATTATTATTAACCCGCTCTGATGCTAAGGAGTTCTACTCCCCATCCCCATCTAAAAGAAATCTGTTCCAAATGCAAAACACAAGCAGAGGAGAGGAGTTCTAGTTTTAGTTTCACAGCAGCAACCAGCTTTAGTACAGAACAGTTGAGCTAAGCCACACCCAGGCTCCTTGCTGTCTCCTTGCTCACACAGCAAATCCTGTTTCAGTTTCCAAAAAGCCATCAACTCTCTCACACACTGACAGGATGCTAGCCAGATGAGTACCGATGGATGCTGATAGGCAGAAGCAGATTTTTCCCCTTATTTTCCTCCCCAAAATCTAAACCTGACCACATAGTTTCATAGCAAAGCCCAGGTATCGAGCTAGTACTGAAATTGGAAAACAGAGTTTGCTCTTGAAGTAGTGCAGTTGCTAGAATTCCTTCATGATGGCTACCTAGCTTTACTTCCGCTAATAATTACAAGTTCTTGGATTCTTGAGAGTTTCCTACTTGCAACAGTCCTGCCTGCCAAGCAAAATGGGGCATCCTGGAAAATGAGTTCAATTTTGGATTGGATTTATGAATTGGACAGCTCATAAATTCAATCTAATAAATGATTATGGATCAGAAGAACATGCATTGTCCTGGCAGATATTAGTGCATGGAGTTGCAGCTTGATATAGACATGGGAAGCTAAGGCTGGCCATTAAACTGAATGAGAGCTGGCTGGGGAAAAGAGAACTTTTCTGCACGACACAAGGCTTTTTTGTGTTATGCTGTGCTCAGACTCTTAGAAATGGCCCCACCAATTTATACAATTGTGCTATAGAAATTTGCCCCATTCTTCAAAAAAAAAAAAACCCACCTATCTGGATTAGCGTATGCCTCCGAATCCATCCAGTTAAATAATGGTCGACTCTCATTTTTGCTCATCCTAAACTCTCAAGCAAAACATTCCAATAATCAATCTGCTTGATTCTAGTGCCCTGATTTTGTGCATTACATTAACTCCTCTTGCTAGAATGCTTGTTGGCCCAGTGATGGCTAGAGATTCTGGGAGTTGCTGGGGTTCACCAAATTGGGGAAGGCAATACTTCTGAAAAATATCACACCTAATATGGATGTTCTTATACTTTCTGGGCTTTTCTCTGACACTCCTCAGAACCAATAAATACATGATTGACTGTTTCCTGAAGTTGATCCTTGATGTATTATGGACAATCAAACCAAGATAAACTTGCAAGTAATTGGTTTCTTTACTGTCTATGTCAGAAGCATCATTAATTTGCTCATATTAATGTGGAGAAAGGGATAAGACCTAAGATAGCTAGGACAGAATGGCTCTGTTCACACAACATAGCTTAAGTACCGCATTCACCTACTTCTAGATTATTATAGTTCATTGAATCATAAACGTAACCAAAGAGAAGCTGGGTTCAGGCTGCCAAAACAAAACAAACACACAAAAATACAAAAGCAATGAGTGTGGGAGGGGAATCAGGGCAAAGCTAACGAAGCATGAAATGACATGAAAACCCAACTGATAAGTTTTTGTTTGTAACTGACTTCATTACATTTGTTGTATGAATCCAACAAGTCACAAGGAAGTTCAATGGATGGATGAATTGATTGGATTGCGGGAAGTCCTTTGATTGGAAGAGTGCAGAGGTTAAAAAAGAAGAAGCACAAATATTGACTGTGGTGCTGCTGTTTGAATGAAAAATCTGATCCAATTGGAGAAAGGGTTTATAAATATTAAGGTAGTTGCATAACACAATGAATCCTCTGCAGTCTTCCAGGTAATGCTAATTGGCTACAAAAGGCCATCTTCGTCACTAGATGAGGTTGCTAGGTTGTCACTTGGAAATGGCATTTCTAATAACTGCTGCAAGATATTGAAGATGGCTGTAATTTGATATCTTACTGGGTAGTAAAACCATGTTCTATGAAATAAGTAGCAGACATAGCCAGCTAGGTCGCCTTACAGTAGCGAATGAGACAGCTAATGGAGAAACACATTTCAGCAATCATTTTTATTCTTTCAATTTAAGACAGGAAAGTTGCTTTCAAAACATGCTTTCAAGTTTCTTTCAAAGGGAGAAGGTTTTGGAGTGAATTCTTCTGAATAGATGGTGAGATGCATGCATATTCTGTCTTTCATTTTATATTTCTCTCTGCAGTGGTCTACAGCCTTCTTGGTTTTCCATGCTTATAAAAGGTAGATGTTCCCCTTGTGCATACATGCTAGTCGTTTCCAGCTCAAGGGGGCGGTGCTCATCTCCATTACAAAGCCGAAGAGCAGCGCTGTCCGGAGACGGCTCCATGGTCATGTGGCCGGCATGACTAAACACCGAAGGCGCACGGAACGCTGTTACCTTTCCGCCAAAATGGTTCCTATTTTTCCGCTTGCATTTTTACATGCTTTCAAACTGCTAGGTTGGCTGAAGCTGGGACAAGTAACGGGAGCTCACCCTGTTACGCAGCACTAGGGATTCGAACCACTGAACTGCCAACCTTCCTGATTGACAAGCTCAGCGTCTTAGCCACTGAGCCACCGCATCCATGTTTATATTGAAAACCAAAAGTACATAATGGGCAGGATCTTTTCTCACTGGATTTTTTTTTACATTAAGAAAGGAGGTAGAAAGGGAAGTTAGAAAGGGTTACAGAAAAGTAGCAACATCAAGGGTAAAGTAGCATGCTTTCCACCTAGCCCAAGAAGAAAGTCAGCTGAGAAGTTCCAAGAAAAATTACCCTACATCCTGGGGGAAAAGGGCAAGAACAGATTTCTCTTCTGGTATTAGAAACTTTTGTTTTTGTTAAAAGAATTTTTAACAAAATAAAAACAGTACTGTTTTAAGGAAAGAAAAAAAAATAGAGAAAACGCCAAATGGGTAAGAAAGAAAATAAAAAAGGGAAAGGATAAAGAAGCAATTTCACATCTTCTTAACAGCATTTACATCTTGTTCTTTCTCTGTAAAGACGTGATATGATTTCCTTCTTTCCATAATCTGTTCTACCCCTTCTAATAATCAAACTCATAAATCCTGTTTATTTTCCTTTTTCAGCAAAATGTCCATGAGGGGTTTCCTAGTCAGTAATAAATGGGATTACAAGTAGTCCTTGACTTACAACCACAATTCAGCCTAAAAGGTATGTTGCTAAGTGAGAAATTTGTTAAGTGAGTTTTGCCCCATTTTACAACCTTTCTTGCCATGGTTGTTAAGTGAATTGCAAAATGTGTTCACATGATTTTTGGGACACTGCAACTGTCATAAATATGAATCAGTTGCCAACTTCTGAATTTTGATCATAGGGGATGTTGCAACAGTCGTATGTTTGAAAAATGGTCATAAATCACATTTTTCAGTCATGTTGAAACTGTCAGGATTCTGGCAGTTACCCCCATTTAAATCATGAGTCTCGAGCCAAACTTCCAAAACTTAAAAAGGATTTATTGAGAGTTAGCATGCCAGCACTGCCTGGATGTAACCGACTCTGAAACACATAATTCATTATCACCCTTGACCCTGGTTTTCCCCCCACCCCCTGGGTGTATTGTAATTCATATTCTCCAATGGGACACATCCATAGCCAAGAGTCATCAATCATGTTCTCCAGTTAGAATTTTGCACGGCAGAAACTTCAGTCACCTAGTTACTATCTTCGAAAACATTTATGGAATGCACTTTCAGTTTTGCAAGCTGCTGCACTGCTCCTGCCTCTTTTTCTGTTGGCAGCTCTAAAAAGACCAGAAAAATATTTTATGAGTTGACGTTAACTTTGAAGAGTCACTAAATGAACTGTTGTAAGTTGGGAACTACCTGTACTATGCTTTTTCTAATCAAGTCATTTTTGCCACCTCTGCTCATTCTGTCCTCTTCATCAGCCATTCCTCTGTCTGGATATTTCTTGTTGATTTTTCAGAGTCTTTCTGTTTTTTGTACATACTATAATCTCACAGCATATACAAAGACAATATTTTGCAACTCCTTTCTAATGGTCTGCCTATTAGTCCAACAAGAAAAATTTTTGTTTTGGTTGAATGTTGATCTTTAAAGTGTTTATCACTGTGTGTATTTGAACCCAAAATAGTTCCCAAGTGATAACAGACCAGCATAAAACATATAAACACACAACCCGTTCATTCCCTACAAACTGTATCAAAAGTAATCTTCCTCAGAAGATTCTTTGGACTCCCGTGTTGTTCAGCTTAGCTTAGCAAAGGAAAGTTTTAATTAGGAGGATTGCAGGCATTTCAACTAATGTAGAGACTGCTAATACCTTTTCTGCCAATACTTTTTCAATTGCAACAATCTATGTTTTCAGGTGTTTTCATATATTTCATTTCTGTTATTGCTTTCATAGTGATTTTTAATCAGCTTTCTAATTAAAAAAAGATTCTGTGGTTTTTCAATCAGTGATATCTGTTAGATGTAAGAGCTCTTGAATAGCAGCCATAAGCAGCTAAAATGAGAGTACCTTTAGAAAACTGGACTATCATTCCCCTGTTGGAATAACAGAGCAGACTAACAGAGTTGGAAGGGACCTTGAAGGCTACTAGTCCAGTGGTCACCAACCAGTGAGCCAGAGACCATGGTGAGCTGCGAGAAAATTTGGTGGTCCGCAGAGAAATCCCCCCTCAAAGCAATTAACCCAGGCTGCGCAGGAACGCAAGGCTGCGCCGCCCACATGGCCTGCCCACCCACTGGCCCCCACCCTTCAGCCGAGCGCAAACCTTACCTTGAGTAGAGCCACACGAGCTGGAACTGGAAGGTAAGACCAACAGCAGGGGAGGGAAATCCACCCCAGGTGGCTTGCTGATGTTGGTGGGAAAGTCAGTCCCATATTCCAGAGCTGGAGTAGTCACAGGACTGGCCCTTTGGTCATCCTGGAGCAGCTCCTCCAGTCCATGGCAGGCCGGTGCACCTGTGTGGAGGAGCAACTGCTCCGGGATGACCAAAGGGCCAGTTCTGTGACTGTTGCAGCTCTGGAATATGGGACCGACTTTCCCACGAACGTCAGCAAGCCACCGTCAGTCAAAATCCATATTAGTGGTCCACGGGATTTGAAATTATGAGTTTGGTGGTCCCTGAGGTCCAAAAGGTTGGCAACCCCTGTACTAGTCCAATCTCCTGCACAGGCACAAACCTATGCTATTTCAGACAAATGGTTGTCCAATCTCTTTTAAACACCTCCAGTCTTGGAGCATCCACAATTTCTGGAGGCAAGTCTTTCCACTGATTAATTGTTCTCACTGGCAGGAAATTTATCCTGAGTTCTAGGTTGCTTCTGTCCTTGATTCATTTCTACCCATTGCTTCTTGTCCTGCTCTCAGGTGCTTTGGAAAATAGCTTGGCCCCCTCTTCTTTGTGGAAACCCCTTAGATCAGGGGTGACAAACTCACATCGTCACAGCAACATCACGTGACATATCAGGACTTTTTTCCCCTTTGCTAAACCGGGCATGGACGTTGCCAGCATGTGATGCATCCGGCCCATGGGCTGGGAATTTGACAGCCCTGCCTTAGATATTTGAACACTGCTCTCATATCATCCCTAGTTCCTCTTTTCATTAAACTAGACATACCCAATTCCAGCAACCATTCTTGATATGTTTTAGCCTCCAGTACCCTAAGGAAGGGGCTTCCAAATCATTTCAAAGGAAAATCTTGCGTGTTCAATTTCTGTTCCCCCCATGCAGTGGTGGGATTCAGCCAGTTCACACCACTTCAGGAGAACCGGTTGTTACCTTTCTGAGTCATTTGGTGAAGTGGTTGTTGGAAGAAACCATTAAGGACAGAGAACTGGTTGTTAAATTACTTGAATCCCACCACTGCCCCCATGCCCCAAAAATACATTGTGGTCTAAGGACAGGATTTACTCTTGTCATTTGTTCCTATTTCCAGATGAAGCTTTAATGTGGATGGACTTGCTCGGGTTTTATGGGAGGATGGAGGGCATTGGTTAACCTTAATAAACCTGGGCTTCCTTGCACTCTTGCAAAGAGACTTGGCCTCTGCATTTAATGTGATTGATTCTTAAGGGCAAAATGTTTTGAGGGCAAAGATGATCATGAAAGCAAGATACCAAGGTTGAAGATCTATCTTCTGGCATCAGTACTGCTTTTTCACAGTTCAGCAGGTGCCCAGGAAAGGCATCCCAAAAATTTAAAAAAATATATTTTGGAAAGTTACATTTTAAAAACCACACCTGTTTGTAGTCATTATGTTTAATGGTATCTTAGATAGATGCCCACTTTTGTATGGAAGGAGGAAGAGGCCAAAGTAGGGGAAGACGAATTTTTATACGCATTCTGTATACTTGGGGAAATTGCTTGTTAAACTCTGTGCAAATTATAAAATGATAGTGAAGGTGGATTTTCCTCCCTCCCTTTTTCTTTCTCTGTTTAGTTCACAGAGGGAAAATTGGTGATACACTGCAACAATGACAAAAAGCAGCTTCAGGCTATGATACAAACCTGAGCCGTTGCATTACAACCACGGATATTCAAGCCACATTGTTTTAAGTAATGTAAAGGTAAAGGTTCCCCTCACACATACAGCTCATCAGTCTGGAACCCACATCACGTATCTGATATTAACACAGTTGAGAAAGTCCAGAAATATTTTAAGAGGTCAGTCCAGCCCGGCCTGCTCAAACAGCCAAGTTTTCAGATCGTGGCAGAAAGAGCGGAGATCAGGAGCAAAACGGAGCCCCAAGGGTAGTTGATTCCACAAGGTTGGAGCCGCTACAGAGTAGGCCCTTCCCCGGGGCACCACCAGCCAACAGTGTCTTGCGGATGGCACCCCGAGAAGTCCCAGTCTGTGTGCTCGCACAGGGCGATCGGCATTCGATACCGGCAGGAGCCACTCCTGCAAATACCCCAGACCCAAGCCATGAAGGACTTTGAATGTTGATACCAACACCTTGAACCTCACCCGGAGGGCAACCGGCAACCAATGCAGCTTGTGCAGGAGGGGCGTAACATGGGAGTACCAAGAAACTCCCATCACAACCCACGCGGCCACATTCTGCACCAGTTGTAACCTCCGGATGGTGTGCAAGGGCAGTCCTAAATAGAGAGTGTTGCAGTAGTCGAGTCGGGATGTGACAAGTGCATGAGTGACCGTGCGAAGGGCATCTTGGTCCAGATATGGGTGTAGCTGGCAAACCAGCTGAACCTGGGCAAAGGCCCCCCTGGTCACGGCCCCCACCTGTTCCTCCAAACTGAGCCATGGATCCAGGAGGACCCCACGTTTCGTGCCCTATCCACAGGGGGCAACACCTCTTCCCCCCATGACCAAAGATGGAATCTGTTGACTGGTCCGAGATGCCTGTATGCACAGCCACTCAGTCTTGGCCGGATTGAGCTGTAGCTTGTTTCTGCCCATCCAGATCCATACCGCATCCAGACAACGGGATATCACGGAGAGGGCATCACTGATTTGGTTTGGAGTGGAGATGTACAACTGGGTATCATCAGCATACTGATGATACCTCACCCCAAAACCACGGATGATCTCACCCAGCAGCTTCATATAGATGTTGAACAAGAGGGGTGAGATGACCGACCCCTGAGGGACCCCATAAGTGAGAGCCCTTGGGGTCGACCTCTGCCCCTTATTGACCTCACCCCTTTCCTAAGAGGTCTGTAGGGGGCATGCATAAGTTCACCAATGTGCCTACTGTCCCTGTCCTATTGTTTCTTTTATTTTTCTTATATGTATTCATTTCATGTGTTCATAACTATGTTTATCCTTATACTTATTATCTTGTAAGAGATAATTAAAAAAAAACCATACGTGCTAGTTGTTTCTGGCCCCAGCAGGCAGTGCTCATCTCCATTACAAAGCCGAAGAGCCAGCACTGTCCAAAGATGTCTTCATGGTCATGTGGCCGGCATGACTAAATGCTGAAGGAGCATGGAACACTGTTACCTTCCCACCAAAGTGGTCCCTATTTTTCTACTTGCATTTTCACATGCTTTCGAAGCTGGGACAAGTAACGGGAGCTCACTCTGTTACACTGCGCTAGGGATTCGAACTGCCGAGCTGCCAACCTTTCTGATTGACAAGTCTTTCAGTGTCTTAGCCACTGAGCCACTGCGTTTTAAGTACAACCCTAGAAAATGGTGTTAAAGTGTTTATAGCTAAAAATTTTAGAGAGTTAGCAATGTGAAGCTTCTCCTAACAACCTTCAAGTTAATATAGTACCCAAATGTAATTCAAATGCAATAGACTATTCTTTAATCAACATTTGCAACTGGAAGACATAACCTACAAACTACAGACAAATAGCCCACAATAAAAGTGTTCTGTCTGTTTTCATACACCAAGCTCCGGAAATATGTGGAGTCCATAAATATTGCAGACAGCAGGTGGATATCATACTCTACTTGTGGCAAATAAAACCATTAATCAAATTATAAGGCAGGCAGGATAAAGAAACCTCTATAAATGTTTCTGGGTTTAAAACAAACAATCCGTCATCACAAGCATATGATATTGAATATTTGTTTGTTAATGCAATGAAACCTCGCAATAAAATGCCTTCTGAATTGAATCTGCAGGAAAAACAATGTGCTGTGTATTGCCTGGTCTTGGCTATGAAAATCTATTATCACATGCAGACATATGTTTGTGCAATATATCTGAAAGATAATGAGCCGGCATTCATATATAGTAAATACCATATTCTTCCATTGGCTCAGAAAACGAATCTGTTGTGTTTTCCCCTAAAAGGGAAAAGCCCAGCGTTGTTAGTAAAATGGCTTGAGTCCTTCTCTGTGTGCTGCTGATCTTAGATGCTTCATTGGAGCTGTCAGTTATGTTGCCATGAACATTGTAGCCGATAAAACCCAAGAAGTTGAGATACCAATGGTTAAAAAAAATAGGTCAATATTCCATTTCAGACCAAAGGGTAGTATTCTGTCTTTTGGTTCACTTGCTGAATACAAAGACAGATAGAATAACTTTACAAATTCTTCCATACAAAGTTCCTTTTATTGGATTATATTAGGTATCCTCCAGGTAATTCACACTTATGTTGAGATGCATCTAATGTCCAATTCTTTGCATAGTTGAAATCGTAGTGTAAAATGACAGTGATCTTTCTATCCCATATCTTGTAGAAAGATGGTTATCTCTTTCATCCCATATCGTAGAAGCAGGGGGTAGAGATGCTACCATGAGGCTGTGTTCAGGCAAGAGTGAAGAAACCTTCCCCAACCCACCAAGGGTCAATTCAGTGACCAACCAGGGTTACAGATATGGCCACATGACATGAACTACATTTCCCAGGATACCTTAACTACATTTACCATGATGCATTCCCTTAAGGGGACAACTCTCAATTTCTAACTAACTATCCCAAATCCCATTAACTCTAAACTGTCTGGACAGCACAGACAGTTGTGGGTGAAATTTCTCCAGAATGGAAGGCATTTCTTACCTGTTCTTTATCTGACCAGTGGGAAAGGAAGTGCTTTGGACCGTGTAAAGGGGGCATGATTGTGCTCTCCCAAAAAGCCCTCCATTCTAGGAAAACTAATCAAGGATGGAAACTAATCAAGGAGAGAAACAACCTAGAATTAAGCAGAAATTTCCTAACAGTGAGAACAATCAACCAGCGGAACAGCTTGCCTTCAGAAGCTGTGAGTACTCCAACACTGGAGGCTTTTAAGAAGAGACTGGATGGCCACTTGTCTTGAATGGTGTAGGGTCTCCTGTAGGGGGTTGGACTAGAAGACCTCCAAGGTCCCTTCCAGCTGGGTTATTCTGTTATTATGGGGGTTTTAGCAGTTTTAATAGATTTTTAGTCCAACACCTTAACTCTACAACACACTGGCTCTCATATAAATTTACCGTATAAACAAATACAAATTTAATTAATCAAATCTCTGGACAAACCACTAAAGGGGAAAGATATAACACCAGAACACCATTTTCAGGTTTTGAAATCAGTTCACAGTGCAAATTGTGTCCTAATCAGAGGTGGTATTCAGTAGGTTCTGACCAGTTCTGGAGAACCGGTAGCAGAAAGCTTGAGTCGTTTGGAGAATCGGTAGTGGACATTTTGAGTAGTTCAGAATGCCACCTCTGACTGGCCCCGCCCCCATCTATTTTCTGCCTCCCAAGTCCCAGCTGATTGGCTGGGTCTCCTTTTGTTGCCCTGCACAGGAGAACGGAGCTGGAAAGCAGGTTTGTGGGGTGGGGAGGGAATGGGGATTTTGCAGTATCTTTCCCTGCCATGCCCACCAAGCCCTACCCATAGAACTAGTAGTAAAAAAAATTTGAATCCCACCACTGGTCCTAAGCCATTAGTGATGAAGCTTTGGCTGAAATGTAGATAGCTGGCCTGTATATTTATCTCTATTTATTTAGCTCTATTTCCTCATCAGTCTCTTATTATTTATTTGCAGAAGGAACAGGAAAAAAATACAGATGGGGAAACGGTCTGTACTGCAATATGAAAACAAGGAATTAATCATGGGCAAAAAAAAGCAGAGCTATTAAGCCCTTCAAAACATCCTAAGTAAAACCAAAAACTCAGCAGCCCCAGAGGGAAAAAAAACCAAAAAACCAAGAGCCATCTACAACATGCAGTGTAATGACTACGATAGCCATTATGTAGCACAAATGGGCAGAAGAGTGGCAGAACACATCCATGAACAGCAACTAGCAGTCAGAAGGCATGTTTAAGACGTGCGGATTTCAATTCCCTAGGCCTTTCAAATCATCCTTTGTAGGCATTGCAGAAGATTTTTTTAAAGTTGATCAGTTGATCAGCATGAAATACATCTTAGTTCCTGGAAGAATGTCTAGTCCAATTGCACAAAACAGGGAAGGAAATGAAAAAGTTGTCATTGGGGTGGGAAGCTGCCGGTATAACAACCGGCTTGGGGATCGTGCAGTTCATGCGCTGTGTGCGCATGAACAGCAATGCAAAAATCCTTACCTGCTATGTTACTTCGGGGGAGTAACAAAGTTGAGGAGTGGCAATCCGCTCTTCTGTGCTGGTCAACTGGGATGATAAAGGCCAGTACAGCGCAGGGGCTTGCAGGCGGGCCCACATGAGTGTCGGAATGAACCAGTTCGCTCCCAACTGATCTTCGGAGCTAGGGGTCCGCCCGAACCAGTCCGAATCGGCAGAATCCCACACCTGGTTGTTACCTTCTTATTGCCAGAGGCAACCCATTTAGTAGCTTTTTTTATTTTAGAAAGAGCATACACGGTTAAAATGGCCCATGTGTTGCATATCATGTGATTTAGAGTTATGGGGAGAACTCCTTTCTCTTGTGGTCTAGATAAGTCAACTGACCTAGCTTATTTATTTTATTTATTTATTTGATTTGTCAATCGCTTACAAGGTAATAGGTAAAACGATAAACATGTGTAAGAATACAGGAAATAGGTACAAATAAATGGGGACAATAGGACGGGGATGGTAGGCACGATTGTGCACTTATGCACACCCTCTTAGGAATGGGGTGAGGTCAATAGTGGTTAGTTTGAGTTTAAAGGAGTGGGGGTTTGAGGGTGTAACAACAGAGTCAGGTAGTGCGTTCCAGGCATTGACCACTCTGTTGCTGAAGTCGTATTTCCTGCAATCAAGTTTGGAGCAGTTTACATTGAGTGTGTATCTGTTGTGTGTTCTTGTATTGTTGTGGTTGAGGCTGAAGTAGTCATTGACTGGTAGGACATTGTAGCAGATAATTTTGTGTACCATGATTAAGTCCAACCATAGGCGGCATAGATCAAATTTTGTCCAAGCCCAAAATTTCAAGCCTGGTGGTGTAGGGTATTCTGTTGCGAGCAGAAGAGTGTAGTACTCTTCTCATGAAATACTTCTGGACTCGCTCAATTGTATTAATGTCCGATATACAGTGTGGATTTCAGACTAATGAGCTGTATTTGAGTTGTGCAGTATCATTTGCACAATATTATATTATATTATAGCTGTGCAGTATCACGTGAACACACCAGCTGTGGCTTGTTGAGTCAGCTTGGAGTTTATGTCTATGCAAATGTGTGATTCTTGAGAAGAGTGAACAATTGTCCTATTTTGACAACGTGTTTGCATTCCTAGCATGAGCAGAAGGGAGGAAAATGTTAAGATAACATCTGTTGTCCTCTTCCTGACCTCTGTATTCAAACTTTTGGTTTCCACTGGTTGGAAATCTTGAAGAGGAAAAAGGGTCTGGTGTGGAAGAAGATACAACAGGCACAAGGGGCAGAGAGGTGGCGATATACTATCAGACTGCTACCAATGCAAATATTTAGAAACATGGCAGGCAGCAAAGATAATTGCAAGGAATCTGCCTAGAGAAATGCTGTCAGGCTGGGAAAAACAGTCTTGTAGTTTGGAGCCTGGCCATGTTGTGTCCCACAGAATTGTGCATCAAGAGTCATTGTGAGGGGTCCCTGGTGCTTGCTGAGCTTGCTTGCTTTCCTGCAGAGATTTCATTACCTAACTAGGCAACATCATTGGGGCCATTATTTAGAAAGCCATTATTTAGAAAAGAGCCAGGAGGGTTTTACCATGAGATATTCAATACCCCATTGAGCAAAATGAGCACAAGGGCACCCCAGACCAAGCAGAACTGGCTTGTGCCATTTTAAGCAAGTGATGCCATACCTATGCCTTTTTAAAGAGAGGCTTCCCCATGCAACTAGTGATAAGGAACCTCTCATCCCTCTCTGTACTCTACTTCTTTCCTCCCTGCCAAGAAGGAGGTGCTCAAAACATCTGATAGTAACCACAGACCATGCCAGCTGAAACTGATGGGAACTGTAGAGTCTAAGTTATCACGAGGACACATAACAGACAACTCATCTTAATTCATGGAATTCAATATCTAAATCAACTTAACACTTTGCATAAAACTGATGATGTTCGTCCATAGAGGACCTTGACATCTAGATGCATAAAACTACTAATTAAGGTGGATACAATTCTCAATTGTATTCTCAATTGTATCTCCTTGGGATACCGTCGGTTAGGCATTGTCGGCTGGTGGTTCCCAGGGCTAAGGCCTTCTCCGTGGGAGCGCCCACCCTTTGGAACCAGCTCCCCATGGATCTCCATTTGGCCCCTGATCTCTGCTCCTTCCGCTGGGACCTGAAGACCTGGTTGTTTCAACAGGCCGGCCTGGAATGACCCGGGTGGTGGGGGGGTTTAACTGTTTTAGTTTTTAAGGTTTTAATGTTTTATTGTTTATTCCGACTTGTTAGGTTTAATTTGTTTTTATGTAAATTATATGTAAATATGTGCTGTTTTAATGTTAGCCGCCCTGAGTCCTTAGGGAGAAGGGCAGCATACAAGTTGAATAAATTATTTTTATTGTTTTTAATTATGTTTTCTTATTGGGAAATAGGTGTTCTGACCAAGGCTTCCTGAGACCATAATTAAGCACATGCTTAGTCCAAACAACTCTCTTTTTATTTCAGTGCTGGGAATTATGTTCATTCCCAGCCATAATGAGTCCCAAACAGTCTCTCAAGATAAGCACCCACCTTTCTCTCCTTTGAATTGCTGCCAACAATTAAGTGCCAAATTAACTGTAAAAAACCAAATGGAGTACAAAGTCTACATAGAGCTTCAAGGTTTAATCTGAACAGAATGAACAATGTTGCTTCCTGCAAAGGTTCCTGTCCCTTTGCTCCTCCTTTATGTCTTATGGGAGGGGCAATCACCTCCAAGCCTTACTCCCAAGTTGCCCCTTTTGTCTTATAACTGTTCTTGTGTCCTCACAACTCTGTGCACGCGCGCACTGGGAACAGGCTCCCCCTGTTCCTCTGCCTTGCTGCTGCCAGATTCTGGAGGCTCTAGAGTCAGCACATAACTCCCAGATGGCCCTGGCCCCATTTCTGTATTGGATGCAGGACCATTGTCCGAGTCCTCCACAGACTCCCAGACTGGCCCATATTCTTCCCCACTGTCTGACTCTGCTGCCACCTCCACAGGTTGCCAGAAGACCACAACACTCGATGCTCTCTACCCTGTAACTTTGTCCCCCCCCCCCCAGCTCATTTAATTGGAAAAATAGAAACATATTAATATCAGATTTTGAGCACGGAAACAACTATGAGCTGCAAAATTCAGAATCAGAGACATTTTTTCGCCCTATCTGGATGAATTTGTGATCTTTATTGTACAACATGAAGGCTGTTTCATGTTGTCCAACAACATGTGGCCTACAGATTTTTGTCCCTTCCATTTCATAATTTGGAACTCATTTCTTACTAGGCTACCAATGTGGGTACAAATGCATTGAGAAACCCTGAAAAAATATCTACATAAATGCAACAAATTTACTTTGACATGAAAATGTACTTGTGCGCACAGCATAGAGTCCATAAGCATTAAGCCATCAGCAATGCATTTTATTGTTTTATCAGTAACCCTTGCTATTATTTAAATTTGGTTGATTTTTCCATTTTTATTCACCTTTTTTTTTTGTACCAAACATGTTCTTACACAAAGCTCTCTTTCAACCTTCTGTTTGCTCCCTCTAATATGTAGTACCTTTTAACAGCAATTCTTTGCCTGGGATTGTTATATCAATTGTAATATATCATTATTATTATTTTTTTGTATCTAGTTTTTTATTTTTTATTTTTACAAACATATTAATGCATGAACAGGGTGTCATACATTTTGATACAAATAAAATAGTATTAATCATATTTATTCCATTTAACAAGCTTATATTCTAGTAATAATAGTAATATTACTATTAAAATATGTGTATTATTACAAGTAATAATACACATATTTTTGTTAAAATATAATCTTTCATTATTTAGCTATTGTATTTCAATATGTCATTATGCCAATCCCCCTATTCTAAGTATCACACCTTTTAATACAAATAAACTATTATTAATAATATTTATTACATTTATCACACTTATATAATTCTAATAATAATGTTCAATTTATAATCCTTTATTTGATTATTCAATATTTCAATATAGCAATAGCAATAGCACTTAGACATATACCGCTTTATAATGCTTTACAGCCCTCTTTAAGCGGTTTACAGAGTCAGCATATTGCTCCCAACAATTTGGGTCCTCATTTTATCCACCTCGGAAGGATGGAAGGCTCAGTCAACCTTGAGCCTGGTGGGATTTGAACTGCCAAATTGTAGGCAGCTGGCTGCAGCAGAAGTAGCTTGCAATACTGCACTCTAACCACTGTGCCACAGAGGCTCCTATATGTTATATAAATATAAATATGTTATGCTTATGTCAATCACCATATTCTGCATGTCATAAATTTAATACAAATAAAGTATTTTTAATCATATTTGTTACATTTAGCAAACATACACATATTCAAGTTTCAAAATATCATTACTGTCCTTGGGTCTCTCACTGGTGGGCCTCTGATTAAGATATTTTAAAAACCTAAGCAGATCTCATAAATTTGAAGTCTGCCTTGCCTATGATATTTTGTGTTTTTAAACTAAAGACTTATAAACCTCCCTGAGGCCATATTTGGTGAAAGACCAAAGCAGAGAGGCAGCAATGCATGAAGGAATGAAAAATAGTGATAAACTCTAATGTAGATTCTTCGAACTGCAGGAATTTTAATATCCAGACTCCAGTCCAGAAAGAAGAGGAGGTAATTTAAAAGAAAGCCCAGGAAGAAATGTGGGTGAGAATTGTAGATTCCTGCTAGACAACCCTTGAACTTTTTGGTTACATCAAAGATATTACCTTGTCCAGAGAAATAGAATGACCACAGGCAGATTATTTCCTGCTGGCTTCCCCATTCACTTTCCATGTAAGGAAGGTGGCTGTTATGTATGCAGGTTTAAAGTCATTGGTTTAGTTTGAACTGTTCTTGTAAAATGTAAGAAATGATTGGTTTAAAAAGTGCGGGAAAACCCTGCACTTTGATTGGCTGGCAACTGCAGCTGCTGGCTATAAGTAGCAGCCACAGCCCAGCCAAAGGGGGTCCATTCTGAGCTGTAGTCACTAAAAAAGAAAGAGCTTGAAGCACTCCGCGTCTGTCTCTTCATGCAAACTTAACACTGGCGACGAAGGTGGGATCTCCCTGAAGAAGAAGGCAATGTGGAACAGAAGAAGAGAGAGATGGCTGCGCTGAACACCCCCCCAGCCCCGTTTAATCCGACGGCAGAAGACTGGGAGTCGTATGCAGATTGTTTCCAAATGTATCTGGAAGGAAACGATCTTGCCGACATTTCCGAAAAGTGGAAGAGGGCGGTCTTTCTTACGTACTGCGGTCCGGCAGTTTTCAAGATGGCGAAGGCATTGGCGGGAGCTGCAGATGTGAAGGTAATGGAATGGCCTGACTTAGAAAAGTTGTTAAGAGCCCATTACGCGCCACAAGTATCGTGCCTCATTAAGAGACACGAGCTTTACCGTCGGGATCAAGGGGAAAGTGAAAACGTAAACAACTTTATGGCAAGTTTAAGAGACATTGGGGGTGCATGCAAATTTAACAATTTAGAAGAGGCCATGCGCGATCGATTTGTTCTGGGCCTAAAAGACAAGGTGCTACAGAGCAAGTTATTACTAAAACCTAAGATCACGCTGAAAGAAGCAATAGAAGAGGCCTTTTCAGCAGAAGCTACCAAGTCCTCAGCAGCGCCCATGAAGAAAATCAACAAGGCCACAAGCCATCCTGGTGTGGAAAAGTCCACAACAACTCATTGTGAGCAAATAGATTCTGAGTCAGACTGTAGTGAGCTGGAGGAAGGAATTTACAGACTCAGAATGGAGAGGAAAAAGAAAGACCTAGGAAGAAAGAGGCAAGATTTCTACTGCAGAGGGTGTGGGGAAGCCACCCCGCACTGAATGCAAGTTTTAGACACCATTTGCCTCCGTTGTGATAAAAGAGGACACCTAGCAAGAGTCTGCAAATCATCCAGAACTCCACCCATCAGAAGAAAGTTTGCTACAAGCAAAGAAAAGATTCAAGCCTAACAATTTCTGTGAGAAAATGGGGCGCAGCACAGAAGCAAATGGGAAGAATGAAACTCATCAAACAGTCACCATTGGTCATTCATCACCCTTAAGAAGTAGAAAAGTGCATGTCAAGGTATTTATTGAAGGAAGGCCTTGCCAAATGGAAGTGGACTCAGGCTCTTACCTATCTATGGTGTCATGGGACACTATTCACAGTCTTCTTCCCAACATCCAGAAGAAGCACTTCAAGAAGCAAGCATTGACTCTTAAAGACTACCAAGGGAACAAGATTCCAGTAGTTGGAACAAGAGAATTCAACGTGAAGTTCAAGGGCCACACCAAACGCCTATCACTGACCATCGTGGACAAGGACCGGCCAAGTCTGCTGGGCCTTGAGTGGTTCAACCCGCTGGGCATCGAGGTGACTGGCATCAATCATGTGAGCAACACTGAATGGGAAGAGGCCTTGAAGTCTTGAGTTTCCAGAGGTCTTCATCAATGGATTAGGCAAGTACTTGGGGACCCCTATCTCCTTTAACCTAGATCCCAAGGTACAACCAATCTGTTTAAAACCCAGAAGGGTCCCATTTGCCTTAAAGGAAAAAATTGATGCACAATTAGATAAACTAATAGCCCAAGGGGTTTTAGAGCCCACTGATCACTCCAGGTGGGAGACACCCATAGTCACACCAGTCAAGGCTGGTGGGTCAGTGAGAATCTGTGGAGACTACAAGGGGACATTGAACAATGCGCTGCAACAGAGCGCATATCCAGTTCCAGTAGTGCATCATTTATTGCATTCCCTTGGAGGGGCACAGTTTTGCCAAGTTGGACCTGGCACAGGCATATTAACAATTAACAATTGATGATGCCACTGCTGAAGCCTAAACCATTGTAACCCATAGAGGTGCTTTCAAATGCAAAAGGTTGCAGTTTGGAGTAAGCGTGGCACCAGGCATCTTCCAAAGCCTTATGGAAAGAATGTTACAAGGGTTGCCAGGGGTGGTGCCCTATTTTGATGATGTTTTAATTTCTGCTGAAAATGACACTCAGTTACACGAGACTCAGGGAAGTCTTAACCAGATTCAAAAAGCGGGTTAAAAGTCAAAGAAGAAAAATGCACACTTAGAACAGATAAAGTGGAATTCTTGGGTTACATGATTGATAAACATGGCATCCACCCCACAGAGGCAAAGGTTCAGGCAATCAAAGAAGCCCCCAGGCCAAAATGCAAAACAGATTTGCAAGCATTCTTGGGACTCATTAACTTTTATCATATGTTTCTACCTCAGAAGGCAACCATTGCAGAACCCCTACATAGGTTGCTGGACAAGAAATCTGTTTGGGTCTGGGGGAGGAAGGAACAAGCTGCATTTAACAACATCAAGAGACAAATCACGTCTGATGCTGTGTTGATACAGTTCTCTGAGAATCTTCCTGTTGTTCTGACTTGTGATGCCTCCCCTTTTGGAGGGGGGTATTGAGCCATATGTTTCCCAGCGGGAGGGAAGCTCCTATTGCATTTTACTCTCGCACCTTTACTAAAGCAGAGAGGAACTACAGCCAACTGGATAAGGAAGCCTTGGCAATTGTAGCAGCTGTCAAGAAATTCCATGAATATCTATATGGGAGAACATTTACTGTTGTCACAGATCACAAACATCTTTTAGGCATTGTGGCAGGGGACAAACCAACACCCACGATCCTGTCACCAAGAATGTTGAGATGGACTGAATTTCTTGCTGCTTATTCATACAAACTGATCCACAGACCTGGTAAAGACATTGGGCATGCAGATGCTTTGAGTCGCTGCCCACTTCCTTCACACATTGAGGACCCTGTTCCTGAGACTCACACCTTTTTCTAGAAACTGTTGCCAAGCTTCCAGTACATGCTGCTCAAATTGCCAGAGAGACTGCCAAAGACACTTTATTGGCTCCTGTTATAGGCTGGATTAAGAAGGGTTGGCCACTTCAAGACCTACCTCAACTCGCCCAACCTTTCAAATCCAGGCAAACTGAATTATCTGTATTAAGAGGATGTATTTTGTGGGGTAACAGGGTGGTTATTCCTGCAAAACTACAAAAGAGGTTTTGGAAATGTTACATGAGGGTCATCCGGGAATTGTCAGAATGAAGGGATTGGCCAGGAGTTATGTATGGTGGCCAGGTATTGACAAAATGGTTGAAAACTGGGTTGCATCTTGTCCCAACTGTCAGGTAGTCAGGCCTGCCCCACCTCTTGCCCCCACACAGGAATGGGAATGTCCTAGGGGCCCATGGTCCAGGTTTCACATTGATTTTGCTGGCCCTACCAGAGGGCACACTTTCCTTATTATAGTTGATGCATATTCCAAATGGCTAGAGGTTATCCCTATGGCATCCACCACAACTGAAGCTGTCATCAAACAGCTTAAAAAGCTTTTGTAACTCATGGGTTACCTGATGTACTTGTTTCTGACAATGGCCCTCAATTTACATCCAACTTTTTTGAATCATATCTAGCACAACAGGGTATCAGATATGCCCTGACTGCCCTGGGCATCCTTCGCTAACGGCGGGCTGAACATATGGTACGATTTACCAAGGAAAAACTTCAGCAATTGGGTCCAGGGATATCACTGAGAGAGTTGAAAAACTTCTCAGTGTTCAGCATATCACTCCCAACCCCTCAACTAATTTGTCCCCAGCTGAATTGTTGATGGGTAGGAAACTCAGGTCTCCCCTTGATCGCCTTCATCCCACTTACGCACCCAACGCACCACTAGATTCCACTAGCAAAATTCGCATATTCACTGTGTGTGATTCTGTTTATGCTAAGAACCTTATGGGTGAACCATTATGGATTCCTGCTGAGATAACCCAAATCACAGGCCCCAGGTCTTACAGGGTACAAACGGAGGATGGTGTCCTCTGGAGCAGGCACATTGATCAGTTAAGATCCAGATTGCCTCAGGAGCATTGCTTTTGCTCCTCTCTGTTTCCCATACCTACTGACTCTTATAGGGGGGAAGGGGAGGATTATGAGAGTAATCAGCAAGCAAGAATCAACCCCATGTGTAACGAGCTAACATGACAGGAACCATCCCAAAACCTGTCACAATACCAACAACCATTTTCACAAATGGAAGATTGCACATCATTACCTGATTTAGGTGCTGACATTGGGTTGGAGATGGATTGGGAGGAGAGATCAGGTTGTAGTAACCAAACAGGTTCTACCATTACTACAAGTCTTAGTAAGGAAATGTCAGCAGACACATTTCCTCCCTCACAAGGTGAGAACTTTAAAACATCTGAACCACGTAGGTCTCAACGTACACGTAAGAGCCCCACCTATTTAAAAGAATACATTAGTTAGGCTGGGGTTTGAGTATGGACTGAACCTAGTGGGGAGGGGTGTTATGTATGCAGGTTTAAAGTCATTGGTTTAGTTTGAACTGTTCTTGTAAAATGTAAGAAATGATTGGTTTAAAAAGTGCGGGAAAACCCTGCACTTTGATTGGCTGGCAACTGCAGCTGCTGGCTATAAGTAGCAGCCACAGCCCAGCCAAAGGGGGTCCATTCTGAGCTGTAGTCACTAAAAAAGAAAGAGCTTGAAGCACTCCGCGTCTGTCTCTTCATGCAAACTTAACAGTGGCGGGACAAGTGGTGAGATTCAACATTTTTTACTACCGGTTCTGTGGGCGTGGCTTGCTGGGCATGGTATGGCTTCGTGGGCGTGGCTTGGTGGGCATGACAGGGGAAGAATACTGTAAAATCTCCATTCCAACCCACTTTAGGGAAAGGATACTATAAAATCCCATTCCCTCTCCACTCCTGGGGGAAAGTTATTGCAAAATCCCATTCCCTTCCCATCCCACTAATCTGCTTTCCAGCTCCGTTCTCCTGTGCAGGGCAACAAAAGAAGACCCAGCCGATGAGTTGGGACTCGGGAGGCAAAGAATAGAGGGGGGCAGGGCCAGTCAGAGGTGGTATTTGCCGGTTCTCCAAACTTTTCAAAATTTCCACTACCGGTTCTCCAGAACTGGTCAGGACTCGTTGAATACTACCTCTGGCAGGGACCATTGGAAATGACGAGCAGTGAAGCAACCACAACTTTGCCAAATTTCAATCCCACAAGGATCATGGGTCCTGGGTTTAGCATGCATTCAAAATTTAGCCCAATTTAAGGTACATTGGTTCAGAAATCGTTGCCCTATTTGTGGACTTCAATTCCCAGCATTTGTCACCAGCAAGCTGGCTGCAGAATGCTGGGAGTTGAAGTTCATCTATCTTAAAGTTCAGCCACGTTCAGAAACACAAATTTAAACAGTGTGTGTGAAGGAGATGGAGTTACCATTCTAGTGAGAATATTATTTATTTGTATCTCCAAGTAATAAATCATGGGAAAGAAACTCAGTATAATCACATGGTGTAGGAGAGATAAAAACCCAGGAGCCTGAATGTAAACAGACAAATCACAGAGCATCCTTGCTTAGTTTTAACTTTCCATTCCAGCTTGTAAAGCTTCATGAGTACATGGCCCCTATTTTTAAAAAGTTTTTTTGTCTGAAATCTTCTCTTTTAATCTGCCATCCTTCGTTTTCACCTGCTGCTCCAGAGACACCGATCAACTGCTCTAGAGATTCAGGTCAGCTGTAACGGATCAAGTGAGTGAATTTTCTTTTCCCTGGTTCTTTATTGGGATGTGGGTATTTTCCACTGTTGCTCCAAGGAATTTTTATCTTCTTAACAGCAAAAACGAGAGAGCTACTCTTAAGCTGAATGGCAGAATAAGCATTTCAACCTGCTTCTCCCAGTCTGAGGCACTTTAATCATTTCTTATGTTCATATTATGTTCATAGTCTCTTTGTGTTGGGACAGATAGACAGATATAGAGGGACAGACATAATATACATCCTCCTAAGTGTTTGCTTGTTGTCTCATAAGTCTTTCTGTTAGGTGAGGAGATTTTAACTCGTGTCATTACGTGAAAAGTTTAACACTCCCCCCTTCCTATAATCCATGGCTGTCAAACTCGGTCACCTAACTTATTGTGACAAATTGCAACATTTTTTTTGCCTTTGCAGAGCCAGAGTGGGTGTGGCCTTCACGTGATCCATTCGGCCTGCAGGCCGCCATTTTGACAGGTCTGATTTCTCTATCATGAGTGACTCACTATGATTCACCTACATTCTCCAATGTATTCTTGCTTCTATTGAAGCAAGTACATTAACCCCAAGAGACATACAAGATATGTAAATGCCTAAAGTATCTTTCCATTTCAGTATATGGCCAATGGTGGATCTCCATGTAGCTTAAAAACTCTACTCCTGCAATAAAAAACCTGCGATAAATCTACCAGCCTTTCACATCAGGATATAATAGCAATAGCACATAGACCTATATACTTCTTTACACTGCTTTACAGCCCTCTCTAAGCAGTTTACAGAGTCAGCCTATTGCCCCCAACAATTTGGGTCTTCATTTTACCCACCTCGGAAGGATGGAAGGCTGAGTCAACCCAGAGCCTGCTGTGATTTGAGCTGCCAAATTGCAGGCGGCCAGCAGAAGTAGCCTGCAGTACTGCACTCTAACCACTGTGCCACTGTGGCTCATATAACCTATTCCTCTGACCATAAAGTACTTCAAGCCTTCGATTTGAATTCTTTAAAAAGAGCACCAGATTAATAGCTGATAGATCCTTCCTTCCTTCATCAGCTGAACTTTACTCACTCTCTCTCTCTCTCTCTTCCCCCCCTCCCTCCCTCCCTCTCTCTCTCAGGGGAATTCAGCATATTTCTATACTTCCAGCAAGGGAGATGATTGTCAGACTAGGTGGGACACATGCCCAATGACAGCCTCAAGCTAAGCAAGGTCTCTCATTTTCTGTAGAACTGGGAATACTAATTGAAGCTGTCTTGCATATTCTTATAAGGCTACCCGCAACCCCAAAATGGTCCATGGCAAAGAATCCACCATTGCTACTAATCTGAATAACAAGATAACTTATTTTATTCCAAGATATCTGGTGGGTGGGATCTTTTTTCCTCCAAAATCCAAATTCTTACTGGATTCTTCTTGTCTTTTTAAATGTTGCTGGTTCCACCTACTGGCAGCTGGACTACTAACTAGTTGATTCTAACTGCTTTGCCTTCCTCCTCATTCTCCTTTTCCTCCAACATTATCAAAAACAACAAAATGTGTCATGCAACGATCAAGCAAACTATACACATTCTGCTCCAAATAAGAGAGTACCTCTCTTTTCTTTCTTTCTTTTTTTCATGCCTTCCTTTCCCAAAAGGAAAAAAAACCAGGGAAAGGACTTCCACTGGGAAACTATACTGTGTCCAAGAGAATGTTTTTGTCCTATTTTAGGAGTTGGTTGAAGGAAATCTTTGCAGAAAACTTCGGCGTCGGACCCACTGGATTAATTATATGGCTTGCTATCTTTATTTGTGAGAAGGGCACCTGCTACCAAATTAAATAGAATGACACAAAGATATAGGCCAGCTGTTTCTTAAACAGGGTGATGGACTAAGAGATCAAGAAGTGGACAATTGTCTTGTGATTGTCACATTAAAAATGTAAAGATGCAATTATAGGAACTGTACTGATTGTTCTAATAAAATCCAATTGAATTTACCATTGTGCAAGCCTTGTCACTTCTTTGTCCTTTCTCCTCTTATTTTTGTATGGTACCTTTAGCACACCACACAAGACACCTTGTAGCCCTTGGCCTGAAACAAAATCCATAACTTGGATCAAATGTGTGATATTAAGTTGGGAAAATGCACTCAAAAGTGTATTTCAACTAGAAGTTATCAACCACATGAAATGAAAATGTCAACACTCTTGCAAAGAACTATTATTTTAATCTGAAAATGGAAGTCCTTTTGCGAGAGGCAGCAATGGTAGTAGAAGTGGTGACTACCAATCCTGACTGCATCTGGAACAGTGGTGGCATTTTAAAAAATTTACTACTGGTTCAGTGGGCATGGCTTGGTGGGCATGGCAGGGGAAGGATACTGTAAAATCTCCATTCCCACCCCACTTCAGGGGAAGATTACTGCAAAATCCCCATTCCCTCCCTGCTCCTGGGCGAAGCTTACTGCAAAATCCCATTCCCTCCCCACCCCACTAGCCTGCTTTCCAGCTCTGTTCTCCTGTGCAGGGGAACAAAAGAAGGCCCAGCCAATCAGCTGGGACTCGGGAGGCAGAGAATAGATGGGGGCAGGGCCAGTCAGAGGCGGTATTTGCCGGTTCTCCGAACTACTCAAAATTTCTGCTCAGGTTCTCTAGCACTGGTCAGAACCTGCTGAATACCACCTCTGGTCTGGAAGCTAATCAAGAATGGATTTAATAAGCACTTGGGTGGAGACCACAAGAGAATCCCAGAATTGTAGACTAAATTGCAAAGTTAGAAAGGCAACCTAAAAGAAAACAGTAGCATATACCTTGCATCTTCCAAGTAAATAGCATAGATATTTTCTTAAGCATCAAGAATAAAATTTAATGGCATTCTTACCTTTCAGTTGGAACCCTAACAAAGAGGTCTCTATCCTCAAATATGTACTGTTTTCCTTCTCCTTCCAATTTTTCACGTGTTGCTATTGGTTATCAACTCATTCGTTTGCCAGAGCAGCCAGAATCCATCCATTGTTCTGAGAGATGCTCTTCACTCCTTCTTTGAAATATGTCCTTAAGCCTTTCCCTTCAATACACCATTGCAAATCTTTTTCTCATCTTTTCACCAACCATCAGGCAGGACAAATCAGCAGTGTGTGCTTTATTGAATGCAATTATGTATAAGTGGAAGGTTTTCGATTTGATGTTCAGCGGGGACATTCTCTCATTTGTACTTGTAATATTGATTTGAGCCCTGGGAAATTCAGCTAACACTGTAGAGAAGAAATAAAAAAATCCAAGGAGTTAATGAGTTTGGGAACTGGTTGCATCTGGTTGCATTCAGACTTTGGAAGATTCCGTATTTTCTAATGTTATGAAACACCAAATAATCAATATGTTTAAGGGAGAGGTAATGGTTTTGCCCTCTTTGTTCCCCTCCTGCATTTAATAAGTGTACATGCTGTGTTCACCTTGCATCTTCACATCGAATAGGGAACTCAGTACTCACACTGGAGAGAAACTGCCTTCACGAACAGTTCCACACTGAGCAATTTGCTATTTATCTCATACAATGACCTGAGTGGTTTACAACAATCCATAAAGCATGATTAAAAACCAAGGTATGCTTCTCTCAAGGAGCCAGATCAAACATCCTCGCAGCTGGATCACATCCCATCCTAGGTCAATGCTTCGGTGAAGAGTCAGACCTTCACAGCTCTCTGCAAGGCTAAAAGGATAGGGCTTCTCTGATCTAATATGAGAGGCTGTTCTAAAGGGTTGGGGTGGACAAGAAGATAACAGATAACAGATAATCAGAGTTGGAAGGGACCTTACAGGTCATCTAGACCAACCCCCTGCCCAAGCAGGAGACCCTATACCATTTCTGACAAATGGCAGTCCAAACTCTTCTTGAAGGTCTCAACTGATGGTGCTCCCACAACCTCCGAGGGCAAGCTGTTCCATTGGTTGATTGTTCTCACTGTCAGAAAGCTTCTCCTTATTTCCAGGTTAAATCTCTCTTTGTTCAGCTTCCATCCATTATTCCTTGTCTGGCCTACAGGCACTTTGTACCTTCAAGGTCTCATCAGATGGCAATATGCATATGGAATCACCCCATCTTAGAAACGGTGGTGGCACATACCATATATGGTGGACGTGCCCAAAGGCAAAAAAAATATTGGATGAAAATACATACATGGTTAGAGAAAATGATAAAGCGACATATAGATTTAATGCCAGAAATATTTTTGTTAGGTATTTTGCCAGAAAAAATATAATAAAGGGAATGTATATTTAATACTGCATGTTTTGACAGCAGTGAGAATGGTATTTGCACAACATTGGAAAAATGAGGAAACTCCTTCAGATGAAAATATAATAATAATAAAAAAGAGATTAGAGTGTGCAGAAATTGATAGGTTAAGATATATATAAAGATAAAGGATAAAGAAGACACAGAATATTTTTTAACTTGGGATTTATTTTAACAATGGTTAGATTACAAAAGTAGAAATTAGAAATTGGAAGAATACTACTACCTGTCCTTCACTGCGATACTGTGTAGTTGGGCTTAGTTTTTGGGGAGGAAAATAAGGAAAAAGAAATTCTGCCTCTGCCTACCAGCATCCATCGGTATTCATCCTGTCAGTGTGTGAGAGAGTTGAGGGCTATTTGGAAACGGAAACAATATTTGCTGTGTGAGCAAGAAGGAGAGAGCAAGGAGCCTGGGCGTGGCTTAGCTCAACTGTTCTGTACTAAAGCTGCTTGCTGCTGTGAAACTAAAACTGAAACTGAAAGTCCTCTCCTCTGCTTGTATTTTGCATTTGGAACAGATTTCTTTTCAGGTGGGGAGGGGGAGTAGAACTCCTTAGCATCAGAGCGTGTTAATAATAATATATGAAATACTAATGCTCTGATGGTCATTTGAAAAATCCTTTCTTAGTGAGCACCTAGAAGCCAAGAGGAACATATGTGCCAGATTTCAAGTTTGTAGGCTTTATGGTTCTGGAGATTTCATGATGATGCATCAGTGGTATTTTACTTTCATATATATAGATGACCCAGACAATACACTGTCTATTAAATACTTATATATGTTAAAGAAAAATGTATAAATATATATACATTCTTAAGACTCTTCTTAAGCTGAAATTCAGCTCTTACGCAGGGTCAAAACGTTCAGCCTTATCTGGGGGTTGTGGAGTTTCAAATGGTTTTTCTTAGTTTATCAAAGGCTGCAAAGCAATTGGATAAAACCCACTGGTGGCTTTTGAACTCTGCATTTTGGTAACAGATAAGCAGCATGTGGAAATGTTGAGTGGTTCTCTGAAAGAGAGTGACCTGAAAACTCATTGTATCCTGAATCTTCTTCCCGCTTCCTGGTTTTTTTTTTTATATATAAACCATTTAGGCCACTGCGTTTAATCCCAGGTTCAATGGGGTTTGACTTAATTTAAGCATCCTAGACAGATGGCTGCCTACTCTGTGTCTCAATGCAGTCTAATGAAAAGATGCTCAGCACACTTCTAGATAATCAGTTTCACCATCTATCGATTCTTAGAAGCTTTTTCCAATGTTCAGTTGGCAGACTGCCTTCTGGTGACTTTAATAATCTACTATTCTGTGATATGAAATTGGTTTGAATACACGTTATCTAATGGTGTTATCGTCCACATCTTACTTCCTGCCCCCGCTTTTTTTTTATAAAAGCGAGGCAAAAGCACAAGAGCAGCCCAGGCTCTTCCTTTTAGAAAGCTGGCAACCACCCCCATAATTTTTTGTAGAGTGTGACTACCAGCAAAGTAGACTGCATAGGAGCAGCCAGATAAGGCCCCTGTTTGCAGAAAGTCAAGGGATATCGGTGGCTTTGTACACCAGATTTTTTTTTCAGATTATTTGTACAGTTTAAACCATCAGATGTAGATTACAAACAGATCTACAGGCCCTAGTAACTTACAAAAGGAAGGATATTATATCTGAGTCATTTCTGTGTTGACAGTAACACAGTTCACTGGTTTAAATTAAATGCATTGGTTTTTCATCCTTTTAGCCCTTTCAGTGGGTGGTCATGATTTCCTCCTTTTTGCTTCTTGGAAAAGGGTTAAAACAGTTTAGAAACCTCAGCAACTTCTCATTTCATTTGAAAACTCAGAAAAAGTGATTCACCCTAACCTGCCTGTGTTGCACATTCTTCTATGCATTTCTGGTTCAGACTAAATGAAGCAACCTGCTTGCTTAATACTGACATTCTACCAGCTTCACATCTTTCATTCTGAAATATTGTATACTAATTGTCTGCAAGGAAATAGCTCCCCTTAGGGTTAACAAAGGGATGCAAGCAATGAAACATACATTGTGACATCTATTATACAGTAGATGTGTTTTAAAGTTCTCGTTCTACTTCACCTTATATATAAATATAAAATTACCTTGTTTCAGAGGAAAAACAGGGGGGAAGAATCTGAAATGAGAAGAAGAGTTTTTAAAAATCTGCCCTGTGTATATGAGCCCAATAGCAGGTTTTGTTGTGTTTCGTACTACAAAAGAGGATGATGACATTATCTGTTCAATCATGTCCAATTCTCAGTGATTTTATGAGCCAGTTTTCTCCACATTTTCTGGTGTATTTTTGTGGCCTCATTTCTTTTTTGTCACTGACCATTCTGAGGATAACTGCAAAAGTCATCATTTAAAATAAAGTATATGTCCTTTTAATCACAACTATATGGTCATTCTTTAAGTAACTCTGCCTTTCCATTCTACAGTAATTTTATGCTCTTGTTTCAGATCATCTCTTCATTTCCCTTTTCTGTTGTCTTCCGTCCATCACCAACTGTGTCCAAAACTCTTAATGCATCAAAATCTCTGTGATAATAAAGTTAGTTAAGTTTTTAATACGTAGCAAGACTGTGGGGTTTTTTTTCTTTGCAAAAGACCCTGTTTCCCTGAAAATAAGCCAGGTCTTATTTTTGTTTGGGCCCCAAAATATGCAGTGGGGCTTATTTTGGGGGGGGGTGTCTTACTTCCCCCCCCCCATGTATGGGAGGCCCATTGCCTCTGCTTGCTCACAGTGGGGCAGGAGTCTATGCAGCACCTTAGTGCCGCCACTATGAGGCAGGGGGTGGTGGAGATGCTTAATGTGCCCTGCGCTGGCTTACCTCAGGGCCCCCACAGCCAGACCATCCACACCCCAGCACCTGTGTTGGCCATGGGACCAACACACTGCTCAGCTTCCTGTTCCATTGCAGCTGCAAGCAAGCAGAAGAAGTGGGCTGGGAACCACGTTGGCTCTTGATGCACATGGCTACTGGTGCTGCCACCGCAAGGCAAGGCAGGTATTGGGGCATGGATGGCCTGGCTGCGGGGGCTCTGAGTTAAGCTGGTGTGGGGACACAGGAGACAGCTCTACCCCCTGCCTCTCCTTGTAGCCGCAGCACCACAAGCAACCAAATGGAATGGATGGACGGCCAGCTGCACAGGCTCTCAAGTAGGGCTTATTTGTGGGGTAGGGCTTATATCAAGTGCACACATTAAAAACTATGCTAGGGCTTATTTTCAGGATAGGTCTTGTTTTGGGGAAAACAGGACTAATAGGGATATCACTTCAAAAGCTACTTACCGACTTTCATCTAATACATCACAACCTGGAACCTTGGATATGAATAGATTAGGAAAAATATCTATGCTCATCTAGTTTTATTAGGAACAGTATAGAAGTGTTTTGTTATGGCTCACTTCTGGATGCTTTTTAAAGTTCTCATTCTAGTCCAGAGCCCTTGGATCTTCCATCCTAAAAAAGTCTGATCCTGCTTAACTTTTCTGAGATCAACCAAGGTGAATGGGGTTCTGCCATATGCAAATATTGTTGCTATGTTTGCATCCATCTTGTAGGTTAAGAGAACAGACAGCTTCCCACAGTATACTAACACAATGATTACGTTCCCAGGGCATGTCTACTGTGAATTCCCCAATCCTAAAATAGCTTAATCTAGTATTGTGCAAACCTATCTGCCATTCTATAGAATTGATGTTGTGCTGGGCCATAGAATAACTTGAAGCTTTGGAAAATTCCTTTTTCATCCCACTTTCTCCTCTCTCATGACATTATGTCAGCGTTCCAACTAACGAACCCCAAACCACCAACAACAAAAACTAGGAGGTGTTTCAATAAATGACAGTATCCCACATCACCAAAGTGAGAATAAAAATAAAGAATAAATAAAGGGCTGTAAATTGTGCAATTGAGGAGTTTTGCAGCATCATTTAAAACTTCCTCCAGAGCATACCAGATATTTCAAATTATTCTTGTTCTACTGGTAAAAACTTCCTTTTTTTCTACTAATGACCACAGTTCCTGCAAATATAACTTCATTGTCACTGACAGATGCTTTCACTTTCTAATGTAGGCATCGGTATCCTTCAACTGGATCAGTAGAAGTTTGTAATCTCATTTCACTAGAATACAGGTAAGATTTTAAATAAAAATGTGGTGGGAATTAAACATTGTAACATTAAGCAAGTGTATGGATAAAAAGAGATATAGTTAAAGAAAAAGTTGGCCCTGAAATTACTAAAAACTGATAGGAAGCATTTGGGATTATAAGAATGTGTGAAAGAGGCAAGAATAAATATTTGTATACAATATACTAATAATATTCTCCTCTTTTCTTTGCAATGGTATCAAAAAGTCTTCCTTTTGAATCATGCAGTAGGATGTTAGGGACTCAAATTTTACTCTGAAGAGTTCAGAATTCAAAGCCAAAAATTGAAGAATAAAGTTTCTTTTACTCTAATGGATCATTTGAAATTCTCTGAAATGAAAGATTGATTGATACTCATAACATGAACAATGTTGATACCAAACAGAGATACCAAACAGGGTTTTTTGCTATAGTACAGCTAATGCTGATTCAGTGATATATTATTTGCATTTAAATTTCAGGAGCAATAGTTCAAGTTAATAGGGGTCAAACCCCCAAAAGATACAAATCAGAACACCAAGTAATATTAACAAGGTATTTCATACTAGACCATTAGCTCTGTATGAATTCCCCAGGCAACAACAACATTTCAGGTTGTTTAGAGAATGTCTGTCTCATTGTCATCTGACAATAGGTCCTGAAGATTAAGCAATATTTAGAATGAGGACAGAGATTGCATTGGTATTCTCTTGAATTACTTAAGGCATAACTTAGATGTGGCTGGTATATCCCTCCTGATTTTTCAGTGGCTCTTAGTTTATTGGGCTTGGGGTTTAATACTGTTTTAATTAACTTAATTTGTATTGTGTATTTTTATTGTGAGCCATCCTGAGTCCCTAGGGAGAAGGGCGGCATACAAGTCCAAATAAATAAATAAATAAATAAATAAATAAATAAATAAATAATTGTCCACAGTTCACTTGGGGTTGGGGATTAGAGGTACTTTTTTTAAAAAGATTTTATAGATTTTCTGTTGTTTACATTTTGTTAGTGCTTAATAAACATTGTGTTATATGTGTTATTTACTTTGCTTAAGAATACAGATTGCATTCTTAATCTCCACCTCTTTTTTCCCACCACTGGTAAAATAAAGTCCATGTTTGATAATATTCTGTGTCGTCTTTCTGTTTAATCTGCAGCATAAGTCTGTCCATTTCTGCACAATCTAGTTTCTTCCTAATTATTTCTTCATCTTCTGGTGTTTCTTCATTTTTCCAATATTATGCAAATATAATTCTCACTGCTCTTAAGACATGCACTATTAAATATATACTGATTTTCTGATGTTATGCCTAATGAAAACAGTTCAGGTTTAAGATGTAAATGTTTTCCTATCATCTTTTCTAACCACTTTTTCCCAATTTTTTTTTTTGCTTTATAACACAAGTCTACCACATATGATAATATGTGCCTGTTGGGATTAGAGGTACTTTTTATCTATTCCATCTTTAGTAGGTGATTTCAGTCTGTGGTAGTGGGTCATTTTGGCAGTCTCCATATTGTGGATGCTGCAGTCATGGCTTCTTCACCCTATATCTATATTGCATATAGACTTCACTTCAAAATCTATATGAAATCATAAACCCAGGGATTTGGTGTGTCTGGTCCAGGAGTGTCAAACTTGCAGCACACACCTTGGCCAATAAGGGGCATGTTGTCAGCATACTTACCTCATGCATGAGGTTGTAAAAGTTTGCATGGAACCAAATAGATGGAAGCTAAACCCGTTTACATGAAATGGCCTGTACAGTATGTTAGATTTGCATGAAGAGTCAGACGCGCAGTGCTTCAGTGAAGAGTTTATTAGTGACTACAGCTCATAACAGACCTGATTTGGCTGGGCTGCGGCTGCTAATTATAGCCAGCAACCGCAGTTGCCAGCCAATCAGAGTGCAGGGTTTTCCTGCACTTTTTAAACCAATCATTTCTGACATTTTACAAGAACAGTTCAAACTTAACCAATGACATTCAAACCTGTATACATAACACAGTACATATCCGAATAGAACAGGTTTGCAGTTTGAAAGTCCTTCTGGACTGCTCCTCCATAAACAACATGTCAAGGTTATAAGCAGAGGATTCTTTACCTAGCTTTTGCTAGGTATCAGTTTGGATCATGTCAGGTAAGGTGAGCTTAGCTACAGTAACTCACATTCTTCATTGCCATGCAGTTGAGTTACTGCAATACACTTAACATGGGACTACCCTTGAAAACTACTTGGAAACTGCAATTGGTCCAGAATGCAGCAGACCATGTATTCATTGATTCTCGGTGTTGGGAACTTATAATACTAATTATGCAAGCCCTGTATTCATTAATGATTAACTTCCAGGTATAATTTAAGGCTTTGCTGGCTGAGGAATTCTGGGAGTTGAATTCCACAAGTTTTAAAGTTGCCAAGGTTGGAGACCCCTGATTTAAGGTATTGGTATTGATCTATAAAGCCCTTGATGGCTTGGTGCCAAATATTTCCAGAACCATCTGCTCCAACCAGAATTGACCCAACTGTCTAATAGATCATTCCAAGATGCTAGTCTTCCATGAATTGTATAGACAATGTGGATTTTGAGCATTTTGCCAAGCATATGTTAGATGTGTTCTTGGCATGTAATACAACATCACTTTAGTCACACTCTAAAATCATAGGAATACAAGATCTCTAATTAAATCTTTTCTTTTAGAAGTCAGGACACCTTAATAAATCTATTAAATAATAATATTTGGATGTTTTACTCTATGATTTTTACTAATTGTCAATATCCAGTCTGATCCTGCTCTCCATCTATCTGTGTGAATACACCATAAGCTTAGAAGTATTCCAAACACCTTCCAAAAATACAGGAATTTGGAACTGTTTGGTATACAAGAATACTGTATACAAGTATGAGAAGCTGTGAGCTGGCTTCAGATTAGAGACTACCAGGGAGAACAAGAGATAAACTAAACTTGATTCTATGTAGTCAGATGAGCAGAAGAGGGAAGATGATCTATCCATGGATAACATCTGAGCACCTCTAGAGCATTAGAAAATCTGTTTTAGGACCATTGAGGAAATGGATTCATCCTTCCCCAAAAGGCCAATTGAAACTATCCCCAGAGACAGAAAAATATTCTTTAGCCTTGAGGAATAAGAAACACTCCTGCATACAAGGAAAATCTCTATAAAATGTTTTATAGGTGACATTTGTCACCAGCAAGGTTAGCAAAAATGTTTAGCAATATGTCCGCCAAGTGTTGGAAGTATAATCAGACCCCAGGTACTTATTATCACATGTGGTAGACTTGTACAAAAGCAAGAAATATTGGATGAAAATACATACCTGGTTGGAAAAGATGACCAAGCAACATATAGATCTGAAACCAGAAATATCCTTGTTGGGTATAAGGCTGGAGGGCTATGATAAAGGGACCATATATCTAGTTTTGCATGTGTTGACAACAGCAAGGATTGTATTTGCACAATACTGCAAAAATGAGAACACCCCATCAGATTATGATGTGATTCGGAAAATATGAGACTTTGCAGAGATGGATAGATGGACATTAAAAATAAAGAACAAAGAAGATGCAGAATACTACAGCATGGAATAGATTTTACAAGTGGTTATTATTATTATTATTATTATTATTATTATTATTTTATTAGACTTGTATGCCACCCTTCTCCCGAAGGACTCAGGGCGGCGAACATATAAAAAGAACATATATACAATAAAAAGATATTAAATAAAGACAAGTCTAAATTACAAGAAACATTAAAAACAATTAAAATTACAATAATGAACAATGCTATTAAAACAACCCACCCCCATGGTCAATCCAGGACAGCCTGCTGAAATAGCCAAGTCTTCAGGTCTCGACGAAAGGAGCAGAGATCAGGGGCCAAATGAAGATCCGCAGGGAGCTGATTCCATAGGGCGGGCGCTCCCACAGAAAAGGCCCTAGCCCTGGGAACCGCCAGCCGACAATGCCTGACCGACGGTATTCCCAGGAGGCCCCTCCTGTGGGAGCACACGGGGCGATCGGAATGTGATGCAGGCAGGAGGCGTTCCCACAAGTACCCTGGACCCAAGCCATTTAGGGCTTTATAAGTTATTACTAACACCTTGAAGGAAACCCGAAGGCAACCGCAACCAATGCAAGTCAGCAGGAGGGTGTAACATGGGAGTATCGGATACCCCATCACAGCCCGCCGCGATTCTGCACCAGCTGCAACCTCCGAGTAATCCGCAAGGGTAGCCCCATGTAGAGAGCATTGCAGTAGTCGATTCTGGAAGTGATGAGCATGGGTGACCGCTCAAAGGGCATCTCGGTTCAGGTAAGGGCAGAGCTGGCTAACCAGCCAACCTGGGCGAAAGCCCCTGGCCACAGCTCCCACTTGCTCCTCCAAATTGAGCTGTGCATCCAGGAGGATGCCCAGATTCTCGCCTCTATCCACGGGGTAACACCTCCCCCCATGACCAAAGATGGCACATCCACTGAACACCGAGATGCCGGTAAGAACAGCCACTCAGTCTTGGCTGGGCTGAGCCTGAGTCTGTTACTCCCCATCCAGGCCTGCACCGCCTCCAGGCACCAGGACATCACCGAGAGAGCATCACTGATCTGGTCTGGGGTGGAGATATACAACTGGGTATCATCTGCATATTGATGATACCTCACCCCAAAACCACGGATGATCTCACCAGCGGTTTCATGTAGATATTAAACAGGAGAGGTGAGAGAACCACCCCTGGGGCACCCCACAAGTGAGTGGCCTCGGGAGGATCTCTGCTCTCCTGCCAACACCGATGAAGCGTCCAAAGGTAAGAGGAGAATCACCAAAACGGTGCCCCCCACTCCCAACCCCCGAGCCGCAGAAGGATACCATGGTCGATGGTATCAAAGCCGCTGAGAGATCTAAAAGGACCAGGACAGAGGAAAACCCCTGTCCCGAGCCCTCCAGAGATCATCCACCAGTGCGACCAATGCTGTCTCGGTGCTGTGTCCGGCCTGAAACCCGATTGGTACAGGTCAAGATAATCAGTTTCTCCAGGAACAGCGAAGCTGCTGAACCACCACGCTCAACAACCTTCGCTAAAAAGCGAAGGTTGGAGACTGGACGATAGTTGTTCAAAACGGTTGGGTCCAGAGCAGGCTTTTGAGGAGGGTCTCACCACCGCCTCTTTCAGGGCGGCAGGAAAACCCCTCACTCAAAGAAGCGCTGACAACTGCCTGAGCCAATGTAACCTCCCTGGAGGCATAAACCAACCAGGAAGGACACGGGTCCAATAAACATGTGGTGGAAGACAGCTCCGCATGATCCTGTCCACTTCATCCAGGGAGACAGGGTCAAACTCAACCCAGATAGAATCCACAAGACTCATCGCCACTCCATCATCCAAACCCTGCCAGTCGGAGTCCAAGCCGCCCGAATCTGAGCAATCTTATCCGCTAGATGTAAACTAAATTCTCCGCTCTGCCCCAGCAGAGGGTCTCCCCCTCACCTCCAATTGCAGGAGGGAGCGTGACCCTGAACAGGGCCGCAGGGCGATCATCTCATGGACGATCAGAGGAGCACATCTCGCTGCTCTAATCGCTTCCAGGTAAGTCCTAATATAGGCTCTCAGCTGGAGACGGTCAGACTCAGAACGACTAGTCCTCCACCTGCTCTCCAGGCATCTCTCCTCCCCCCATCCCCTGAAGCTCCTCTGAAAACCAAGGAGCCAAACGAGGTCTGCGGTGAGGGAGCAGCATTTATATCAGCACCCTGTTCCTCATGGGAGTCAGGAGCGCCATCTGTATTGCCTACCCTGTTAAACACAAGCTCAACCGAGACCAACCTACGCAAAAATTGCCAGCCTTTTCTTCTGGTTTTTGGCTTGTTTCCATTGAGGTCTGCGGTGAGGGAGAGGTGCAGGGGACAACCGGTCGAAGGCGTCGCCTGTTGCCAGGCGGCCACCAAGGTCTCAGCCGGGCTGTGGTCAAGGGAGATGGGCAAGAACCCCAGGGCCGTCTGAAACCTCTCCGGGTCCATCAGGCACCTGGGGCAGAACCATCATATCGGCTCCTCATCCCAGCAGCGAGGAGCAGCCAATTGGAAGACCAGCCTCAGGAGATAGTGATCTGTCCATGATACGGGTAGAGTAACTGGAGTAACCGGTTAGAGATAAGAGGTAGAAATTAGATAAAGAAAGATTATTGCTATGTATGAACTAAATATAAAGATGGTTTAGAATGATAAATATGCCAACAGAACTACAAATAAGCTAAAGAGAAATCTAATTAAAATTATTCTTACGCTATTATTATTGTTATTAGTATATATGTTAATATTCCTTTTTGTTCTTTCTTTGCTTTTCTGTAAATGATATGCCCTGACAATACACTGTATTCAAAATGTTTATGAATATAGATAGATAGATAGATAGATAGATAGATAGATAGATAGATAGATAGAAATACAGATAGAGATATAGGAATAAGAAACACTTATGTTGGTTTTTTGAAACATCTGATTATGTCAAATTCCTTTACAGAATCTGAGAACATGGAAAAGAAAATCATGGTCCTTATTATCTATATCATTGCCTTCATCATTGGTCTGCCTTGCAACCTTCTGGCCTGCTACTCCTTCCTGAGCAAAGTGCGTCGCAAACCAGTCCCCATAGATATCCTGTTGCTCAATTTGACCATTTCTGACCTTTTCCTTCTGATCTTTCTGCCTTTCAAGATGGCAGAAGTTGCTCTGGCTTTTACATGGCCCCTTCCTTCCCTTCTTTGCCCACTGGCAAACTTCTTCTTCTACAGCAGCATTTATATCAGCACCCTGTTCCTCATGGGAGTCAGCATAGAGCGCTATCTGTGTATTGCCTACCCTGTTAAACACAAGCTCAACCGCAGACCAACCTACGCAAAAATTGCCAGCCTTTTCTTCTGGTTTTTGGCTTGTTTCCATTGTGCTTGCATCGTCTTCATTGTTCACTACCTCCCTGGAAGTTCGTGGAGTCATACGGATAACGTCACTTGCTACCATGACTTCTCCCCCAAGCAGAGTGACATTGTCCTCCCTTTCCGCCTGGAGCTCTTCTTTGTCCTCTTCTTACTTCCATTCCTTGTCACTGTTTCCTGCTATATCAACGTGATCCGCATCTTGAACAGCATGCCAAACATTAAGCCACAGAAGAGGCAAAGGGCCATGGGCTTAGCTGTGGCTACCGTGCTCAATTTCACTCTAGCCTTTGCTCCTTACAATATCTCCCATGTTGTGGGCTTTGTGTTGAAAGAAAGCCCTTCCTGGAGAACAGAGACATTCTGCCTGACTTCCCTCAACACGGTGTTGGATCCTCTTATTTTCTTCTTCTCTTCCTCCACCATCCGGAGGACATTTACAGAATGTTGGTTTGGCACCTGCAGGAAATTCCAGAGTCATACATTACTCTGCTGTCCATGTTGCTGTAAGTCTTGTAGGGACAATGCCAAAAAAGGAGAAGCTGGTGAATTATCTCTTGGAAACATCCCCAGTATACTGGCAGGATCTAGTACACCCACACCTTTTGCAACCCTTGAACCATCTGTGACATTAGACGAGTGATCACTCAGAAAAGTCTTGTTAGACAGAGCAGTAACTCCCAGGAACACCTAAGCTAAAAATGATCACACAACACCAAATATATCCAAGCAAGTGTGAAATTTGAAACAATGCCTGCAGAAATGTCATTTTGAGTGACAAAAACTAATGTTCAAACTAACGTTTGGGAAGCTTGTCTGCTGCTCCCAATTTGCTCGTAGCAACTTTGAGTTAGTTTGACTACCTTCAGAGACAAGATGGCATCTGCTTATAGTTCTCAGACTTTCAAGACTTTCAGAGAATTCTATGTTTGCTTCTTCTTTTTTTTTGCCAGAGACTCCAGACTTCACAAAGAATATTTGAGACTTTGTCACAGGTAAATAATAATACCTATGAATAACCAGCTTGGTCACTGTGACAGATCTTTGCCCCCATCTGCTGAATGGATACAAGGGTACACATTGATAACACAATAATTATTTTCCCATAGCAGCTTTTATGATGCCCATCTCCTTAAAAAAAAATCACTAGGTGTTTTTTTTGTCATAATGAGCTGGTACTGTTCATAGCCCAAGACCAGTTAGATCATTCTTTTCTTTTAGCACTCGATTGCTACAGCTCCACTTTTCTGACAGTATATTGTGATGGACTAGTATCTCTTAAAATATTTGTCCAATATGATATCTTTGTTGGAATTGTTTGAATAAGCTCCTCTGAAACTCAAGGCTTCTTTAGCCTTAATTATATTTCTGTTCAGCTGTTTAGTTCTTTGGCCTTAAAGGCAGCTATCCCAACTTTTAAACCTCAGAGTCTCACAGGGATGGAATGAAATAGTGGCACCATTCTACCAGAAGAAAACAGCATCTCCAAAAGATCAAATCTACCTAGAAGATTCACTAAACTAGATCTACTTTTGGTAGGGCTTTTTTTTAAGCAGGGCCTGAAATGAACACTGATGTGAGATTACTTTGAATCTCCTGAATCCAATTTTCAGTTTTGTGAGAAAGCCTCAGTTGCAACGTTCACATATATAATTCTGGAACCAGCATATCATATTTCATTTTGTTGGTTTTGTGTGTAAACTAGATTGTGGTAGATAAAACCTATAGAGATTCAGAAGAAGCCATCTACCTGACACCAGAGGGAAAGAAGTATCTTTGTGTGTTTTTTTTTTGAGTGATTACTGTTGAAGTAGCTGCCTGTATATAAAAGCTCTAGGCCTCGTTTGTGTATTTTTCTAGGCTGAAATAAATGGTCTGGTTATTTTTCTTAGAGGCTGTGTTCCTTCCTATCAAAGAACCAATGTTTTGATGCTGAGATTACTTTCAGGGATGGGTTTTGGCAAACACACTTGTTCCAGTTTGATTGTCTAATTGATCATGGTTTGAAGCAGTTTCCTGCTCCATTCCCATAGTCCAATGGTGGGATTCAAAAAAATTTACTACCGGTTCTGTAGGCATGGCTTGCTGGGCATGGCTTGCTGGGCATGGCAGAGGAAGGTTACTGCAAAATCTCCATTCTCACCCCACCAGAGGTGGTATTCAGCAGGTTCTGACCAGTTCTGGAGAACTGGTAGTGGAAATTTTGAGTAGTTCGGGGAAACAGTAAATACCACCTCTGGTTGGCCCCACCCCATCTATTCACTGCCTCCCAAGTCCCAGCTGATTGGCTGAGTCTTCTTTTGTTGCCCCGCACAGGAGAACGGAGCTGGAAAGCAGGTTAGTGGGGAGGGAATGGGGATTTTGCAGTAACCTTCCCCTGCCATGCCCACCAAGCCAGGCCCACCAAGTCATGCCCACAGAACTGGTAGTAAAAAATTTTGAATACCACCACTGCTCCCCACCCCACTAACCTGCTTTCCAGCTTCATTCTCCTGTGCAGGGTAACAAAAGAAGACCCAGCCAATCAGCTGGGACTCAGGAGGCAGAGAATAGATGGGGGCGGGGCCAGTTAGAAGTGCTATTTGAAGGTTCTCTGAACTACTCAAAATTTCTGCTACCGGTTCTCCAGAACTAGTCTGAACCTGCTGAATATCATCTCTGTCCCATACACAAAGGCCTTCTGAAAAATATCTGAAAGAGACTCCTTGATCTAGGCTGATGACTATGGCCATTGTGGTGGCAGCAGGAAAAACAAGTCAGTGCCGCTGTCTTGTGATTGATGGATCCTTAAGGAAACTCACAGTAGGGTATCCCACATCCTTATTTGGTGATGATGCCAATTTGTGCAGTGCTGATGATGGATCATAGAAACCAAACCTAGAGAGAAGGGGTGATTTTTGGTTTGGGGCATAGTTCTTATAGAGTTCTCTGTAGCAACTGAAGTGTTTTTGGTTTCAAACCAATTTATCCTTGGAGATTTTCTGAATTTCTTTCTAAGTCTTCTCTACTCACAATGGAGAAGTTTAGAGCTGGTTGTTTGCATAACAATATCCTCTTTCTCAATTGGTAAACCACGCTTTCAGCAATGTAAGGAATGACCACGAGGACCCAACATAGAGATACTGATCATGAGAGTTTGGGTAATGATAGATAGCATAGACATGTATTCAAAGGTCTTCTTTTCAAGTCCTGCTTAATGCTCCAGATCAGGATTTTTCTGATATAGGACAGATTTTTTTTGATATCTATCCAAAACTTGTCCCCACACTCTCATTATGATTGCTCAGAAACTCACATAAAACGTTGTGAAACGTTATCATATTCTGCAGACAACAGGGGAAGAAGTCCTGAAAAGGAAACACATGTGGTTTTTGTGAAAACTGTTCCTGTAATTTCTCAATCTATCATAGTGGGGTTCCTGATGTAAAAGACCACTGTTTAAAGTAAGGCAAATACAGAATGCCAAAAATTTAGAACTCTCTTGAGAACTGATGTGGTATGATGTGATAGTGGTACGTGCAATTACTGCAGGCTCGAATCCCACCAGGCTCAAGGTTGACTCAGCCTTCCATCCTTTCGGGGTAGGTAAAGGTAAACCCAAGATTGTTGGGGGCAATAAGCTGACTTTGTAAAAATGCCACTTAGTAATTAGCAGGCATATACAATGGAATGAAGGCTATTGCTGAGGGCATTGGGTTGCATCCCAAAAATTGTAAGCCACCCTGAGTCTTCGGAGAAGGGCGGCATATAAATGTTATTTAAAAAAAAACCTACATAAAAGATTTTTGTTTGGCCTTTTTAATACTATCTGACTTGCCATATAGATTACTATTCCACTCAGCCTGATATCACAGATATAATACTCAAGGAGGTAACTTCCCGAGAATTTGAAGAGACTGTTAAACCCAGGGTAATGAACAGATTACCAGTATACCTAATAGCTTTTCAACCAGCCATGTTCCCAAAACAACAGAGGGGATGAGAAAGAAAAATGGTATGTAGCAGACTTTCCAATCTCATGGGCCAAAAAAACCCAGCTTCCTTTAGCTAATCTCTTCTTGAAATGAACAGAAAATATTATGGTATGTGGTTCATTGTGGGCTATCAAAGATACCATGGAATTTGATGAAAGAAAAGGAAAGAAAGAGATGGGGGGAGGGAGGGAGGGAGGGAGGAAGGGGAAGGAAAGAAAGAAGGAAGGAATTTCATATGGTAAATTTAATTTTTTTTTTAAATCAATCCAATGCTTCTTCCACCCAACCCCAAACACATATGTGCATAAGTATGAGTTACTATCAGACATAGTTGACAAATAGGACTGGCCAAAAAGGAATCTCTTCCCACAAGTTAAGTTTGTGACCAAATGACAAAGCAGTTGAAAACAAGAAAAGTAATTTAAATTTCTCAGGAAAGTCACTAGAACGTGTTTGGAGGACTGCATTTGTTGGAAGCTGATATTGCTCCACCTATATGATGGGGGTATTCCAAGAAATTCAGTATTCCAAACACTATTAGACTCCACATCAACCCCAGACAATATGGTTAATGGTCACGATGGAAGTTCCTTGTTTTCTAGTTTGGTCTCCTGATCTATTGTGTCTACCGTGTTTCCCCGAAAATAAGACACTGTCTTATATTTTTTTTGGCTCCCAAAAACACACTAGGTCTTATTTTTGGGGTAGGTCTTATATATTTATGGTGCCAAATAGTGGGTGTGAGTGTGTAGGGGGGTGTTTCACGGGTGCACGGTTGCTCCCTGAAAAGTCTTCCTGGAACTGGAGATTTACTCTAGGTCTTATTTTCGGGGTAGGTCTTATATTAGGGCAGGTTTAGAAAATAATGCTAGGTCTTACTTTCGGGGTAGGTCTTATTTTCGGGGAAACACGGTAGATGTTAAGACCCAGGCTTAATTTTGATGTATCTTTACTTATCATGGTAGGAGGAACAAAAATCAAAGGTGGAGGAACAATAATAATGTTTTTTTTAATCAAAGTATTTGGACAGATCATTATCTAATAGAAAGCTGATTTGTAAAAGGATACCTTTTACTCCTGTTGTTTCACTCCATTATTTATTGTCATGAAGTACATTTCATAAATTGTAATCTTCTAACAGATTGCTAAAATCCCATCCAAATACTAAGCAGATCTGATTCTGTTTAGCTTTTAAAATATTAAAAGCCACAAAAATAGGAAAAATGAGATAAAGGAGAGGTATTTTATTTAGGAAAATATTGTGTGGTGAAGGTCTCAGTTTAGGCTTGTTCTGAAGATTTATTGATGGAAGAATGGGCTTTGGAGAAAGCTGTACCTATTTTATGGCTTTTTAAGTCAATATTTTAAAAGCTAAGCTGTAAAAGAATGGCAGAACCTAGTGGAGGAATTAAAAGAGGGGTCAGCCTAGAAACTGTATGAAGCCACAAGCAAACTAAGTGCAACCGCCTTTGAATTCTATTGGCCCTTATTTAACCTCAAGCAGATGTTAATTATTAGTTAAGAAGATTATTGTGCATAGGTGTGATTAGCAATAAATCCCAAGTTTAACTGGACTTTTACATGTGGACCTGATTTTTCATGCTTGACATAAGCAGAGTCAAATCTGCTTAATACTTGGATGGGACTCTCTAAGAAATTCAAAGTTGAAGAGAATAAGACTATTTTGGGAAGTTTTTTTGGGTGGGGAAACAGAGAGACAATGTCAAATCACTTCTGTTACCAAGAAATATAATGAAGTCACCAAATGAGTCTGGCAAGAGATTGCTCAATATTGACTTTTATAAATCAGCCCTCTTAATAAATTCTATGTACATATTTTAGCCTTGGTTCCAAATATATTTAATTTCATAAATCTAAGGTTTAATCTGTGAATATAAAACCAAACTGGCCCCAATATAATATTATAATAATAATTAACATCTGTTTTAGTTTCATTGATATCTGGACTAACATGAGCCTTCATTATAAATATAGAAGCACCTCCATTACTGGAACAGTAGCAGCAGATTGTCAGTCTAAAATATTTGTTTGAAATAAAAGTGTGAAGCATCATGTCCCTCTTCACCCTGAACACCAGAGCACTGGACTAGAATATGCCAAGAAAGAAAAAAAGTTTGAGAAATCTTTCTAGTCCAGAAAAAAATCTGTTTTACATACAGGTAATCCCCTATCTACAACTGCATTAGGACCAGAATTTCTATCATTAAGCAAAGGGAATTTCTATCGTTAAGTGAGTCACACCCAATTTTATGACATTTTTTGCTGCAATTGTTAAATGAACCATGTGGTCGTTAAGCGAATCCTGTTTCCCCCATTGATTTTCCTTGTCAGAAGCTGGATGGGAAGGTTGCAAAGGCCAACCCCGTGATGTTGGGATGCTGAAACAGTCATAAATACATATCCATTGCCATGCACCCACATTTTGATGATGTAACCCTGGAGATGCTGCAACAGTTGTAAGTGTGGATACTGTTTTTAAGTCGGTGCTGTTGTAACTTTGAACGGTTGCTATATGAATGGATAGTCAAGGACAATGTTGAGGGCTTACTCTTGGGGGAGGAATTACTGTAGGCTGCTATGTTCTTCAAAAGAGGGAAGGAGTGCCATGCAGAAAAAGGCTGTGATCTTCCTTCCTTCATTCTACAATGTGTGATCTTAAGATATGAAAAGGTCGATGCTGTCATGCCCCTGGTGGAGACTGACTTTGAGGGAGAGGAGGAACAGCCGACAGGGAGTGGAAGTGTGGCTCCAGAGGTTGTGGAGAAGGCTGGGGAAGGGCAGAGGCCAGCTGAGCAATCAGAGTAGGACCCAGGCCCATCTCCTATCCATCTTAGGGCACGCAGGGAGGAGAAGATAAGGGAGAGACATGGTCTACTCCTGAGTAGAGGAGAGAGCCTTGATCCTCTTCATGGGCTGCAGCTGTGACAACTGAATAAGAGGACGGACCTGCATATGGGCGAACGCTGGAAACAAAGCATGGAAATATCTCTAGTTTATGGTTCCTCTCTGAGTTTGGTGTCTTTCTCAGTGTGTATAATCTGTGGACATCCTCCAGCCCTTATCTTGCCTGGTTTGTGTTGCTTTTTTCCTTCTTCTTGTAACTGTTTTGTGAGAGTTTTTTGTCTTCTGTCAAGAATATTCAGAGCTTGGAAGCAAAGTGAAGGAATAAAAGGGGCTTCACCTGTTTTCTGTGACTGTTTGTTTTGTATCCCACCCTGGGTTATCACAGATGTTGGATGAATGATAAGGGTGAGGGGAACGTCTATCTATCTATCTATCTATCTATCTATCTATCTATCTATCTATCATCTATCTATCTATCTATCTATCTATCTATCTATCTATCTATCTATTTATCTATCATACCTACCTATCTACCTACCTACCTATCATACATATATACATACACACACACACACATATATACATTTACATATACATATACATATATTCTATCTTCTACCTACCTACCTACCTACCTATCTCTTTCTCTAGTTCTAGCTATCTATACATCTAGCTCTATCCCTATCTATATCTATCTATCTATCTATCTATCTATCTATCTATCTATCTATCTATCATACCTACCTATCTACCTACCTACCTATCATACATATATACATATACATACACACACATATACACATTTACATATACATATATTCTATCATCTACCTACCTACCTACCTATCTCTTTCTCTAGTTCTAGCTATCTATACATCTAGCTCTATCCCTATCTATATCTATCTATCTATCTATCTATCTATCTATCTATCTATGTCTTTCTATATCTCTATCTATTATCTCTCTCTCTTTATCTCTCTCATCTATCTCTTATCTCTCTATCTCTCTATCTATCTGTCTGTCTGTCTGTCTATTTGTCTGTCTGTCTCTCTATCTCTATCTCTATATTCTATTAAATTTACAGGTTGCCCATCTTACTCAAGATAACTCATAATACAAGAGCAGTTTGAAAGTGGAATCAAATTTGAGATCGGTTTGCAGAAGACATCTGGTTTCCTTTCTCCTGTGATATTGATGCAGCTAAGGCTATAAGTAAGAAAACATTTAGCTCCCCGGGACCTCATTCTAATCCCTTTTGTAACTTCGCTCATTAACAGCAAGCTGGTCTTCCATTTTCAAAAAGGGAACACTTGTGTGTGGGAAAGCTCATGCCTGTGCAAACATCTGCATGAGTACACTGACTGCTCCATACTATTCTTTTATTATTGATTCATTGCCTGTCCCTCCTTTCATTCGGGAACTCAAGGTGAAGGACACAGAGTTTCCTCCTTCTATTTTTCTCCATAAATCTGAGATAGCTTAAACTGAGAATGAATGAATTGAAAGATCTCCCTGTTTTCCCTCTACATAAATCCAGCTATTCAGAAAGGGAGGGTTGCCTCCAGCATCAAATATTAGGACAAAGGCATCTAAGCCACTGGGTGTAAGGAAGAACCTGAAATATTATTTCCAAGGTATTAAAAGAGCATACAAGATACAACTTCCCCACTCAAAAAGGACAAAATCTTCATTTACATAAGACATATTATTCAAATATAAAAGCTAAGGATCCTCTGTCAGTTTTTGTTTTCTCAATGTATTTTAAATAAACAATTATTTGTGCCCGGCTGACACAGCTAACATGCATTTGATCAACATTCAAAGTTGGGAGCCTCTTAGCCCTTGAGAAATGCATGCCTGCTCCCCAGTGGTGAGCTCTGTTTCTGCAGACCATTTCCCAGAGAAAATCTCAGATCTCAGAATATATAATTCTTCTGGATTGTTTACACCAAGTCTCTTGTCCTACTCATCTTTCCACTCTAATTCCAAAAATGTGAACAGGTTGCCGTTGAATGTTCTCACTTCTCCACAGTTTCTGTTCTGTTTCTCATAAAAAGCTTTGCAAGACCAGTTTCCACTTGGGTGGGGCAGGTCCCTCACTTAGAGCCACTGAATTCCACTGCTGTCTTCTCAATGCCATGTAAAGAGACCCCAAAATATATGTAAAAAAAGGTACAGACCTTAGACAACATTTCTTTAGCTGGTCCCTCACCTGCATAAATTCTTTAGCTTATCATTTGGTCAGGCAGCCTATATGCTGCATACTGTCCATCTGCATACACCTCCCATTTGTTCTTCGTCATGAGTGCTGAGAAGACCAACTCCTTTTCTGAATGCTTAAAGTGTGATGGTCAAATCCCATATGTTAGGGACCACAGGACAGAAGACATCATGGAGAATGAAGAATTCAGGCAATACCACTGTCTCCCTGTTGGGTCTTTGCTTTCCCATGAGCCAAGACAATCTTCATCCGGATGGAGCTATATTTCTCCCTCAGCGAGCGCCAAACTTGAACAATCCCATCGTCCACGGCAGAGGAGAGGAAGTAGAAGATGAGGGGATCCAGAAAAGCATTGCATGCACTTGGGAGGAGAGCCACAGTGCGCCACCAAACATCCTCCCCATAGATGAAGCCTACAACGTGGGATATGTTATAAGGGCCGAAACAGAGGACAAAAACAGACAAAGTGGCCACAGCCACCCGTACTGCACGGCGTTTCTTCCGCAGATGGAGATGCGACCCAACCAGGACACGGATACATCCGGCGTAGCAAAAAGCTGTGATTAGCAAAGGGAGAAAGAACAAGATGACAGAGAGTTCCAGCCTCACGGGGACCAGTAAAGCCAGCTGGTCTTCACTGAAGTTGTGGTAGCAGGAAGAGCTGTTACCAGCGAAAAGGCTGGAGTTGGTGTCCCTGGAGGTCTCGAGAGCAAAGAGGAGAACACCGTGGAATCCCACCAAGCTCCAGATGCCCACGGAAACCAGGCAGGAATAGCAAGGCTTTTTGTAAGCTTGATAATGGAGGGGATAAACGGCTCCCAAAAACCGCCCTGCGCTCACCGCCGTTAGGAAACAGGCACTGGTGTAAATTGTGCCAAAATGAATCAGATTGTAAAGTGGACACAGGAAGCCTGGCATAGTCCAGTCCATCTTTCCTTTTTCCAGCATCTTAAGAGGTAGGAATAGGATGAAGACCAAGTCGGAGAGGCAAAGGTTGATCATGTAGATGAGATTGGGGGTCAAGCGAATCCTGGCACGGCAATAGAAGATGTAAAGGGCCAGGATATTGGAGGGCAATCCCAAGAGGATGGTTGCCCCATAGACCACCAAAGAAATGGTCTCCCAAATTGCCATTGAATCAGCATCAATGAGCGGGCAGGAGCAAAGCTTTGCTTGTCTACTTATTTCTCCCGTCTATTTTCAAACAGCATCAGCAGTGCCGAGAATGTCCCAGCTGTTTAGCTGTTAAATAGTTGTGTGTGTGTGTGTGTGAGTGAGTGTGTGAGTGAGTGAGTGAGGAAGAGCAGATGCAAGAAGCATGGAACAAGGCAGCTCTTTGGTGAAATGGACCGTGAAAAATTATTCAGTGAAAGTGACTGTGAGCTAGGGTAATAAAGTCATAAAACCTCAGAAAGTCATACGAAGTTTCTCATGGCCCACTGGGCTTCTCAGTATGCCTGGGTAATCTGGGGAACAGGAAGACGGAACAAGTGATGAAGAAAGAAGTCCGAATCGCTTAAAAGCTGGGCCATTGCTGCACTCCTGTGACCCTGGAAATGAGGAATACGTCATCTGATATTGGAATTCTCTAATATCCAAAATTTTAAACATTAATGAGTTTTTTTATTTTTGCATCATATCTTATGATTCCCCACAAATTAAGATCATAGCACAGATACACAGGCACAATATTTTGGGTGAAAGTACAGGAAGTTACAAAGGGACACAGTGGCTCAGTGGCTAAGATGCTGAGCTTGTCGAACAGAATGGTCGGCAGTTCGCCGGTTCGAATCCCTAGCACCATGTAACAGAGTGAGCTCCCATTATTTGTCCCAGCTTCTGCCAACCTAGAAGTTCAAAAGCATGTAAAAATGCAAGTAGAAAAATAGGGATCACTTTGGAGGGAAGGTAACAGCGTTCTGTGTGACATCGGCATTTAGTTATGCCGGCCACATGACCACAGAGATGTCTTCGGACAATGCTGGCTCTTCAGCTTTGTAACAGAGATGAACAATGCCCGCTAGAGCCGGAAACGACTAGCACATATGTGCGAGGGGAAACTTTACATTTACCTTACAGGAAGTTATAAGGAGAAGTTACAACCTAAGTAAAAAAAGGGGGACTTATGACCTAGAAGCAAACTTCCAGGTGCCACCCACCCACTGGTCATGTGACCACTCTTTGGTTGCTTGTCAACACGGCCACATACATGGCCATTTGCCATGCCCTACAATTACATTGACAGCATTTTACAATGATTTTCAAAAAAAATCTGTGACAGAGCGAAGGATTGGTTTGCTTGATGGCCATAGTGTTCGCCCTTATGACCACAGTGTTCACTTACTGAGTGCCGCAAGAAAGTTGTAAAATTGGGTCTGTCGTGGGACCAACCCATTTTATGACCATGATGGCTCACAACGACTCCATTACAGTCATTACTCAAGGACTAATTCTTCCTTTTAAATGGACCCTGAACAATTGGGGATGTCAAAAAGGAGAGGGTAAAAAAAGGCAATAATGGCAACCATAATTATGAAATCCAAACCGCACACTTCTTTATGTACATTGTGCCAAGTGTAAAAAAGGGACAAACCATTGCACATCATTGTGGCCAATATTTGTACTTTGTGTTTAATCACCAACACCCTGTGGGTAAAGCTTACACTGTAAACAATTCCTGTTGGTTTTATGTTGTTTTCTTATCAGCACATTGCATTAACAATATTCTTAATGTTGAGTTAAAGCAGGAAATCAATCAGCCAAGTAGAAAAAGTATAACCTGTTTCTGTGTGGCCTGGAATCTTTGAGAGAGGCAAACACAAGAACAGATACTGATATTAGATATATCATGTTTCCCAAAAATAAGACCCTGTCTTAATTTTTTTTCCCACCAAAAAAGGCAACAGGTCTTATTTTTGGGTGATGTCATCCACTGACTAACCTCACTTGTGCATGTTGCCCCCAGCCTCCTTTTTGCTGTCAGGGGCCTTCAGGAACTTCTTCTTCTACGGCCAGCAAGGCTTTCCTGAAGGCCTCTGCAGCCAATAACAGAGCTCTGGATCGATAGGCCTTCAGGAAAGCCTTTCCAGCCTTGCCAGCTGCAGAAGAAATGGGCTGGCAAGGCATGTGTCGAGGTGTGTGAGGCCTGGCTACAACTGTCCAACAGTAAGTCGTAGGGCAGCTCCACCACCAACCCATCCCCACCTTAGCTTAATTTTTACCCGTCCACTCTGGAGTGGGCAGGATCTTAATTAGGGCTTATTTTGGGGGTAGGGCTTATATTGGGCGCACATATAAAAATCAAGCTAGGACTTACCCTCAGGGTGGGTCATATTTTCGGGAAAACAGGGTAGATATTGATGATATATGATAGATTCAGATATATTCATCCTCTGTATATATGTGTATGTCTTCATTACATATTCAACCTCTGTAAATTACTAAGACCAATGCCTTTTTGAACTATTACATGCAGGCACATATACATGTACACATATACACACATGCATACACATAATTTTAGTAACATGTCGTACTATATTACTTCTGCCTGAGCATGAAAATAGATTTGAGTTCTTCAGGAAGGAAACATGCTCCAGTGACTGGTAGAAAGTTTATTCTCTAAACTGAGTCAATCAGGAAGGACAAAATTGTCTCTTTGATGTAACATACCCTTGAGTACATAAATATAACTGGCTGATTGATGATAGTCACATCAATTTTAGTTGGCAAGTAAGCACTATCAAAGAGAAAAACTGTTCTTTTCAAAATTGAAAAGTGCAATGATCTGGGGAGCTTTTTTGAGGCGGGGATAGTATTTATCTCAAAGATTTATTTCCTAATTGAGAAGATGGTGAAACAGATAGATGCAGATAGTCCTTGACTTATGACCACAATTGAGCCCAAATTTCTGTTGTTAAGTGTGAAGTTTGTTAAGTGAGTTTTGCCCCATTTTACCACCTTTCTTGCTTGCCTCAGGTGTTAAGTTGATAAGTTAGTAACCCGGTTGTTAAGAGACTCTGGCTTCCCCATTGACTTTGCTTGTCAGAAGGTCACAAAAGGGGATCGCATGACCCTGGGACACAGCAACGGTAATAAATGTGAGTTAGTTGTCAAGCACCCAAATGTAAATCACATGATTATGGGGAGGCTGCAGTGCTTGTAAGTGTGAAAAATGGCCACTTTTTTCAGTGCCGTTGTAACATTGAATTGTCACTAAATGAACTGTTGCAAGTCGAGGACTACCTGTAATAGCGGGGAAGGTCACAAAAGGTCATCATATGACATTAGGACACAACAACGGTCATAAATATGAACCAGCGACCAAGCACCTGAATTTTGATCACATGACCTTGGGGATGCTGCAAAGGTCATAACTGTGAAAAATGGTCATAAGTCCCTTTTTCAGTGCTGTTGTAACTTTGAATGGTCACTAAATGAACAAGCTGAGGACAACTTGTATATGTTATTGGCTTCTTCAGCAAAAAGAAAGAAAGAAAGAAAAGCAAAATAGATTTGGAGAATCGTCATTTATGATTTGCAGGCAGCAATGGTGCCTGTACGTTCAGGCTTTGCCAACTATTTCATCAGAAGATGTATACACTCAGAAGACTGGGAAACAGTGTCCAAGAGCCCCTACCATTTGCTTGAGTTATAGGTCTATATAACAAAGCAATAAGTCAAGAAAGAAGCCTTCCAAACCCATCACCAGCTTCACTCACTGTTGGAGAAGCAGCCATTTTGATTACATGTATGATCCATGCACTGGGACCAGAACAGTGGTGGTATTCGACCAGTTCGACCTGGTTCTGGAGAGCCGGTAGGAGCGATGAGCAGTGGAGACCAAACCAGTTCTTTCCACCGCTCTGCTGTTGGGCCTGCCCGCCCACCTGGGCTCCCATACTCACTTTTATCTGCTGAATTTGAAGCTCAGCTGCTTTGCGCGGCACAGAATAGTGCCGTGCGGCAGCTGCTGAAACAACCGGGATCATGCAGGCTTGCAGGAGGCGAGTTAGAACGCCTCTGCACCTGAGCAAATTGCATGTTTGGCACGCGTGCATGCAAAGTGTGTGCACGCACGCAAAGCGCACCCACCAAGCCACGCCCACCGAACCGGTGGCACAAATATTTGAATCCCACCACCAGAGTCTGGGACCAAAACTCAACCCTCTATTTATTATACCAAAGAGTCACTAATACTATGTATTCATTTCCATCACATTGCAAGATACTGTTGTGTTTGGGGAGGTGGGGGCTGGGAAAGTTCTTCCTTTGGGTAGAGTACTTGAAGCTCTGGAGTTTCTGAAGGCATCGGAGTCAGCATCTTCTGGAAGCATCCAGCCCTTGGGTGTGTCTTCCCCAGATAGCTGAGCATTTTGCTACACTACATTTAACTGTGTGGACTCTATTCTGTCAACAAAAACAGCCTCGTCAATCAGCCAGACTTCCACCGCAGATCAACCTACTGCAGAGTTGCGTGGCACAAACGCAAACAGGTTGATGTTATCTGATAAAGTGTCCCAAAGGTCAGGGATTGGTTAGAGGGGAAATGGGGCCCATAATGACTTCTCTAGCCAATGACAGAAGAATATTGACCAAATTGCTGTTTAACCTCCCCTGCCTACAGCTGTTGTTTGCCTTCCCTCTAAGTGGCTCTCCTCACCACAACTCCTTCCTCCAATGATGTTTGTTCATTTGCTGATGGCTGGTATCTTTAAGTGCCACTAAAACGGGTTGATGAAGGATGCTTTCCCAGGGAGAGGGTGTAAGAATTACTTGCAAAGTAATCCCATTTGCATGCCTAGCATTTGACAAGGAAACAGGGACCAACTCTACCTTCATTCTTCAAATTATAATTTTCTCTGGTACTTAATAAATTGGCTCAGAGGTGGTATTCAGCAGGTTCTGACCAGTTCTGGAGAACCGGTAGCGGAAATTTTGAGTAGTTCGGAGAACCAGCAAATACCACCTCTGACTGGCCCCACTTCCATCTATTCTCTGCCTCCCGAGTCCCAGCTGATCGGCTGGGTCTTCTTTTGTTGCCCTGCATGGGAGAATGGAGCTGGAAAGCAGGTTAGTGGGGTGGGGAGGGAATGGGGATTTTTCATAACCTTTCCCCCAGGAGTGGGAAAGGAATGGAGATTTTACAGTATCCTTCCCCTGCCATGCCCACCAAGCCATGCCCACAGAACCGGTAGTAAAAAAATGGAATCCCACCACTGAATTGGCTGAAAGGGAAGCAGATTTCCAAATTGGCATGGATTACCTGGATTATAGCATTACAACATGGATATGTGGATTCTTCCTTTCCTTAACAAAACCTCTACCCAGAAGGGAGAAAAAATATCTCCAGCCCAGCGTATTCCTCTTCTGTTCTAAATTTCTAGCAGTTAAGTTGATTTTTATGCAAGGGAGTCTTTAGTCATGGGAAATACATTCTGCCATTAGTCGGAAAATGAATCCTATAAGAGATTTTACCCAGAGCCTCCCTGGAAGAACATCAGGCAAGGGGAAAACCAACTTGATTCCATTTATTATCCAGAAGACCAATAACAACAACAAAAAACCCAACACATCTTGGGAATGAGGTAGAAAAACAGCAGGGAAGTAAACCTTCTGAACATTGGAGGACAACCAGTGGTGGGATTCAAATAAGTTAACAACTGGTTCTCTGCCCTAATGATTTCTTCCAACAACCAGTTCTTCAAACTGCTCAGAAACATAACAACCGGTTTTCCCAAATTGGTGCGAACTGGCTGAATCCCACCACTGAGGACAACCCAGAAGGAGCTTGTCCTTAAATATATAAAAATGTGCCATCAAGAGGTGGTATTCAGCAGGTTCTGACCAGTTCTAAAGAACCAGTAGTGAGAACCAGCAAATACCACCTCTGACTGGCCCCACCCCCATCTATTCTCTGCCTCCTGATCGGCTGGGTCTTCTTTGGTTGCCCTGCACAGGAGAATGGAGCTGGAAAGCAGGTTAGTGGGGTGGGGAGGGAATGGGACTTTGCAGTAACCTTCCCCCAGGAGTGGGGAGGGAATGGGGATTTTACAGTATCCTTCCTCTACCACACCCATCAGGCCATGCCATGCCCACCAAGCCACGCCCAAAGAACCAGTAGTAAAAAAAATTGAATCCCACTACTGGTGCCATCATACATTTTGGAATGACTTCATAAAATACAACAGGTAGTCCTTGACTTACAATGACAATTGGGACCAGAAATCCTATTGCTGAGAAGGCAGTTTTTAAATGAATCCTACCCAATTTTATGAGCTTTTTTTTTGAACACACTAACAAAATGGGCTTAGTTTGCTCAACACATTAAGCTGCATCCAAAAAACACAGCTGCTTATCAAACTGAGATTGTTGGATTTAACGTACCTGGCTAAAGTTATCTAACTCTACTCTGGGAAGTACAGAAGGAAGGCTGTATATCTGGGATTATTGCTTAATTTATTTTGAAGAAGTGATTGGTAATAGATCTTACATGGTTGGAACTGGTAAACTAGAAGTAACTGCACCATGGCAGAAGATACAATGCAAGACCATTTGATGGCCTAGGTAGCAAATTTGGGTTGTCTAATCAAGAAGATCTCTGGCCTGAAAAAGTTCTATTTGTGGGAATTGAAAAACCAAACCTTATGATCAAGTCTATGGAGATTCTCAGTCATCCAAGTCATAGTTGTTCCAAAGGTGCTTTTTGAGCTGAAGAAGCTTGTTGGATGAGAAGCTAAATGTCTTCAAAGAAAAAGAAGAAAGTCCAGTGGCCTCTTGAAAAAAAAGCACCTACATGAACAAGTTTGAGCTGCTCTATAATAGTTTCTAAGGAGTGGATTGAATATCAGAAAGAGAAGAGAAAGCTTCAGCAGTCATGTAAACCAGTGAATTAGGTTTATACGTTGAAAGCTGACCATTATACCAGCCATAGACCTTCTGTTGTTGACTTGGGCACACAGTCTAAACATAAATACTGGCTTTATTAGCCCTTTATCCTACTTTATCTTTCTTCTTTTACCCGCAGAACTCTGCTATTCTTGACTGTAAAAAGAAAGCTTTTTAGACACACCCAACTCTAATCCCTTTACACTCCCTAGCTGGAGAGTCCTGATCTCAGCACACTTGAATAGATCAGTGCTTCAGAGCTGCATACTGGATGCTGTCTTCTGATTCAGAATCTGTTTCTAAGTCTGCCTTGGTGGGATGGGAGCGTGGTGCTAGGTTCACCAAGGAAGAATAGTGCAGTTCTTCTTCTTCTTCTTTCTTCACCACATTCTCATAATCCCTCTTGGTGTCATTCTAAAACAGGAGGAGAAGGAACTTGCTTAGGTAAAGGATATTAGATTCGGGTGAAAGTTATACAAGTAGTCCTTGACTTACGACCACAATTGAGCCCAAAATCTCTATCATTAAGTGAGACATTTGTTAAGTGAGTTGTGCCCCATTTTACAACCTCCCCTGCCACAGTTGTTAAGTGAATCACTGCAATTGGTTAGTTAGTCACTCGGTTGTTAAGTGAATCTGTTTTTCCCCTTGACATTGCTTGTCAGAAGATTGTAGAAGGTGATTATGTGACTTTCAAATACAGCAGTGGTCATAAGTATGAACCAGTTGTCAAGCATCTGAATTTTGATCACGCGGATCAACTCGTAAAACATTCCTATGCCTGTTTGCAAGTTGCCATAAACAAGGGGGGATGGAATCTGAAGGAGCAATATGGTAGTAAAACCAGAAGTTCATTCCACACTTATCTTACAAAGATTGTAGCTAGGCTACCAGATCTTCTGGCCTCAAAATCCTTTATTGGAGAACATGATTGATGACACCCGGCCCATGAATGTGCTTCATTGGAGAATCTGATTTATGATACACCTGGGGAGTGGGGAAGCAGGGTCACAGGTGACTGTGAATTACGTATGCCAGAGTTGGCTTCACTTAGGTTAATGCCGGCATGTTGCTCCTAATAAATCTTTTGAGTTTTTTAAAGCTTGGCTTGAGGCTCATGATTTAATTAGGGCTATCTCCAGAACCCTGACGACATGATCATGGGGAAACTACAAAGGCCATAACTGTGAAAAAGAGTCCTAGGTCACTTTTTTTCAGTAATGTAAATTTGAACGGTCACTAAAAGGGTAAGTTGGGGACTACCTGTACATAAATGTGAACAAGTTCAGTCATCAGCACCTTCAAATGCCCTGAGAATGACTCCACTCTGCAATTCTGGAGAGCCATGATGTGTCAGTGTGGATCACATTTTTTTAACTTGACCTAATGGATCAAGTGAAACTCACCTAATCAAATGTCACCTAATCAAAACTGAATTGAAGTCAAAGTACGCATGCCAGAGTTTTCCTTCAAATTCCCTTTCTGTTTTCCCTCTTCTTTGTGAATAACTCTTCTCTATTTTTCTTTGTGTGGTGGGATGTTTGTCAGCTTACTTTATGGATGAAAAGGGGATGAACACTGCCAACACTGCTGTTTTCTATTTTCTAATAACACCTTTTTGTTATTCTGAAGCCTATTTAGATTACCACGTTTCCTAAACTGCAAGAAAGCAACACTTTAACTGGAAAAAATCCCATACTCTCATGATTACAGATTTTAAAAATTCTATCATCCCTCTCTCTGTCATCTCTTTCAAATGGGACTTTTAAAAAGGATGGAGAATTGCTTGCAAAAAGTGCATATGCTGACACAAAAACATATGAAAATGTGCATGCCAATTGCCAACAAAGATCTTTGCAGACCCTTCATTTTTCAAATAAATCCACACGTTCATGCAGAAATAGACTGAAGAAGATTTCATGCCGGGAACATGGGCAATCAGCCCAAGCTGCCCATCCTTGTTCATGATTCAATTTCTGCTTTACATGTTGCTAAACAAAGCTACAGGGACTTTGTGAAAATAAAAGCTGGCAAGCCCAAGAGAGAAGCGCCTCAACAGTGAAAGCCCTTGGGACCACATCATATAGTAGAGAAACTCAGCTCAGAAAAAGGGAAGTACATGTTTTTTTTAAAGAAAAATAAATTGCTATTTCAAGGAGGATCGTTTCTCATGAATTGTGCCAACAGCAACAGAAAATCCTAAAAGAAGAAGCTGAATCAAAAGACCATGACTTTCTCATAAACTGGATTTCAGATTTCATTATCTCAGGCCAGCAGGTCTCCTAACAGGCTGCCTGGTAGTGATAGAAGTTGTAGTCCAAGCATGTAGTTCAAACATGTAGACCAATTCCCAAATACAGCTTATCTGTCTGGAATTCGCACTGCATATCGGACATTAATACAATCGAGACAGTCCAGAAATATTTCACGAGAAGAGTCCTCTACTCCTCTACGCGCAACAGAATACCTTATGCCACCAGACTTGAAATTTTAGGCTTAGATAACTTAGAACTATGCCACCTTCAGTCTGACCTAAGCGTAGTACATAAAATTAACTGTTGCAATGTCCTACCCGTCAATGACTACTTCAGCTTCAACCACAACAATACAAGAGCACACAATAGATACAAACTCAGGGTAAACTGCACCAAACTCAATGGCAGAAATACGACTTCAGCAACAGAGTGGTCAGTGCCTGGAACTCACTACCTGACTCTGTGGTTTCTTCCCAAACCCCCAAAACTTTAAATTTAGAGTGTCTACTGTTGACCTCACTCCTTTCCTAAGAGGTCTGTAAGGGGTGTGCATAAGTGCACCTACGTGCCTACTGACCCTGTCTTAATGTTCCTTTTTATTCACATCTATTTCATGTATTAATAATCATGTTTATACTTATATGTATTATCAAATGCATGCTTGACAAATAAATTAAAAAAATCTGGTGAGGGTCATAACTGGTGGCTCCTATATACCTGGTCTTTGAATAGAAAATTGGTAGAAAAAATATTGAGTATTATCACCAAAAATGGCATTAGGAATGGCATCACTTTGTAGGAGACTTGCAGTATCTCTATGATCTACTCAAACCTTTCTATCTCTGATATGGAATGAAAACAGGAAAGCAAAAGGAACTTCTGCCTTCCCCAAATAGATGCCTTCCATATGTGCTGGTTGAACACTCTGAGATCTGCAATCCCAGCAATATCTGAGCTACAGGGTCAGGAATGCCCTCCGTTTATAACTCACAGGGATCCAGCTCGAACAGGACATGTACCTTGGGGTGGAATGCAGGTTTCTTTACTACACTGTAGATCACGCTGTTCTCTGAGGAATCTAGTCCCATGTTTGGTTGCGTAACACTGTAATCAAAAAGACATTAACTGCATGAGATTATTTGATAACCTGGCTTTCTGTTGCACCAGTTGCTTTGCTAACATTTGTTTCTTCTCTTCAAAATAACTTTTTACATACATACATACATACATACATACATACATACATGCATACATACATACCAGTGATGGGGTTCACAAAATTTTACTACCAGTTCTGTGGGCATGGCTTGGTGGGCGTGGGGTGGCTTGGTGGGTGTGGCTTGGTGGGCGTGGCAGGGGAAGGTTACTGCAAAATCCCATTCCCATTCCACCCCACTAACCTGCTTTCCAGCTCCGTTCTCCTGTGCAGGGCAACAAAAGAAGACCCAGCTACTCAGCTGGGACTTGGGAGGCAGAGAGTAGATGGGGGCACAGCCAGTCAGAGGTGGTATTTGCCGGTTCTCAAAATTTCCACTACTGGTTCTCCAGAACTGGTCAGAACCGGCTGAATACCACCTCTGATACATACATACATACATACATACACACACACACACACACACATACTAGAATAAAATATGGAAAAGAAAAACTCCTAGGATGTCATAATATGAGACAAATTTATGCCTCTAGTTGACTTCTACTTTGCATGTTTTTGTACACCACCACCTAGATTTTTTTTTTACTTAGGATCCACAAGAACTTTGCTATCCTTCTTCATAGACTGGAACTAAACTGCCTTTGGAGCAAATATACAGAAAAATATGGCTATGATTTCAAAGATAGACCTCCTGCATGGAATTTCAGCAGACAAGGAGACAATAATTTGCAGTTTTGTATATCTAGTCAGCCTCATGGAGGTCTGCATGAATCACAACTGATCATCTTCAAACTGATATAATGTAGCATCCTATGGAAATAAGTCACTCTACCTTTGCAAAGTGACCTTAGTTGACCACTTTGGACTGCAAATGCTCAGAAGTGACTTCCACTAAGCAAAGGGAAACACACACTACCCATTCCACTGGTTAAAAGAGCACTGGTTAAATGCCCTACCTGACTCTGTTGTTACAGCCTCAACCCCTCACAGCTTCAACCTCAAGCTGTCTACCGTGGACCTCACCCCATTCCTAAGAGGTCCTTAAAGAGGGCCTGCATAAGAGCACCAGCGTGCCTACTGTCCCTGTCTTACTGTCCCCATTTATCTGTATTTGCTTCCTTTGTTCATGTTTATGTTCATACTTATACTTGTTATCTCGTACATGTTTGGCAAACAAACAAACAAATAAATAAAGTATTGGGTATTTGATAAAGGACTTCAGAGATAAGTTGTACTTCAGCCTTCATTGAATCCAAACAGCCCCTTCTAAGATCTGCAGATCTCTAATCTAAAGGACTTTATCTTGACCTCTGCGTTGAACCAGGATTAACACCAAGGCCAGGCCCTGTGGCATCAGTTGGGGTGGGGGCATTGTCAATCCATGTGAGCTCCTGATCTTGTGACTGTTCTTTTTTCTCCTTCCTGCTCTTCACGTTCTCTCTCCAAGTGAGAAAGCAGAAGCTCAGCTTGTCCATTTTCTCTGTCTCCCAGAAGATGCTGGTGATCCAAAGGGAATGGCAAATAGATGGACTGTGGGAACCGGGATGAGGAGGAAGCAGTAGGCATAGTAATGGAAGGGGTAGAACGTATCAAGAATCTTCTACAAGCTGAAGCCAGCAGTGTATCCCTTATGGTTTCTTAGATCCTTTATCATTTCATCATCATACCTGGAATAAATAGTACGGTCATTTAACCCACTGTGGGGGAACTGGAGTCTTGCATATGAAATGGTGCCATCTTGCTCCTCGTGCTGCCAGTCTAGGGGGCAGTCTCTTCTATGTTCATCTAGTCTGGAGTTGTTATTAGGTAGTACTTCTCGCTTGGCCTAAGGGGAAGAAAAAAAAATCTCAATATTCTAGCCAGGGAAGACTACTAACCCTCCAATTTTCATAACTGCAGTAAAGAGGAAGAATTTGATCAGTGCAGCTTGTTGGAAAACGAAAATCTGGGTGCTGGCCAAATTGTATCCATTTAAGGATAGGAGAAAGAGTCACCCCCAGTTTCCAAGCTAGGAGCCACTATGCACTCGCTCTCCCTCCCTCCCTCCCTCCTTCTCTTCTTCTTCCTTCCTCTTCCCTTCCCTTTCTCCTCCCTGTTTCTTTCCTACCCAACTATTGCAGGTTACAAGGATTTCATCTTCCACTACACCTCGTTCTCAGTCAATAAATAGAGAAGAAGTATTATAGGCTAAGGGACTCTGACACTGAGCTTGTCGGTCAGTAAGGTCAGTAGTTCGGCGGTTCGAATCTCTAGCGCCGTGTAGTGGAGTGAGCTCCCGTTCCTTGTCCCAGCTTCTGCCGACCTAGCAGTTTGAAAGCATGTAAAAATGCAAGTCGAAAAATAGGGACCACTTTGGCTCCAGCATTTCCTGCGCCTTTGGCATTTAGTCATGCCGGCCACATGACCACAGAGACGTCTTCGGACAGCGCTGGCTCTTCGGCTTTGTAATGGAGATGAGCACCGCCCCCTAGAGCCGGAAACGACTAGCACGTATGTGCGAGGGGAACCGCTACCTTTATCTTTATTATAGGCTAATATCACTGGATCTAATCACTGGATTTGAAAGAAGGAGGAACATTAAGGGTATTAGAACTGGAAGGGAGCTAAAAGGCCTACGAATCCTTCTTAATGCCTTCTCCACCTCTACTGTACCATAGAAAACAATAGAAAGTGATTTTTAACCTTCCTCACAAAAAATGAGCCTCTTGCAGGCCTCTGTGTACTGTCAATGTTTGAACGTATTGTTTTCTTCCTGCAAGAGGAGAAACAGAGTTAGGTCACCTCCAAGTTAGACTGCAATAAAGGTTTGATTTGATTTTGATGGTACCTCACTTCTCATCATGTGGCTTTCTTTTGAAATGTCCCCCATCCCCCAATTATGGAGCAAAGAATCTTGAAAATAATTACTGAGCAAAAGTCTGCCTTAGAAAAAGTGACTTTCCCCACTATCCTTCTTGCCTGCAGGGTACCCTACGCTATGAGTAGGATATTGACCATCATGTCTATTGTTGATCATTGCCTGCAGGCTATTGACTCTCACTTACCATTTCTTCAAGCCATAAAGCAGCAACCCCAGGAAGATAATAAAGGCAAGAACCACACCAAGGCCAATCAAGATGTGTTTCATCACTGTAGCTCTGTTGACTACACAGTACAAATGAAAAATGACAAAGATTAGTAGGATGTCGATTTGATTTTGTGCCAGACTGAGTCCATGACCTTATTTGCTCATCCAACCTACGCTAATCAATGCCCCCATCATATTTCTATTGATAAAGCTGGCATGCTCAGAGGAACCCAAAAGCGGTAAACGATAGAACGACATTCAACTACTGCCATTTATTTGCTTTTATTCTGGGCATAGCTTTGCAGAGACTCAATTCTAAGTAAGGATAATACTAAAAAGAAAGGCTTTAAGCTTACATCTTATTTGCTCAATTCAACCAGACATAAAATTAATTGTTTAATGTGCAATGTTCTCTGAATTCCTCTTGGCTTAAAAATTCACACCTTCATGTGCATGCACAAGCACACTTGAATAAATGCATATAATTGGGACACATTTATATATTGCACAGGAAAAGTTGCATATATTTGGGAAAGTTGTGTACAAAAATGTATACTAGTAGTAGATCATACTATGGAAGCTGGTTTACTGAAAATCCATATATTAGGGAATGTTAGGAGAGAGAGAGAGAGAAATACAGTTTGCAAAATATATGAATTAAATTGCATCAAGGCATCTGGTTTTTCATTCAATTTTGTTTTTTATGTTTTCATTTTTGCTTTTGTTTTTAAAGGAATAATCTATAACTTTCTTCTGAGCTTTGAACCATGGTGGTACAGCGGTTAGGATGCACTACTGCAGGCTAGTTCTGCTGATTGCCGGCTGCCAGCAGTTTGGTAGTTCGAGTCTCACCAGCTCAAGGTTGACTCAGCCTTCCATCTTTCTGAGATTGGTAAAATGAGGACCCAGATTGTTGGACGCAATAAAACTGACTCTGTAAACCACTTAGAAAGGACTGTAGAGCAGCATATAAGTCTAAGTGCTATATTGCTATTTATCTCCTAAGTCCAAGTATGAAAATAACGAATCCCACTCTGAAAACAGACTAAACTTCGTAGAGAATTCTTCAGTCATGAGTTGCTCATCCAAAAAATTGTACTTTAGGATCAGCCAGTCTGATTTCTATCCTCATGAATCTCCAAGCCAACACAAATATTTTGGAGCTGTGCTCCAAAATGTTTGCAGAACATGAAATTGCCTCGTTCTGTTTGACTAGTTGCCTTTCCATTGCCCAGAATTTCTTAATCAAGGATGGTCATCTAGGAATTGTAACCATATTTTTCAAGGGAAATACTCACAGGATACACTAATGGTGATGAACTGTGATTCCTTATTAGAGATAGTATTGAATGCTCTGCAGAAATATTCTCCTGAATGCTCAACCTTAATTTTCCTGAGAATTAAGATTTTTGAATTCTCCATAAAGATTTCTTCTCCTTTCCAATACCACTTGTAAGTAGCTACTGGTGGGTAAGCATCATTATCACATCTCAAATAGAGATCCATTCCTTCAGTCACAGCTTTCTTGTCTAGAGTTAGATGAACATTACGAGGCCCATCTGTCAGAAAAAGAAAGAGTCACTCATTTTAATCCAGCTTTTGTATATTTGATTCTCCGCATCTGCTACAAGACAAAGGAATTTATAAGGACTCAACAAGAGACATAGGTGGAGAAATAGGCTTCTATAGCCATTATTTCTCAATCTTGGTAACTTCCTGATATTTTCACTTCTTGAATTATTAGCAGTGGTCATGTTGGTTGTGTAATTCTGGGGGTTCATATTGTGGCTAAGTTCTGGAGGGAGTTCATATGAACTATTGAGTCATCCCAAGGCCTTAGCTCAGCTTTCATCCGAGCACCAATGGGGGGGCAGAGAGACTGAATGCCATGTTAGAGCAATATCTGAGGTGCTATGTGAATTATCAGCAGTCCAATTGGGTGGACCTCCTGCCTTTCATGGAGGTTGCCCACAATAATGATGTTCACAGTAGCACAGGATTAACCCCCTTCAGGGTAGTGAGTGGTATGGACTTCATCCCAATGCCTGAGTATCCAAGGGATCCCTCCTCCTCAGTCAGCCTGACTGATTGGATATCAACGCTGAAAGCAACTTGGGAGAATGTTTAAAAAGTACTTAGCTAAAGCAGCGCAGAACTATAAAAAACAGGCAGACAAACACCAAGCCCCGCAACGACCATTCCAGTAGGGGGAGAAGCCCTACCCCTCCACAAAATATCTGAGGCTAAAACTCCCTAGCAAGAAACTGGGGCCAAAGTTTATGGGACCATTCTCTGACATATATCTCAAAGTTATCAAGATTGTAAAAGGAAGACTGGAAGCAAAATGTAAGTATTGTACCAATAATATAAATGTTAATGGGTTTGATTACATCTTTGTTATGTATGGCAAAGTAATGCTAAAATGGCTGCTCTGTGTTTTGTATTTATAGTTGTAAACAATAAAAATATATATCAAGGATTTTTAAAATCCAAAAAAAACCCATATTCCAAATGTAATCAAATACTTTCCATAAATCCTAAGCTAAACTAGTTTTCCAACCATAATATCATATACTTAAAAATTAACAGAATGTGAAACAGGAAAAAATGTAAACCTGAAGTAAATAAAATAAAAAGTGTTAGCATGCAAATGTGTTTCCTTAAAGTGTATATTCAGAAAAAATACGTAATGGTGAATATGTTTGTGAGCAAACTTAAAAATGAGTAAAACACTGGTGTAAGTATGAATTTCAGAAGTGTATTCTGATCATACAAAGACCAGGATGCACAAATAACTATAAATTAGATCAGATCACCTAAAAATATGAATGAAACAACAAAGTTGACTAAAATTAAATCAAATAATAAAATATGGATCTGACACCTTATCTGAAATTTATCTCAGCATATGTATTGATACTTGGATGATACTGTACTTCTATATGACTATACATTAAAGTTATATTTACTTCTTTAAAAAAAACGATTGCAAAATATTATTTTGTCAAGTCCATGGTCTTTTGTCACATAGCAATCACCTAAAAGCATCTGAAGACTGTAGAAGCAAGAGAGGAAAGTAATCACATTTCACTGTTGTTTAGAATGACTGACAAGGGACTAATCAGACAACAAACATAATAGATCCTCCAGTCCTCCACTGAATATATCTTGTCCATTTTTTAAATCACTTACGGGGTTAAGATCGCATCTGACAGCAGTAAATTCCACTAGATATACCCAATATGGCAAACTATCCCATATTCTGTGAAATACAAATTTCATTTTTCAAAGGAGAAAGAAGCGTTCTATGTTCACTATGGTATGATCACTATGTAATGTCTGGACAACTCCTGCAGTTTTCTGAACAAAATTTCAAAAGTAGTTTCCCTTTGACTCTTTCCTAGGTCTGTGTCATGCCCCTGTTGGAGACTGACTCCAAGGGAGAGGAGGAATAGCCAACAGGGAGTGGAAGTGTGGCTCTGGAGGTTGTGGAGGAGGCTGGGGAAGGGCAGAGGCCAGCTGGGCAGTCAGAGGAAGACCCAGGCCCATCCCCTCTTCATCCTAGGACATGCAGGGAGGAACAGAGGAGGGAACAACATGGCTTATGGGAGAGGAAGCGGCCATGATCCCCCTCATTGGCTGCAGCTGGGGGGAATGGTATAAAGGAGGGACGTTTAAAACACAGCGTTGCTAGAAGCGAAGCGTGTTTTATTTCAGGCTGAGGTTTATCTTGGTTGCCGTTCTTCCAACGGACTGTGCCTTGTTATCTTCTTGAAGTTTGTAATTAATTATCCTGGTCTGTCATGGAAATTCCTTCAGTGCGGTTTGTTTTGGTTTTTTATTTCTCCGTTATCTGTTCTTTGAGTTTGGACTGTATTTCTTTCTTTTGGAGACTATTTTGGAAAGAGTTTAATCTCCAACTGTGAACAATTGAAAAGTGAGGCCAAGTCAGAGGCATTAAAGGAAATTTATTTACATTTGGGAATTTATTATGTGTATGATGCTTCCCGGATCATCACAGTCTGAAAAATAGGGATTGGCCCAAGGTCACCCAGATGGCTTTGTGCCTAAAGCAGTAACCAAGAATCAAGCTTGAGTCAACAATGATTGTACCTAGAAGAGAAAGCCCATTGAGCACAGCAAGAATATCATGACTATACACTGAATCTGTACTCACAATTCACTTCCAGCCTAATAGTTGGAGACTCTGCCTTTGTTATGCTGTTTTTTGATATACAATGGTAGATGCCAGAATCCATTGAACTGGCATTTTGGATGAATAGAACATTTTCTGCAGAGTTCAGTGGCAGAAGTTGCCCATTTTTATACCAGGTGTAACTGAGTTGATTGGGGTTCGCCATTCTCACACTACAAATCAGGTGAACAGGATTACCTTCAAGGACCAACCCTGAAGGTTTTCGATTGAGCTTGACATCTTTGGGGCCGCCTGTAAGACAAAAGGAGAAATGCAAGCACAGAGAGTGATATCCTATTGTTCTTGAACATATGCCCAGAGTGACCAGCATTTGCCCAGAGTGAGCAGCATTGTAGGCATACGTTAGCTACACTGAACAACTCAACTAATAGCATCCACTTTTCTTTTTGAACCCAAAGCTACATACTATTTAATTAAATCATTCTTAACTTTTCACCTATCCCCAAACTACTCTAAAACATTTTTACTCAGTTTGTTTGCTTGTACAAACTGTAGGCAGCAATGTCCCACAATGATTTTATTATGCCCAGGGCTTTGTCAACATGAGGTTGTGGTTGAAATATTGAACTTGGACTAGGAGATGTAGGTTCAAGTATATCTTCAGCTACAGGTGCTATTTGAGTGACTTTGGGCAATCATTTTCCCAGGGCTTTTACTGTGGAGAAAAATAGAGGTGAGAGTGCACCTGGGGCTCCTTGAAGTAAGGCAGGTTTATGATTCTATCAAAGAATAGAATAGAATAGAGAATAGAATGAGAATGAGAATGAGAATGAGAATGAGAATGAGAATAGAATAGAAGAAAAGAAAAGAAAAGTACAGAAGAAGATGATTGAATAGAAGAATAGAAGAGAGAAGAGAAGAAGAGAAGGGAATGGAATAGAAGAGAAAAGAAGGGAAGGGAAGGGAAGTGAAGGGAGGAGAGGAGAGGAGAAGAGAAGAGAAGAGAAGAGAAGAGAAGAGAAGAGAAGAGAAGAGAAAGAAGACAATAGAGAATACAGAATAGAGAATAGAGAAAAAGTAGAGTAGAGTAGAGTAGAGTAGAGTAGAGTAGAGTAGAGTAGAGTAGAACAGAACAGAACAGAACAGAACAGAACAGAACAGAACAGAATTGAATTGAATTCTTTACTGGCCAAGAAAATTGTCTCCAGTGCATAAACTCTTGTCTCATTATACACACAATAAGTGATAAATCATGGTCATGGTCATTATAAAAATACATTCATCACAAATCATAAGATACAACACTTAGTGATAGTCATAGGATACTAGATAAGCAATAAATCATACTAGGGTATTAAACAAAACAATGTAATCATTAGATACAAACAACAAAGTTATAGTCATAAGAAGATAAGGAGATAGGAAAGATGAGAATAATGAATCAATAAAATACAGCTAGGGTGCCCATAGCAAGATCTTCTGCTATATCTCCATCAGAACACCTTCCAAAGTTACAGCTGAAATTCTAATTCTAACACACTGAAAAGGAGAAAAGTTTTGAGCATATGAATATATCCATTTTAACATTTAAATTTAAATTCCATCAAAAGTTGATTCATTAATCTACAACGCCACCCTTTTTTTTGTGCTCCTTCACTCAAAATTGTGCTCTTTTGCTCTAAAGCAAAAGATTTATAACTTGAGTTTCCTAAAATAATTCATTCCATGTTCAATTTCTTATACTTGCTATATCCAAGACTTGAATGGCAATGCTGTGGTGCAGGGATGTCAAACTCAAGGCCCAGGGGCCAGATGTGGCCCATGGGGTGCTCAGATCTGGCCCACAAGGCCAGCCTGGAAGCAGCGAAGGACCAACCCACAGTGCCTCTGCCAGCAAAAACAAAGCTCGGGAGGGTCACGAGCTCCATTTTCGCTGGCAGAGGGTTGCAGGAGGCTGTCACAGCCAAAAACAGAGCTTGGGAGCCCATTTTCTCTGGCAGAGCACTCAGGCCCCACAGGCGACCCCAACATGAGTGACATTGAGCTGGCCATGGCCACTCCGCCCCCACCCCTAAGGTCGAACACAACTCTGATGCGGCTCTCAATGAAATAGAATTTGACACCCCTGCTCTTGTGGGTCTCCCTGGGAACAATTTAGCTGCTTAAAGTCTTCCAGATCATCATGTAGTTATTCTTACTTACAAAGAACATCCAAAGTAATGGTTGGGGAGAAAGTGCAGCCAACACTATTACATGCTTCGCATTTGTAAGAAGTGATTGGTGCAGGAATTGCAAAGACTATCAGTGTTGAGCCCCAACTTCTGAGTAAGTCACCACTTGCTCCAAAAAAATTTGTAATTGTTGTTGCTGGGGTAACTACTGCCCACCGAGCAGTTCAAAATGACTTTGTCACCTTCTTTGATAGGCAAATGATTTAAAAGGAAAAGTTGGACATCCTTGGGGCAATCTGCAAAACAAAATCAATAGGTTTTTTTTTAATGTGGTAGATAAATTATAGAGTTCTCTGGCTTTTGAAAAAGGTTCTTTGCAATGATAATTCAGAGTTCTCTACAAAGCATCTCTGTAAAGTTGTGCCCCACTTTTAATTAGCAGAGGCACTGTTCCCGAGACAGGTTGATAGTAGCAATCCAGCAACCCCTATTTACTTCTTTGTTGAGATGGTGCAGTGCGTAATGTGCTACAGCCCAAAAAGATTGAAGTGCTGTGAATTGTGAGAAAAATGTCAACAATCCCAGTTGTGTCCCATTGATCCCCAATAAAAAGTAGATATTAACAGCCGTTCCAGGTGTAGATTTTTTTTAGACTGGCCAGCTCATAATTAGAGCTACTTTAGAACATTATATTTTGTTGTCATTGTTAGATTGGGAAGACAAATTTTATCATTCGAGGGACCTGTGAGTTTCATCTCCAGGATATTAGTATTGAAAGAAAGAGTTCCATGACTGTGATAATTTTAGAATGAAAAATTTGCCACCAATTCAACTGTATTTTACCCTTCCATATAGTGACCTCCAAAGCAGAGATGGTATTCAGCAGGTTCTGGAGAACCGGTAGCAGAAATTTTGAGTAGTTTGGAGAACCAGCAAATCCCACCTCTGAATGACCCTGCCCACATCTCTTCTCCGCCTCCCGAGTCCCAGCTGATTGGCTGGGTCTCCTTTGGTTGCCCTGCACAGGAGAACGGAGCTGGAAAGCAGGTTAGTGAGGTGGGGAGGGAATGGAGATTTTGCAGTATCCTTCCCCTGCCAAGCCCGCCAAGCCAAGCCATGCCCACCAAGCCACACCCACAGAACCGATAATAAAAAAAATTGAATCCCACTACTGCGAGTCCAAACGACATTATATGAGCCTCGGTTCTGCATTTCTGAAGTGCCCTATTGGAGGACAGGAGATATAAGACTGGGACTGTGCAGCACTTAGTCTCCAAGTGGTTCTTTGGCGCTTGAATGTAGCAGCTTCCCACTGTAATTTAAAACAAGTGCATCTTTTTCTCAACATCCCCAGCAATACTGGGGAGTGAACAATGAAAAGAATCTCCTGCTAAACTACAATATACAGCCATGTGGTTTAAACAGCCTGCTGTTTTTTTTATTCAACTTCCAGTGCCAGGATCTGTTTCTACTTACAATGAACGTTCAGTGTGACAGAGGCATTTGAACTTCCAATCTTGTTGTGGGCCACACAACAATAGGTATCAGAATCGTTGGGTTGAATTGCCCCAATTCGCAGTTCCTGTCTATCCACGATAAAACCAGGTGTGCTGCTTTTGTACCATTTATAACCATCGATGGGAGGGTTGCCGGTGGCTGAACATGTCAAAACCACACTGTCCTTTTCTCGGATAAGTGATTGTGACTTTATAATATTGACTTTTGGTGGATCTGAGGGATTGAAAACAAAATTGATTTCAGGTTTTTTTTTAAGGCAGATGTTTGGCAATTTCTTTCTCCTGAAGGAGCAAGGGAATGAATCAATTTGATGTGGGCAAGAAGATTATAACAAAGCTGAGTATTGTAACTGTGCCTGTTTTTGTTGTGTCATCTCTCTCTCTCTCTCTCTCACACACACACACACACACACACAAAAACACACACACAGAGATTTTATTTGGAGGTGGTCATTAAACAAACACCAAGGCTGTTACGCAAAACCATTGTTTCATATCAGCATTTTTTACCAGAAACCATGAAAGTTAGTTTCTGGAAAAATAGCAATAGCAATAGCATTTATTTATCATTTCACAATGCTTCACAGCCCTCTCTAAGCTGCTTGCAAAGTCAGCATATTGCCGCCAACAATCTGGGTCCTCATTTTATCAACTTCAGAAGGATGGAAGGTTGAGTAAACCTTGAGCCGGTGAGAATAGAACTGCTGGCTGTGGGCACTGAAAAATTGGGTTTGGTTTATCCACAGATGGGCTTATATACAAGTGTACATGGTAATACTTTTTTAAAGTACCCATATATTCTGTATCTACTTACATTAAAGCCCATCCATGGCTAAGCTGACCCTCACATTTTTAATCAAAATACCATGAAAAATGGATAACCCATGGATTGTCCACAGCTAAAACCACTTGTGAAAATTAAACATACAAACATTTCTAGGGTCAGCTTACTGTATCTGTAGGTGACATATTTTTCATGGTATTTCAGTTAAAAATTCAAAGGTTGGCTAATTGGCAGATGAGTGTACATGATCTTCCTTTTGGAAGATGCAAATATCTTCAGAAGAACTGGACAGTGAAGAGGCCTTAAGAGAAAACTGGTGTTCAGCAGCACCAATTAATCAACTCACACTGGACGTTAATCGTCAGGTTGTCAGAAGCGATTCTTCCAATCCCGTTATTCACTTCACATCTGTAACTTCCAGAATCTGTTCCTTTTAAACTATAAAAATCTCTTCTGGACCCCCATTGTTTGGTGTTCCAACTTTCACCATTCTTATACCACCAATAAGAAAACACAGGCGGATTACTGCTATTAACTATACATTCCAGAGTGAGTTTGCTTCCCTCTCTGACTGTGCCTCTAGGTTCAGCATTCACTTTAACTCCTTTGGGAACATCTAAAACAAACAAGATTCAGAATTAAAATAAAACAAAAGAAAAATGCTTGAGGAAAAATGATTGGCACAATTAAGATCAAATGTTCTGGCATTCAAATTACAGTCCTCAGAATTATAGTTACCTCATAGAGACAACTCCTTTCAACCTCATAGAGATTCCCAGAGTCAAGGATGAGTCGGCATTAAAGTGTTTTTTAAAAATAATACTTTTTGCTCAGCAAAAATGCCTAACCTTATTACCCTTTTAGTCTGTGGAATGTTTTTAGCCTTGTGCCTAATTTGGAATATTGTCTCTCACAGAAGAATGAAATTATTATCTGAAGCATCAAAATATCAAGCCATGCAGTTTAGGCTTCTCAGCAGGCATTAGTTTGGTATAAACAACATACTTAATTTAGATATTGTATTAAAACCGTTTTTCTGGATTCACACAGCAAGCTAGACCTAAACATACATTTTATCATCAGAGCAGGTCTCTCTCTGGCCCAAACTATAACTAACTGAGATTAAAACCAAACATACTATCTTGTTTGTCTTCTGAGTGCAGTTCCTAGATCAGGGCTGTCAAACCCACGGCCCACAGGTCGGATGTGTCATGCACTGGCCACACCCACGCCCAGTTTAGCAAAGGCGAAAAAAGTTGTGATACCTCACATAAGGCCACCAGGATACCATGAGTGTGACACCCCTGTCCTAGATTGTTACATAATTGGTTGTGATGTGTGTGTACACAGCCATGGAATCTGTAACCCTTTCCCTGAAATTTCTAGAAAACAGGGACAGAAATTTTTGAAAGTCATGATTGTGAAAGGTCTTTATTTTACACATGGAGATTCTTCTGTGTACCAAAGCAAACAACTTGAGTTGTCCACCCTTCATTATTCATATTATTATTATTATTATTATTATTATTATTATTATTATTATTTAAACTTGTATGCCACCACTCTCCGAAAAGGACTCAGGCTCACAAATAAAAACACAGAACAATAAATTATTTAAAAAGAAATCAAACTAGACAAGCCAAAATACAACTATAAAACCAAATTAAAATTGAATTTAAAACCCACCCTCTCCCCCAGGAGATGAATCCAGCCCAGCCTGTCAAAACAACCAGGTTTTTAGATCACGCCGGAAAGAGGAGAGATCGGGAGCCAGCTGGAGCTCAACAGGTAGCTGATTCCATAAGGCGGGGGCCGATAGAGAATAGGCCCTTCCCCGGGTCACCGCCAGCCAACATTGTCGTTTGGATGGCAACCCAAGGAGTCCCAACCTGTGTGCTCGCACAGGGCGACCGGTATTTGATATCGTCAGGAGACGCTCCTGCAAGTACCCCGGACCCATGCCATGAAGGACTTTGAATGTTAACACCAGAACCTTGAATCGCAGCCGGAGGGCAACCGGCAACCAATGCAGCCCGTGCAGGAGGGGCGTAACATGGGAGTATCGGGAAACTCCCATCACAACCCGCGCGGCCACATTCTGTACCAGCTGGAACCTCCGGATGGAATGCAAGGGCAGTCCTACATAGAGAGCGTTGCAGTAGTCGAGTCGGGATGTAACAAGTGCATGAGTGACCGTGCAAAGGGCATCTTGATCCAGATAAGGGCAGAGCTGGAGAATCAGCCAAACCTGGGCAAGGGCCCCCCGGGCCACGGCTCCCACCTGCTCCTCCAAACTGAGCCGTGAGTCCAGGAGAACCCCCAGGTTATGCACCCTATTCACAGGGGGTAACACCTCTCCCCCTATGGCCAAATATTAGACAAAGTATTCTTTCCTTATGTCACCATTGCCATGGATGTCCTTAAGAAATAGACAAATCTTTGATCAACCCCATTGTGTCCACCATCTTGACACTTTGGCCATATCCTAGGTATACCCTTGACCCCTGCATCAGCTTTTATCCCATTATACACTCACATTTTACCGTCAGATTTGCAAATGGTTTCTTCATTTCTCTCCCATCATGGGTTTTTAGCAAGCATGTCAATTGTTTCCCATGGTCCTTCCAAATGGCCATGAAAGACTGATTAGTCTGTACTCTCTGGATTTCAGTGGTCATTTTGGAGGGTGACACATGATGACTTTCTAATCCTTGGATAGACAATTTTATGAGCTCATCATAACAATAATAAGGTATTGAACATGCCACTGTATAGTTGTTGCCTTCTATCATTTCTGGGGACACCGTTTTTATCAGTTCTGAAGGGGTTTCTGCAATCAGATAATTGAAGGAAGGAAACATTTTACACAGACGTTGAACAAAGTTGAATTGCTTTTTAAAGAGATAATTTACTAAATTAGAAATCTACCATGTTCAAACCAGTATTTTATCATGTACTCAGATTGAAGTGGAGAGAGTGGAGTGGAGAAAGAAAAGCCAAAATAACTTTTACATTTAATAAATATTTAATTTACCCCTCCCACAATATCACATTAAAAATTATAATTCAGTAGCAATATCTAAAGGGATTTTGGATTTTGCGCACCTCTTGATTGGAGAGATGGGCAGACAATAAACCAAAATATTATAACTGTGCATCAGTCAAGCAGTCACGGTAAGGCAGAAAATAACTTCTGAACAATCTTTCATCTCCACTTCAGAAAATATGACCAATCTATTGAGCACATCCTTCTACTGAACTAGAAGAACTGAGTATGTGAAGTATCCATAGATGGAAAGCACTATTTTCTTGTAGCATCCTTTGAAAGTTATGTCTTAATTAACAACCTTGCAATCATTTATAGAGTGGAAGTTGCAAGTCCAAAGTTTACTGGTGATATTTTGAAAGGGCAAGTTTCAGTACCAATAAAGATATGGAGAAAGGGGAGATATAATTTTCTCAAATGTACTTACTATGAACAATAATCTCTAGTGTTTCAAACCATTTATCTGAAGTTTTCAACTCTCCAGGTACCCAATAAAGTCTGATTCCATAAGAGCCATTATCACTTAGGTGGAGCTGGGAAATTTTCAAACTGCAGTTTTTGCTTCCTAAATCACCCACAAATTGCACTCGATTACTAAACTCAGAACTGACTTCAGTTGCTGTCTGGTTGCTGCTATATAAGAGCGTTCCACTGTAATCATTTAGGGATTGATCAAATGAAGGCTGAAAATACCAAACAAACGACCATTGGTTGATACGTCGACTGCGAAACTCCTCTTTGATGTTGCATGAAATGAACACACAAGATCCCTCCCAAGCACTTAGGGTTTTGGGTGTCACAGATAATGGTTTATCTAAAGAACCTGAAAAGAGAATCAAATAATGATATTTCATTAAGATCCATTTCCTTACCTCTCAGAACAAAATGCACCGAGAAAGCAACAAGTCAGTAGCATTTTCTTACTTCCCTGGTGCAAACCCTCCATCCCATCCCAGATTTTACTCACGGTTTGGAAGTAGATAAAAAGTGACACTGTCATAAAGAAATGCAATGATCGAGCCATAATTTGGTTCCTCCAAGGAGGTCTTTCCATTTCCATGCTTGTCACTGCTCCTTCATCACAAAGTTGAAAAGAGTTTCCAAGAAGCTGTTGATAGGCTCAGAGAGAGTTGCATTGCAAAAAAAATGCAATAATCCCAAAGCTCACCAATTTAGAAGAAAGAATAGAGTAGAGTAGAGTAGAATAGAGGGGAGGGGAGGGGAGGGGAGGGGAAGGGATGGATAGGATAGGAAAGGATAGGAAAGGATAGGATAGGATAGGATAGGATAGGATAGGATAGGATCCAAGTGTGATTGAGCACACCAAGAATTTGTCTCCTGTGCATGAGCTCTCAGTGTACACACAAACAACAAAGTGATGCATCATAGATCATAAGATACAACAACAATTGACAAATCATGAGATACCAATAGGAGAAGGTAGTAGGAAAGATGAGTGGCATGAAAGATGAGAAGATGGCAGTGCTGCTTGAAAGAAAACCGCTTAGAGAGGGCTGTAAAGCATTGTAAAGCGGTATATAAGTCTAAGTGCTATTGCTATTGCTATGAATAAACTCTTGGACTTACTTCAATTATCTCCCTCCAACCCAAATTACAAAATATTATTTTTTGTTTGATTTGGGGTTGTTCCTATTTATTTCACTTTTACTAATTTAGGGGTTTACTTGCCATCACCACCCCTCTTAGAAAGGAAGATCCAACTTCACCTTGACATTTGTTATGTAATGTAACACCAAGCACATTTTGTGGGGTTTTTTTGACACTTATGCAATCTTGAAACCATTCATATGGGAGATTTTCAAGGGAAGCTACTGTTTGCAAAAAGCATGTGATATATCAATAACATTCTCAAAGAAATTGTTTTTGACTACACTCTTAGAAAGATTTTGAATATTATTAAATTTCTCGTCATGGTCCAGAAGTTATCTGAACTTCATGACTGTTTATTTAGATAGAAAAGAAAAAAATCTCAACAAACTAAAATTCTATAATTAAATTATGAAAATATCACGAATAGCCCTATGGAACAAATTGAATTTATTTTTTCCTGCCCACAAAGCATGTGAATGCAGCAGATTAAGTCTAGGAAGTTAAAATCTATGCCAACTTTCCTAGTTATAGAAGAGGCTGAATTTAAAAGAAGAAGAACCAGGGGTGGCATGATAGCAGTCTTCCAATATTTGAGGGGCTGCCACAAAGAAGAATGGGTCAAGCTATTCTCCAAAGCTTCTAAAGGCAGGACAAGAAGCAACGGGTGGAAACTAATCAAAGAGAGACGCAACCTAGAACTAAGGAGACATTTCCTGACAGCCAGAACAATTAATCAGTGCAACAATTTGCCTCCAGAGATTGTGGGTGCTCCAACATGGAAGGATTTTAAGAAGAGATTGGACAACCATTTATCTGAAATAGTAGGTTTTCCTGCTTGAGCAGGGATTTAGACTAGAAGATTTCCAAGTTCCCTTCCAACTCTGCTGTTCTGTTCTGTTCTGTAAAAGAAACCTCATAGAAACAAAATCTTTTGCAAAGAATATCTTATAGTGAACTCATAAAGCAGAACTGGAAAATGCAACCGGTAAATATACTGAATGTTATATCACAAGATAAGAAGTGATAGCTTTATTTCTACCCATCCATTCGGCCATTCAGCATTCCAAGGAGTTTCAATTCTGAACCTTGAATGATCCCTGTTATTACATCCCTCAAGCCCTAAGGGCAGAGCAATCTATTTTTTGCAGCCTTCACCAAACAACTCTCTGCTGTTACGATCTAATGTAGCTCAGATTCCCTTTTCTTCCTTGACAGAACACTCACACACACACACAATCACACCTATACACACTTGTTCTACACACCTTTACAACAGTAACCTGGAAGGAACAGCATCCATAAGAAGCACCTCATTGTACGTTTAAGCCTAGGGAAAGAGAGCAGAATACAAATTGTAGGTACCACTAACTGATACGAAAGTTCATTAATAAAATTGGCAACACCAGATTATAAAGAAAAAAAGGGTGTTTATGAAAATATGCCAATTAAGAATGGTTTTTCACTCCATGCATGATTGTGTTGCAGTTTAGTTTCCAATTTCTTAGCTGTTTTTTTCTAGGAGCTATTTTCTAGCAATGCCATCCATCAAAAGTCAAGGTGATATTTGTGTCTATCAGGATGATTTCTTCTTCATGCCACTAAAGTTAGAAAATAAAACAGGCAAGCCCATCCACAATCATTACTTGCCTTGCGATCATACCTTGTAAGGTTGAGGTTCTGGAAGGTGAGTTGCTTCCGAAGAACCAGCTCCTCGTTGTAATCCTTCCTCTGTGATAGCCAAAAAACTTGTGTCTCCAAGCTCAACACATCTGTAACTGTGACTTCCTTCTTGCCACCCTTGAGTGACACAAGATCTGAGTGCATCCGCTAAGGTCAAGCTTGGTTTCATCTTGCTGGCTCCAGCAGTTTAAGAGCATTGACTCACCCTGTTTAGTGGTGGCCAGAATTTAAAAGTTGGGCTGGGCACCAGGGAACAGGATTCTTCATTGAGTGAACCTAAAGAGAGAGATTGGGACAGCTAAGGATTATCTGGCTGCCCCCATCAACTGCCACATGAAATTTGAGTTCTCAAAGGAGAGGTCTTAAGGAAGAAGCTGGAAGGCTATCTCTCTGAGATGCTTGACCGCTGACAGAGTGCTAGTTTCAGTAACCTTCAAATGACCTTCAGTTTTAGGATACTATGACATTTACAAACAATCCAATTGCTTCAACGCCATATCCCAGGGGCTGCCACAAAGAAGAGGGAGTCAAGCTATTCTCCAAAGCACCTGAGGGCAGGACAAGAAGCAACGGGAGGGAAATTTATCAAAGAGAGAAGCAACCAAGAACTAAAGAGAAATTTCCTGATAGTGAGAACAATTAATCAGTGGAATGACTTGCCTTCCGAAGTTGTGAATGCTCCAACACTGGAAGGTTTTTAAAAAGATGTTGGATAACCATTTGTCTGAAGTGGTGTAGGGTTTTCTGCCTAAGCTCTAAACTCTGTTATTCTATTGTATTCAATAATAATCTATATACAAATGATGTTCAGAAAAGAGTTCTTCTATGCAGATGTGCAAACAACCTGTTAGATTTAGCAGGTTCGTTCAGTGAATAAAAGAGAAGCTTCTGGGGGGTGAAAATAGTTTTCTTTCATTTAATTTCACCTACTTCCCGTATCTATTTTGGACAGAAAATACCAGAAAGGCTGAAGCTGCAAAATGGTGCAATTCAAAAATTCTGAAGTGATGCTTGATAGTTTGAATTAAGTGCATGATTTTAATATCTCTTCAGAAAATTATTGTTTGGCAACTGCAATTTAACAATGAATGCTTTATGGATTGGGTTGGATTTTCAAATAGCTTAACCTGTTTGGACAAACAGTGACCAAGCTGGGGAAAGACTGGTTAAATCCAGGTTCCCCAAAACGTTCACTATTAACCCCCATTTTAATCTGATTGTAATTATATCTTAATTACAACCAGATTATGATTATCTGTTGAAATGAAGTTTGGAAAACAGTTCTGTATTTCTTAACTTTCATTTTCTTTTTCTTGCACATTTTTGTTGTTCTTTTCTTTTTTCTACTTTTGGTTCCTCTTATTATTATGGTACATCATAAAGTCAGCCAGTTGTTTAGACTGGATATAATATTTTTATCCACGATCAAGCCCTTTCCAAGGATCTGGGATAGGAAGATATTATACTATTATTTTTGTTAGCATATGTGCAGAGTAACCCTTGTATAACAAGGATATGCACATGGAAATGTTTATGAGAACAGTTATGAATAAATATACAGCCACACAGAGTTAAATCAAGTTGTGTTAATATTTACTTGAAGAAATAGCACAGTCCAATAAACGGTCCATGTCATACATGTTTTTAACAGTCCAGAAATATCCAGTTATAAAGTCTTACCAGTTTCACATCTTTTACAGCAGACAAATATCAAACCATAATACAACAGATAACCTTCGATATCAACAGAATATCAAAGAAAACAGAGTTAGTGGGTATCGGTCCGTAGTTAGTCAGTATCAGTATAAAGGGAGATCATCAGTGAGAAAGAGAATTAAACCATTGATCTATAGCTCCCTCTTATGGCAACTTGCAGCATAACCAACCAACCAGAACATAGTATAATACATTACAGTATTTTTCCTTAAAGCTACAAACATATATATTTGTGGTTTATATATTGTCAACCCAACTACATTGTGTACATATCCATAACATTCTCCCCTTTGGGTTGGTCAATATATAATGCATTACGTCTTCAATTCATAACTTTTACACAATTAATAACTTTACATCCTCCTACAATTTCATAGAGATTAGAAGATTCTTTATCTAACTCGACATACAATGCTTGTTTGAACTCTGTTAGATTTACGTCTCTCTCTAATTGACCTTCTAGGAAACTCAGTACATGTTATTTGTATATTTTCTTCCTCTAACTCCCCTATCCAATCCTCATCTTTTACAGTTATAGAGGGTTCTTCTTTTAATGATTCATCAATATTCCTATCATTTTTATGATCAGTGAACAATGGAGTTTTTACAATAATACTATGCTTTTTATTATTATATTCTACTTTAAACTTTGACCAGCGAACATGCTCCAGAAATTTAACACTTGCACTCCAATATATATTAGTAGTACCTGGCTCCCAAAATTTAAATAATCTGTGATTAGCTCCACAACTTACAAAATACAATTTTTAGCTCTATGTTGTATTTTTCCTTAAAGCTACAAACATATATACTTGTGGTTTATATATTGTCAACCCAACTACGTTATGTACATATACATAACAATTTTCTCTGTAAAGTTTCACACCAACTCCTAGTCCTGAAGGTTAGGTGGCTATTGGTGAGACAGCATTATTCAGGGTTGGATAGCAATAGCACTTAGACTTATATACCGCTTCACAGTGCTTTACAGCCCTCTCTAAGCAGTTTTACAGAGTCAGCATATTGCCCCCAACCAGTGGTGGGATTCAAAAAATTTTACTACTGGTTCTGTGGATGTGGCTTGGTGGGTGTGGTATGGCTTGGTGGGCGTGGCTTGGTGGATGTGGCAGTAAAATCTCCATTCCCATCCCACTTCAGGGGAAGGATACTGCAAAATCCCCATTCCCTCCCCACCCCACTAACCTGCTTTCCAGCTCTGTTCTCCTGTGCAGAGCAACAAAAGAAGACCCAGCCAATCAGCTGGGACTCAGGAGGCAGAGAATAGATGGGGGTGGGGCCAGTCAGAGATGGTATTTGCTGGTTCTCCAAACTACTCAAAATTTCCTCTTCTGGTTCTCCAGAACTGGTCAGAACCTGCTGAATACCACCTCTGCCCCCAGCAATCTGGGTCTTCATTTTACAAACCTCAGAAGGATGGAAGCCTGAGTCAACCCTGAGCTGGTGACAATCAAACTGCCAAATTGCTGGCAGCTGGTGATCAGCAGAAATAGCCTGCAATACTGCACTTTAACCACTGGGACTCTATGCTCCGACATCAATGAGATCAGCCTTCAATTATATTGATTATTGTTGTTGTTCTTATTGTTGTTATTTGTAATACTATTCAAGTAGTATTTACTAAATTATTTCAGCAAATATGTCAATCTTGAAGCTGACCTGAGCAAGGCCATTTTGAGACTTCAGTGTTGCCATACTGGAGCTGGGGGATAGGGAGCAGGGAAAGAAGATAGTGGGGGTTTGTAGCCAAAACAAAATACTTTCCCCTGGGAGCCAATAACATTCCCACAGGGGGCGCAGAGAGAGGAGGAGTGAAGTTACCAGGCAACCAGACGGAGCCCTGATTGGACCATGTGACTGATTGTTTGGGGGAGGGAAAAAACTTTTACTTCTAATTAGGTGAAAACCGTGAACATTCAGAGTCGGTTTTCACCAGCCTGTGCCAGTATTTTATATCCAAAGAAAACTATTCTTTGAGGAATCTACCTGCCTCGGAGTCCTGTTTGCTCTGGGTGTATTACTTGGAACCCTGACAAAATGTTTGGGAACCAAGAAACAGTCTGAAACTTCATGTAGGGGGTGGGTTGTTTTAATTATATTGTTACTATTGCAATTTTAATTGTTTTTAATTCATTTTTAGTAATTTATAGACTTGTATTTGTTTAATATTTTTTTATTGTAAATGTATTCTTTTTTATATGTTCGCTGCCCTGAGTCCTTAGGGAGAAGGGCAGCATACAAGTCTAAATAAATAATAATAATAGGGGTTGTTGGGCTGAAGAGTCTGGGGAACCCTCAAATACATGCACCTCCATAGATTGCAAATAGGCAACCTTTTGCATCAAAAAAAAAAGGCCCGTTTCTGGTTCTTATTAGTTTTTAGCAATATAAGGAGCACACCAACACTGATTCTAAGAATGTCCTTTCTTCTTTAAAAAAAACTATAGTCTTTCTTTAAAAACATGTTCAAGTAACGGTTAAAATGAACACAGAAATTAAAGTAAAATAAATCCAAATTTACAAGAAAACAGTATGAATTCTCTTTCTTTTCCCCTCTTCTCCATTTCACTTCTTCCAGGTCTTCCAATGGGGCCCATTCATCCTCCATGTCAGAGTCTTTCTCCATTCTTCTGTTCCTCAAAGGTTAATGCTTTGAAGCTTCAAGTGTAATGGAAAGAAAGAAGTAAGTACGATTTTGTGAGCCATTAAGATAGAGCCAGATAGATTTTACAATCTCAAAGAGCAACAGTTTATCAGTTACTACTACAAGATCAGGAATTAAAGAGAGGCATTTGAAAAAGACATCCGTTAAATAAGGCTTGGTAGCTAGCTATTCCCAGAGACCAGAGTATCAGTCGCACCCTAAAATGGCACTTATACCCAGAGGCATTTTTCATTTTTATACCATTTGAAAGTCATGTGCCTTGCTATTTCTACTTCACATTTCAGATAAACCAAGGCAGGTTCATGGAAGCGCCCTACTGGCTTTTGCAGAATTTTCACCCCCTTGGGAGCAGCTAGAAGACAAAAATAAAGGAAAAGATTCCCGTGGAAATGACCTGCTCCTTCCATATCACCATCTGGGACTGAGCACTGGAAAATGATGCCACTTTGTAACCCATGTTAATTGTACTGCATAAAAGTCCAATTGTACAAAATAGCAATAGTACCTAGACTTACAGACCGCTCCGTACAGCTTTACACCCCTCTCTACAGCGGTTTAAAGAGTCAGCATATTGTCCCCAACAATCTGGGTCCTCGTTTTACTGACCTCAGAAGGATGGGAGGCTGAACCTTGTCAGAATCAAACCCTTGGAGTGAGCAGTGAGTTAGCCAGCAGGACTGCTTTCTAACCACTGTGCCACCACAGCTCTTAGGAATTCAAATTGTTATAATATAATAGGGTAAAATGACATCTTACCTCAATGACCCTTAAAAGTGACTCTGGAAAATCCATGAGAGTGAGTCGGGGGAGGGGGGTGTCATCCCTTCTGTTCCATAGGAGGCCATTTCCAGAGGAAGGAATCCCCACAGATCAGTATTTCTCAACCATGGCCACTTGAAGATTATGAACCTCAACTCCCAGAATTCAAGTTCACACATCTTCAAGCTGTCAAGCTTGAAAACACTGCTATAGAGAACACCAATGTGCAGGCCACCACCCATCGCATCTCCTGACCATAGTTATGCATTCTCTAACTGGTTTAGCTCTCCTCCCTGGAAAACCCCATGTCTTCTGGGGCACCTTATTGTATTTCCTTTCTTTGGTGATTCAAGTTTTCAAACCTGTAAATTCATTCGCGTTACTCACAGAAGACCTCCAATGTGACTACTGGTGATGCAGTGCAGCCAACCCTGTTGCATACTTCACATTCATAAGAAGTGTTGTAAGGTCCATGCGTTGCAGGGTAGGTCATTACATTTGGACCACTATATTTATATTCAATCGTAGAGGGATCTGACTTAAACCAGTTGTACCAATTATCGTTGGGCTTGCTACTGCCAAAAGAGCAGTTCATCCTGATGGTATCTCCTTCCTTAATGGGCAGATCATTTAAAATAACAAGCTGAACATCCTTGGGAGCATCTGGAAAATCAAATCAATACATCTCTCAGTAGAGGAAATAGATGTGAGTATATTATGAATATATTATAATATTAAGGAATGTGTAAGTATAGAACCATATCCATTGCCTGGCAAAAAATAAACTGATTGAAACAATCCCTGATTAAATTCACATATTAAAATTCACATATAGAGAATAGAGAATAGAGAATAGAATAAAAGAACAGAACAGAACAGAACAGAAGAAGATGATTGAATAGAAGAAGGAAGAGAGAAGAGAAGGAGAGAAGGGAATGGAATAGAAGAGAAAAGAAGGGAAGGGAAGGGAGGAGAGGAGAGGAGAGAGAGAGAAGAGAAGAAGAGAAGAGAAAGAGAAGAGAAGAGAAGAGAAGAGAAGAGAAAGAAGACAATAGAGAATAGAGATAGAGAAAGAGAGTAGAGTAGAGTAGAGTAATAGAGTAGAGTAGAGTAGAACAGAACAGAACAGAACAGAACAGAACAGAATTGAATTGAATTCTTTACTGGCCAAGAAAATTGTCTCCAGTGCATAAACTCTTGTCTCATTATACATACAAACAATAAGTGATAAATCATGGTCATGGTCATTATAAAAATACATTCATCACAAATCATAAGATACAACACTTAGTGATAGTCATAGGATACTAGATAAGCAATAAATCATACTAGGGTATTAAACAAAACAATGTAATCATTAGATACAAACAACAAAGTTATAGTCATAAGAAGATAAGGAGATAGGAAAGATGAGAATAATGAATCAATAAAATACAGCTAGGGTGCCCATAGCAAGATCTTCTGCTATATCTCCATCAGAACACCTTCCAAAGTTACAGCTGAAATTCTAATTCTAACACACTGAAAAGGAGAAAAGTTTTGAGCATATGAATATATCCATTTTAACATTTAAATTTAAATTCCGTCAAAAGTTGATTCATTAATCTACAACGCCCACCCTTTTTTTTGTGCTCCTTCACTCAAAATTGTGCTCTTTTGCTCTAAACCAAAAGATTTATAACTTGAGTTTCCTAAAATAATTCATTCCATGTTCAATTTCTTATACTTGCTATATCCAAGACTTGAATGGCAATGCTGTGGTGCAGGGATGTCAAACTCAAGGCCCAGGGGCCAGATGTGGCCCATGGGGTGCTCAGATCTGGCCCACAAGGCCAGCCTGGAAGCAGCGAAGGACCAACCCACAGTGCCTCTGCCAGCAAAACAAAGCTCGGGAGGGTCACGAGCTCCATTTTCGCTGGCAGAGGGTTGCAGGAGGCTGTCACAGCCAAAAACAGAGCTTGGGAGCCCATTTTCTCTGGCAGAGCACTCAGGCCCCACAGGCGACCCCAACATGAGTGACATTGAGCTGGCCATGGCCACTCGCCCCACCCCTAAGGTCGAACACAACTCTGATGCGGCTCTCAATGAAATAGAATTTGACACCCCTGCTCTTGTGGGTCTCCCTGGGAACAATTTAGCTGCTTAAAGTCTTCCAGCTCATCATGTAGTTATTCTTACTTACAAAGAACATCCAAAGTAATGGTTGGGGAGAAAGTGCAGCCAACACTATTACATGCTTCGCATTTGTAAGAAGTGATTGGTGCAGGAATTGCAAAGACTATCAGTGTTGAGCCCCAACTTCTGAGTAAGTCACCACTTGCTCCAAAAAATTTGTAATTGTTGTTGCTGGGGTAACTACTGCCCACCGAGCAGTTCAAAATGACTTTGTCACCTTCTTTGATAGGCAAATGATTTAAAAGGAAAAGTTGGACATCCTTGGGGCAATCTGCAAAACAAAATCAATAGGTTTTTTTTTAATGTGGTAGATAAATTATAGAGTTCTCTGGCTTTTGAAAAAGGTTCTTTGCAATGATAATTCAGAGTTCTCTACAAAGCATCTCTGTAAAGTTGTGCCCCACTTTTAATTAGCAGAGGCACTGTTCCCGAGACAGGTTGATAGTAGCAATCCAGCAACCCCTATTTACTTCTTTGTTGAGATGGTGCAGTGCGTAATGTGCTACAGCCCAAAAAGATTGAAGTGCTGTGAATTGTGAGAAAAATGTCAACAATCCCAGTTGTGTCCCATTGATCCCCAATAAAAGTAGATATTAACAGCCGTTCCAGGTGTAGATTTTTTTTAGACTGGCCAGCTCATAATTAGAGCTACTTTAGAACATTATATTTTGTTGTCATTGTTAGATTGGGAAGACAAATTTTATCATTCGAGGGACCTGTGAGTTTCATCTCCAGGATATTAGTATTGAAAGAAAGAGTTCCATGACTGTGATAATTTTAGAATGAAAAATTTGCCACCAATTCAACTGTATTTTACCCTTCCATATAGTGACCTCCAAAGCAGAGATGGTATTCAGCAGGTTCTGGAGAACCGGTAGCAGAAATTTTGAGTAGTTTGGAGAACCAGCAAATCCCACCTCTGAATGACCCTGCCCACATCTCTTCTCCGCCTCCCGAGTCCCAGCTGATTGGCTGGGTCTCCTTTGGTTGCCCTGCACAGGAGAACGGAGCTGGAAAGCAGGTTAGTGAGGTGGGGAGGGAATGGAGATTTTGCAGTATCCTTCCCCTGCCAAGCCTGCCAAGCCAAGCCATGCACACCAAGCCACGCCCACAGAACCAGTAGTAAAAAAAAATTGAATCCCACCACTGCGAGTCCAAACGACATTATATGAGCCTCGGTTCTGCATTTCTGAAGTGCACTATTGGAGGACAGGAGATATAAGACTGGGACTGTGCAGCACTTAGTCTCCAAGTGGTTCTTTGGAGCTTCAATGTAGCAGCTTCCCACTGTGATTTAAAACAACTGCGTCTTTTTCTCAACATCCCCAGCAACACTGGGGAGTGAACAACAGAAAGAATCTCCTGCTAAACTATAAAATATAGCCATGTGGTTTAAACAGCCTGCTGGTTTTTTTAATTCAACTTCCAGTGCCAGGATCTGTTTCTACTTACAATGAACGTTCAGTGTGACAGAGGCATTTGAACTTCCAATCTTGTTGTGGGCCACACAATGATAGGTATCAGAATCGTTGGGTTGAATTGCCCCAATTCGCAGTTCCTGTCTATCCACGATAAAACCAGGTGTGCTGCTTTTGTACCATTTATAACCATCGATGGGAGGGTTGCCGGTGGCTGAACATGTCAAAACCACACTGTCCTTTTCTTGGATAAGTGATTGTGACTTTATAATGTTGACTTTTGGTGGATCTGAGGGATTGAAAACAAAATTGATTTCAGGTTTTTTTTAAGGCAGATGTTTGGCAATTTCTTTCTCCTGAAGGAGCAAGGGAATGAATCAATTTGATGTGGGCAAGAAGATTATAACAAAGCTGAGTATTGTAACTGTGCCTGTTTTGTTGTCTCATCTCTCTCTCTCTCTCTCTCACACACACACACACACACACACACACAAACACACACACAGAGATTTTATTTGGAGGTGGTCATTAAACAAACACCAAGGCTGTTAGCAAAACCATTGTTTCATATCAGCATTTTTACCAGAAACCATGAAAGTTAGTTTCTGGAGAAAATAGCAATAGCAATAGCATTTATTTATCATTTCACAATGCTTCACAGCCCTCTCTAAGCTGCTTGCAAAGTCAGCATATTGCCGCCAACAATCTGGGTCCTCATTTTATCAACTTCAGAAGGATGGAAGGTTGAGTAAACCTTGAGCCGGTGAGAATAGAACTGCTGGCTGTGGGCACTGAAAAATTGGGTTTGGTTTATCCACAGATGGGCTTATATACAAGTGTACATGGTAATACTTTTTTAAAGTACCCATATATTCTGTATCTACTTACATTAAAGCCCATCCATGGCTAAGCTGACCCTCACATTTTTAATCAAAATACCATGAAAAATGGATAACCCATGGATTGTCCACAGCTAAAACCACTTGTGAAAATTAAACATACAAACATTTCTAGGGTCAGCTTACTGTATCTGTAGGTGACATATTTTTCATGGTATTTCAGTTAAAAATTCAAAGGTTGGCTAATTGGCAGATGAGTGTACATGATCTTCCTTTTGGAAGATGCAAATATCTTCAGAAGAACTGGACAGTGAAGAGGCCTTAAGAGAAAACTGGTGTTCAGCAGCACCAATAATTCAACTCACACTGGACGTTAATCATCAGGTTGTCAGAAGCGATTCTTCCAATCCGTTATTCACTTCACATCTGTAACTTCCAGAATCTGTTCCTTTTAAACTATAAAAATCTCTTCTGGACCCCCATTGTTTGGTGTTCCAACTTTCACCATTCTTATACCACCAATAAGAAAACACAGGCGGATTACTGCTATTAACTATACATTCCAGAGTGAGTTTGTTTCCTCTCTGACTGTGCCTCCAGGTTCAGCATTCACTTTAACTCCTTTGGGAACATCTAAAACAAACAAAATTCAGAATTAAAATAAAACAAAAGAAAAATGCTTGAGGAAAATGATTGGCACAATTAAATCAAATATTCTGGCATTCAAATTACAGTCCTCAGAATTATAGTTACCTCATAGAGACAACTCCTTTCAACCTCATAGAGATTCCCAGAGTCAAGGATGAGTCGGCATTAAAGTGTTTTTAAAAATAATACTTTTGCTCAGCAAAATGCCTAACCTTATTACCCTTTTAGTCTGTGGAATGTTTTTAGCCTTGTGCCTAATTTGGAATATTGTCTCTCACAGAAGAATGAAATTATTATATGAAGCATCAAAATATCAAGCCATGCAGTTTAGACTTCTCAGGAGGCATTAGTTTGGTATAAACAACATACTTAATTTAGATATTGTATTAAAACCGTTTTTCTGGATTCACACAGCAAGCTAGACCTAAACATACATTTTATCATCAGAGCAGGTCTCTCTCTGGCCCAAACTATAACTAACTGAGATTAAAACCAAACATACTAGCTTGTTTGTCTTCTGAGTGCAGTTCCTAGATCAGGGCTGTCAAACCCACGGCCCACAGGCCGGTTGTGTCATGCACTGGCCACACCCACGCCCAGTTTAGCAAAGGCGAAAAAAGTTGTGATACCTCACATAAGGCCATCAGGACACCACGAGTGTGACACCCCTGTCCTAGATTGTTACATAATTGGTTGTGATGTGTGTGTACACAGCCATGGAATCTGTAACCCTTTCCCTGAAATTTCTAGAAAACAGGGACAGAAATTTTTGAAGGTCATGATTGTGAAAGGTCTTTATTTTACACATGGAGATTCTTCTGTGTACCAAAGCAAACAACTTGAGTTGTCCACCCTTCATTATTCATATTATTATTATTATTATTATTATTATTATTATTATTATTTAGACTTGTATGCCACCACTCTCGAAAAGGACTCTGCTCACAAATAAAAACACAGAACAATAAATTATTTAAAAAGAAATCAAACTAGACAAGCCAAAATACAACTATAAAACCAAATTAAAATTGAATTTAAAACCCACCCTCTCCCCAGGAGATGAATCCAGCCCAGCCTGTCAAAACAACCAGGTTTTTAGATCACGCTGGAAAGAGGAGAGATCGGGAGCCAGCTGGAGCTCAACAGGTAGCTGATTCCATAAGGCGGGGCCGATACAGAATAGGCCCTTCCCCGGTCACCACCAGCCAACATTGTCGTGTGGATGGCAACCCAAGGAGTCCCAACCTGTGTGCTCGCACAGGGCAACCGGTATTTGATATCGTCAGGAGATGCTCCTGCAAGTACCCCGGACCCATGCCATGAAGGACTTTGAATGTTAACACCAGAACCTTGAATCGCAGCCGGAGGGCAACCGGCAACCAATGCAGCCCATGCAGGAGGGTGTAACATGGGAGTATCGGAAACTCCCATCACAACCCGCTGCCACATTCTGTACCAGCTGGAACCTCCGGATGGAATGCAAGGGCAGTCCTACATAGAGAGCGTTGCAGTAGTCGAGTCGGGATGTAACAAGTGCATGAGTGACCGTGCAAAGGGCATCTTGATCCAGATAAGGGCAGAGCTGGAGAATCAGCCAACCTGGGCAAGGGCCCCGGGCCACGGCTCCCACCTGCTCCTCCAAACTGAGCCGTGAGTCCAGGAGAACCCCAGGTTATGCACCCTATTCACAGGGGTAACACCTCTCCCCTATGGCCAAATATTAGACAAAGTATTCTTTCCTTATGTCACCGTTGCCATGGATGTCCTTAAGAAATAGACAAATCTTTGATCAACCCCATTGTGTCCACCATCTTGACACTTTGGCCATATCCTAGGTATACCCTTGACCCCTGCATCAGCTTTTATCCCATTATATACTCACATTTTACCGTCAGATTTGCAAATGATTTCATTTCTCTCCTATCATGGGTTTTTAGCAAGCATGTCAATTGTTTCCCATGGTCCTTCCAAGTGGCCATGAAAGACTGATTAGTCTGTACTGTCTGGATTTCAGTGGTCATTTTGGGGGGCGACACATGATGACTTTCTAATCCTTGGATAGACAATTCTATGGGCTCATCATAACAATAATAAGGTATTGAACATGCCACTGTATAGTTGTTGCCTTCTATCATTTCTGGGGACACCGTTTTATCAGTTCTGAAGGGTTTCTGCAATCAGATAATTGAAGGAAGGAAACATTTTACACAGACGTTGAACAAAGTTGAATTGCTTTTTAAAGAGATAATTTACTAAATTAGAAATCTACCATGTTCAAACCAGTATTTTATCATGTACTCAGATTGAAGTGGAGAGAGTGGAGTGGAGAAAGAAAAGCCAAAATAACTTTTACATTTAATAAATATTTAATTTACCCCTCCCACAATATCACATTAAAAATTATAATTCAGTAGCAATATCTAAAGGGATTTTGGATTTTGCGCACCTCTTGATTGGAGAGATGGGCAGACAATAAACCAAAATATTATAACTGTGCATCAGTCAAGCAGTCACGGTAAGGCAGAAAATAACTTCTGAACAATCTTTCATCTCCACTTCAGAAAATATGACCAATCTATTGAGCACATCCTTCTACTGAACTAGAAGAACTGAGTATGTGAAGTATCCATAGATGGAAAGCACTATTTTCTTGTAGCATCCTTTGAAAGTTATGTCTTAATTAACAACCTGCAATCATTTATAGAGTGGAAGTTGCAAGTCCAAAGTTTACTGGTGATATTTTGAAAGGGCAAGTTTCAGTACCAATAAAGATATGGAGAAAGGGGGGGGGGGAGATATAATTTTCTCAAATGTACTTACTATGAACAATAATCTCTAGTGTTTCAAACCATTTATCTGAAGTTTTCAACTCTCCAGGTACCCAATAAAGTCTGATTCCATAAGAGCCATTATCACTTAGGTGGAGCTGGGAAATTTTCAAACTGCAGTTTTTGCTTCCTAAATCACCCACAAATTGCACTCGATTACTAAACTCAGAACTGACTTCAGTTGCTGTCTGGTTGCTGCTATATAAGAGCGTTCCACTGTAATCATTTAGGGATTGATCAAATGAAGGCTGAAAATACCAAACAAACGACCATTGGTTGATACGTCGATGAAACTCCTCTTTGATGTTGCATGAAATGAACACACAAGATCCCTCCCAAGCACTTAGGGTTTTGGGTGTCACAGATAATGGTTTATCTAAAGAACCTGAAAAGAGAATCAAATAATGATATTTCATTAAGATCCATTTCCTTACCTCTCAGAACAAAATGCACGAGAAAGCAACAAGTCAGTAGCATTTTCTTACTTCCCTGGTGCAAACCCTCCATCCCATCCCAGATTTTACTCACGGTTTGGAAGTAGATAAAAAGTGACACTGTCATAAAGAAATGCAATGATCGAGCCATAATTTGGTTCCTCCAAGGAGGTCTTTCCATTTCCATGCTTGTCACTGCTCCTTCATCACAAAGTTGAAAAGAGTTTCCAAGAAGCTGTTGATAGGCTCAGAGAGAGTTGCATTGCAAAAAAAAATGCAATAATCCCAAAGCTCACCAATTTAGAAGAAAGAATAGAGTAGAGTAGAGTAGAATAGAGGGGAGGGAGGGAGGGGAGGGAAGGGATGGATAGGATAGGAAAGGATAGGAAAGGATAGGATAGGATAGGATAGGATAGGATAGGATAGGATCCAAGTGTGATTGAGCACACCAAGAATTTGTCTCCTGTGCATGAGCTCTCAGTGTACACACAAACAACAAAGTGATGCATCATAGATCATAAGATACAACAACAATTGACAAATCATGAGATACCAATAGGAGAAGGTAGTAGGAAAGATGAGTGGCATGAAAGATGAGAAGATGGCAGTGCTGCTTGAAAGAAAACCGCTTAGAGAGGGCTGTAAAGCATTGTAAAGCGGTATATAAGTCTAAGTGCTATTGCTATTGCTATGAATAAACTCTTGGACTTACTTCAATTATCTCCCTCCAACCCAAATTACAAAATATTATTTTTTGTTTGATTTGGGGTTGTTCCTATTTATTTCACTTTTACTATTTTAGGGGTTTACTTGCCATCACCACCCCTCTTAGAAAGGAAGATCCAACTTCACCTTGACATTTGTTATGTAATGTAACACCAAGCACATTTTGTGGGTTTTTTGACACTTATGCAATCTTGAAACCATTCATATGGGAGATTTTCAAGGGAAGCTACTGTTTGCAAAAAGCATGTGATATATCAATAACATTCTCAAAGAAATTGTTTTTGACTACACTCTTAGAAAGATTTTGAATATTATTAAATTTCTCGTCATGGTCCAGAAGTTATCTGAACTTCATGACTGTTTATTTAGATAGAAAAAGAAAAAAAATCTCAACAAACTAAAATTCTATAATTAAATTATGAAAATATCACGAATAGCCCTATGGAACAAATTGAATTTATTTTTTCCTGCCCACAAAGCATGTGAATGCAGCAGATTAAGTCTAGGAAGTTAAAATCTATGCCAACTTTCCTAGTTATAGAAGAGGCTGGATTTAAAAGAAGAAGAACCAGGGGTGACATGACAGCAGTCTTCCAAAATTTGAGGGGCTGCCACAAAGAAGAATGGGTCAAGCTATTCTCCAAAGCTTCTAAAGGCAGGACAAGGAGCAACGGGTGGAAACTAATCAAAGAGAGACGCAACCTAGAACTAAGGAGACATTTCCTGACAGCCAGAACAATTAATCAGTGCAACAATTTGCCTCCAGAGATTGTGGGTGCTCCAACATGGAAGGATTTTAAGAAGAGATTGGACAACCATTTATCTGAAATAGTAGGTTTTCCTGCTTGAGCAGGGATTTAGACTAGAAGATTTCCAAGTTCCCTTCCAACTCTGCTGTTCTGTTCTGTTCTGTAAAAGAAACCTCATAGAAACAAAATCTTTTGCAAAGAATATCTTATAGTGAACTCATAAAGCAGAACTGGCAAATGCAACCGGTAAATATACTGAATGTTATATCACAAGATAAGAAGTGATAGCTTTATTTCTACCCATCCATTCGCCATTCAGCATTCCAAGGAGTTTCAGTTCTGAACCTTGAATGATCCCTGTTATTACATCCCTCAAGCCCTAAGGGCAGAGCAATCTATTTTTTGCAGCCTTCACCAAACAACTCTCTGCTGTTACGATCTAATGTAGCTCAGATTCCCTTTTCTTCCTTGACAGAACACTCACACACACACACAATCGCACCTATACACACTTGTTCTACACACCTTTACAACAGTAACCTGGAAGGAACAGCATCCATAAGAAGCACCTCATTGTAAGTTTAAGCCTAGGGAAAGAGAGCAGAATACAAATTGTAGGTACCACTAACTGATACGAAAGTTCATTAATAAAATTGGCAACACCAGATTATAAAGAAAAAAGGGTGTTTATGAAAATATGACAATTAAGAATGGTTTTTCACTCCATGAGTGATTGTGTTGCAGTTTAGTTTCCAATTTCTTAGCTGTTTTTTCTAGGAGCTATTTTCTAGCAATGCCATCCATCAAAAGTCAAGGTGATATTTGTGTCTATCAGGATGATTTCTTCTTCATGCCACTAAAGTTAGAAAATAAAACAGGCAAGCCCATCCACAATCATTACTTGCCTTGCGATCATACCTTGTAAGGTTGAGGTTCTGGAAGGTGAGTTGCTTCCGAAGAACCAGCTCCTCGTTGTAATCCTTCCTCTGTGATAGCCAAAAAACTTGTGTCTCCAAGCTCAACACATCTGTAACTGTGACTTCCTTCTTGCCACCCTTGAGTGACACAAGATCTGAGTGCATCCGCTAAGGTCAAGCTTGGTTTCATCTTGCTGGCTCCAGCAGTTTAAGAGCATTGACTCACCCTGTTTAGTGGTGGCCAGAATTTAAAAGTTGGGCTGGGCACCAGGGAACAGGATTCTTCATTGAGTGAACCTAAAGAGAGAGATTGGGACAGCTAAGGATTATCTGGCTGCCCCATCAACTGCCACATGAAATTTGAGTTCTCAAAGGAGAGGTCTTAAGGAAGAAGCTGGAAGGCTATCTCTCTGAGATGCTTGACCGCTGACAGAGTGCTAGTTTCAGTGACCTTCAAATGACCTTCAGTTTTAGGATTCTATGACATTTACAAACAATCCAATTGCTTCAACGCCATATCCCAAGGGCTGCCACAAAGAAGAGGGAGTCAAGCTATTCTCCAAAGCACCTGAAGGCAGGACAAGAAGCAACGGGAGGGAAATTTATCAAAGAGAGAAGCAACCAAGAACTAAAGAGAAATTTCCTGATAGTGAAAACAATTAATCAGTGGAATGACTTGCCTTCCGAAGCTGTGAATGCTCCAACACTGGAAGGTTTTTTAAAAGATGTTGGATAACCATTTGTCTGAAGTGGTGTAGGGTTTCCTGCCTAAGCTCTAAACTCTGTTATTCTATTGTATTCAATAATAATCTATATACAAATGATGTTCAGAAAAGAGTTCTTCTATGCAGATGTGCAAACAACCTGTTAGATTTAGCAGGTTCGTTCAGTGAATAAAAGAGAAGCTTCTGGGGGGTGAAAATAGTTTTCTTCCATTTAATTTCACCCACTTCCCGTATCTATTTTGGACAGAAAATACCAGAAAGGCTGAAGCTGCAAAATGGTGCAATTCAAAAATTCTGAAGTGATGCTTGATAGTGCATGATTTTAATATCTCTTCAGAAAATTATTGTTTGGCAACTGCAATTTAACAATGAACGCTTTCTGGATTGGGTTGGATTTTCAAATAGCTTAACCTGTTTGTGACAAACAGTGACCAAGCTGGGGAAAGACTGGTTAAATCCAGGTTCCCCAAAACGTTCACTATTAACCCCCATTTTAATCTGATTGTAATTATATCTTAATTACAACCAGATTATGATTATCTGTTGAAATGAAGTTTGGAAAACAGTTCTGTATTTCTTAACTTTCATTTTCTTTTCTTGCACATTTTGTTGTTCTTTTCTTTTTTCTACTTTTGGTTCCTCTTATTATTATGGTACATCATAAAGTCAGCCAGTTGTTTAGACTGGATATAAATTTTTATCCACGATCAAGCCCTTTCCAAGGATCTGGGATAGGAAGATATTATACTATTATTTTGTTAGATATGTGCAGAGTAACCCTTGTATAACAAGGATATGCACATGGAAATGTTTATGAGAACAGTTATGAATAAATATACAGCCACACAGAGTTAAATCAAGTTGTGTTAATATTTACTTGAAGAAATAGCACAGTCCAATAAACGGTCCATGTCATACATGTTTTTAACAGTCCAGAAATATCCAGTTATAAAGTCTTACCAGTTTCACATCTTTTACAGCAGACAAATATCAAACCATAATACAACAGATAACCTTCGATATCAACAGAATATCAAAGAAAACAGAGTTAGTGGGTATCGGTCCAGTAGTTAGTCAGTATCAGTATAAAGGGAGATCATCAGTGAGAAAGAGAATTAAACCATTGATCTATAGCTCCCTCTTATGGCAACTTGCAGCATAACCAACCAACCAGAACATAGTATAATACATTACAGTATTTTTCCTTAAAGCTACAAACATATATATTTGTGGTTTATATATTGTCAACCCAACTACATTGTGTACATATCCATAACATTCTCCCCTTTGGGTTGGTCAATATATAATGCATTACGTCTTCAATTCATAACTTTTACACAATTAATAACTTTACATCCTCCTACAATTTCATAGAGATTAGAAGATTCTTTATCTAACTCGACATACAATGCTTGTTTGAACTCTGTTAGATTTACGTCTCTCTCTAATTGACCTTCTAGGAAACTCAGTACATGTTATTTGTATATTTTCTTCCTCTAACTCCCCTATCCAATCCTCATCTTTTACAGTTATAGAGGGTTCTTCTTTTAATGATTCATCAATATTCCTATCATTTTTATGATCAGTGAACAATGGAGTTTTTACAATAATACTATGCTTTTTATTATTATATTCTACTTTAAACTTTGACCAGCGAACATGCTCCAGAAATTTAACACTTGCACTCCAATATATATTAGTAGTACCTGGCTCCCAAAATTTAAATAATCTGTGATTAGCTCCACAACTTACAAAATACAATTTTTAGCTCTATGTTGTATTTTTCCTTAAAGCTACAAACATATATACTTGTGGTTTATATATTGTCAACCCAACTACGTTATGTACATATACATAACAATTTTCTCTGTAAAGTTTCACACCAACTCCTAGTCCTGAAGGTTAGGTGGCTATTGGTGAGACAGCATTATTCAGGGTTGGATAGCAATAGCACTTAGACTTATATACCGCTTCACAGTGCTTTACAGCCCTCTCTAAGCAGTTTTACAGAGTCAGCATATTGCCCCCAACCAGTGGTGGGATTCAAAAAATTTTACTACTGGTTCTGTGGATGTGGCTTGGTGGGTGTGGTATGGCTTGGTGGGCGTGGCTTGGTGGATGTGGCAGTAAAATCTCCATTCCCATCCCACTTCAGGGGAAGGATACTGCAAAATCCCCATTCCCTCCCCACCCCACTAACCTGCTTTCCAGCTCTGTTCTCCTGTGCAGAGCAACAAAAGAAGACCCAGCCAATCAGCTGGGACTCAGGAGGCAGAGAATAGATGGGGGTGGGGCCAGTCAGAGATGGTATTTGCTGGTTCTCCAAACTACTCAAAATTTCCTCTTCTGGTTCTCCAGAACTGGTCAGAACCTGCTGAATACCACCTCTGCCCCCAGCAATCTGGGTCTTCATTTTACAAACCTCAGAAGGATGGAAGCCTGAGTCAACCCTGAGCTGGTGACAATCAAACTGCCAAATTGCTGGCAGCTGGTGATCAGCAGAAATAGCCTGCAATACTGCACTTTAACCACTGGGACTCTATGCTCCGACATCAATGAGATCAGCCTTCAATTATATTGATTATTGTTGTTGTTCTTATTGTTGTTATTTGTAATACTATTCAAGTAGTATTTACTAAATTATTTCAGCAAATATGTCAATCTTGAAGCTGACCTGAGCAAGGCCATTTTGAGACTTCAGTGTTGCCATACTGGAGCTGAGGGATAGGGAGCAGGGAAAGAAGATAGTGGGGGTTTGTAGCCAAAACAAAATACTTTCCTCTGGGAGCCAATAACATTCCCACAGGGGGCGCAGAGAGAGGAGGAGTGAAATTACCAGGCAACCGGATGGAGCCCTGATTGGACCATGTGACTGATTGTTTGGGGGAGGGAAAAAACTTTTACTTCTAATTAGGTGAAAACCGTGAACATTCAGAGTCGGTTTTCACCAGCCTGTGCCAGTATTTTATATCCAAAGAAAACTATTCTTTGAGGAATCTACCTGCCTCGGAGTCCTGTTTGCTCTGGGTGTATTACTTGGAACCCTGACAAAATGTTTGGGAACCAAGAAACAGTCTGAAACTTCATGTAGGGGTGGGTTGTTTTAATTATATTGTTACTATTGCAATTTTAATTGTTTTAATTCATTTTTAGTAATTTATAGACTTGTATTTGTTTAATATTTTTTATTGTAAATGTATTCTTTTTATATGTTCGCTGCCCTGAGTCCTTAGGGAGAAGGGCAGCATACAAGTCTAAATAAATAATAATAATAGGGGTTGTTGGGCTGAAGAGTCTGGGGAACCCTCAAATACATGCACCTCCATAGATTGCAAATAGGCAACCTTTTGCATCAAAAAAAAGGCCCGTTTCTGGTTCTTATTAGTTTTAGCAATATAAGGAGCACACCAACACTGATTCTAAGAATGTCCTTTCTTCTTTAAAAAAAACTATAGTCTTTCTTTAAAAACATGTTCAAGTAACGGTTAAAATGAACACAGAAATTAAAGTAAAATAAATCCAAATTTACAAGAAAACAGTATGAATTCTCTTTCTTTTCCCCTCTTCTCCATTTCACTTCTTCCAGGTCTTCCAATGGGGCCCATTCATCCTCCATGTCAGAGTCTTTCTCCATTCTTCTGTTCCTCAAAGGTTAATGCTTTGAAGCTTCAAGTGTAATGGAAAGAAAGAAGTAAGTACGATTTTGTGAGCCATTAAGATAGAGCCAGATAGATTTTACAATCTCAAAGAGCAACAGTTTATCAGTTACTACTACAAGATCAGGAATTAAAGAGAGGCATTTGAAAAAGACATCCGTTAAATAAGGCTTGGTAGCTAGCTATTCCCAGAGACCAGAGTATCAGTCGCACCCTAAAATGGCACTTATACCCAGAGGCATTTTTCATTTTTATACCATTTGAAAGTCATGTGCCTTGCTATTTCTACTTCACATTTCAGATAAACCAAGGCAGGTTCATGGAAGCGCCCTACTGGCTTTTGCAGAATTTTCACCCCTTGGGAGCAGCTAGAAGACAAAAATAAAGGAAAAGATTCCGTGGAAATGACCTGCTCCTTCCATATCACCATCTGGGACTGAGCACTGGAAAATGATGCCACTTTGTAACCCATGTTAATTGTACTGCATAAAAGTCCAATTGTACAAAATAGCAATAGTACCTAGACTTACAGACCGCCTACAGCTTTACACCCTCTCTACAGCGGTTTAAAGAGTCAGCATATTGTCCCCAACAATCTGGGTCCTCGTTTACTGACCTCAGAAGGATGGGAGGCTGAACCTTGTCAGAATCAAACCCTTGGAGTGAGCAGTGAGTTAGCCAGCAGGACTGCTTTCTAACCACTGTGCCACCACAGCTCTTAGGAATTCAAATTGTTATAATATAATAGGGTAAAATGACATCTTACCTCAATGACCCTTAAAAGTGACTCTGGAAAATCCATGAGAGTGAGTCGGGGAAGGGGGGTGTCATCCCTTCTGTTCCATAGGAGGCCATTTCCAGAGGAAGGAATCCCCACAGATCAGTATTTCTCAACCATGGCCACTTGAAGATTATGAACCTCAACTCCCAGAATTCAAGTTCACACATCTTCAAGCTGTCAAGCTTGAAAACACTGCTATAGAGAACACCAATGTGCAGGCCACCACCCATCGCATCTCCTGACCATAGTTATGCATTCTCTAACTGGTTTAGCTCTCCTCCTGGAAAACCCCATGTCTTCTGGGGCACCTTATTGTATTTCCTTTCTTTGGTGATTCAAGTTTTCAAACCTGTAAATTCATTAGCTCACAGAAGACCTCCAATGTAACCACTGGCGATGCAGTGCAGCCAACCCTGTTGCATACTTCACATTCATAAGAAGTGTTGTAAGGTCCATGCGTTGCAGGGTAGGTCATTACATTTGGACCACTATATTTATATTCAATCGTAGAGGGATCTGACTTAAACCAGTTGTACCAATTATCGTTGGGCTTACTACTGCCAAAAGAGCAGTTCATCCTGATGGTATCTCCTTCCTTAATGGGCAGATCATTTAAAATAACAAGCTGAACATCCTTGGGAGCATCTGGAAAATCAAATCAATACATCTCTCAGTAGAGGAAATAGATGTGAGTATATTATGAATATATTATAATATTAAGGAATGCGTATGTATAGAACCATATGCATTGCCTGGCAAAAAATAAACTGATTGAAACAATCCCTGATTAAATTCACATATTAAAATTCACATATAGAGAATAGAGAATAGAGAATAGAATAAAAGAACAGAACAGAACAGAACAGAAGAAGATAATTGAATAGAAGAAGGAAGAGAGAAGAGAAGAAGAGAAGGGAATGGAATAGAAGAGAAAAGAAGGGAAGGGAAGGGAGGAGAGGAGAGGAGAAGAGAGAAGAGAAGAGAAGAGAAGAGAAGAGAAGAGAAGAGAAGAGAAGAGAAGAGAAAGAAGACAATAGAGAATACAGAATAGAGAAAAAGTAGAGTAGAGTAGAGTAGAGTAGAATAGAGTAGAGTAGAGAACAGAACAGAACAGAACAGAACAGAACTGAATTGAACTGAATTCTTTACTGGCCAAGAAAATTGTCTCCAGTGCATAAACTCTTGTCTCATTATACATACACACAATAAGTGATAAATCATGGTCATGGTCATTATAAAAATACATTCATCACAAATCATAAGATACAACACTTAGTGATAGTCATAGGATACTAGATAAGCAATAAATCATACTAGGGTATTAAACAAAACAATGTAATCATTAGATACAAACAACAAAGTTATAGTCATAAGAAGATAAGGAGATAGGAAAGATGAGAATAATGAATCAATAAAATACAGCTAGGGTGCCCATAGCAAGATCTTCTGCTATATCTCCATCAGAACACCTTCCAAAGTTACAGCTGAAATTCTAATTCTAACACACTGAAAAGGAGAAAAGTTTTGAGCATATGAATATATCCATTTTAACATTTAAATTTAAATTCCATCAAAAGTTGATTCATTAATCTACAACGCCCACCCTTTTTTTGTGCTCCTTCACTCAAAATTGTGCTCTTTTGCTCTAAACCAAAAGATTTATAACTTGAGTTTCCTAAAATAATTCATTCCATGTTCAATTTCTTATACTTGCTATATCCAAGACTTGAATGGCAATGCTGTGGTGCAGGGATGTCAAACTCAAGGCCCAGGGGCCAGATGTGGCCCATGGGTGCTCAGATCTGGCCCACAAGGCCAGCCTGGAAGCAGCGAAGGACCAACCCACAGTGCCTCTGCCAGCAAAACAAAGCTCGGGAGGGTCACGAGCTCCATTTTCGCTGGCAGAGGGTTGCAGGAGGCTGTCACAGCCAAAAACAGAGCTTGGGAGCCCATTTTCTCTGGCAGAGCACTCAGGCCCCACAGGCGACCCCAACATGAGTGACATTGAGCTGGCCATGGCCACTCCGCCCCACCCCTAAGGTCGAACACAACTCTGATGCGGCTCTCAATGAAATAGAATTTGACACCCCTGCTCTTGTGGGTCTCCCTGGGAACAATTTAGCTGCTTAAAGTCTTCCAGCTCATCATGTAGTTATTCTTACTTACAAAGAACATCCAAAGTAATGGTTGGGGAGAAAGTGCAGCCAACACTATTACATGCTTCGCATTTGTAAGAAGTGATTGGTGCAGGAATTGCAAAGACTATCAGTGTTGAGCCCCAACTTCTGAGTAAGTCACCACTTGCTCCAAAAAATTTGTAATTGTTGTTGCTGGGGTAACTACTGCCCACCGAGCAGTTCAAAATGACTTTGTCACCTTCTTTGATAGGCAAATGATTTAAAAGGAAAAGTTGGACATCCTTGGGGCAATCTGCAAAACAAAATCAATAGGTTTTTTTTTAATGTGGTAGATAAATTATAGAGTTCTCTGGCTTTTGAAAAAGGTTCTTTGCAATGATAATTCAGAGTTCTCTACAAAGCATCTCTGTAAAGTTGTGCCCCACTTTTAATTAGCAGAGGCACTGTTCCCGAGACAGGTTGATAGTAGCAATCCAGCAACCCTATTTACTTCTTTGTTGAGATGGTGCAGTGCGTAATGTGCTACAGCCCAAAAGATTGAAGTGCTGTGAATTGTGAGAAAAATGTCAACAATCCCAGTTGTGTCCCATTGATCCCCAATAAAAAGTAGATATTAACAGCCGTTCCAGGTGTAGATTTTTTTAGACTGGCCAGCTCATAATTAGAGCTACTTAGAACATTATATTTTGTTGTCATTGTTAGATTGGGAAGACAAATTTTATCATTCGAGGGACCTGTGAGTTTCATCTCCAGGATATTAGTATTGAAAGAAAGAGTTCCATGACTGTGATAATTTTAGAATGAAAAATTTGCCACCAATTCAACTGTATTTTACCCTTCCATATAGTGACCTCCAAAGCAGAGATGGTATTCAGCAGGTTCTGGAGAACCGTAGCAGAAATTTTGAGTAGTTTGGAGAACCAGCAAATCCCACCTCTGAATGACCCTGCCCACATCTCTTCTCCGCCTCCCGAGTCCCAGCTGATTGGCTGGGTCTCCTTTGGTTGCCCTGCACAGGAGAACGGAGCTGGAAAGCAGGTTAGTGAGGTGGGGAGGGAATGGAGATTTTGCAGTATCCTTCCCCTGCCAAGCCTGCCAAGCCAAGCCATGCACACCAAGCCACGCCCACAGAACCAGTAGTAAAAAAAAATTGAATCCCACCACTGCGAGTCCAAACGACATTATATGAGCCTCGGTTCTGCATTTCTGAAGTGCACTATTGGAGGACAGGAGATATAAGACTGGGACTGTGCAGCACTTAGTCTCCAAGTGGTTCTTTGGAGCTTCAATGTAGCAGCTTCCCACTGTAATTTAAAACAAGTGCATTTTTTTCAACATCCCCAGCAACACTGGGGAGTGAACAACAGAAAGAATCTCCTGCTAAACTATAAAATATAGCCATGTGGTTTAAACAGCCTGCTGGTTTTTTATTCAACTTCCAGTGCCAGGATCTGTTTCTACTTACAATGAACGTTCAGTGTGACAGAGGCATTTGAACTTCCAATCTTGTTGTGGGCCACACAAATAGGTATCAGAATCGTTGGGTTGAATTGCCCCAATTCGCAGTTCCTGTCTATCCACGATAAAACCAGGTGTGCTGCTTTTGTACCATTTATAACCATCGATGGGAGGGTTGCCGGTGGCTGAACATGTCAAAACCACACTGTCCTTTTCTTGGATAAGTGATTGTGACTTTATAATGTTGACTTTTGGTGGATCTGAGGGATTGAAAACAAAATTGATTTTTTTTTTTAAGGCAGATGTTTGGCAATTTCTTTCTCCTGAAGGAGCAAGGGAATGAATCAATTTGATGTGGGCAAGAAGATTATAACAAAGCTGAGTATTGTAACTGTGCCTGTTTTTGTTGTCTCATCTCTCTCTCTCTCTCTCACACACACACACACACAAACACACACACAAACACACACACAGAGATTTTATTTGGAGGTGGTCATTAAACAAACACCAAGGCTGTTAAGCAAAACCATTGTTTCATATCAGCATTTTTTACCAGAAACCACGAAATTTAGTTTCTGGAGAAAATAGCAATAGCAATAGCATTTATTTATCATTTCACAATGCTTCACAGCCCTCTCTAAGCTGCTTGCAAAGTCAGCATATTGCCGCCAACAATCTGGGTCCTCATTTTATCAACTTCAGAAGGATGGAAGGTTGAGTAAACCTTGAGCCGGTGAGAATAGAACTGCTGGCTGTGGGCACTGAAAAATTGGGTTTGGTTTATCCACAGATGGGCTTATGTACAAGTGTACATGGTAATACTTTTTTAAAGTACCCATATATTCTGTATCTACTTACATTAAAGCCCATCCATGGCTAAGCTGACCCTCACATTTTTAATCAAAATACCATGAAAAATGGATAACCCATGGATTGCCCACAGCTAAAACCACTTGTGAAAATTAAACATACAAACATTTCTAGGGTCACCTTACTGTATCTGTAGGTGACATATTTTTCATGGTATTTTAGTTAAAAATTCAAAGGTTGGCTAATTGGCATGCAAATATCTTCAGAAGAACTGGACAGTGAAGAGGCCTTAAGAGAGAACTGGTGTTCAGCAGCACCAATTAATCAACTCACACTGGACGTTAATCGTCAGGTTGTCAGAATCGACTCTTCCAATCCCGTTATTCACTTCACATCTGTAACTTCCAGAATCTGTTCCTTTTAAACTATAAAAATCTCTTCTGGACCCCCATTGTTTGGTGTTCCAACTTTCACCATTCTTATACCACCAATAAGAAAACACAGGCGGATTACTGCTATTAACTATACATTCCAGGGTGAGTTTGTTTCCCTCTCTGACTGTGCCTCCAGGTTCAGCATTCACTTTAACTCCTTTGGGAACATCTAAAACAAACAAGATTCAGAATTAAAATAAAACAAAAGAAAAATGCTTGAGGAAAAATGATTGGCACAATTAAAATCAAATATTCTGGCATTCAAATTACAGTCCTCAGAATTACAGTTACCTCATAGAGACAACTCCTTTCAACCTCATAGAGATTCCCAGAGTCAAGGATGAGTCGGCATTAAAGTGTTTTTTAAAAATAATACTTTTTGCTCAGCAAAAATGCCTAACCTTATTACCCTTTTAGTCTGTGGAATCTTTTTAGCCTTGTGCCTAATTTGGAATATTGTCTCTCACAGAAGAATGAAATTATTATCTGAAGCATCAAAATATCAAGCCATGCAGTTTAGGCTTCTCAGCAGGCATTAGTTTGGTATAAACAACATACTTAATTTAGATATTGTATTAAAACCGTTTTTCTGGATTCACACAGCAAGCTAGACCTAAACATACATTTTATCATCAGAGCAGGTCTCTCTCTGGCCCAAACTATAACTAACTGAGATTAAAACCAAACATACTAGCTTGTTTGTCTTCTGAATGCAGTTCCTAGATCAAGGCTGTCAAACCCACGGCCCACAGGCCGGATGTGTCATGCACTGGCCACACCCACCCAGTTTAGCAAAGGCGAAAAAAGTTGTGATACCTCACATAAGGCCACCAGGACACCAAGAGTGTGACACCCCTGTCCTAGATTGTTACATAATTGGTTGTGATGTGTGTACACAGCCATGGAATCTGTAACCCTTTCCCTGAAATTTCTAGAAAACAGGGACAGAAATTTTTGAAGGTCATGATTGTGAAAGGTCTTTATTTTACACATGGAGATTCTTCTGTGTACCAAAGCAAACAACTTGAGTTGTCCACCCTTCATTATTCATATTATTATTATTATTATTATTATTATTATTATTATTATTTAGACTTGTATGCCACCACTCTCCGAAAAGGACTCTGCTCACAAATAAAAACACAGAACAATAAATTATTTAAAAAGAAATCAAACTAGAGAAGCCAAAATACAACTATAAAACCGAATTAAAATTGAATTTAAAACCCACCCTCTCCCCAGGAGATGAATCCAGCCCAGCCTGTCAAAACAACCAGGTTTTTAGATCACGCGAAAGAGGAGAGATCGGGAGCCAGCTGGAGCTCAACAGGTAGCTGATTCCATAAGGCGGGGGCCGATACAGAATAGGCCCTTCCCCGGTCACCACCAGCCAACATTGTCGTGTGGATGGCAACCCAAGGAGTCCCAACCTGTGTGCTCGCACAGGGCAACCGGTATTTGATATCGTCAGGAGATGCTCCTGCAAGTACCCGGACCCATGCCATGAAGGACTTTGAATGTTAACACCAGAACCTTGAATCGCAGCCGGAGGGCAACCGGCAACCAATGCAGCCCGTGCAGGAGGGGTGTAACATGGGAGTATCGGAAACTCCCATCACAACCCGCGGCCACATTCTGTACCAGCTGGAACCTCCGGATGGAATGCAAGGGCAGTCCTACATAGAGAGCGTTGCAGTAGTCGAGTCGGGATGTAACAAGTGCATGAGTGACCGTGCAAAGGGCATTGATCCAGATAAGGGCAGAGCTGGAGAATCAGCCAACCTGGGCAAGGGCCCCGGGCCACGGCTCCCACCTGCTCCTCCAAACTGAGCCGTGAGTCCAGGAGAACCCCCAGGTTATGCACCCTATTCACAGGGGGTAACACCTCTCCCCCTATGGCCAAATATTAGACAAAGTATTCTTTCCTTATGTCACCGTTGCCATGGATGTCCTTAAGAAATAGACAAATCTTTGATCAACCCCATTGTGTCCACCATCTTGCCAGTTTGGCCATATCCTAGGTATACCCTTGACCCCTGCATCAGCTTTTATCCCATTATACACTCACATTTTACCGTCAGATTTGCAAATGATTTCTTCATTTCTCTCCCATCATGGGTTTTTAGCAAGCATGTCAATTGTTTCCCATGGTCCTTCCAAGTGGCCATGAAAGTAGTCTGTACTGTCTGGATTTCAGTGGTCATTTTGGGGGGTGACACATGATGATCTTCTAATCCTTGGATAGACAATTTTATGAGCTCATCATAACAATAATAAGGTATTGAACATGCCACTGTATAGTTGTTGCCTTCTATCATTTCTGGGGACACCGTTTTTATCAGTTCTGAAGGGGTTTCTGCAATCAGATAATTGAAGGAAGGAAACATTTTACACAGACGTTGAACAAAGTTGAATTGCTTTTTAAAGAGATAATTTACTAAATTAGAAATCTACCATGTTCAAACCAGTATTTTATCATGTACTCAGATTGAAGTGGAGAGAGTGGAGTGGAGAAAGAAAAGCCAAAATAACTTTTACATTTAATAAATATTTAATTTACCCCTCCCACAATATCACATTAAAAATTATAATTCAGTAGCAATATCTAAAGGGATTTTGGATTTTGCGCACCTCTTGATTGGAGAGATGGGCAGACAATAAACCAAAATATTATAACTGTGCATCAGTCAAGCAGTCACGTAAGGCAGAAAATAACTTCTGAACAATCTTTCATCTCCACTTCAGAAAATATGACCAATCTATTGAGCACATCCTTCTACTGAACTAGAAGAACTGAGTATGTGAAGTATCCATAGATGGAAAGCACTATTTTCTTGTAGCATCCTTTGAAAGTTATGTCTTAATTAACAACCTGCAATCATTTATAGAGTGGAAGTTGCAAGTCCAAAGTTTACTGGTGATATTTTGAAAGGGCAAGTTTCAGTACCAATAAAGATATGGAGAAAGGGGGGGGAGATATAATTTTCTCAAATGTACTTACTATGAACAATAACCTCTAGTATTTCAAACCATTTATCTGAAGTTTTCAACTCTCCAGGTATCCAATAAAGTCTGATTCCATAAGAGCCGTTATCACTTAGGTGGAGCTGGGAAATTTTCAAACTGCAGTTTTTGCTTCCTAAATCACCCACAAATTGCACTCGATTACTAAACTCAGAACTGACTTCAGTTGCTGTCTGGTTGCTGCTATATAAGAGGGTTCCACTGTAATCATTTAGGGATTTATCAAATGAAGGCTGAAAATACCAAACAAAGGACCATTGGTTGATACGTCGATCATGAAACTCCTCTTTGATGTTGCATGAAATGAACACACAAGATCCCTCCCAAGCACTTAGGGTTTTGGGTGTCACAGATAATGGTTTATCTAAAGAACCTGAAAAGAGAATCAAATAATGATATTTCATTAAGATCCATTTCCTTACCTCTCAAACAAAATGCACCAGAAAGCAACAAGTCAGTAGCATTTTCTTACTTCCCTGGTGCAAACCCTCCATCCCATCCCAGATTTTACTCACGGTTTGGAAGTAGATAAAAAGTGACACTGTCATAAAGAAATGCAATGATCGAGCCATAATTTGGTTCCTCCAAGGAGGTCTTTCCATTTCCATCTTGTCACTGCTCCTTCATCACAAAGTTGAAAAGAGTTTCCAAGAAGCTGTTGATAGGCTCAGAGAGAGTTGCATTGCAAAAAAAAAATGCAATAATCCCAAAGCTCACCAATTTAGAAGAATAGAGAATAGAGTAGAGTAGAGTAGAGAGAGGGGAGGGAGGAGGGAGGGAAGGGATGGATAGGATAGGAAAGGTATAGGAAAGGATAGGATAGGATAGGATAGGATAGGATAGGATAGGATCCAAGTGTGATTGAGCACACCAAGAATTTGTCTCCTGTGCATGAGCTCTCAGTGTACACACAAACAACAAAGTGATGCATCATAGATCATAAGATACAACAACAATTGACAAATCATGAGATACCAATAGGAGAAGGTAGTAGGAAAGATGAGTGGCATGAAAGATGAGAAGATGGCAGTGCTGCTTGAAAGAAAACCGCTTAGAGAGGGCTGTAAAGCATTGTAAAGCGGTATATAAGTCTAAGTGCTATTGCTATTGCTATGAATAAACTCTTGGACTTACTTCAATTATCTCCCTCCAACCCAAATTACAAAATATTATTTTTGTTTGATTTGGGGTTGTTCCTATTTATTTCACTTTTACTATTTTAGGGTTTACTTGCCATCACCACCCTCTTAGAAAGGAAGATCCAACTTCACCTTGACATTTGTTATGTAATGTAACACCAAGCACATTTTGTGGGTTTTTGACACTTATGCAATCTTGAAACCATTCATATGGGAGATTTTCAAGGAAGCTACTGTTTGCAAAAAGCATGTGATATATCAATAACATTCTCAAAGAAATTGTTTTTGACTACACTCTTAGAAAGATTTTGAATATTATTAAATTTCTCGTCATGGTCCAGAAGTTATCTGAACTTCATGACTGTTTATTTAGATAGAAAAAGAAAAAAAATCTCAACAAACTAAAATTCTATAATTAAATTATGAAAATATCACGAATAGCCCTATGGAACAAATTGAATTTATTTTTTCCTGCCCACAAAGCATGTGAATGCAGCAGATTAAGTCTAGGAAGTTAAAATCTATGCCAACTTTCCTAGTTATAGAAGAGGCTGAATTTAAAAGAATAAGAACCAGGGGTGGCATGACAGCAGTCTTCCAATATTTGAGGGGCTGCCACAAAGAAGAATGGGTCAAGCTATTCACCAAAGCATCTGAAGGCAGGACAAGGAGCAACGGGTGGAAACTATTCAAGGAGAGACGCAACCTAGAACTAAGGAGACATTTCCTGACAGTTACAATTAATCAGTGGAATGATTTGCCTCCAGAGATTGTGGGTGCTCCAACATGGAAGGATTTTAAGAAGAGATTGGACAACCATTTCTCTGAAATGGTAGGGTTTCCTGCTTGAGCAGGGGTTTAGACTAGAAGATTTCCAAGTTCCCTTCCAACTCTGCTGTTCTGTTCTGTTCTGTAAAAGAAACCTCATAGAAACAAAATCTTTTGCAAAGAATATCTTATAGTGAACTCATAAAGCTGAACTGGAAAATGCAACCGGTAAATATACTGAATGTTATATCACAAGATAAGAAGTGATAGCTTTATTTCTACCCATCCATTCAGCCATTCGGCATTCCAAGGAGTTTCAATTCCGAACCTTGAATGATCCCTGTTATTACATCCCTCAAGCCCTAAGGGCAGAGCAATCTATTTTTTGCACCATTCACCAAACAACTCTCTGCTGTTACGATCTAATGTAGTTCAGATTCTCTTTTCTCCCTCGACAGAACATACTAAACACTCACACACACACCTATACACACTTGTTCTACACACCTTTACAACAGTAACCTGGAAGGAACAGCATCCATAAGAAGCACCTCATTGTAAGTTTAAGCCTAGGGAAAGAGAGCAGAATACAAATTGTAGGTACCACTAACTGATACGAACGTTCATTAATAAAATTGGCAACACCAGATTATAAAGAAAAAAGGGTGTTTATGAAAATATGACAATTAAGAATGGTTTTTCACTCCATGATGATTGTGTTGCAGTTTAGTTTCCAATTTCTTAGCTGTTTCTTTCTAGGAGCTATTTTCTAGCAATGCCATCCTTCAAAAGTCAAGGTGATCTTTGTGCCTGTCAGGCTGATTTCTTTTTCATGCCACTAAAGTTAGAAAATAAAACAGGCAAGCCCATCCACAATCATTACTTGCCTTGCGATCATACCTTGTAAGGTTGAGGTTCTGGAAGGTGAGTTGCTTCCGAAGAACCAGCTCCTCGTTGTAATCCTTCCTCTGTGATAGCCAAAAAACTTGTGTCTCCAAGCTCAGCACATCTGTCACTGTGACTTCCTTCTTGCCACCCTCGAGTGACACAAGATCTGAGTGCATCCGCTAAGGTCAAGCTTGGTTTCATCTTGCTGGCTCCAGCAGTTTAAGAGCATTGACTCACCCTGTTTAGTGGTGGCCAGAAATTTACAAGGTGGACTGGGCACCAGGGAACATGATTTTTCCTTGAGTGAACCGAAAGAGAGAGATTGGGACAGCTAAGGATTATCTGGCTGCCCCCATCAACTGCCGCATGAAATGATGAGTTCTCCTTTGAGAGCTCAAAGGAGAGGACTTAAGAAAGAAGCTGGAAGGCTATCTCTCTGAGATGCTTGACCGATGACAGAGTGCTAGTTTCAGTGACCTTCAAATGACCTTCAGTTTTAGGATTCTGTTAAGTTTGCATGAAGAGTCAGACGCGGAGTGCTTCAGTGAAGAGTTTATTAGTGACTACAGCTCATAACGGACCCACTTTGTCTGGGCTGCGGCTGCTACTTATAGCCAGCAGCCGCAGTTGCCAGCCAATCAGAGTGCAGGGTTTTCCCACACTTTTGAAACCAATCATTTCTGACATTTTACAAGAACAGTTCAAACTAAACCAATGACATTCAAACCTGCATACATAACACCCTCCCCACTAGGTTCAGTCCATACTCAAACCCCAACCTATCTAATGTATTCTTTTAAATAGGTGGGGCTCTTACGTGTACGTTGAGACCTTCGTGGTTCAGAAGTTTTAATGTTCTCACCAGTGAGAGAGGAAATGTGTCTGTTGACATTTCCCTACTGGGCTTCCAGTGAAAGAAGACCCTGTTTGATTGTTACAATCTGGTCTCTCCTCCCAACCCATCTCCAACCCAATGTCAGCACCCAAGTCAGGTAGTGATGTGCAATCTTCCACTTGTAAGGATGGATTTTGGCATTGTGACAGGTTTTGGGATGTTCCTGTCATAATGGCTTATTACACATGGGGTTGATTCTTGCTTGCTGATTATCCTCATGCTCCTCCCCTCCCCCCCTAGAAAGGGCATTAGGTATGGGAACTAGAGAGGAACAATTGCGATGTTCCTGAGGTAATCTGGATCTAAGCTGATCAATGTGCCTGCTCCAGAGGACACCATCCTCTGTTTGCACCCTGTAAGAACGAGGGCCTGTGATTTGAGTTATTTCAGCAGGAATCCATGAAGGTTCACCCATAAGGTTCTTAGCATAAACAGAATCACCCACACTGAAGCGTGCGAACTTTGCTAGTGGAATCTAGTGGTGCGTTGGGTGTGTAAGTGGGATGAAGACCTAAGTTTCCTACCCATCAACAACTCTGCTGGGGATAAGTTAGTTGATGGGTTAGGAGTGATGTGCTGAACACTAAGAAGTTTTTCAACTTTCTCAGTGATGTCCCCAGGACCCAATTGCTGAAGCTTTTCCTTGGTAAAATGTACCATGCGTTCAGCCGTCGTTAGCCAAAGGGTGCCCAGGGGCAGTCAGGGCATGTCTGATACCCTGTTGTGCTAGATAGGATTCAAAAAGGTTGGATGTAAATTGAGGGCCATTGTCAGAGACAAGAACATCAGGTAACCCATGGGTTAAAAAGCTTTTTAAGCTGCTTGATGACAGCATCAGTTGTGGTGGATGCCATAGGGATGACCTCTAGCCATTTGGAATATGCATCTACTATAATAAGGAAAGTGTGCCCTCTGGTAGGGCGAAATCAATGTGAATCCTAGACCATGGGCCCCTAGGACATTCCCATTCCTGTGTGGGGCGAGAGGTGGGGCAGGCCTGACTACCTGACAGCTGGGACAAGATGCAACCCAGTTTTCAACCATTTTGTCAATACCTGGCCACCATACATAACTCCTGGCCAATCCCTTCATCCTTACAATACCTGGATGACCCTCATGTAACATTTCCAAAACCTCTTTTGCAGTTTTGCAGGAATAACCACCCTGTTACCCCACAAAATACATCCTCTTAATACAGATAATTCAGTTTGCCTGGATTTAAAAGGTTGGGCAAGGTGAGGTAGATCTTGAAAAGGCCAACCTTTCTTAATCCAGCCTATAACAGGAGCCAATAAAGTGTCTTTGGCAGTCTCTGGCAATTTCAGCAGCTGTACTGGAAGCTTGGCAACAGTTTCTAGGAAAAAGGTGTGTGCCTCAGGTTCAAAGTCCTCAGTGTGAAAGAAGTGGGCAGCGACTCAAAGCATCAGCATGGCCAATGTCTTTGCCAGGCTTGTGGATGAGCTTGTATGAATAAGCAGCAAGAAATTCAGTCCACCTCAGCATTCTTGGTGACAGGATAGTGGGTGTAGGTTTGTCTCCTGCCACAATGCCTAACAAAGGTTTGTGATCTGTGACAATGGTAAATGTTCTCCCATATAGATACTCATGGAATTTCTTGACAGCTGCAACAATTGCCAATGCTTCCTTGTCCAATTGGCTGTAATTCCTCTCTGCTTTGGTCAAAGTGCGAGAGTAAAATGCAATAGGGGCTTCCCGCTGGGAAGCCTGTGGCTCAAACCCCCCCCACTCCAAAGGGGATGCATCACAAGTCAGTACAACAGGCAAATTCTCAGAGAACTGTATCAGTACAGCATCAGACGTGATTAGTCTTTAATACTGTTAAATGCTGATTGTTCCTTCCTGCCCCAGACCCAAACAGACTTTTTCAAGTAATCTGTGTAATGGTTCTGCAATGGTTGCCTTCTGAGGTAGGAACATGTGATAAAAGTTAATAAGTCCAAGGAAGGCTTGCAAATCTGTTTTGCATTTTGGTCTAGGGGCTTTGATTGCTTGAACCTTGGCATCTGTGGGGTGGATGCCATGCTTGTCAATCATATAGCCCAAGAACTCAACCTTGTCAGTTCTAAGAGTGCATTTTCTTCCTTGACTTTAACCCCGCTTTCTTGAATCTGGTAAGGACTTCTCTGAGTCTCTCTTGTAATTGAGTGTCATTTTCAGCAGAGATTAACACATCATCAAAGTAAGGCACTACCCTGGCAGTCCTTGGAGCATCCTTTCCATAAGGCTTTGGAAGATGCCTGGTGCCACGCTTACTCCAAACTGTAACCTTTACATTTGAAGGCACCTCTATGAGTCACAATGGTTTGGGCCTCTGCAGTGGCATCATCAACTGTTAGTTGTTGATATGCCTGGGCCAGATCCAATTTGGCAAAGACTGTACCCCTGCCAAGGAATGTAATAAATGATGCACCACTGGAACTGGATATGCGCTCTGTTGAAGCGATGGTTCAATGTCCCCTTATAGTCTCCACAGATTCTTACTGACCCATCAGTCTTGACTGGTGTGACTATGGGTGTCTCCCATCTGGAGGTCAGTGGGCTCTAAAACTCCTTGAGCTATTAGTTTATCTAATTGTGCATCAATTTTTTCCTTTAAGGCAAATGGGACCCTTCTGGGCTTTAAACGAATTGGGGCACCTTGGGATCTAGGTTGAAAGTGATAGGGGTCCCCATATACTTGCCCAATCCACGCTGAAGACCTCTGGAAACTCAGACTTCAACCTCCTCCCATTCAGTGTTGCTCACGTGATTGATGCCAGTCACCTCGATGCCTAGTGGATTGAACCACTCAAGTCCCAGCAAGCTTGGGCGCATCCTTGTCCATGATGGTCAGGGCAAACGTTTGGTGTGGCCTTTGAACTTCATGCTGAATTCTCTTGTTCCAACTACTGGAATCTTGTTCCCTTGGTAGTCTTTAAGAGTCAGTGCTTGCTTCTGGAAATGCTTCTTCTGAATGTTGGGAGTAGTTCGTGAATAGTGTCCCATGACACCATAGATAAATAGAGCCTGAGTCCACTTCCATTTGGCAAGGCCTTCCTTCAATTAGTACCTTCACATGTACTTTTCTGTTTAAGGGTGAAGAATGACCAATGGTGACTGTTTGATGAGTTTCATTCTTCCCATTTGCTTCTGTGTTGCCCCATTTTCTCACTGAAGTTGTTAGGCTTGAATTCTTTGTCAGGAAACTTTCTTCTGCTGGGTGGAGTTCTGGATGATTTGCAGACTCTTGCTAGTGACCTCTTTTTCACAACGGAGGCAGATGGTATCAAGAAACTTGCATTCAGTGCGGGTGGTTCCCACAACCTCTGCAGCAAAGTCTTGCCTCTTTCTTCCCAGGTCTTTCTTTTTCTCCATTCTGAGTCTATAAATTCCTTCCTCCACCTCACTACAGTCTGACTCAGAATCTATTTGCTGCAATGAGTTGTTGTGGACTTTTCCACATCAGGATGGCTTGAGGCCTTGTTAATTTTCTTCATGGCTGCTGCTGAGGACTTGGTGCTTCTGCTGAAGAAGCTTCTTCTATGGCTTCCTTCATGCGATCTTAGGTTTCATTAATAACTTGTCTTTAAGGCCTAGAACAAATCGACGCAACATGGCCTCTTCTAAGTTGTTAACTCACATGCACCCCAATGTCCTTAAACTACGGTCATTAACGCTGCTTTCCCCTTGATCCCGACGGTAAACTCTGTTTCTTTAATGAGGCACGATACTTGTGGCGTAATGGGCTCTTAAAGCTTTTCTAAGTTGGCCAGTCCATTACCTTCACTTCTGCAGCTCCCGCCAATGCCTTCGCCATCTTGAAAACTGCCGATCGCAGGCGGAGAAAGACCGCCTCTTCCGCCTCGAAATGTCGGCGAGATCGCTTCCAAATACATTTGGAAACGATCCGCATACCCAGTCTTCTGCCACGGATCGAACGGGCTGGGGGTGTTCAGCAGCCATCTCTCTCAGCTTGTTTTCCCGTGATCGTCTTTCTTCAGGAAGGATCCCACCTTCATCGCGCCAGTGTTAAGTTTGCATGAAGAGTCAGACGCGGAGTGCTTCAGTGAAGAGTTTATTAGTGACTACAGCTCATCAACAGACCCACTTTGGCTGGTCTATGCTGCTACTTATAGCCAGCAGCCGCAGAAGTTGCCAGCCAATCAGAGTGCAGGGTTTTCCGCACTTTTAAACCAATCATTTCTGACATTTTACAAGAACAGTTCAAACTAAACCAATGACATTCAAACCTGCATACATAGCAGATTCTATGACATTTACAAAAAATCCAATTGCTTCAACACAATATCTCAGGGGCTACCACAAAATAGAGGGAGTCAAGCTATTCTCCAAAGCACCTGAGGGCAGGACAAGAAGTAACAGGAGGGAAATTTATCAAAGAGAGAAGCAACTAGAACTATGAGAAATTTCCTGTCAGAAGGTTAATCAGTGGAACAACTTTGCCTCCAAGTTGTGAATGCTCCACACTGAAGTGTTTTAAAAATGTTGGGTAACCATTTGTCTGAAGTGGTAGTTTCCTGTCACAAGGGTTGGACTAGAAGACCTCCATGTCCCTTCCAACTCTGTTATTCTATTGTATTCAATAAAGATCTATATACAAATGATGTTCAGAAAAGAGTTCTTCTATGCAGATGTGCAAACAACCTGTTAGATTTAGCAGGTTCATTCAGTGAATAAAAAGAGCTTTGGGGGGTGAAAATAGTTTTCTTTCATTTAATTTCACCTACTCCGTATCTATTTTGGACAGAAAATACCAGAAAGGCTGAAGCTGCAAAATGGTGCAATTCAAAAATTCTGAAGTGATGCTGATAGTTTGAATTAAGTGCATGATTTTAATATCTCTTCAGAAAATTATTGTTTGGCAACTGCAATTTAACAATAACAACCTTTCTGGATTGGGTTGGATTTTCAAATAGCTTAACCTGTTTGTGACAAACAGTGACCAAGCTGGGGAAGACTGATTAAATCCAGGTTCCCCAAAACGTTCACTATTAACTCCCATTTTAATCTGATTGTAATTATATTTAATTACAACCAGATTATGATTATCTGTTGAAATGAAGTTTGGAAAACAGTTCTGTATTTCTTAACTTTCATTTTCTTTTTTCTTGCACATTTTGTTGTTCTTTTCTTTTTTTCTACTTTGGTTCCTCTTATTATTATGGTACATCATAAAGTCAGCCAGTTGTTTAGACTGGATATAATATTTTTATCCACTATCAAGCCCTTTCCAAGGATCTGGGATAGGAAAATATTATACTATTATTTTTGTTAGGATATGTGCAGAGTAACCCTTGTATAACAAGGATATGCACATGGAAATGTTTATGAGAACAGTTATGAATAAATATACAGCCACACAGAGTTAAATCAAGTTGTGTTAATATTTACTTGAAAAAATAGCACAGTCCAATAAACAGTCCATGTCATACATGTTTTTAACAGTCCAGAAATATCCAGTTATAAAGTTTACAGTTTCACATCTTTTACAGCAGACAAATATCAAACCATAATACAACAGATAACCTCGATATCAACAGAATATCAAAGAAAACAGAGTTAGTGGGTATCGGTCCAGAAGTTAGTCAGTATCAGTATAAAGGGAGATCATCAGTGAGAAAGAGAATTAAACCATTGATCTATAGCTCCCTCTTATGGCAACTTGCAGCATAACCAACCAACCAGAACATAGTATAATACATTACAGTATTTTTCCTTAAAGCTACAAACATATATATTTGTGGTTTATATATTGTCAACCCAACTACATTGTGTACATATCCATAACATTCTCCCTTTGGGTTGGTCAATATATAATGCATTACGCCTTCAATTCATAACTTTTACAATTAATAACTTTACATCCTCCTACAATTTCATAGAGATTAGAAGATTCTTTATCTAACCGACATACAATGCTTGTTTGAACTCTGTTAGATTTACGCCTCTCTAATTGACCTTCTAGGAAACTCAGTACATGTTATTTGTATATTTTCTTCCTCTAACTCCCCTATCCAATCCTCATCTTTACAGTTATAGAGGGTTCTTCTTTTAATGATTCATCAATATTCCTATCATTTTTATTTTTTTAGTACTATGGTATTTTTCCTTAAAGCTACAATATATACTATGTGGTTTATATATTTCTACTCGTTAACATATACATAACATCTCTCTAAAGTTTCACACCAACTCCTAGTCCTGAAGGTTAGGTGGCTATTGGTGAGACAATTATTCAGGGTTGGATAATAGCACTTAGACTTATACCTGCAGCTTCAGTGCTTTACAGCCCTCTCTAAGCAGTTTTACAGAGTCAGCATTGCCCCCAACCAGTGGTGGATTCAAAAATTTTTACTTCTGTGGATGTGGCTTGTGGTGTGGTGGTTTGGGCTGGCGGTGGATGTGGCAGTAAAATCTCCATTCCCATCCCACTTCAGGGAAGGATGCTGCAAAATCCCATTCTCCCCACTCCGGGGAAGGTTACTGCAAAACCCACTCTCCCACCCACTAACCTGCTTTCCAGCTCTGTTCTCCTGTGCAGAGCAACAAAGAAGACCCAGCCAATCAGCTGGGACTCAGGAGGCAGAGAATAGATGGGGTGGGGCCAGTCAGAGATGGTATTTGCTGGTTCTCCAAACTACTCAAAATTTCCTCTTCTGGTTCTCCAGAACTGGTCAGAACCTGCTGAATACCACCTCTGCCCCCAGCAATCTGGGTCTTCATTTTACAAACCTCAGAAGGATGGAAGCCTGAGTCAACCCTGAGCTGGTGACAATCAAACTGCCAAATTGCTGGCAGCTGGTGATCAGCAGAAATAGCCTGCAATACTGCACTTTAACCACTGGGACTCTATGCTCCGACATCAATGAGATCAGCCTTCAATTATATTGATTATTGTTGTTGTTCTTATTGTTTGTTATTTGTAATACTATTAAGTAGTATTTTTAAATTATTTCAGCAAATATGTCAATCTTTGAAGCTGACCTGAGCAAGGCCATTTTGAGACTTCAGTGTTGCCATACTGGAGCTGAGGGGATAGCAGGGAAAGAAGATAGTGGGGGTTTGTAGCCAAAACAAAATACTTTCCCCTGGGAGCCAATAACATTCCCACAGAGGCAGAGAGAGGAGGAGGAATTACCAGGCAACCGGCGGATGGAGCCCTGATTGGACCATGTGACTGATTGTTTGGGGAGGAAAAACTTTTTTCTAATTAGGTGAAAACCGTGAACATTCAGAGTCGGTTTTCACCAGCCTGTGCCAGTATTTTATATCCAAAGAAAACTATTCTTTGAGGAATCTACCTGCCTCGAGTCCTGTTTGCTCTGGGTGTATTACTTGGAACCCTGACAAAATGTTAGGGAACCAAGAAACAGTCTGAAACTTCATGTAGGGGTGGGTTGTTTTAATTGTATTGTTACTATTGCAATTTTAATTGTTTTAATTCATTTTTAGTAATTTATAGACTTGTATTTGTTTAATATTTTTATTGTAAATGTATTCTTTTATATGTTCGCTGCCCTGAGTCCTTAGGAGAAGGGCATACTCTAGGGATAAGGCAAATGAAGAGGGGTTGTTGGGCTGAAGAGTCTGGGAACCCTCAAATACATGCACCTCCATAGATTGCAAATAGGCAACCTTTTGCATCAAAAGGCCCGTTCTGGTTCTTATTAGTTTTAGCAATATAAGGAGCACACCAACACTGATTCTAAGAATGTCCTTTCTTCTTTAAAAAACTATAGTCTTTCTTTAAAAACATGTTCAAGTAACGGTTAAAATGAACACAGAAATTAAAGTAAAATAAATCCAAATTTACAAGAAAACAGTATGCATTCTCTTTCTTTTCCCCTCTTCTCCATTTCATTTCTTCCAGGTCTTCCAATGGGGCCCATTCATCCTCCATGTCAGAGTCTTTCTCCATTCTTCTGTTCCTCAAAGGTTAATGCTTTGAAGCTTCAAGTGTAATGGAAAGAAAGAAGTAAGTACGATTTTGTGAGCCATTAAGATAGAGCCAGATAGATTTTACAATCTCAAAGAGCAACAGTTTATCAGTTACTACTACAAGATCAGGAATTAAAGAGAGGCATTTGAAAAAGACATCCGTTAAATAAGGCTTGGTAGCTAGCTATTCCCAGAGACCAGAGTATCAGTCGCACCTAAAATGGCATTTTTCAGGGAAACCCCAGAAAAGGGTGTAGATTATGAGGAGAATGCATATTTTAAGGGGAAATTAAGAGGAAATTGCATATTTTAAGAGGAAACACATGCAAACTGCAATTGTTCACTTTTTGCAGAAGAAAAATACAAAAAGTATGTTTTAAAGAGAGATGGAACAGAGATTAATGACTGACGATGTCTCAAGCCTAGCAACTAGATGTATGAACAATGATTACTCACAAAGTACATGCAGTGTAAAAGCCGGGGAGCGTGATCTGCCCACACTGTTTTCAGCTTCACAGTGATAGGTGCCTGAATGGCTGGGATTTGTTTTTACGAAGACCAGCATATGGCCTGTACTATCCAGCAGTTCTTCATTTTTATACCATCTGAAAGTCATGTGCCTTGCTATTTCTACTTCACATTTCAGATAAACCAAGGCAGGTTCCTGGATGCGCCCCTCCGGCTTTTGCAGAATTTTCACCCCCTTGGGAGCAGCTAGAAGACAAAAATAAAGGAAAAGATTCCTGTGGAAATGACCTGCTCCTTCCATATCACCATCTGGGACTGAGCACTGGAAAATGATGCCACTTTGTAACCCATGTTAATTGTACTGCATAAAAGTCCAATTGTACAAAATAGCAAAAGTACCTAGACTTATAGACCGCTCCATAGAGCTTTACACCCCTCTCTACAGCGGTTTAAAGAGTCAGAATATTGTCCCCAACAATCTGGGTCCTCGTTTTACTGACCTCAGAAGGATGGGAGGCTGAACCTTGTCAGAATCAAACCCTTGGAGTGAGCAGTGAGTTAGCCAGCAGGACTGCTTTCTAACCACTGAGCCACCACAGCTCTTAGGAATTCAAATTGTTATAATATAATAGGGTAAAATGACATCTTACCTCAATGACCCTTAAAAGTGACTCTGGAAAATCCATGAGAGTGAGTCGGGGGAGGGGGGTGTCATCCCTTCTGTTCCATAGGAGGCCATTTCCAGAGGAAGGAATCCCCACAGATCAGTATTTCTCAACCATGGCCACTTGAAGATTATGAACCTCAACTCCCAGAATTCAAGTTCACACATCTTCAAGCTGTCAAGCTTGAAAACACTGCTATAGAGAACACCAATGTGCAGGCCACCACCCATCGCATCTCCTGACCATAGTTATGCATTCTCTAACTGGTTTAGCTCTCCTCCCTGGAAAACCCCATGTCTTCTGGGGCACCTTATTGTATTTCCTTTCTTTGGTGATTCAAGTTTTCAAACCTGTAAATTCATTAGCGTTACTCACAGAAGACCTCCAATGTGACTACTGGTGATGCAGTGCAGCCAACCCTGTTGCATACTTCACATTCATAAGAAGTGTTGTAAGGTCCATGCGTTGCAGGGTAGGTCATTACATTTGGACCACTATATTTATATTCAATCGTAGAGGATCTGACTTAAACCAGTTGTACCAATTATCGTTGGGCTTGCTACTGCCAAAAGAGCAGTTCATCGTGATGGTATCTCCTTCCTTAATGGGCAGATCATTTAAAATAACAAGCTGAACATCCTTGGGAGCATCTGGAAAATCAAATCAATACATCTCTCAGTAGAGGAAATAGATGTGAGTATATTATGAATATATTATAATATTAAGGAATGTGTAAGTATAGAACCATATCCATTGCCTGGCAACAAAATAAACTGATTGAAACAATCCCTGATTAAATTCACATATTAAAATTCACATATAGAGAATAGAGAATAAGAATCAGAGAATAGAAGAATAGAAAGAATATACAGAATAGAGTAGAGTAGAGTAGAGTAGAGTAGAGTAGAGTAGAACAGAACAGAACAGAACAGAACAGAACAGAACTGAATTGAACTGAATTCTTTACTGGCCAAGAAAATTGTCTCCAGTGCATAAACTCTTGTCTCATTATACACATACACAATAAGTGATAAATCATGGTCATGGTCATTATAAAAATACATTCATCACAAATCATAAGATACAACACTTAGTGATAGTCATAGGATACTAGATAAGCAATAAATCATACTAGGGTATTAAACAAAACAATGTAATCATTAGATACAAACAACAAAGTTATAGTCATAAGAAGATAAGGAGATAGGAAAGATGAGAATAATGAATCAATAAAATACAGCTAGGGTGCCCATAGCAAGATCTTCTGCTATATCTCCATCAGAACACCTTCCAAAGTTACAGCTGAAATTCTAATTCTAACACACTGAAAAGGAGAAAAGTTTTGAGCATATGAATATATCCATTTTAACATTTAAATTTAAATTCCGTCAAAAGTTGATTCATTAATCTACAACGCCCACCCTTTTTTTGTGCTCCTTCACTCAAAATTGTGCTCTTTTGCTCTAAACCAAAAGATTTATAACTTGAGTTTCCTAAAATAATTCATTCCATGTTCAATTTCTTATACTTGCTATATCCAAGACTTGAATGGCAATGCTGTGGTGCAGGGATGTCAAACTCAAGGCCCAGGGGCCAGATGTGGCCCATGGGTGCTCAGATCTGGCCCACAAGGCCAGCCTGGAAGCAGCGAAGGACCAACCCACAGTGCCTCTGCCAGCAAAACAAAGCTCGGGAGGGTCACGAGCTCCATTTTCGCTGGCAGAGGGTTACAGGAGGCTGTCACAGCCAAAAACAGAGCTTGGGAGCCCATTTTCTCTGGCAGAGCACTCAGGCCCCACAGGCGACCCCAACATGAGTGACATTGAGCTGGCCATGGCCACTCCGCCCACACCCCTAAGGTCGAACACAACTCTGATGCGGCTCTCAATGAAATAGAATTTGACACCCCTGCTCTTGTGGATCTCCCTGGGAACAATTTAGCTGCTTAAAGTCTTCCAGCTCATCATGTAGTTATTCTTACTTACAAAGGACATCCAAAGTAATGGTTGGGGAGAAAGTGCAGCCAATACTATTACATGCTTCGCATTTGTAAGAAGTGATTGGTGCAGGAATTGCAAAGACTATCAGTGTTGAGCCCCAACTTCTGAGTATGTCACCACTTGATCCAAAAAATTTGTAATTGTTGTTGCTGGGGTAACTACTGCCCACCGAGCAGTTCAAAATGACTTTGTCACCTTCTTTGATAGGCAAATGATTTAAATGGAAAAGTTGGACATCCTTGGGGCAATCTGCAAAACAAAATCAATAGGTTTTTTTTAATGTGGTAGATAAATTATAGAGTTCTCTGGCTTTTGAAAAAGGTTCTTTGCAATGATAATTCAGAGTTCTCTACAAAGCATCTCTGTAAAGTTGTACCCCACTTTTAATTAGCAGAGGCACTGTTCCCGAGACAGGTTGATAGTAGCAATCCAGCAACCCCTATTTACTTCTTTGTTGAGATGGTGCAGTGCGTAATGTGCTACAGCCCAAAAAGATTGAAGTGCTGTGAATTGTGAGAAAAATGTCAACAATCCCAGTTGTATCCCATTGATCCCCAATAAAAAGTAGATATTAACAGCCGTTCCAGGTGTAGATTTTTTTTAGACTGGCCAGCTCATAATTACAGCTACTTCAGAACATTATATTTTGTTGTCATTGTTAGATTGGGAAGACAAATTTTATCATTCGAGAGACCTGTGAGTTTCATCTCCAGGATATTAGTATTGAAGAAAGAGTTCCATGACTGTGATGATTTTAGAATGAAAAATTTGCCACCAATTCAACTGTAAATATTCTGGCATTCAAATTACAGTCCTCAGAATTACAGTTACCTCATAGAGACAACTCCTTTCAACCTCATAGAGATTCCCAGAGTCAAGGATGAGTCGGCATTAAAGTGTTTTTTAAAAATAATACTTTTTGCTCAGCAAAAATGCCTAACCTTATTACCCTTTTAGTCTGTGGAATGTTTTTAGCCTTGTGCCTAATTTGGAATATTGTCTCTCACAGAAGAATGAAATTATTATATGAAGCATCAAAATATCAAGCCATGCAGTTTAGGCTTCTCAGGAGGCATTAGTTTGGTATAAACAACATACTTAATTTAGATATTGTATTAAAACCGTTTTCTGGATTCACACAGCAAGCTAGACCTAAACATACATTTTATCATCAGAGCAGGTCTCTCTCTGGCCCAAACTATAACTAACTGAGATTAAAACCAAACATACTAGCTTGTTTGTCTTCTGAGTGCAGTTCCTAGATCAGGGCTGTCAAACCCACGGCCCACAGGCCGGATGTGTCATGCACTGGCCACACCCACCCAGTTTAGCAAAGGCGAAAAAGTTGTGATACCTCACATAAGGCCACCAGGACACCAGTGTGACACCCTGTCCTAGATTGTTACATAATTGGTTGTGATGTGTGTGTACACAGCCATGGAATCTGTAACCCTTTCCCTGAAATTTCTAGAAAACAGGGACAGAAATTTTTGAAGGTCATGATTGTGAAAGGTCTTTATTTTACACATGGAGATTCTTCTGTGTACCAAAGCAAACAACTTGAGTTGTCCACCCTTCATTATTCATATTATTATTATTATTATTATTATTATTATTATTTAGACTTGTATGCCACCACTCTCCGAAAAGGACTCGGGGCGGCTCACAAATAAAAACACAGAACAATAAATTATTTAAAAAGAAATCAAACTAGAGAAGCCAAAATACAACTATAAAACCGAATTAAAATTGAATTTAAAACCCACCCTCTCCCCCAGGAGATCAATCCAGCCCAGCCTGTCAAAACAACCAGGTTTTTAGATCACGCCGGAAAGAGGAGAGATCGGGAGCCAGCTGGAGCTCAACGGGTAGCTGATTCCATAAGGCGGGGGCCGATACAGAATAGGCCCTTCCCCGGGTCACCACCAGCCGACATTGTCGTGTGGATGGCAACCCAAGGAGTCCCAACCTGTGTGCTCGCACAGGGCAACCGGTATTTGATATCGTCAGGAGATGCTCCTGCAAGTACCCCGGACCCATGCCATGAAGGACTTTGAATGTTAACACCAGAACCTTGAATCGCAGCTGGAGGGCAACCGGCAACCAATGCAGCCCATGCAGGAGGGGCGTAACATGGGAGTATCGGGAAACTCCCATCACAACCCGCTCGGCCACATTCTGTACCAGCTGGAACCTCCGGATGGAATGCAAGGGCAGTCCTACATAGAGAGCGTTGCAGTAGTCGAGTCGGGATGTAACAAGTGCATGAGTGACCGTGCAAAGGGCATCTCGATCCAGATAAGGGCAGAGCTGGAGAATCAGCCGAACCTGGGCAAGGGCCCCCCGGGCCACGGCTCCCACCTGCTCCTCCAAACTGAGCCGTGAGTCCAGGAGAACCCCCAGGTTATGCACCCTATTCACAGGGGGTAACACCTCTCCCCCTATGGCCAAATATTAGACAAAGTATTCTTTCCTTATGTCATCATTGCCATGGATGTCCTTAAGAAATAGACAAATCTTTGATCAACCCCATTGTGTCCACCATCTTGACAGTTTGGCCATATCCTAGGTATACCCTTGACCCCTGCATCAGCTTTTATCCCATTATACACTCACATTTTACCGTCAGATTTGCAAATGATTTCTTCATTTCTCTCCCATCATGGGTTTTTAGCAAGCATGTCAATTGTTTCCCATGGTCCTTCCAAGTGGCCATGAAAGACTGATTAGTCTGTACTGTCTGGATTTCAGTGGTCATTTTGGGATGCGACACATGATGACTTTCTAATCCTTGGATAGACAATTCTATGAGCTCATCATAACAATAATAAGGTATTGAACATGCCACTGTATAGTTGTTGCCTTCTATCATTTCTGGGGACACCGTTTTTATCAGTTCTGAAGGGGTTTCTGCAATCAGATAATTGAAGGAAGGAAACATTTTACACAGACATTGAACAAAATTGAATTGCTTTTTAAAGAGATAATTTACTAAATTAGAAATCTACCATGTTCAAACCAGTATTTTATCATGTACTCAGATTGAAGTGGAGAGAGTGGTGTGGAGAAAGAAAAGCCAAAATAACTTTTACATTTAATATATATTTAATTTACCCCTCCCACAATATCACATTAAAAATTATAATTCAGTAGCAATATCTAAAGGGATTTTGGATTTTGCGCACCTCTTGATTGGAGAGATGGGCAGACAATAAACCAAAATATTATAACTGTGCATCAGTCAAGCAGTCACGGTAAGGCAGAAAATAACTTCTGAACAATCTTTCATCTCTACTTCAGAAAATATGACCAATCTATTGAGCACATCCTTCTACTGAACTAGAAGAACTGAGTATGTGAAGTATCCATAGATGGAAAGCACTATTTTCTTGTAGCATCCTTTGAAAGTTATGTCTTAATTAACAACCTGCAATCATTTATAGAGTGGAAGTTGCAAGTCCAAAGTTTACTGGTGATATTTTGAAAGGGCAAGTTTCAGTACCAATAAAGATATGGAGAAAGGGGAGATATAATTTTCTCAAATGTACTTACTATGAACAATAATCTCTAGTGTTTCAAACCATTTATCTGAAGTTTTCAACTCTCCAGGTATCCAATAAAGTCTGATTCCATAAGAGCCGTTATCACTTAGGTGGAGCTGGGAAATTTTCAAACTGCAGTTTTTGCTTCCTAAATCACCCACAAATTGCACTCGATTACTAAACTCAGAACTGACTTCAGTTGCTGTCTGGTTGCTGCTATATAAGAGGTTCCACTGTAATCATTTAGGGATTATCAAATGAAGGCTGAAAATACCAAACAAAGGACCATTGGTTGATACGTTGCATGCGATGCTCCTCTTTGATGTTGCATGAAATGAACACACAAGATCCCTCCCAAGCACTTAGGGTTTTGGGTGTCACAGATAATGGTTTATCTAAAGAACCTGAAAAGAGAATCAAATAATGATATTTCATTAAGATCCATTTCCTTACCTCTCAAAACAAAATGCACCGAGAAAGCAATAAATCAGTAGTGTTTTCTTACTTCCCTGGTGCAAACCCTCCATCCCATCCCAGATTTTACTCATGGTTTGGAAGTAGATAAAAAGTGACACTGTCATAAAGAAATGCAATGATCGAGCCATAATTTGGTTCCTCCAAGGAGGTCTTTCCATTTCCATTCTTGTCACTGCTCCTTCATCACAAAGTTGAAAAGAGTTTCCAAGAAGCTGTTGATAGGCTCAGAGGGAGTTGCATTGCAAAGCAAAAAATGCAATAATCCCAAAGCTCACCAATTTAGAAGAAAGAATAGAGTAGAGTAGAGTAGAGTAGAGGGAGGGAGGAGGAGGGAGGGAAGGGATGGATAGGATAGGAAAGGATAGGATAGGATAGGATAGGATAGGATAGGATAGGATAGGATCCAAGTGTGATTGAGCACACCAAGAATTTGTCTCCTGTGCATGAGCTCTCAGTGTACACACAAACAACAAAGTGATGCATCATAGATCATAAGATACAACAACAATTGACAAATCATGAGATACCAATAGGAGAAGGTAGTAGGAAAGATGAGTGGCATGAAAGATGAGAAGATGGCAGTGCTGCTTGAAAGAAAACCGCTTAGAGAGGGCTGTAAAGCATTGTAAAGCGGTATATAAGTCTAAGTGCTATTGCTATTGCTATGAATAAACTCTTGGACTTACTTCAATTATCTCCCTCCAACCCAAATTACAAAATATTATTTTTTGTTTGATTTGGGGTTGTTCCTATTTATTTCACTTTTACTATTTTAGGGGTTTACTTGCCATCACCACCCCTCTTAGAAAGGAAGATCCAACTTCACCTTGACATTTGTTATGTAATGTAACACCAAGCACATTTTGTGGGGGTTTTTTGACACTTATGCAATCTTGAAACCATTCATATGGGAGATTTTCAAGGGAAGCTACTGTTTGCAAAAAGCATGTGATATATCAATAACATTCTCAAAGAAATTGTTTTTGACTACACTCTTAGAAAGGTTTTGAATATTATTAAATTTCTCATCATGGTCCAGAAGTTATCTGAACTTCATGACTGTTTATTTAGATAGAAAAAGAAAAAAAATCTCAACAAACTAAAATTCTATAATTAAATTATGAAAATATCACGAATAGCCCTATGGAACAAATTGAATTTATTTTTTCCTGCCCACAAAGCATGTGAATGCAGCAGATTAAGTCTAGGAAGTTAAAATCTACGCCAACTTTCCTAGTTATAGAAGAGGCTGGATTTAAAAGAAGAAGAACCAGGGGTGACATGACAGCAGTCTTCCAAAATTTGTGGGGCTGCCACAAAGAAGAATGGGTCAAGCTATTCACCAAAGCATCTGAAGGCAGGACAAGGAGCAACGGGTGGAAACTAATCAAAGAGAGACACAACCTAGAACTAAGGAGACATTTCCTGACAGCCAGAACAATTAATCAGTGCAACAATTTGCCTCCAGAGATTGTGGGTGCTCCAACATGGAAGGATTTTAAGAAGAGATTGGACAACCATTTATCTGAAATAGTAGGTTTTCCTGCTTGAGCAGGGATTTAGACTAGAAGATTTCCAAGTTTCCTTCCAACTCTGCTGTTCTGTTCTGTTCTGTAAAAGAAACCTCTTAGAAACAAAATCTTTTGCAAAAATATCTTATAGTGAACTCATAAAGCAGAACTGGCAAATGCAACCGGTAAATATACTGAATGTTATATCACAAGATAAGAAGTGATAGCTTTCTTTCTACCCATCCATTCGGCCATTCGGCATTCCAAGGAGTTTCAGTTCTGAAACTTGAATGATCCCTGTTATTACGTCCCTCAAGCCCTAAGGACAGAGCAATCCATTTTTTGCAGCCTTCACCAAACAACTCTTTGCTGTTACGATCTAATGTAGCTCAGATTCCCTTTTCTCCCTTGACAGAACACTCACACACACACACAATCACACCTATACACACTTGTTCTACACACCTTTATAAAAGTAACCTGGAAGGAACAGCATCCATAAGAAGCACCTCATTGTAAGTTTAAGCCTAGGGAAAGAGAGCAGAATACAAATTGTAGGTACCACTAACTGATACGAAAGTTCATTAATAAAATTGGCAACACCAGATTATAAAGAAAAAAAAGGGTGTTTATGAAAATATGACAATTAAGAATGGTTTTTCACTCCATGCGTGATTGTGTTGCAGTTTAGTTTCCAATTTCTTAGCTGTTTCTTTCTAGGAGCTATTTTCTAGCAATGCCATCCTTCAAAAGTCAAGGTGATCTTTGTGCCTGTCAGGCTGATTTCTTCTTCATGCCACTAAAGTTAGAAAATAAAACAGGCAAGCCCATCCACAATCATTACTTGCCTTGCGATCATACCTTGTAAGGTTGAGGTTCTGGAAGGTGAGTTGCTTCCGAAGAACCAGCTCCTCGTTGTAATCCTTCCTCTGTGATAGCCAAAAAACTTGTGTCTCCAAGCTCAGCACATCTGTAACTGTGACTTCCTTCTTGCCACCCTCTAGTGACACAAGATCTGAGTGCATCCGCTAAGGTCAAGCTTGGTTTCATCTTGCTGGCTCCAGCAGTTTAAGAGCATTGACTCACCCTGTTTAGTGGTGGCCAGAATTTAAAAGTTGGGCTGGGCACCAGGGAACAGGATTCTTCATGGAGTGAACCTAAAGAGAGAGATTGGGACAGCTAAGGATTATCTGGCTGCCCCCATCAACTGCCACATGAAATTTGAGTTCTCAAAGGAGAGGTCTTAAGGAAGAAGCTGGAAGGCTATCTCTCTGAGATGCTTGACCGGTGACAGAGTGCTAGTTTCAGTAACCTTCAAATGACCTTCAGTTTTAGGATTCTATGACATTTACAAACAATCCAATTGCTTCAACGCCATATCCCAAGGGCTGCCACAAAGAAGAGGGAGTCAAGCTATTCTCCAAAGCACCTGAGGGCAGGACAAGAAGCAACGGGAGGGAAATTTATCAAAGAGAGAAGCAACCAAGAACTAAAGAGAAATTTCCTGATAGTGAAAACAATTAATCAGTGGAATGACTTGCCTCCCGAAGTTGTGAATGCTCCAACACTGGAAGGTTTTTAAAAAAATGTTGGGTAACCATTTGTCTGAAGTGGTGTAGGGTTTTCCTGCCTAAACAGGGGGTTGGACTAGAAGACCTCCAAGGTCCCTTCCAACTCTGTTATTCTATTGTATTCAATAAAGATCTATATACAAATGATGTTCAGAAAAGAGTTCTTCTATGCAGATGTGCAAACAACCTGTTAGATTTAGCAGGTTCGTTCAGTGAATAAAAGAGAAGCTTCTGGGGGGTGAAAATAGTTTTCTTCCATTTAATTTCACCCACTTCCTGTATCTATTTTGGACAGAAAATACCAGAAAGGCTGAAGCTGCAAAATGGTGCAATTCAAAAATTCTGAAGTGATGCTTGATAGTTTGAATTAAGTGCATGATTTTAATATCTCTTCAGAAAATTATTGTTTGGCAACTGCAATTTAACAATCCTTTCTGGATTGGGTTGGATTTTCAAATAGCTTAACCTGTTTGTGACAAACAGTGACCAAGCTGGGGAAAGACTGATTAAATCCAGTTCCCCAAAACGTTCACTATTAACCCCCATTTTAATCTGATTGTAATTATATCTTAATTACAACCAGATTATGATTATCTGTTGAAATGAAGTTTGGAAAACAGTTCTGTATTTCTTAACTTTCATTTTCTTTTTCTTGCACACTTTTGTTGTTCTTTGCTTTTTTCTACTTTTGGTTCCTCTTATTATTATGGTACATCATAAAGTCAGCCAGTTGTTTAGACTGGATATAATATTTTTATCCACTATCAAGCCCTTTCCAAGGATCTGGGATAGGAAGATATTATACTATTATTTTTGTTAGGATATGTGCAGAGTAACCCTTGTATAACAAGGATATGCAGATGGAAATGTTTATGAGAACAGTTATGAATAAATATACAGCCACACAGAATTAAATCAAGTTGTGTTAATATTTACTTGAAGAAATAGCACAGTCCAATAAACGGTCCATGTCATACATGTTTTTAACAGTCCAGAAATGTCTAGTTATAAAGTCTTCTTACCGGTTTCACGTCTTTTACAGCAGACAAATATCAAACCATAATACAACAGATAACCTTCGATATCAACAGAATATCAAAGTAAACAGAGTTAGTCAGTATCAGTCCATAGTTAGTCAGTATCAGTATAAAGAGAGATCATCAGTGAGAAAGAGAATTAAACCATTGATCTATAGCTCTCTCCAATGGCAACTTGCAGCATAACCAACCAACCAGAACATAGTATACTACATTACAGTATTTTTCCTTAAAGCTACAAACATATATATTTGTGGTTTATATATTGTCAACCCAACTACATTGTGTACATATACATAACATTCTCCCCTTTGGGTTGGTCAATATATAATACATTACGTCTTCAATTCATAACTTTTACACAATTAATAACTTTACATCCTCATACAATTTCATAGAGATTAGAAGATTCTTTATCTTACTCGACATACAATGCTTGTTTGAACTCTGTTAGATTTACGTCTCTCTCTAATTAACCTTCTTGGAAACTCACTACATGTTGTTTGTATATTTTCTTCCTCTAACTCCCCTATCGATTCCTCATCTTTTACAGTTATAGAGGGTTCTTCTTTTAATGATTCATCAATATTCCTATCATTTTTATGATCAGTGAACAATGGAGTTCTCCAGAACTGGTCAGAACCTGCTGAATACCACCTCTGCCCCCAACAATCTGGGTCCTCATTTTACAAACCTCAGAAGGATGGAAGCCTGAGTCAACCCTGAGCTGGTGACAATCAAACTGCCAAATTGCTGGCAGCTGGTGATCAGCAGAAGTAGCCTGCAATACTACACTCTAACTACCGGGACTCTATGCTCCGACATCAATGAGATCAGCCTTCAATTATATTGATTATTGTTGTTGTTGTTATTGTTGTTATTTGTAATACTATTCAAGTAGTATTTACTAAATGATTTCAGCAAATATGTCAATCTTGAAGCTGATCTTGAAGCTGACCTGAGCAAGGCCATTTTGAGACTTCAGTGTTGCCATACTGGAGCTGGGGGATAGGGAGCAGGGAAAGAAGATAGTGGGGGTTTGTAGCCAAAACAAAATACTTTCCACTGGGAACCAAGGACATTCCCACAGGGGGCACAGAGAGAGGAAGAGTGAAGTTACCAGGCAACCGGACGGAGCCCTGATTGGACCATGTGACTGATTGTTTGGGGGATGGAGAAAACTTTTACTTTTAATTAGGTGAAAACCATGGAACATTCACAGTCAGTTTTCACCAGCCTGTGCCAGTATGATATATCCAAACAAAACTATTATTTGAGGAACCTTGGAGTTCTGTTTGCTATGGGTGTATTACTTGGAACCCTGACAAAATGTTTGGGAACCAAGAAACAGTCTGAAACTTCATGTAGGGGTTGATGGGCTGAAGAGTCTGGGGAACCCTCAAATACATGCACTTCCATAGATTGCAAATAGGCAACCTTTTGCATCAAAAAAAAGGCCTGTTTCTGGTTCTTATTAGTTTTTAGCAATATAAGGAGCACACCAACACTGATTCTAAGAATGTCCTTTCTTCTTTAAAAAAAACTATAGTCTTTCTTTAAAAACATGTTCAAGTAATGGTTAAAATGAACACAGAAAGTAAAGTAAAATAAATCCAAATTCACAAGAAAACAGTATGAATTCTCTTTCTTTTCCCCTCTTCTCCATTTCACTTCTTCCAGGTCTTCCAATGGGGCCCATTCATCCTCCATGTCAGAGTCTTTCTCCATTCTTCTGTTCCTCAAAGGTTAATGCTTTGAAGCTTCAAGTGTAATGGAAAGAAAGAAGTAAGTACGATTTTGTGAGCCATTAAGATAGAGCCAGATAGATTTTACAATCTCAAAGAGCAACAGTTTATCAGTTACTACTACAAGATCAGGAATTAAAGAGAGGCATTTGAAAAAGACATCCGTTAAATAAGGCTTGGTAGCTAGCTATTCCCAGAGACCAGAGTATCAGTCGCACCTAAAATGGCATTTTTCAGGGAAACCCCAGAAAAGGGTGTAGATTATGAGGAGAATGCATATTTTAAGGGGAAATTAAGAGGAAATTGCATATTTTAAGAGGAAACACATGCAAACTGCAATTGTTCACTTTTTGCAGAAGAAAAATACAAAAAGTATGTTTTAAAGAGAGATGGAACAGAGATTAATGACTGACGATGTCTCAAGCCTAGCAACTAGATGTATGAACAATGATTACTCACAAAGTACATGCAGTGTAAAAGCCGGGGAGCGTGATCTGCCCACACTGTTTTCAGCTTCACAGTGATAGGTGCCTGAATGGCTGGGATTTGTTTTTACGAAGACCAGCATATGGCCTGTACTATCCAGCAGTTCTTCATTTTTATACCATCTGAAAGTCATGTGCCTTGCTATTTCTACTTCACATTTCAGATAAACCAAGGCAGGTTCCTGGATGCGCCCCTCCGGCTTTTGCAGAATTTTCACCCCCTTGGGAGCAGCTAGAAGACAAAAATAAAGGAAAAGATTCCTGTGGAAATGACCTGCTCCTTCCATATCACCATCTGGGACTGAGCACTGGAAAATGATGCCACTTTGTAACCCATGTTAATTGTACTGCATAAAAGTCCAATTGTACAAAATAGCAAAAGTACCTAGACTTATAGACCGCTCCATAGAGCTTTACACCCCTCTCTACAGCGGTTTAAAGAGTCAGAATATTGTCCCCAACAATCTGGGTCCTCGTTTTACTGACCTCAGAAGGATGGGAGGCTGAACCTTGTCAGAATCAAACCCTTGGAGTGAGCAGTGAGTTAGCCAGCAGGACTGCTTTCTAACCACTGAGCCACCACAGCTCTTAGGAATTCAAATTGTTATAATATAATAGGGTAAAATGACATCTTACCTCAATGACCCTTAAAAGTGACTCTGGAAAATCCATGAGAGTGAGTCGGGGGAGGGGGGTGTCATCCCTTCTGTTCCATAGGAGGCCATTTCCAGAGGAAGGAATCCCCACAGATCAGTATTTCTCAACCATGGCCACTTGAAGATTATGAACCTCAACTCCCAGAATTCAAGTTCACACATCTTCAAGCTGTCAAGCTTGAAAACACTGCTATAGAGAACACCAATGTGCAGGCCACCACCCATCGCATCTCCTGACCATAGTTATGCATTCTCTAACTGGTTTAGCTCTCCTCTCTGGAAAACCCCATGTCTTCTGGGGCACCTTATTGTATTTCCTTTCTTTGGTGATTCAAGTTTTCAAACCTGTAAATTCATTCGCGTTACTCACAGAAGACCTCCAATGTGACTACTGGTGATGCAGTGCAGCCAACCCTGTTGCATACTTCACATTCATAAGAAGTGTTGTAAGGTCCATGCGTTGCAGGGTAGGTCATTACATTTGGACCACTATATTTATATTCAATCGTAGAGGGATCTGACTTAAACCAGTTGTACCAATTATCGTTGGGCTTACTACTGCCAAAAGAGCAGTTCATCGTGATGGTATCTCCTTCCTTAATGGGCAGATCATTTAAAATAACAAGCTGGACATCCTTGGGAGCATCTGGAAAATCAAATCAATACATCTCTCAGTAGAGGAAATAGACATGAATATATTATGAATATATTATAATATTAAGGAATGTGTATGTATAGAACCATATCCATTGCCTGGCAAAAAAATAAACTGGTTGAAACAATCCCTGATTAAATCCACATATAAAAAATATCTGGGAATTTAACTCTCAGAATTTCCCAGCAGACTTGTTGGAGTTGAAGTTCAGCTATTTTACAGTTGCTGTTGGTCTAATTCCTCTTTTTAATCCACATTGCCTTCTTCACTGTAGCTTCTATGGTCTACATCCATCAAAACAATGGCCCAGTGCAAAGCACACATATGATGAGATTATGGTACAGGAAAAGAGAACCGTGTTGAGATTACAGAAAAAGAGAACTATGTTTAAATTGTGTATTTAAACCATCTCTCTTTCCATGCTATTTCCCCTTTTTGGGAGGAACTAAATTGCAACAGAACATCCAACGTCCAGCATAGCATGCTCGTGGGCTTTTTTATATATACACAGAGATATCAATGCCATTGAGCTTCACAAGATTCATTCCTGGAGTTTCGTAGCTTTCAGCTTTCATCCAAGCTCACTGAGGCCCTAGAAGAAAATAATGCTTGCTGACTTTAGCAGATCTTGAAAAACTAAGCTGTGTCAGGCCTGTTTAGAAGTTTGATGGGAGCAGTGGTGGGATTCAAAAAAAATTACTACTGGTCTATGAGAGTGCGCTTTGCATGCAGCAATCAAAAACTGCACATTTTAACCTTAAAAACTGGCCTTCGATGTCAGCGCTGGTGAGTAAAATAGGTGAAGTACGACAAAATGCTCGGCCACGTGAATCAGCTGAGCTAAAAAACAAGGAAATACAGAACAGGAAACTGCAGGGGTGGGGAGGTGCGGCCAACTGCTCACCAGAGCTACCAGTTTGCTAGAACCGGTGCAAACCGGCAGCATCCCACCACTGGGTGGGAGATCATCTTGAAATATTAGGACTGTGCACTTGACTGAGAACTCAAAAAAAAGCAAACAAACTATGTACTAGATAAAAAAACATTGAAAAATTATTTCCATAGTGCTGACTAAAAAATTGTGTGATTATGTCTATTAAGTCAACTGGAGTCAACTCAACTTAAAAGAGACTTACTACTTTCCTATAAAAGTCATGGAATTCAACTCATCTTGAGTAGAACTTTCTCAATCCCTAAATCAGTCAGTTGCATAGTTCAAAACTAGGGTCTTTTTTGGTTCGCCCCTCTTCACATGCATATGACTACATCAGTTTCAGAATTAACTATTCCATTGTTCTGACCCAGGCTTCATCAAACATAATGAAACACAAACTTGTTTTAAAAGCAAAACCTATTTTAATGCAACGCTGGGAATTACTTTCAGTCTCAGCCAGAACTAATCTTAAACAGTTCCCCAAGATAAGTCCACGCCTTTCAGTGCTGTGGAATGCTGCCAAAAACAGAAGTATCCAAATTAATTATAACAGAAACCAACCAAAGTACCAGAAAAAACCAACCAGAGTACACAGAGCTTCAAGGAGGACTCGGAATCTATTGAACTACTTTGCTTCCTGCAAAGAGTTCGTCATTGAGGTCTGACTTTTATCCCTTATGGGAGGGGCAATCACCTCCCAGCCTTACTCCCAAGTCACTCCTTCTGTTTCAGCTACTCTCGCCTTCTAGCAGCTCTGCACACACGTGCACTGGGAACAGGCTCCCCTGGGTCCTCTGCCTCACTGCTGCCACATTCCAAAAGCTCCAAAGGCAGCACCCCACTCTCAGATGGTCCTGGCCCCATCCCTGCATCAGACGCAGGACCCTCGTCCAAGTCCTTTCCAGACTCCATGACTGGTCCCTTTTCTTCCTCACAGTCTGACTCCATTGCCGTCTGCACCGGCTGCTGGCAAACCACAACAGTTATGCTTGGGGCCCTTCTGTTGATTTGCTGGGTAGATTCCTAAGCTTCTAGTCCCAAATCCTGTCCTGCTGGCACAATCATTCAAAAGGGCCATTTCCTTCTCCACTGTACACTTACATCTCACGTCCAACTTCACAGTGCTTTGAGATAACACTTCTGCCCCTGACTTGAACAAACAGCTCAGCATTTTCCCATTGTAATCCCATGTTGGTTCAAAGCTCAGGGCTGTCTGAATCACTCCACTTCCAACTGTCCTTTTTTGTGGTGGAAAGTGTTCTAAACCAGTGAAAGTCAGGTTTACTAGCTTATGAGGGCAATGGTAAGGTACCGAACATCTCACTTGGGTTATCTTCTTCTCCTGGATGTTCACAGGAATAATTTCCAGGGTGGGCTCTGGAGGTAACTCTGCAAACAAAAATGCAAAATCAATAGCATACTTTTAGACTGAGCCCAAAAGATGCTGAAATTAGAAGCTGAAGAAGAGAATATAAAGGAAGAGACTATAAAACTCCTCTCCAAGTCATGAAACTATTATTACCAAGAAAAAAGTCATGAGTTGGGTTATCTCCAATATTTCAGATTTGGAATAAAACCTCTCAGTAGTAACAGCTATTCAACAATGGTACTTATCAATAAATAGCATGATGGTTGGTCCTTTCCTATATCTGTTCCAACAGGGCAGTGTTTCTCAAGCTTGGCAACTTTAAGACTTGTGGACTTCAATTCCCAGAATTCCCAAGCAAGTCACACTAAAACAGAAGCTGAAAAAATGATCTGTTGGGGAAGTTCTATGGAGCAGGAAAATTGGATTCTGTAAATCATAAACTTGTAGGGTGGAAAGAACCATAGGAATCATCTGGTCACTTTTTCACAATATACGGAGAATGCAATAAAACCATCTATGAGAGAGAGAGAGAGGTGGATATGCAGCTTTTTTCTAAAAACTAACAGCCCCTCTCTCTGATAATCACTCTTTTAATTGTTAGTTATATAAATCATTGTCCCTGAGGTTGTACATGGCTTGTATAGTATTGATTTGTGTTCTTTTTATTATATTGTTTTTAAACCAATTTATGGGGATTGGGATATATATATTGCACAGAGTTGTTGATGACTGGACAGTCCATAAGTCTAGCAAAATCAATGAAAATAGATTGTTTAAACTCAGAAAACAAATGAATTCAACAATCAATTTACATGTGGTTACCAAACCAAGCTGTTTATTTTATTCGCCACATGGTTAGTGAACTAATTCTTTTTCTGGGGTTACCCATTAGATTGACTTATAAATGGATAAAACAACCTGGGTTTTCATCATATGCTAAGTCCTAAAACAACTAGTTTAGGTGTGTTTTTCCATGCTACAGTATAAGTTTTTTCAATGACCAAACTGTTGGTGTGAATACACCTACAATTCTGTGTCCCAAAGATGGTTTTTCAAGAGGCAACTGGACTTTCTGATTTTTCTTTGAAGATGTTTTGCTTCTCATCTGAGAAGCTTCTTCAGATAAAAAGAAGGGGGGGGGAGGGGAAGAGGAGGAGGAGGAGGAGGAGGAGGAGGAGGAGGAGGAGGAGAAGAAGAAGAAGAAGAAGAAGAAGAAGAAGAAGAAGAAGAAGAAGAAGAAGAAGAAGAAGAAGAAAACGTCTTCAAAAAAACCCCAGAAAGTCCAGTTGCCAATCATGACTTGGATGACTGAGAATCTCCATAGACATGTAGCTATGCACTTTGGGATGAACACCCTACAATTCTGTGATAAATTGAATTCTGTTTCTGTTATCCTTCCTTGACCTGAAGCTTTGAAGATGATTCAAAATATAGACAAAAGAGAGGGGAGATTTAAGAAAAAAAAGCCAACGAGGGATAGAAAGCCTGATGGGAACCAAGATGTATAAAAACTTAGCGAGTGTCAACTCATAAAACATTTTGTATACACATCATCTGGCCTTAATCTTGTATTAATTTGTATACTAGAAGCTACCGTGTTTCCCCGAAAATAAGACCTACCCCGAAAGTAAGACCTAGCACTATTTTCTAAACCTGCCCTAATATAAGACCTACCCCGAAAATAAGACCTAGTGTAAATCTCCAGTTCCAGGAAGACTTTTCAGGGAGCAACCGTGCACCCGCGAAACACCCCCCCTACACACTCACACCCACTATTTGGCACCATAAATATATAAGACCTACCCCAAAAATAAGACCTAGTGTGTTTTTGGGAGCCAAAAAAAATATAAGACAGTGTCTTATTTTCGGGGAAACACGGTACCAATTACCAAAGATGCTTCTTGGGGGAAAATACACACAGACATAGAAAACAGAGCTTTCTGTCAGGTGAGACTCATATTGAACATTTCTTACCTGTAACATTCAGTGTAGCTGTAAGGAACCGCTTGAATTGCCACGGATATTTGTCAACGGAAACAATAGCCTTTATTTCATACGTGCCACTGTCAAGCATTCGCACTGGATTGATCAGCAAGCTACAATCTCTATTTGTTAAATTCCCAAGGAACCATATCCGGCTTGGTAAAGCATCATCAGATACAGTTGTGATGGTTCCAGAATTCTGAGAACTGTTGTACAACAGGGTAGTTTCCCCTTCGTTCCAGCTATTGTTTCCAAAAGGCTTAAAATTCCACACAATGCCCGTGGCATTGACTGTTCCAGAACTGAGCATTTCATTGATGTGGCATGGAATCACCACACAGGATTTTTCCCATGCAACGAAAGAATTAGGAACTATGCTTATTGGATTTTCATCACAATGGAAACCTGCAATAGGGAAATCATGATGATTTACAAATATTTCTGTAGCCCTTCTAAATGTTGCTCATTAAGAATAGGCAACTTTTAAAAACAGGATGTGTTCTAATTTTTTTAAATGAGATTTTTAGTATACCTGGCCAAAATTCATAAAATGTTAGGTGAAACATCTCATAGAGAATATCTGTGTGGTAGCTTAGGAATCAGAAACAACTTCATGGTATAATTAATGTATCCCAAATCTGGAAGATACATATTTCTCATGACACAATCCAATGATCTTCTATGTTTATTATTTATGATAGAACCAATGTTAGTATTTTCTCATAGTAGGGAGTACTACAATGCACAAATCTCTTTTTTTATAGCTTTCACTGCCTTTGAAAATCACAAACTGAAAAGGTTTTTCAAATCATGACATGTATATATCTGAAAATACAAGCATTTTATTTGTGATTAATGTGACTTCCATTCACCAGCTGCCATTTTTTTTCAAAAGTTTTATTCAATTTTCACATATTAGAGAAAGAAAAAAAAATTTGTTCAATGAACAGCATGATCCCAGGTTAACACATTTCCATTACAAACTTGACTTTCATTTCCTATTCATCTTTCACATTTAATAACTTATCTTGAACTTACTTTATATATTTTCTTTGATTTAAATTGTCAAGCTTTTCCCATCTTATATAATTTTTCTAATACATTGCTTAATCTATTTCTTTAAATCCTTAATGCATCATTATATAACTTCATATTCATTATATTTTATCTTCTTATTCTGTCAGGTCTGCAATTTACTCATCTATATTTAATTCATCATTTGAAAAATTCACACATTTCCAATATTAAAAAACAACAACAATGCAACACCCCTATTATTGCCAATTTCAAGGTTCTATCCCTGTAGTTAGACATATCACATAATGAATCCCCTCACTAAGGTTCCCATAATTTAACTTTGAGTTAACACTTTAAAAAAGAAGAAAAAGACACAATAATAACTTTCTAGTAGTTACTACATTATATATATTCCTTTTAAACCTGGGCCTGCAAGTTCCCTTTCCCATTACCTAAAAAATATATCTAGATTCAGAAAATTATAGATAAAACAGACATAATTAATCCCATCATTTCATATGAACTAATATTGTTTTCCCTTTAACAATTACTCCTGCCACTGCAATAGCAAAACAATATCAGTCCCCACCTCTACTAAACAAATTTTATCATTTCTTATGTTATTGCTTATTAATTCATTTAATATTATTAATATCTTTATTTTGGTTATTTCTCTTAATTTCATATCATAAAAAATAAAAAGCAATCACAGCAATAACAAAACAATATCAGTCCCTATCTCTCCTTTTAATATTCTATATTCCACTATTTTCTAAACAATCTTATAATTTCTTATTTATTTAAACTAGTCCTTCTACTCTTGCAGAATCCCCTTCTTATAATTCTCAATCAACCATTATCTCTGTGCCTTTTAATTAAACAATTCCATTACATTGTTATGTGCTTGCCATATTCCTTTCTTTCCAAATCCCATTTCATTCTTGCCCTCTTTTTATCACTCCAATTTCTATCTCCTTTCTTTTACATTACTCCCCACTGAAGTTTCCTTTCCTGTTGTTTCCTTTTCTTTTGTTTGGTTTTTAGAATAACCCCCCTTTTAATTACAATGTTGTACCACCTATTATTAATTCTCTTTCTATTCTTCCTTTGCTTAAGTTTCTGTTGATTCAAGTGTTTATTTAAGATGGCCACTTCTTGCGTTGACTTCTCTTCTTGTTGTTCTTGGTATTTTGAAACCTCCATTTCCAAAAATTGCAATGCAAAACCAAATGATTTGCCTTCTTTTTGTAACATGTCTTTCATGTTTTTAAGTTCCAATTTAAGGTCCAGTAACATTCCTGCCATCTTTAAACAATGTTTATAAAAGTTTTTTCAATGTTGTACTCTTATTGACTCCTCTTCCAAAGATTTGCATATTAGTTCCACTTTTCTATATCCATTAATTAAAGTTGTAATTCAAAAACACCAAACACTTCCATGATTTTGCTTTATTTTCACATTTCACTTTCACTTTCCAAGGTCCCTATTTTATAGTATCCCTAATTCGGTTATTTTGTGTCAAGCAAATCTTTAATGGATCCAAGTTTTAAAATAGAAAGGGATATGTATAAACAATTCCCTTCTCTACTAGATGGCACTCTTCGCTGTATTTAAAGTCAATTCTTTTCCTTTTTCCCGATTTTTCTCACTCATTCAAAATTTTAAAGTTCCAATATCAGTAAATCCAAGCATTAATTTTCAAATTTTATTTTCTACCTTGACACAGCCCAGTCCAGCTTTAATAAACCTGTTTAGTGTCAGGGTTGTATATTTAATTATTTCAAATACAAGTTTCTTCTTCCGGCTTCCTCCTTTTGGGTACAAAGTCACATAATCTGTCAGAATTTTTCTTTCTTAATTTCTTTGTCTGCCACTTAAATCCACTTTCTTAACAATTTTAAAAGATTTCAAAACCAGGGTACCTTATGCCAAAATTCTCCTGGTTTCTCAGCTGTCCTCTTTTTCACTGCTCCTCCTGTACAAACTTATTCCAGCTGACTCTTCCCCTTCAGGGTGGCCATTTTAGTCTACTGCTTCAGACATCTTTGGGAGGGAGTGTTTGCCAAGCCAGGGAGGGGATATGCGGCTCCCCTCTACCCGGCTGGCAGTCTCCCGTTCCTCTGCCGCCCCTACGAGACGGCTTCTGCCCCAGATCTAGACGATCGGGGCTCTCTGACGAAGAAGCATGGACCAAAGCCATGGACGATTGCAGTCAGCGGTCTGTCTTTGGGGAAATTCAACCAGAAGTTCACCAGCTGCCAATTTTTAGTAACAAGTTATGATTCCCGTCTTAGTCTCCAAGAAAGGGAAACTGTACCTCCAAATCCAACTAAAGCTACACAAACATCCATCACTTTTTAAAATTGTATAGTATTTATATTTATATTGTTTTTATGATTGTACGCCACCCTGAGTCCTTCGGGAGATGGGGCGGCATAGAAATCCAATAAAACTAAACTAAACTAAAACTAGAGATTAATAACAGGACCCAGATTTGATCATAAATCCATTGCCATATTATGCATAAATCCACTGTCATACTATGCTTTTACTCACAGATAACATGAAGTGTGATTGTTGGAGAAGGTGTCTTGCCCACACTGTTACTGGCTTCACACCAGTAGCTGCCAGATTGTGCTGGATCTATGTTTGTAAGGTTCAAGTATGCATGGGGTGAATCCAATAAAATCATTTCCCAATCTTTATACCATGTATAAGTGAGATTTGTGGGATTTGCTTTTCCCACTTCACAATGCAATACAACATTCATGCCTTCATCAATCTGGCCTCCTGGATTTCTCCGAATGTTGACTTCCCTGGGAGCAACTGCGACAAGATAAAACAAAGGCATAAGATTAGCATCACCTGTTGCAAAACATTTGCCTTCATTTGATTTTCATGTGTTGTAACTAAGGATGGGTTGGACCTGACTCATACCGGCTTGTAAAACCGACTGTTAAATTTTCTGAATTTTGCAAGCCAGGTGAGAACAGAATTGAGCCAGGACACCTAGTACACTGATCAGCTATGTAGTGGCTGGCAACCTGGTGCAGTGGTAGCAATGGAGATGACAGAACTGGTTGTTAAACATTGACCAGCATATTACTGGCTATAACTGTAGGTAAAATGGTTCCACATAGGCCTGTGCACTGCAAATCCTCTGTAGATAGCAATAAGATGCTGAAGTTCTAAGAAGACTAGGACTGTGGTTGAAATACGTGGCAAGTGAGTGCCAGTTTGGTATAGTGATTAAGACACTGGGCTAGAAACCAGAAGAACATGAGTTTTGCCTTAGGCAGGAAGCCAGTTAGGTGGTGAGCCAGTCACTCTCTCTTAGCCCTAGGATGAAGGTAATGGCAAGACAATTCTGAAATTTTGTCAAGAAAAATGCAACGAGTAGTCCAGGTTGTGACCAGAAGTCAACAATAACTCAAAAGCACACATACACACAGAGAGAGTACAGGTGCCAGGTGAGTCTGTCCAGGAAGGACAATAAACTTTTATTTTTTTAACCCATGATAGGTTGTGATTTTTCTGCTATCTACATAGATTGAGGGAAATCCCATTGCACTTGGGTGTCTCTTAACTCACACTGGTTGAGAGGCACCTACAATCTCCCTCTCCTAGTGGCTTCATCTCCTAAACATGTTGTATTTGCCGGTCATTGGTGTTTCAGGGCTTTCCACCAATTAAAACTAATTGGTAATACTTACAGAAGATATCCACAGTGAGCAGTGGAGATGAAGTGCAGCCATAAATATTGCATGCTTCACATTTGTAAGATGTCACTGGTCCAAAATGTGCAGGGAAGGTCAATAGCTTCGAACTGCTGTATTTAAAATTAGCTACATGGAGATCCATCTTCCACCAGTTGAACCAGATGGTACTAGAGACACTACTACCCACAGAGCAGTTCAAAGTGACAATATCTCCTTCTTTTATGGGCAGATTATCCACAACAGAAACCTGGACATCATTGGGACAATCTGGGGGAAAAAAGCCAACACGTCAGAGTGTGGGACTTTGTATAGTTTAGTTTTAGTTCAGTTTAGTTTAGTTCGGTTTACTTTATTGTCATTGTACCTTATACAACCAAATTAAATATCATCTTCAATGTACATTATGACTGAAAATAAAGCACAAACACACATCCTACACATTCTACACAATTGAATTGAAAACCCTTGATATTGCATTAATATTGCACTATACAGTACAACTCAATAGACTTCCTGCCCTGGGGTAGAAGCTGTTTTTCAGCCTATTTGTCCTTGTTTTTATTATTCTGTACCATCTGCCAGATGGTAATAGTTAAAAAAAAAAGGCTTCCCAGGGTGAGATGGATCTTTGAGAATGTTTTGAACTTCCTTAAGGCAGCAGGAGCTATAAAGCTCTTCCAAAGAGGGGAGAGGGCAACCCATGATCTTCTGGGCAATGACATTAACCCTCTGCAGTGCTTTCCTATCTGTCCCTATACAATTGGCAAACCAGACACAGGTGCAATAAGTTAAGATACTCTCTATGGTGCAGAGGTAGAAGGTCACCAGCAGTTTTTCATTCAGTTGTTTTCTGAGAAGTCTCAGGTAGTATAATCTCTGCTGGGCTCTTTTTAACAATGCTGCAATGTGAGCGCCCCAGGTCAGGTCCTCTTTTATGGTAACACCCAGAAACTTAAAACTGGCCACTTGCTCCACTCAGTCTCCATTGATAAGCAAGGACTGGTTGTCTGATCTGTTTCTTCTATAGTCCACTATAAGCTCCTTGGTCTTATTGGTGTTAAGGACCAAGTTATTGTATAGAAAATAAAACAGTGATAGTATTTCAGAACATAATATATATTCCCCAAAAATGCAGTCATGCTGTAATTTTTTTAATGTCCCTGAAAGAGACCATGTCAAATGGTATCTCAGCTGCTTTAAAAAAAAAAAACCTTCATGGCCATATTCATAACCAGGAATCAAGCTTGGTGAGATGTGACTTGAATTGTCTACTCTTGTCAGAAAAACCCACCCAAGGTTGCTCATTTCTTCTCAACTTCACACTCACTTTTCATTTCTAGCTCCTGAGTGATGGATGACTTCATGTTCTTGTTGCTCAATTGACAGGTTATTTTCTTTTTAGATCTTGCAATTGGTTGAATGGTGACTATCTTCCGCAGTACTCCATCGTCCATCATCATAGTTTCTGCAGTCAAATAATGCTTCTCTAGACCTTTGAAATTCATTGTTATTGCATCTTCTGGGCAATGGGAAGCCACCGAACAAACCACTTGCAGGGCCCATCTTTCTTGACATTTCAAGATTTCCAGTGTGGGACTTGGAAACAAATCTGTACCAAGAAAATAAAAAGGGATAAAAATAGGAAGAAAATCTCTGGCCTGATAAGAATTCTGGTACAGTATGGAACACAACATGCTAAATGGCATGTTTATTAATGCAGCAGAATAATGTAATCAGGTTGAAAGGGTTGGAAAGAAAGCCAGAGCAACAAGATATTTTAGGATTTGCTTAACTTTATTGACTTCAAGTCCTCTTAGACAACAAGAAATCCCTTGAACATCAGCAACTTGGCTCTCCATAAATCACATCTTTCTGCCAGTCTGCAGCAAGATGTAGACCAATGCATTTCTATTCTGTGAGTAGTTCTCTATGCTCTTTCTCTGCTGTGATAGCAACTCAACATTTCTGAATGGAAAACCCTCAATGGAGATCTTGCAAATAAGACTTCAAGATGATGGAGATGATATAGAGTGGTGTGGTGGCCTAGAGGTGGAGTTCTTGCCTAACAATCAGGAGGCTGAGTTTGATCCTAGGTAGAGGAAGATATTTTTCTCTCTGGGCACACTGAGAATATATCTGCTGTGAACTCCACATTGGTGACAGGAAGGGCATCCAGCCATTAAACATTCAGTTCCATCCAGTTGCCCAGACTCCACCCCATAAGGGTTTACAGGGTCAAAAAAGATGGAGATTATATCCAAATTAAGGAGCAATATCTATACAGGTCAGAGAAGAAATGAAAAGTTCTGCCAAAGTTCTTACCAGAAACTTTCAGTGTAGCTGAATCATAAAGTATCTGTCGGTTAGCTTGATTTTCCACAGATGCAGTCACTTTTATCCCATATGTGCCATGGTCTTTTTTCTGGAGCTGAGTAATCATCAAACTGCAATTTCCCTTTGTTAAATCCCCAACAAACCTCACTCGCCCCTGAAAATCAAGACCTGGTAGGTTTGCATGCTCATTTGGGATTCTGGAATTATTGTATAAGACAGTGCCAACATAGTCTAATAAAGTCATATTCAAAATAGGCTGAAAATACCAAACCACAGAGGTGGCAAGAATTTTCTTAGAATGCATTCTTTCTTCAATCTGACATGGGATTAAGACACAGGATCCTGTCCAGGCCACCAAAGATTTGGGGTTTATCTTCAGTGGGGATTCATAACACCAAAAGCCTACAATGAAGAAACACAGGACAAATCATGGTCAGCTTTTTGGTATTGATGCAGAAAACCAATACATGCTATATACACCCAGGAAAGGCCTCAATTAAATCCAAGGGCTCAAAAATGCCTGAAAGATCAATCATGAGGTCTTCATGAAGTTCAAAGTGAAGAGCATTCCAGAATGCAAACACTATGTAGACAATAAGGAAGATTACCCTGGCAGAAATAAAGCAGGATCTATTACTAAAGCAACAAGGGGGTAAACCAACAGACGGTACCCTAATTCATATGAGTATCAATGCAAGAGTAGAAGGAGAATGCAGAATCAGAGTTGCAAGATTCTGTTATTATAGCCAGTATTAATAAATGTCGTTTCAGCCTTCATATAGAATTGATGTAAGCTTGGTCTACATAAAGGGGATGACATGTCATTATCATCTACGAATATTGGGATCAATGGATCCTGGCAAGCACAAGAGCTACAGTTCCAGTTTGTAATAGCAAGGTGATCCCAAGTATCCCAGTCTCAAGATGCTCAGGTTAATTCAGATCCTGAGCAAACATGAAAAAAATATCATCTACCCAGTTGACTCCATGTAATTTGCTCTAATCTTAACTCTACTCCTATTAACCTAAATTCTAGACCCTGTTTCGTCATAAATTGAGAGGGCAATGGAGTGTGATGTGTTTTAAACCATATTGATTGAAGCAATTCAAACCTGCTTCCTTACCTTGGAGGAACAACATCCAAAGGAAATGCCTCATCATCAGATCAAGTAATTCCCAAGTCTGGGGAAAGAAAAGTATATGGTTGACAATGGCCTTCACCATTCATGGTGAATACACTGATAGGTGATTTTGACCAAAATATAAGTTTAGCTAAAAAGGAAATCCAATTAACAAGGTGTGGCCTACTACAGGAGCAATTCTGTTGGAAGCTTCACAAGAAAAGTCATTCAACAAGCAACATGTATTCCATTAGTCCTGATCTATTAATAATATTTGCAACGAATGCTGTAAACTGAGCAACTCAGTAATGCTGATGGGAAGAATTATGCAGGTTTTCTGTAAAATATTAATTGGGGGAAAGCATCTCTGGGTTTCTTTAATATCATGTTACTCCTCACAGCTCTTAGAATTAGAATCATTTCCACCCTAGTCATTTATAATGTCTACATAGCAACCTTGCTGAAGTGACATAAAACCTGCATATTATAAAACCCATTGCTATTATCTTAACACAATAGCTGAATGTCTCAATGTCTCAGCAAAGCAGTATAAAGAAAACAAGAATGACTTTAACTACGTAAGCCCTACTTCATGATTTACAAATGATCACAATTGAGTTATAAAATTGTTACAGATTCCAAGCAAAGACATTATATTACAACTGTTAGAAATAAGAAAATTCAAAAATAAAATGTAGGTGAAGAGAATAGTATAGTATAGCATTAAGAAGATAGTTGGTCTATAGACATTTGCTATCTTGATGTAATTCTTCTGTAAATATATTTTCTAATGCATTTACTCATTGTTAAACATGTACCTGCAATCAGATACATCCTTCTGTATCAAGTAATGCCACCCCTATCTCCTCCAGGAATTGGTACGTATCTCAAACAGTCAAGGCAATTCACATACACATTTGACATAACAAAAGACTAGAGTGATCAATTAGGAGGACAATAGGAGAAGAGATAATAAAAGATAACCATTGCTGTAACTTTCTTTAATCAACTGAAGTTTATTTTATTTATTTTTATTTATTTTTATTTATTTTTATTTTTATTTTTATTACATTTATATGCCGCCCTTCTTCGAAGACTCAGGGCGGCTTACAATTTTTGGAGCACAACCCAATGTGCTCAGCAATAGCCTTCATTCCATTGTATATGCCTGCTTATTACTAAGCGGCATTTTTACAAGGTCAGCTAATTGCCCCCAACAATCTTGGGTCCTCAATTTACCTACCCCGAGAGGATGGAAGGCTGAGTCAACCTTGAGCCTTGTGGGATTCGAGCCTACAGTAATTGTAGACAGCTGGATCTTAAGAGCAGGCATTTAACAGCCTGAGCCACCAAGGCTCATTAGATTTTAAGTTAGGTTAGAAGTTAGATTTTGTTTTTCAAAGTATCTGCTTAAGTTTACCAGATTTTTACTTTGCATAGGTGAATATGTTAGAGATGCATATAATCATTATGTTGTTCTATGAAGATGTGCTGAATGTAACATTAATATGTAACAAGTGTGGTGTTAGGAATAGATATTTCTTTGTTCTCAGACCATTAGAAAGAGGCCCTGCTGAAGGGACATTCCTTAATGTCAAGTAAGATAAGATGTTAGCAAAATGTGTGATGGATGGTTGTTGGGAAGGAGATGATGTAGTCTCCATAAGGCGTTTCGAATTAGCTGTTTTCAGTCACTGGGTCAATGTAGGAGGGGCATGGGGGCGTCGGGATAGAAAAACTATAAAATGTATTGAAATCTTAAGGTGTGGTTCTTGGCTCAGACTTCATGTTGAGGTCAGCTAAGATCCTACCGCTCTTTGCAAACAGCTTTTGTTTTTAACAAATAAAATCTCTGTGTTTTCACCGATCCAAGTTTTTGGAGTCATTTCCAACACAACCAAATGTGATTTATGAACCTAACCAATGCTTCATGTTGCAAAGAGGCCATCATCTATGAGCTAAATGGGAATTCCTAATCTACAAAAATCTAGGAATCTTGTCATTTGTCTCCACTCTTGTTCCTGCAACTATGAGAAAGAAAAAATAAAGTCTGCATGTAGACTGCATAAACAATTAGAAGCTCTATTGATTGTGGTCAATGATCAGGGATAATGGGAGTTAGAATCCAATGTATCAAAGTCTAAAGTAGTATTTCTCAAACTTGGCCACTTTAAGTCATGTGAACTTCAACCACCAGAAATCCCCAACTGGCATGGCAGGCTAGGGAATCTTGGGAATTGAAGTTCGCATGTTTTAATTTTACTAATGTTCCAGAACACTGATCTATAGGCTTCTCATCTTTTCTATACAAGACAGAGGACACAAGATTTAGAAAACTTCAACTGCAGCCTAAGAATATTCACTAGATTGGCTATAAAACACCCTCAAATTATTTCCTACAAATGAACTTTTTCACAGTGTAGGATAGTATTGAATACCCTGATGCTATCTAATCCATTCCATCCAATAAGATTAGTTAAAAGAAAATGCTGAGAACTCAAATTCACCTTTGCTTTCCCAATCGTATTGTATTATTTTTATAATTTAGTGGGACACTGGGTTATCTGGAGGAAAGCAAAATAAAATAAAGGTAAATTAACTCACCAGTAAAATAGAATTTCAGATCCACTGTTCTTTTCTGGAAATGAAGATTTAGCCAATGGGACAGAAAAGCAGAGGAAAGTTCTGTCGTGTGTTTACATCTGCGTGGTTTTTTTTCCCAAATCAAATGTTTGTATATCTGGGGAACGTTTAAATGCGATAATGGAATAAGTCAAGGACAGTTACTGGCAACTAAATAGCTGACATTATATCTGACCGTTATGTTTTCAAATGGGTGGAAGAAGTTAGAAGCTGGATTTATATGGTGTTGCACACATAATACTGGATTCTGCTTCTAAAATATGTGCAATACAAAAAATCACCAAGATTTTTCAGTTCTCACTATACAGTAGCTTGGCATTTCTCCCAGGCAAAGCAGTGTTCTTGGACCCTGAACCATTCTTGCCTTTTTTGATTGGCTAGTCTCTAGACAGGAAGGGCTATGATTCCTTCCTTCAAGGTGGAGATCTATGGATGTTTGAGATTCCATATCACAACTGCCCAAATCAGCACAAACATGATTGGAGTCCTACAATTTCTAAAAGAACAAAGTAACCTAGACTTAGAACATTGTACCTGGAATGTCCATGTAGTTACCAGGAGTCCAGCTCAGCTCTACTGATATCATCATCATCATCATCATCATCATCATCATCATCATCATCATCTTTCAATGACCCGATAATCATTTGTGGGGTGGAGTCTGGGCAACTGAATGGAGCTCGCAGAGTGTTTTAATAGCCAGATGCCCTTCCTGTCACCAATGCAGTGTTTTGTTCAGGAGATATATTCTCATTGGGCCCAGAGATAGAAATATCTGCTGCTACCTAGGATCAAACTCACAGCCTCCTGATTGTGAGGTGAGAGCTCCACTGCACCACTCCTCACCCCTACTGATATGGGTACAGGATATTTGAGGAACTATCTTGCCCCAATGGAACTGGCTCACCCCACTTGCTCTAGTAGAAGGGCCTACTGTGGACCACATCAGCCAAGGATTTTGGCTGGTGGGATATAGAAGAGCCTTTTCTGCCATGGCCCCTTCAGGCCTTCAGGAAGAGCCTTAAAACTGCCTCTGCCGGTTGGTTTGAGGCCCTGATGGAGAAGCTGTAGGCCGGAGGGTGGTTGGTGCAGTAAGAGAAGGCACTACTACCATTCTACCCTAAACCCATGGCCATTTAGTCTCTACTTAATATTTTGTCATTTTAATCTGTTTTTATACTTACAATTGTTTTCAATATCTCTACTTTTTTAATTGTATTGTAAGCCACTCAGAGTGACCTCAAACAGCGAGGCGGGGGGCTTATAAATTTAAAAAAATAAATAGATTTAATAACTAACTGAAGTGTTATCTTTTTTCCCTGTTTTGCCTCTTTACAACTCCTGGTTTCCCTTTAAGCCAGGGGTCCCCAACCTTTTGGACCTCAGGGACCACCAAACTCATAATTTTAAATCCTGCAGACCAGAGACCCTGGGAAAATCCCCAAAAAAGTCTGCAGGAAAATTCCCCACCCCATTTTCCTACCAATCGATCATTCTTTATTTGGGATTGCAGGATATCATCTCCAGCTCCATTCTATGCGGGGGGAGAGGGAGAGAGAGACTTTTGGCTTCATGCAAGGAGAGCAGCAGAAGCAGCAGAAGTCTTTCTTTCTCTCCCCCAAACTCTGCCAGAAATGAATCTTGGTGAGACTTGTCGCGCCGGCGCAGCCTCTTGGAGCAGGATACCTTGCAGGGTCCCAAAGACTCATTTCTGATGGAGTTTGGGGGAGGGAAAGAAAGACTTTTGTTGCTTTCCTTGCGTGCAGCCAAAAGAAAAGAAGCAGAAAGAAGCAGCCCAGTGGCTCACATAGGCAGCGCACCCTTGAGTTCCCACACAGCCTAGATTAATTTGCTTTGGGGGGTAACATTTCTCTGCAGACCACCAAAATTTTCTCATGGACCAGCAGTTGTCCCCAGCCCACTGGTTGGTGAACACTGCTTTAAGCAACCAGCTCTGACCCTATGATACCACAAAGTGGGGGAAAGGCGGAACCAGAGATTCTGGATTTCAGATTGCACTTTGCAAACTTATGCTGCTTGCATAAATTGGGTCCTGGTTTACCCTGTGTCCATTCTTTACCTTTATGGCCCTTTGTGGTCAACCCCGCTTCTACCCTAGAACATCCTGTTGCCTCTTCTCCATGGAACACCTCTTGTAGCCTTCCTTCCCTCAACCCAAGCTTCTTTGGAATCCTGACAAAACAAACAGTGGAGTTATCATTAACAAAAAAAAAACCCTCAGAATCAAATGGGACAGAGTTGACCTGAAATAGCCAGAGGCCCTCTTGAAAGGGTGTACTGCTTCTGGTGCCAGGATGTACTGTACATGTATACATGTTACACCAGAGATAGCCAAGGGGCAACCCCACAGTTGGAGAGTGAGAGAGATCAAGGGCTAGAAAAGATGACACAGAAGTGAGAAATGGATAGGGCAGTTATATTCAATGGGGTTGCAACTTTGCATTTTGCCTCAAGTTTATTGGGGGGGGGGGAGGTAGCTTAGGTCAGGGGTCACCAAACTTTTGGACCTCAGGGACCACCAAACTCATGATTTTAAATCCCGGGGATCACTAATATGAATTTTGAGTGACGGTGGCTTGCTGACATTGGTGGGAGAAAGAGGGAGAGAGATCCGATCTAACGTCATAGGGCTGGCGATGATGTGTTCTTTCTCTCTCTCCCTCTCCCTCCCTCTCTCTCTCCCTCCCTGCCTCTCTCTCACACACACAGGTCCTACACACACACACACACACCCTCCAAGGCAGCCAAATTCCTAACCTGCTTTTCAGCTCCGTTCTCAGGGGGAGAGAGAGAGATGGTATCCTGCAATCCCAAATATAGAATGACCGATCGGTAGGAAAACAGGGTGGGGGATTTTCCTGCAGACTTTTTGGGGATTTTCCCAGGGTCTCTGCAGAAAATGCAGAAGCAGCCTGGATTAATTGCTTTGGGGGGTGCTTTGGAGGTGACATTTCTCTGCAGACCACCAAAAATTTTCTTGTGGACCACCAGCGGTCCCTGGCCCACTGGTTGGTGACCACTGACTTAGGTGGTCCCTTGTTTCTTTTTTAAAAGATAAAAAGTTAAAGCATTTCACTGGCTGTCTTGTCCACACACACAAAAAAAGAAACATCAAGACTTCTGGCTGCTGTTCTCATGCTCTCAATATTGTGCACTAGATGGTGCTATCTGAATGCGAGTAGCACCCAAAGAAGAGCATGAAAAATTGTTTGATTTTTCTATCCTATTTTCTGTCCTATCATGATTTTATTTATCCAGGCCACAGTATTAGCGATGTTGTTCTTTTCATTAAATAAGATTAAATCCTTACCCAACTCTTCCCTGGAATTTATGCTTCCTTGAAATGAAGATGACTCGGGGTAGAATGGAATGGAATGGAATGGAATGGAATGGAATAGAATAGAATAGAATAGAATAGAATAGAATAGGAGAATGGAATGGAATGGAATAGAATAGAATAGAATAGAATAGAGAATAGAATAGAGAATGGAATGGGAATAGGAATAGAATAGAATAGAATAGAATAGAGAATGAATGGAATGGAATAGAATGGAATAGAATAGAATAGAATAGAATAGAATAGAATAGAATAGAATAGAATAGAATAGAATAGAATAAGAATGGAATGGAATAGAATAGAATAGAATAGAAATAGAATAGAATGGAATGGAATAGGAAAGAATAGAATAGAATAGAATAGAATAGAATAGAATAGAGAATGGAATGGAATGGAATGGAATGGAATGGAATGGGAATAGGAATAGGAATAGAATAGAATAGAATAGAATAGAATAGAATAGAATAGAATGGAATGGAATGGAATGGAATGGAATGGAATGGAATAGAATAGAATAGAATAGAATAGAATAGAATAGAATAGAATAGAATAGAATAGAATAGAATAGAATAAGAGTTGGAAGGGACCTTGGAGGTTTTCTAGTCCAACCTCCTGCTCAGGCAGGAAATCTTAAAAATAAAGGGTATGTAAAACAGGCAGTGTTAATATTGTTCATCATCACAAGCAATTTCCTTCTCTTGCTTTCTTACCACTTAACAGCTTGATAGTCTCCATTCCCATAAGGTCTTCTTAAGCTTATTGTCCTGGGACTCAAAGAAAAACTTTCTAAGTTGCTGACTCATCCTGGATCTGAAAGGCCTTCCCACCTAAACAGCATGCTTCTAATACAGGAGGGGTCCTCAACTTGCAACCACAATTGATCCAACATTTGTGTTGCTAAATGAGAAATTTGTTAAGTGAGTCTTGTCCTCTTCTTCCGACTTTTCTTGCCACTGTTCTTAAGTGAACCACTGCAGTTACTAAATGACTGACACAGTTGTTAAGTGAATCCAGCTTCCCCCCATTGACTTTGCTCATCAGAAGGTCGCAAAAGGGGATCGTGTGACTTCGGGACACTACAACCGTCATAAATAGGAACCAGTTGCCAAGCATCTGAGTTTTGATCACGTGATTATGGGGGGATGCTACAAGATTTCACAATAGTGCAAAACATCATTCTGAGTCACTTTTTACAGTGCTGTGGCCACTTCTAATGGTCATTGAGCGAACTGTTGTAAGCCAAGGACTACCTGCAGAGGTGGTATTCAGCAGGTTCGGACCAGTTCTGGAGAACTGGTAGCAGAAATTTTGAGTAGTTTGGAGAACTGGCAAATATTGCCCCTGACTGGTCCCGCCCCAATCTCTTCTCCGCCTCCCGAGTCCCATCTGATTGGCTGGGTCTCCTTTTGTTGCCCTGCACAGGAGAATGGAGCTGGAAAGCAGGTTAGTGGGCTGGGGAGGGAATGGGTATTTTGCAGTATCCTTCCCCTGCCATGCCCACAGAACCGGTAGTAAAAAAATTTTGAATCCAACCACTGACTACCTGTACAATATGCTAGTCTTGTAACATCTTCAAAGTGTTCACCTCAATTTTTAATGTAGATTCTCTCCATGTCAGAATTTACTGGTTGTGCAAGACTTCTAGGGGATGCTTGGCAAGTTGAAGAAGTTTCCTAAAAGGAGTGAAGCCACATGTACTCCATATTGCTGCTCCACATGAATGAGATCCTGAAAACTTGTTTGTTTGTCCATCCATCTGACTGCCCATCTGTCAGGCCATCAGTCAGTCTGCCTATCAGACCACCTATCCATCTGTCTGTCCATCTGTCCACCAGCCCATCCATCTTTCTGTCCACCTGTCTGTCCATCCGCCTGTCCGATCATGTGTTCCTCTGTCTGGCCATCCATCTATCGGTCTATCTTCCTGTCCATTCAACACCAGGATTGAAAGTCTAAAGAGATTCTCAGTCGTCCAGGGAATGTTTGCCCCAGAGGTGCTTTTCTAAGAAAAGAAAGCTGAAGAAACTTCTTGGATGAGAAGTGAAACATCTTCAAAGAAAAACCAGAAAGTCCAATTGCCCCTTGAAAAAAAGCACCTTTGGGACAACCAGGAATAAAAGTTGATGTTTTATTGATTTGCACATAGAGAAGGGATGGGAAATGGGATGGAACTGTAATAAAATCTGTAATCTTATTAAGGGGGGAAGACTTACTACATTTGTCTTATACTCAGGATGAAGCTTGAAAATCACTTATTTTTTTTTCCTTTTTCTGTCTTCTGTTCTTTATTTTTTCTTCTTTTTTCCCATGCATTTTTTGTTCTTTATATCTTCTTCTCTCCTTTTGAGTTCAAATTGTGTACATGCATAGGAGGGTGTTTATTACTAAAACTTTTCCTGTAAACTTCAATTGGGTGAAACAGTGCGTCACAGTGCAACATTTTTTTCAGCCCATGTACCTCAAATGGAAACTTACAGAGTTCAAAGCAAAAGACTCCAATGGGCTTGAAATTTTGCAAACTCATCCACATATTGCAATGCATTTTGGGGAGGAAACCCCTGAGGTTGGTGGGGCAAGAGTTGGGACATGCTAACAACTCCCTGCCTAACTGACCTGCTCTGACTGATGAAGCTGCTTGGATGAATAGCCTCAACATGTCTCAAGTTAACAAAGAAAAAAAAATCAATCCAAGTTTCCAAGATGCAACTTTCAGACCACTTTTTTCCTGGAAGACTGAGAATTTTCACTGACATATTTCTCATTATAGGTATCCTTAAATGCAGCCTCCAACACTGATTGGCAATTGTGTGTGGCAATCCCATTCCCACTTCTGACTGACTGGCCAATGAGGAAGAGGCAAGTGAAGCAGAGGTGGTGTGTTCAGCACGTTCTGACCAGTTCTGGAGAACCGGTAGCAGAAATTTTGAGTAGTTCAGAGAACCAGCAAATGCCACCTCTGACTGGCCCCACCACCATGTATTCTCTGCCTCCCGAGTCCCAGCTGATCGGCTGGGTCTTTTTTGTTGCCCTGCACAGGAGAACGGAGCTAGAAAACAGGTTAGTGGGGTGAGGAGGGAATGGGATTTTGCAGGAACCTTCTCCCAGGAGTGGGGAGGGAATGGAGATTTTGCAGTCTCCTTCTCCTGCCATGTCCATCAAGCCATGCCCACAGAACCGGTAGTAAAAAAAATTTGAATCCCACCACTGAAATGAAGTAATGAACCTTGGCCAGGATTATGCTTGGTACGTGGGCTTATGGAATGTCCACTGCCTTCTGGAGAAAGTGGCCATTTTCAAAACAATGATTATTGATCCATGTAATCTGACTGTGTGGGTGCCAGAACCACTTGCAAGGGAATTTGCCTGGATTTCATGACCGACCAGATTAAGAGTTTGTCAGAAGGCAGCCAATGAGCGAAAAGGGTTTATTGAGAACACTTATCCAAGACTCTCTAGTCTAGAAACATAGTATCACATAGTATCATTGGCTAATGCAAAATACAGCAATTTTGTTATTTGATGCAAAGTATCAATAAATGGACAAATAAGTTACAGGTATTGTAATTGGGTCATTATGGGCCACAGCCTAACATAAAGTAAAATGATGAACATTGTTCTCCTCATTATAAAGATCACAAGAGTAATGGAGGCTTATTATCTTCCAGGTAAAGAAGTACCTAATACTACTTATATTCTTTCTCACGCAGAAGTCAGCATACAAAGAGTCCTCACCCAAAACCTTGTGTTTTCTCATGCAATCTGTAGAAGCTCAGACCATTTGAGGATAGTCGGTTGGGATAAACTTATAGGGAATGCTTTTGGGGTGAATCTATATACCAGTAAAACTCTTTTGTCTGTTTGTAACCTTTGACTGGGTAAAACGGTACATCACAGGGCAACATTTTTTGAATTAATGTACCTCAAATGAGCTAACTTAAAGAATGAATCCAAAATCCAGGATCTGTGTAGGATTGTAGGATTTAAATTTGGCTAAGTTGCAGCCACTTCAGTGTTGCTATGCTGCCATGCCACCACATTGCCACACTCAGCTGTGGTCACCTGATTGTCATTTTCAATGCTTTCTTGCAGCTTCCCGCAAGGAAAGTCAATGGGGAAGCCTGCAGGAAATAGGAAGTTGCTTCTACTCCCACTGCTGATTTGCCTACCCGTGGTTATTCTGTTTCTCTGTTTAGATAAGAAATATCTTTGAAATTATGCCCCAATGGGTCACAGGTTATCTAGTATTTTCTATTACCAAATACCCAAATTTGAGCTACTGTTTTCTTGGTTTGATGTTATCTTAGCAAAATGTTTCAACTTTAGCTTATTTTGAGAGGTCCTTTGGTATCAAACCCTAACTTGCTGTATATCAAGTGGATGTAAGTATGTTTCCAGGTATTTCACTAAGCACTAACTCAACCCATAATTGGAAATAACAACTATTTTATTTGCTCTGTTATGATGATATGGATTATTTCAATGCCATTCAAAAACTCTGATTTGGAAAAGGCTACATCAATAAAAAAATTACATCATATGTACAAACAATGTGACTACAACCTTGGCTACACCAATAAATACATAGTGGGGTAACAAAGTATCATAAACCCCCTATATGTTAAAGGTAATTTTTTTAAAAAATCATAGCTGAAAAACAAAAATGTTCTGGATGCAATGTATTGATATTATGTTGTATCGATGTAATGAGGAATTTTCTCCTATCTATAGAAGAAAGGATAACTCCAAACTGCGGTCACAGGATTTCATCCCATCATAGATGTTACCTGCCACTAATTTTAGAGCAACATCTCCATTAAAGGTGACAATAAGGGTAGAAGAATAGTGGGAGGTATAATAGAGAGGAGAAATTTATTTTTCTATGCCCAGTCTATCCAAATATTGTTGCAGAAAGTCAACATTTCATCATCTGATCTCATTGCTATGGTCAAATCAGGCTTCTGAACCAGAAATATTCACTACAGGGCTTTTTCCTGATTTTGAGAGAATTTTCCTGTGGAAAGAAACAAAAAATAAAGATTTACTTGACCTTCCTCCTTCAGTTTCTACCTTTGTAGATTATCCAATTGCAGTTCAGAGTTTGATTTGTCTCTTTTTTCAACCTTTTTGTTTTTAAACTATTTAATGAGTTTGGTCCTAAAATGAGATCAACAAAGAGATCGAAACCTCAAAGTTAAAACCTTAGTTGAAACCAGTGGTGGGATTCCAAATTTTTACTACCAGTTCTGTGGGCATGGCTTGATGAACGTGACAGGGAAGGATACTGTAAAATCTCCAGTCAGTTCTCCAAACTACTCAAAATTTCCGCTACCGGTTCTCCAGAACTGGTCAGAACCTGCTGAATACTACCTCTGGTTGAAACCTCAAAGATCCAACTAACTTAACTGGCAAGTGATCCATAATCAAAATTTTGTTTCCCTTTTTTTACTAGTCCTTCAGGATTTGACCATTATTCAGGAAGGGTCACTTAATCCCTTGCCTCATTCTTATTTTCTGAATCTAACCCCCCCACACCCACACACCCAAAAAATTATTTCTCTACAGTCCACAAGGAAACAAATGCTAGGAGTTTCTGAGCAAGGCATTTTTTAAAAAGAAGAAAAAGCATTTGATCTTGTGAACTCTTCCATAATTAAATGGAACATGGACCATTTAATTATTTGCACAGATATTCCACATTTGCTTGCTGAAGAATTCCTAAAAACTGTGGCAATCAACAGAACTGTGCAAGCCATATATGATGTTAAATAAAAATGACTTGTATCACCTGAGCTAAGAAAAGAGATTGGCCCACCCCAAAGGAACCATCAAACTCAACCAGGGTGAAAAAAAACCATCTATGTATGAACCAAACTAGTAGAATGGAACCAACCCAAGTGAGGGTTCCACAAGTGAGTTGTAGAAAAGGCACCTTAGAAAGGGGGTAGGACTAGGATTCCTGATAGGCAAGAAGGGTAAAACTAGGATTCATATCTCACCACCTTTCTTTGGGGTTTTATGTTCTACAACACTCATCTTTGATTCCTACATACCAACTTACCCATTGTTGTCAACTCCTGTTGTAGACTTTTTACACAGAATATTCTTTTTGCAGAACATCAAAAAGCCACACCGGCGCTTGTAATAACACAAGGCATCTATCAGCAAGAGGAGCACCAGAATTGCCAACACAATTGCCAAAATGCTGCCCCATCCCAAACCTCCATCTGGAAGAAAAGAAGAATTTCTGCTTGAACCAACTGGTTGAATGATGATTGGAACATCAAAATTTTCTTCCAAAACGAGTGACAAGGTACCACTGGCACTCTGTAATCCATGAACCCAAAACACGGAAAAGAATTTCATTTGTTAAATTATACAGAGTCTTATACAATTTAAGGGACAGGCATAAAATAAAGTTAGGCTTAATGGGGAAATAACATTGTGCATTTGCTAATTTTCTGAGTTTTTCTTCCTTTCCCCAAAACGAAACAAAGACCAGTTTATTTAATTGACTCAGAAAGTTTTCAACTTTAAATCTGTGCTGTGTAAATTTAAAGATTTACAGTACCTATTTTTTTTGAAATTAGTGATTTCATTAAATATATAGTTTGGGGTTATATTCCCCACATTAGTCACATTAGTCACCAATTGACTAATTCAGTGACAGTGAAATGAGAAGACAGGACATTTTGATTAATATTCTCCATGATGTGACATATTTCCTCACCAGTGGTTCATCTAACTGTCATAATCTATACTTCAAACATAGCCCAAAAGATGGAGAGGTAGTGGGGAAAAACATGTAAACTCAAATGGCAGCAGCATCCATGCAAAAACTAGGAAAAATGGCAAATACCCTGCAAAATGACTCCTATTTTTAAGTGGGTTTTGAAACAAGAAATTCTCTCAAACTGTCACTAAAAAAACTCTTGTGATATATCTTGCACCACAAAGCTTACTGTGAGTTAAGAATACCATATATACTCATGGATAAGCCCATTCATAGGTAAGGCAATCCTTAACATTTTCATATGCTTTAATTTTCACAATAGGCTTATTTGAGGTTTTTCCTGATATTTTAGTTAGAAGTTTAAGAATCGGCTTACCTGTAAGTATAGTGGAATATATGTTTTGTTCAAAAAAATATTACCATGTATCCTTAAGCCAATGACTAATGGACAAGCCAATGCAAGTCCTTCAAGGTACTCTAGACAAGAAGGACCAACCATGAGTATTACCACGACTTTCATTGTAAGGTTACAGTAGAACCTTACAATTCTGGAAGTATATCTCTTCCACTTACCTTTACAGTCTAAGAAACAAGGAAAAGTCCCTTCTGAAATGTTTGCCATGTCCTCATTGCTTCTGTAGGTTCAACTACCTTTTATCTGACCATTGCCTAGTAATATCTTATCTACAAGAAAATAATTTTTACTCAGTCCATGATATCTTCACATAAGCCACCTTAAGTTCATACAGAAAAGCCAATCTGTCAGTACAACACAATATATTGCAAGACAGTGCAGAGCAATGCAGTCCGACACAATGCAAATGCATTGCTTGCTCTGCACTGTAATGCAATACATAAATTGTATACAATAAAATTGTATAATACCCCCATTTAATTAGGGTGATTTTCCCAAGGAATCCTGGGGACCATATTTTAAGCACAAGGCTGTTCAGAATTTTGTAGAGACACCATGATGTTCTCACAGAATTACAGTTGCTAGTGAATTCCAGGTGAGGACAGAAGGAAAGTTAAGTTTATTTTACATTTGTTGAATAGGTATCTTGAATCCAATCCAACTGTTCAAGAATAAATGTTGATCCTTCACCTTTTTCAAAGGGAACACTCTTCTTGGCAATGCCTACTTCATTAGCAGCAGTTATAATGAGTTCTGGAATGTCCTCTTGTGATGTTGGTGTAACCTAATGCCAAAATAAATTTTAAAAATTAATCTCCCTTCTTAAAACCACCCAATCTGCTATTAGAAAAAAAATTCTTCACCAAATTCACAGAGGCCAATTTAGGACTTTGCATAGAACAGGGATGGGGACTTCTGCCCACAAGTCAAACCTTTCAAAAACAAACTTCTTTATGTTTACAGACCAGAACTAGATATCCCTTTGCCATCTGTCATAGAAGGGCTCATATCTTGTTCCCCACGCTCCAAATATCTTAGTTTCTCAGCACTTTAAAGTGTTGCCTAATAAGAGATACCGTGTTTCCCCGAAAATAAGACACTGTCTTATTTATTTATTTTTGGCTCCCCAAAACACACTAGGTCTTATTTTTGGGGTAGGTCTTATATATTTATGGTGCCAAATAGTGGGTGTGAGTGTGTAGGGGGGTGTTTCGCGGGTGCACAGTTGCTCCCTGAAAAGTCTTCCTGGAACTGGAGATTTACACTAGGTCTTATTTTCGGGGTAGGTCTTATATTAGGGCAGGTTTAGAAAATAGTACTAGGTCTTACTTTCGGGGTAGGTCTTATTTTCGGGGAAACACGGTAGAAGCAGAAGAAGCAAGTTCCCAGGAACCATAGCTTCAAATAGTGCCATGTGTCTTGAAGGGAGAGGGAAATGGGTTCTCTAACAATCACTGCTTTCTCACTTTCACCATCATCTCTTATAAGGGCTCTACTCTGTGTTCACTGATTCTTTAGAGAGAGGTTCTGGTGAACCTCCTGAGTTTTCATTTTACACTTATAGAATAAACCTTCTCAGTAGATGTTAATAGACTGATGTTGCTTGTTTACTTAAGCCCTGGTGGTTCAGAGCTATAGATCAGGCTGGTCAACTAAATGCTAAAAAAAAGGAAGTTTAATCATTGGCATCTAGCCAACAGGATCAGAGCACCAACAATCACCTGGTGCTGGTGGTGGCAAGAGCTGATTATATAGAAAACTTCGTTAATTCAGAAAATTGGATTGTAATCAACAAACAAGAGCCTCAGGCTGGCAAGACCAAAAGTTTTCTGAATCCAGTTAGAACAATGAAAGAATAAACATTTTGGAATGCAAAAATGGAATACGAAATTAGATATGCTAACCAAAGAAAAACAATGATAGATGGAGGGAAAGGAGAAGGAGAGGAGAGGAAAGGAGGGGAAAGGAGAGGAGAGGAAGGGAAGGGAAGGGAAGGGAAGGGAAGGAAAGGAAAGGAAAGGAAAGGAAAGGAAAGGAAAGGAAAGGAAAGGAAAGGAAAGGAAAGGAAAGGAAAGGAAAGGAAAGGAAAGGAAAGGAAGAAAGAGGAAGGGAAAAAAAGGTGATCCTAGAAATTAGGCAGTTTAGAAAGCAAGAACCAGCCTGTAATCAAGATACATGCTAAGAAGATAGTACAAATTTTGTCAGAATTTGGGAAGTGTTGAAATAAAGAGTCTTGAAAATGTCATCATGGTAAGGGGAAGAAAGAACCTAATCATAAAAAGGACCATCAAGCAATGTTTTTCATTTCTTCCCCCATTCCTTCCTCCTTTCCCCATTCCTTCCTTCTTTTCCTCCTTTTATTACAAGAATTTAGTATGGCAATATAAAAGTGACTCAAGCCTTGTCAAGTTCCCCGAATGTCATGTCTCACCTCAAAGAGGAACAAATATCTGTGTTGGTCCTGCACTATCTTTCTGATGGCATTCTCTTCAAAAATCTTCTCCTTGCAAGCAATGGAGACAGAAGGTGAGGGGTTGGCTAGGACGGTGAAGTTGACTTGGATGGGATTCCCAGTCTGGGTGACCAAAGGAGCACTTGTAAGGAGCTCTATTTTAGGAGCAACTGAATGGGAGGACAGAAATATAAATTGAAACATGTCGTGAATTTTACATTTGGTTCACACATTGCCTCAGGCCACAAGCTATGGTTTACAAACCACTTACAGTATGGTTTCTGAAGTTTACACCACGATCGGTTGGAGTACAAAGAATGGAGTAATCCTAAACCAAAGATTTATCTTTATTATTTGAGGGGTGTGTGTCTTTTTTTTAACCTTGAAAAATAATATTGTGGAGATGTTGACATCCAGCTCAAAAATTTACACTTCTTCTTATCATGAAAGCAGCTCAGTGTTCTGTACTCTGTGCAGAATCTTTGTGTGTGTGTGTGTGTGTGTGTGTTATGCTGAGCATCAAGTGTATAATTACAGTAATTATCTGTAGCTATGACCTTTTTAAAAAACTTTTCAATTTCTAAAAAGTAGGGGAAGTCAGGGGCAGATGTAAACTTTTCACCTCTGGGGTTTTCACAATCTGCCTGCAATATTCAGGGTATTGGTAAGCAATCTTCAAAGATTCAGAGGAAGCAATTTTCCTGTGAGAATGAGGAAGGCTGGGTGATGCTGGCAAGTTTCCCAACAAGAAGACAGTGGAAGTGTTGTCAGAGTGAGAGTGATAGTTGGCGACCTCTCTGAGTCAATTCAGAGCGCAGGCTACAACTAAGATTAGGCTGGAACCAAGTCTAATTCTAAGATCATATCTTACTTACAGCATGAAAAGTGGTTGAAACCGAACCTTGACGTTTCTGTCTTCTACTTGAAAAAATACTGCTTTACTCATAGTGTCAATGGTCTACTGCACGGGTGTCAAACTCGCTAAGTCACGTTGCCATCACATGACATTTTTCCCCTGTCTCACTAACTCCCTAATGTATAGCCAACTTCTCTCAAAGGGGTACCAATAATTCCCAGTTGTTCCAAGTGTAGCCATTGTGTTTATTTATTTCAAGCAGTGGTTTCTTTTTTTAAAAAAGATGCTATCAATAAATCAATCTAATAGTTTTATTAGAGTTAAGCAATTCATGCTCCATATGACATTAATAAAAGATTAGCCCTACCAAGCAGAGCATATTGAATCATTTTTATAATAAAAAAGTATAGTTTTCTTTAATGCGATTACAACCTCCATTATATTCTAATGCAAATTCAGCTTTCTCAATTTGCATTTGACTTTACTAATTTCAACAAAATAGAGCTTGAACAAAAATGTGAGGTTTTTAAAGTTTTTTTTATTTTAGCATGTTTACTTTGCAAGCCTTCTCCTCCAGAATTCATTATCATATAGACTTAGCACATATTCTGAACTGTGGGCCATATTCAAAATGTTCAGAAGTCCATTCACATGTCAAACTCATATCTGGTGTAACACGAGTTTTGAAAAATGACCATTTCGTAATTCTGTATGCCTATAAATTCAGCTGAAAGAAAGACTTCTGTATCAAATTGATACACATGTCCATTCAAAGTTTCCCAGACTTCACTCTGAATGTGATCCATGCCCCCTTCTCAAAATCAGATTCATAGCATGCCAGCCTAATTGTCAGAGCCAATTTGGTGTAATTGTTAAGGCATCAGGCTAGAAATTCAGGAGATCATGAGTTCTAGTCCACTTGGGCATAAAGCCAGCAGGATGACCTTGAGCCAGTCAATCTCTCTCAGCCCTAGGAAGAAGGCACTTCTGAAAAATCTTGCCAAGAAAGCTGCAGGGATTATCCAGCCATTCTCCATGAGTCAACACTGTGCTGAAAGCATCCCCCCCCCAAAAAACCCAATCACCAATAGAAAAATCAGTGCTCCCTAACATGGCAAAGTGCCATGAGACAGAAAAAGAGAACTTACATTTAATCTTGAGCGTAAAGTTTGCAAAAGCTACTTCTTTGCGTTCTTTGATGGTTGCCTCACAAGTATAAATACCAGCATCTGATAATTGGGTGTTCTCTATCAGCAACTTCCTATTTTCATCAAATAGTTGCCCTATAAACCCAAAAGAAAAGGCTACGATAATTAAATCTGTCTCTAATATGATTTCATTTAGCCTCAGGCAGTTGAGGCTAAAAGAAACCCATCAAACTTTATGTAATCACAACTAATTTGAAACAAGAACAAGTTTCTTTCATTTTGAGGACTCCCCAAAACACAGCAACTATATAACATATGTGCTTTCTGAATCTATTTCAGACAGTTTTCAGGTTTAGGCACGGGGTGGTATTAGTCATTTTTGTGAATGGCATATGGCAGAACTTGAAAGGGGTGTGAGCAACCCTACTTTCCTGCTCAACAATAGCTTCTGAAGACACTGATCATGATGTTCTTCTGGATCACCTGTGATGTTCAGAAGTACTAGGGGCACCATTTTGCAGTGATTTTCCCCTCCCCCTTTCTTGAGTTGGTAGTTTCAATCAGTTTATGTGAGGAAGCAGAACCTGGTGTCAGGCACAAAAACAACACAGCAAAATCCAAACAAGTCCAATCCTTTATGTGCTTACATCTAATGGACAGAATCTTGTCAAATTGAAACTTTTAAACTGACCAGATATATCCTGAGAGATTCTATGGTGTGGCTATCCTGAACCTCTTCCCACTTCCCCCATCCGGCACACGGCTGTGCAGTTTCTGAATGTGGGTATTTCTGTGGAATATATCCTCTTCTCCCTGGAAAAGCTCTGTGCTGCCAAGACTCCCTACACTGCTTCTTCAGGTGCACAATCCATCACAGTTAGGTCCTCAATATAGAGAAAATACTGTACAGATGGGGCCTTGAAAAGGGAATTTAGTGATTACTATCCTGTTTCCCCGAAAATACAACCTACCCTGAAAGTAAGTCCTAGCTTGATTTTTACACATGCACCCAATATAACCCTACCCCCAAAATAAGCCCTAATTAACATCCCGCCCACTCCAGAGTGCACAGATAAAAATTAAGCTAGGATGAGGATGGGGGTGGAGCTGCCGTACTACTTACCTTTGGACAGTTGTAACCAGGCCTCACACACCCCGACATCTGCCTTGCCGGTCTATTTCTTCTGCAGGCAGCAAGGCATTCCAAAAGTCCTCTGTAGCTGATAACAGAGCCCCAGATCGATCTGAAGCTCTGTTATCGGCTGCAGAGGCCTTCAGAAAAGCCTTGCCCACTGCAGAAGAAGAAGTTCCTGAAGGCCTCTGACAGCGAAAAGGAGGCTGGGGGGGATGCGTGCAAGTGACATTAGTCAGTGGATGACATCCCCCCAAAATAAGACCTGGTGCCTTTTTTGGTGGCAAAAAATATAAGGCAGGGTCTTATTTTCAGGGAAACACAGTATGTAAACATCCATTTAACCTGGATAGACAGGAGAGAATAAAGAAAAAACTCAAGATTGCCCCACTTCGATTGTCTTTCATATAAGGGAGGAAAGGGAGAATATCAGACTTTCAAAATTGTGTTATAATACCCTGAAATAATAGAGTTTCAGTAGTTCATAAGCTCAATCCTTTCTCTATATCATTTAGTAATTTTAGCATTTTCATGGAGATGTAGGGAGAGATCTTCTGATACCCCAGATATTGGTACATCAGTATATTGCTGATATCCAACTATGCATCTCCAACCTGGGGCAAGTGTGTAAAGCAGTGAAAGTCTCTACTCCAGTTGAGAGGATCTGGAAGGGGAGAGGGAAGTATAAATAATGAAATAAATAAAAATGGCTAAAAGTTTTTTAAAGGAGGAGGAAGAGATGAAATTAATCCTCCAAAATATGAGAAAATGTAGAAAATCCTAGTTTCACATAATATATTATAGCCCTGGACATTTTCTAGCTTTGTGAAATTCAGGATGGCCTTTATCGTCTACAAAAATATTACTTGTTGTCCCCCACCATCAAAAAAGTTGTCCCTTCTGTTAAACAGATATCTCCATAAGTAATCTCATACTCACTTTCCCTAATATTTCTGATGTCCTGGTTTCCAAAAAACCATTTAATAGTTGGTGTTGGTATTCCTTTAACCAGGCAGCTGAATTCTACATTTTGGCCCTCATGAACTTCCTTCACAAGTTCCATTGTGTTCACAAATGTAGGTCTCTCTGTGGATCAAAGGCAGAGATTAGAAAACAGAAAGCAGTGAAAGGATTACCATGGATGGTCTACCTCAACAAGATGCATCACCTTAAGACAGTCCATCATTTTGGGATGCAACAAAGACCATTAAGCCACTATGAATTGACATCCTATTTTGAAAGTGTTCCTTCATGTTCTGTGTGACACCTAGACTTCAGTAAGTGTTCAAAAAGTGAATGTCTTTTCTGAACAGTGAGAATGAAAACTTGGAAGTAAAGAAGAAAGTAAACTTCCTTGAGTAGATAAGAAACCATTAAAGAGTCTTCCTTTCTTATTAGGGAAAAAAGTCAAGGTTATTACATCAGTCATGTGATATGAGGCATGGTGGCACAATGGTTAGAAGGCAGTACTGCAGGCTACTTCTGATGACTGCCGGCTGCCTGCAATTTGAATCTCACTGGGCTCAAGGTTGACTCAACCTTCCATCCTTCAGAGGTCGATAAAATGAGGACCCAGATTGTTGTTGGGGGCAATATGGGGACTCTGTAAACTTCTTAGAGAGGGCTGTAAAGCACTGTGAAGCGGTATATAAGTCTGCTATTGCTATTATAGCAACCATTTTGATTTTTTTCAACCCCACACCCAATGGGTGCCCTAGTGCCTGAACAACATTCTGAATCAAATCAATGTATTTCATTTAATTGTATTACTGTCATGAGACAAGTAATGTTAAAGATGCACACATTCAATCCTTATTGCTTATTTGTTTGATATACTACCTGATTCAAACAATTCTTAAAAGGAAAGAAATGAAAGAAAACATGAGAACTGAATTCAAAATGAAGGATAAAGTTTTGGGACAACCCACTAACTATATTTACCACTGAGCAACCTGTAACCTTTGAAAGTAACACAAAACTTAATTTTATATAAGTGATGGATTTTTCTATAGACTAAAACAGAAAATACATAAAAGTTGGCAGTGGATGCTAACAATTTAGCTAGGAAGAGGACATTGAAGGTGGTCTACACATGTTGTAGGAAAGGAAATACAGAAAGAGGTGAGCTAAAAATTTCCTTCAACCTCCTTGAAACTTGAATCTGCAAGGTCTGATGTGGTTTTCTTCCTTGGCATGCTCTGGAAATCATCATCATCATCATCATCATCATCATCATCATCATCATCATCATTAATGACCCCATAAACCCTAGTGGGGGTGGAGTCTGGGCAACTGAATGGAGCTGAGTGATTACTGGCCGGATGCCCTTCTTGTCACCAATGTGGAGTTATATTCAGCAGATATATTCTCAGTGTGCCCAGAGAGAGAAATACCTGCCTCCACCTAGGATCAAACTCACAGCCTCCACCTCTAGGCCACCACACCACTCCTTGTCACATTCTAGAAATGCATCAAAATAAAAATGCTTTTAATATGTTCTGGGGTTCTCGAGAAGTTAAGACACTGGAGCCCATGGGTGAGGCAGATTTTGAAAGCACAATTAATGGACTGTGCTGCATGTTGTTGCTTTTTTTTAGCTTTGCTCTCTCCACCATTTCGTCCACTGTCCCATTTTGGTTCTCAGCTACTAATCAATTTTGGGTTTCATTCTGCAGATGTATTCAATATTCCACTGAAACCTCTTTCTTGGATGCTCAAATAAACATTACTTACGGATCACATGGATTTCAATTTGTTGAGTAGCACTGTTTCCTGATTCAAAATCTCCATCACACCTGAAAATCCCACCCTGATCTGGGCGAGTGAGGGTCATCTCCAGCTCCTTGGACGTTTCATCAATCGCCTTCACCCAGTAAGGCTTTGAAGTATCTTCAATTTCATTCCCATCTGGATCGGTCCAAGTCAGAGTGGCTTCGCCACTTCCTCTCACTGTCAAGTAGGAAAGTTGGAAAAGGCACAGTTAACATAGCCTTGGGGAGGTGAAGGTCATATTGCTTCGTTTCACTTCAAGAAGGTACTTGAGCTTCCTTCAAAATTATGGAAGTTTGTCCCAGTGCTTCCAAAAGAAGATATTTCCGCACCTGTACAAGTAGAGGAGACCTCAGAAGGAAAACAAAAAGAAGAAATGTAGCTCTCCCAATGAGCAATTGCTTCCCAAAGCAGTTTCAAGAATCCCTCTGTTGGGGTGATAAAAGGGAAAAAGAAGGCATGGGGTGGCAGCAGAAAGAAGTGGCCAGATGGGCGTAATTGAGAGTAGGCAAAACAGAACCGCTTTGTGCCATGGAACTGCCTTGCCTGGAATCCTTGCTACAAGTTGGTGCTTCAGAGAGGCATTCTTCTCCAACAGCTCAGACTCAAAGTTTCAGAGGAAGGACGTTATTCTGCTTTGTGGAAATGCCTTAAAAATGAGCAAAAAGATAATTCCACATGTCCACATGCCAGGAAATAGGATACATTTTTTTTCTTTATAGACCTGCATCAAAGGTCTTCTTTATAGACCTGCATTGTTGTAATGTTATATCCATTATAATATGGAATTGGCTAAATGGCAAAAGCTTTGGACCATCAATAGGAAAATAACATTGGCCATGGCATACCAGGAAAACCTTTATAAGATGTTTTACAGGTGGCCTCTTCCATCAGCAAGGCTTTCCAAAATGTTCAAAAGTCTATCTCCAAATTGTTGGAAGTGCAAAGATGTATCAGGCACATTATTTCACATGTGGTGGACCTGCAATGCTGCAAAAGAGTGTTGGAGACTGATCCAGACATGGGTGGAACAAATGCCGGGAGTGTGTATTCCATTTAAGCCAGATTTTTCTCCTAGGAATAATACCAGAAGGATATAGGAAGGACTTAAGTTATCTAATAGTACATGTGTTGATGGCGACTAGAATAATATATGCACAATACTGGAAGAAGGAAACTGCCAGAAACAGAGATAATAAGGAAAATTATGGCCTGTGTAGAATTGGACAGGTTAACTCTAGAATTAAAAAACAAGGGGGAATCTGAGTACTATGAAACATGGAATAAATTCTGTCAGTGGTTGCTTAGAAGAAGGCAAGGTTGAAACATAAGTAGCTATGATGATTAGAATAATTAGTAAACAATGTATCAAACAAGAGGATTGTAAATGGTGAAGGAACATTTATATATGTATAACAATTGTAATGCCAGAATGGCTACACCGTGTTGTATTCTTATAATTTTTAAAAGGGCACTTCGTTGAATCACACTTGAAGCCAAGCATCCATTCATGGATACACACAGCTTTAATATGTATCAGATTAACCTTTCAGTAAATTTAGGTTCCTTTAAGTCAAGGACAATTTCTTGGACTTCCTTCAGTTGTTTTTGATTTTTGATTTCTAAGTCTAGACTACAAACCCAGGATCCAACTACTAATAGGTTCCAACTTTGCTTAGTGTGTTTGAGATCAGCCAAATTCACCTACATGCTGGCCTTGTGTATATCCATATAGCTTAATAGGCAACAAATAGACTTAGTTTGCCATTGTCTTTGGGGGGATTTTTTTAAAAACTTCCCAATCTGTTTTACAGCTCTCGGATCCCTATCCAAGAACTAACCAGGCCTGCTGCTGCATAGCTTCCAACTCATTTTGGCAAAACTTTGTTGTAAAGATGAGTGTTAAACCTATTGTTAAAAATAAGAAACTTTTCAAAACAAGAAAATAACCCTAATGCATGTTTGGAGATTTGAGGAATCAGAGCTGGATTTTGCTGGCTTAAGCTCTTATAGCCTTCACACCAGTTAAAAATGGTGTGTCTGATCGTTTTGTTTTTATCACACTTGATCGTTTGGTGAGGAAGTAATTTACTGTCTAAAGACCAACTGAATGCAATTCTCTTTTGTCTCTTTACTAAATCACTTTGAACAATGCTGGCCACAGTCAATGTTTGGATAGACATGTAAATGCATGGACAACTTCTGGTAAAGTCTAGACACACATAAAAACAGGAACCACTATTATAGGTATAATTTTCACCTGGCTGTCGGGCTCCAAAAAATCCCAACAACCCATCAGTTTGAAACTCGGCATAGGACCAAGTCACCGGGAACTCCCCAGGAATTATGACATCCTAAGCACCTTTCTCCATCTTTCCATAGCAATTTTAAACTTCAAACTAAAACTGTTGGTTGTTCAAATCTGTGCTGGAGAAATTTTGGTCTGCTAGTGCTATATAATATCAATCCACATCAGCTTCAGCCAATGTGGCCAATATCAAAAGCAAAAGAGCAGGAGACTAGCAACACTTGAAAGCCTCCAGATTTGCATTAATAATTTTCCATTCAAATAATATTCTAAACTTATAAGTTGCAGGGGAGGGATGGGGGAGGAAAGAAGCAGCCTGGGAAAAGATGTTGAGACTTTAGAAAGAGTGCAAAGAAGAGCAACCAGGATGATTAGGGGACTGGAGACTAAAACATACGAAGAAAGGTTGCAGGAACTGGACATGGCTAGTCTAGTGAAGAGAAGGACCAGGGGAGACATGATAGCAGTGTTCCAATATATTTTCCAAAGCACCCGAAGCCCAGAAAAGGAATAATAAGGAAACTGAACAAGGAGAGATTCAACCTGGAAATAAGGAGAAATTTTCTGACCGTAAGAACAATCAACCAAGATGTGGGAGCTTCATCACTGGAAGCTTTCAAGAAGAGACTGGAAAAATGGAATAGGATCGAACTAGAGCAGGGGTCTTCAAATTTGAGAGCTTTAAGACTTATGGACTTCAACTCTCAGAATTCCTCCTCCAGGCATGTTAGCTCAGGAATTCTGGGAGTTGAAGTCCACAAGTCTTAAACTTTCCAAGTTTGAAGACCCTTGAACTAGAGCCAACCTCCTGCTCAAGGTTGAACTATGAGAACGGTTGCAGGAACTGGGTATGTCTAGTTTAAAGAAAAGAGAAAGGAGACAGGATAGCAGTGTTCCGATATCTCAGGGGCTGCCACAAAGAAGAGGGAGTCAAGCTCTTCTCCAAAGCACCTGAAGGCAGGACAAGATGCAATGGGTGGAAACTAATCAAGGAGAGAAGCAACTTAGAACTAAGGAGAAATTGCAGTTAGAACAATGAATCAGTGGAACAACTTGCCTCCAGAAGTTGTGAATGCTCCAACACTGGAAGTTTTTAAAAAAGATGTTGGATAACTATTTGTCTGAAGTGGTGTAGGGTTTCCTGGCTAAGCAGGGGGTTGGACTAGAAGACCTCCAAGGTCCCTTCCAACTCTGTTATTCTATTCTAAGGTCTTGCCTTGGACAGTCTTGGTCTAAGTAGGACAATGTGATTCAGTTTTATTCAAGGATCTTTTCTCTCTTTATCTGACCAATATACAGATGTTATAGGACAAATTGTTCATTTGGGTTACAATGCATAAGCTGAGCTCCCCCAATCCATCTTCTCTCCTCACTGGGTAAAATATTGCCCTGATGACACTTTTATACATGTAGAGTTCATTTTTCTGCACTTACCTTTGCATATAAAAGATGTCTGTGTGTTCACTTCCACATTCCCATTTACAGGAATAATTTCCAGAGATTCTGTGGCACCCTGTACAGCCCCTTGGGAGAAAGAAAAAAATATGTATCCGTGAAAAACTTCCATAAAAATCTTATTTTTCTGATAATAATGAGCAAAACCATCTCAATAAATTAGACAATATTTTCTTCTAAAGATATCCAAAGGACTGCAATTGAAGACCACACTTGGTAGTAAAGTAACCTTGTAGGATCTCCACTCCATAAAGCAGGTAGGTCTTATCCACAGTGAAGTGGATAAGAGCCAGGATTCAACAGAAATTGAACTTAAACAAAAAACTGTTCACGTAATTATCAAATTCAATGTAGAGTAATTTTACACAATCACTTTAAAAAGTACAGCTCAGCAATTATTCCTAAGGACTATAACCAAGCTTTCAGAGTTTCAGGTGTTCTGGAGGCATGATGGTTTGCAGCTGGTTATAAACTGTGATTGGCAATCTGTACTAAGCAAAATTTACAACCAAGCAATCATTTGGGGGTAACAATAAAAAAAATTTAGATTATCCCTGGATTTTTGTTACTGGGAATAGTACCCATACTTTAAATCTATTATTATTAGCCACTTTTTAATATGAGAAAAAGAAATGAAAACATTTATGTATGTATGGTAGCCCCTATGGCTTGGAATGTATCTAGTGTGACCAGATGTAAATGTCCTTCTAACTTTGCACAATATTTACATGTGTCTTTTTTGATATTTTGAAGCCAAACAAAATATATTTTATCAGGTATTGCAGAATGCTCTATATGCCAACACAAAAATACCTATAGGATTATAGGTTTAATGTGGAAACTTCTCCTACAGAAATTGCATTCCACAGAAATTACTATTTTTGAACCAATATGCTTTAGGGGAGGGGAGCGGAAGCAAAAATGGGAACAGGCTAATAAATCCGGTAAGCAATGGGAAATAGAAGATTTATTTTTCCAAATCCAGGTATTGCATCTTTAAAAGTAGCACACCCTGTAATAACTATGGCTTCTCTCTAAACCAAGGGTCTTCAAACTTGGCAAGAACTCCCAGAATTCCTGAGCTAACATGACTGGAGGAGGAATTCTGGGAGTTGAAGTCCACAAGTCTTAAAACTGTCAAGTTTGAAGACCCCTGATCTAAACATTTGTGAATTATCCTGATTACAGTAGATTCTGATGCCAATGTTTGTGTTCTCCAAAGTTACTTTTTCTCTAGAAAACTTAGTTTAGTTGGCTGGAAGTATCTGACTGTCCCAGGATGCCCTAGCTCATATGGATGAATCCAGATGGGAAGATCCAAAGATTCAGAGATATATCAACCCCCTCAACAACTGTCTGTAGAGATTCTCAGTCATCCAGGTCACGATTGTCTCAAAGGTGCTTTTTCAGGAGGCAACTGGACTTTCTTGTTTTTTCTTTGAAGACGTTTCAGTTCTCATCCAAAAAGCTTCTTCAGCTCTGACAGGATAGTGGGGAATAGAAGGATTTATAATCCTTGCAGACAGCTGCTAATCTGTAGAGATTCTAAACCATCCAGGTCATGGTTGTCCCAAAATTGCAGGCTACAAGAACCAGGAGCATTATTCAGGTGACCCTGAGGACCCAGATAAACCTCCAAGTGCTTCAACGACCCTCTAAAAGGATGCAAGGACCGGCTGGTTCACCAGCTTCGCCCGTTCCTGGACCGGGATGCCCTGCGTACAGTCACTCATGCCCTTGTTACCTCTAGACTCGACTACTGCAACGCTCTCTATTTAGGACTGCCCTTGCATACCATCCGGAGACTGCAGCTGGTGCAAAATGCGGCGGCGCGGGTGGTGATGGGAGTTTCACGGTTCTCCCATGTTACCCCACTCCTGCGCTGCCTACATTGGTTGCCGGTTGCACTCCAGGTGAGATTCAAGGTTTTAACTTTAACATACAAAGTCCTACATGACATGGGTCCTCATTATCTAAGGGAGCGACTACTGCCGAATACTAACCGCCCTGTGCGAACTCATAGACAGGGACTCCTTGGGGTCCCGTCGGCCAGGCAGTGCCGGCTGGCGGTCCCCCGACGATGTGCCTATTCTGTTGCGGTCCCTGACCTCTGGAATCAACTTCCCTTGGAGCTCCGCCTGGCCCCTGACCTCCGCACCTTCCGCCATGATCTGAAGACCTGGTTGTTTAACCAATCCAGGCTGTGACCCCTGGGTGGGGTGGTTTTAGATTCTGGGTTGTTTTTAGTTGTATTTGTAGTTATGTCTTGGGGCTTGTTTAGTTTACTTCCTTTTAAGTATTTATTGTCATTGTTCTTTTAACTGTGCGCCGCCCCGAGTCTTCGGAGATGGGGTGGCATACAAGTCCCATTAATAAATAAATAAATAATAAATAAATGACCAGCTGTCTGCAAGGAATATAAATCTTTCCATTCCCCACTATCCTGTCAGAGCTGAAGAAGCTTCTTGGATGAGAAGCAGAACAAGAAAGCCCAGTTGCTTCCTGAAAAAGCACCCTTCAGACTCCTCAACAAACTTTAAGCAAACTGAAGTTTTTTTAAAAAAGAGTTAACATAAGGAACCTGAAACCACAGAAAAATGATACTGCTGGATGAAGAAGTTGCAGGTACACAGCTACTCTTTTGACTGCACAACCTCCTTGTGTCTTTCCATCAATCTTCTTTTCCCTTGATATAATCAGAAGGGTTGTACTACAGCTCCCATCACCTTTCCAGGCAACCTGGAGTTTGTTGCTTGAGGGACATAGGAGTTATAGTTGGTTTGTTTTTAATTACATTTATATGCCGCCCTTCTCCGAAGACTCAGGGCGGCTTACAATTGGGAGCAACCCAATGCGCTCAGCAATAGCCTTCATTCCATTGTATATGCCTGCTTATTACTAAGCGGCATTTTTACAAAGTCAGCTTATTGCCCCCAACAATCTTGGGTCATCAATTTACCTACCCCGAGAGGATGGAAGGCTGAGTCAACCTTGAGCCTGGTGGGATTCAAGCCTGCAGGCAGCTAGAACTTAAGTGCTAGGCATTTAACAGCCTGCACCACCAAAGACTCATTCCAAGAACATCTGCCAGGAACCTGGTCTAGATAGGCTGCCTTGGGTTAGTTAGTCAACTGAAAATGAAATAGATTCAGAACCTTTTCTCCAAGCAATGAAGTGCTAGATTTTAGAGGAGCCCCTACCAAAATGCCTGCCTGCTCCTCCTTCAAAATTCTTGGTCTTATGCATCTTACCTGCTGCAAAAATGAAAATGAGAAAATGTTCTGCTCCCATCTCAGAGGGGGCTAGGATTCAGAATTGGACTTCTTCCTTGGCACCAGCACTCTGGAAGGATTCCTGGACCCTGAGAACTTTATAAAGAGACCCTCCTCCTTCTCTGTCTCCCCTCCTCCCTGTCCTGTATCTCTGTGTCTGCAGGGGAGGAAAAGGAAAGAGGAAATTAAGTTGGGAGGGGGGAAAAAGACAGAGGAAAGGAAGGTCTATACATCTGTGTGTCTATAGATGGGTGTGTCTATCCATGGGTGTATTTGTGTCATGGGTGTGTGCCTGTTGTATACTCCTGGCTTGTGCATTTATTTACTTCTCATATGCATTTGCACACGTTTTTGATCATCTTTTGGGGTAACTGCATTCTAGAGTTCAACAGGCCAGCTTTTCTCTTTGATTTATGTCCATACAGTGTCTCCATTAATAAAGACATTGTACAGATTTGTTCAATTTATATAGCTGCCTATCTCACATACATCTCCCTAAGTAACTTACCAAGTTTTTAAGTACAAAAACAACCAAAATCATAACAACAAAAGACCATTGAAACAATAAAAAGCATTAAAACCATTTTTTTAAACTGCAGTGTAATCAATCTTTGTGGGCTCCACACCACCATATAATAAAATAACATACAACATATCACATGAGGCATTTAATAGGCTCCATCCTGCTCTGGGTTTCCAGGCCCGCTGGCAGAACCAGGTCTTCAGCACCTTCTGGAAGAGTATTAGAGTGGGGGCCGTCCTAATCTCTGGAGGAATGATGTTCCAGAGAGAGGGAGCCACCATGGAGAAGGCCCTTCTTCTGGGTCCCATCAGGTGTATCTCCCTAGGGGATGGGACTGCAACATTCCTTGTCTCCCCACTCTGGTGGGCTGGGTAGATGTGACCAGCAAGAGATGGTCCCTCAGATAACCTGATCCCAAGCCATGAAGGGCTTTAAAGGTGGCAACTGGCACCTTGAATTGCATTTGGAAGCAAATCAGCAACCAGTGCAGCTCCTGCAGGAGAGGTGATACATAAAAACAAGATGATGATGATGATGATTGTTAAGTTTGCATGAAGAGTCAGACGCGAAGAGCTTCAGTGAAGAGTTTATTAAGTGACTACAGCTCGAAATGGACCCGACTTGGCTGGGCTACAGCTGCTTCTTATAGCCAGCAGCCGTAGTTGCCAGCCAATCAGAGTGCAGGGTTTTCCCGCACTATTTAAACCAATCCTATTTGACATTTTACAAGAACAATTCAAACTAAACCAATGACATTCAAACCTACATACATAACAATGATGATGATGATGATGATGATGATGATGATGATGATGATGATGATGATTTGGATCTCTAGGCCGCTCCATCTCCTGAAGGACTCAGGGCAGAGTACAACCATATAAAAACAATACAATACAAATATCACACAGTTCAAAAAACTAACTAGAAACCCAATCAAATTTAAAATCATGAAGACAAATCGTTAAAACTCTCACCCCACCCCCTCAGTCCAGGTTGACAAGTTGGAATAACCATGTCTTCAAGCCACGATGGAAGGACTGGAGGTCAGAGGCCGTCCGAAGCTCAGGGGGCAGTTGGTTCCATAGGGTGGGTGCTCCCACAGAGAAGGCGCTACCCCTGGGGGATCACCAGCTGACATTGTCTGGCTGACAGTGCCCCAAGGAGGTCCCATCTGTGAGAGTGCATGAGATGTTGGGAGGCCATTGCTGGCAGCAGGGTCTCCCGCAAATACTCCCATGAAGGGCTTTGTAGGTTAATACCAACACCTTGAATCTCCCTGGCTGATGCTCCCTGGCTCCCTGGCTGATGGAACCTGGAGCATGCACCTCCTGCTGATCTGATATGACTGGTAGATGTGGTAGGGGAGAGATGGTCTCACAAATAACCCAGTCTGATGCCATGTATAGATTTATAGGTCACTTCCAGCACCTTGAATTGGGCCCAGAAGCAGGGGTGGGATTCTACTGGTTCAGACTGGTTCTATAGAACTGATTCTGCACAGTTTGGAGAGCTGGCAAATCATGCCCCTGGCTGACTCCACCCCTTTCCGCTCGCCCTCTCCTCCCCACCCAGTCAGTCCTTATTGTTCATGCGCAACATCGCATGCATGCCCGACATCACTGACTGCATTCTCCCCAGCCCAGTCACTCCTTAAGATATTTCTTTTTTTTCTTAATTACATTTATATGCCGCCCTTCTCCGAAGACTCAGGGCGGCTTACAATTGTTTTGGAGCGCAACCCAATGCGCTCAGCAATAGCCTTCATTCCATTGTATATGCCTGCTTATTACTAAGCGGCATTTTTACAAAGTCAGCTTATTGCCCCCAACAATCTTGGGTCCTCAATTTACCTACACTGAGAGGATGGGAGGCTGAGTCAACCTTGAGCCTGGTGGGATTCGAGCCTACAATAATTGTAGGCAGCTGGAACTTAAGTGCAGGCATTTAACAGCCTGAGCCACCATTGCTCGACGATCAGCTGTTCCAATCAGCTGCACCAGGATCCCCTCGCTGTCTTACTGCTTCACCCAGGAGGCTTCTCTGAGGCCCAGGACACAAAAAGGGGCACAGGGGGCAGCGGGAGCTGTGCCCTCCCCATGCTCCATTTTTTGCCTTCCTGGGCCTCAGGGAAGCTTCCTGGGAGCAAAAACGCCCCCTCAGAAGGCTTCCCTGAGGCCCAGGAGGCAAAAAAATGTGGGGGTGCTGTAAAAAGAAGCCACGCCCACCCAGTCACATGGCCACACCCACCTAGCCATGCCCACCTAGCCAAGCCCACAGAACTGGTTGTTAAAACATTTAAATCCCACCCCTGCCCAGAAGCAAATAGGCAACTAATGCAGCCTATTAGCCAAGATGTAATGCCAGTGATCTAGGTATAGGCATAACTACCTTTGCCACTGCTTTTTGGCAACTGAAGCTTCTGGATGCTCTTCAAAGGCAGCCCCATGTGGAGCACTTTACAGGAATTTATGTGGGAAGTGACCAGGGCATGAATGTCTGAGAGTAGACCTTCCCTATCCAGGAATGGGTAGAACTGACACACAGTCCAAAGTTGCACAAAGGACCTTCTAACCACATCTGTCACCTCCTCCTTGAGCAGATTTTGTGATTCCAGAAGGACCTCCAGACTGTGCACCAGACTACCTGGGATAGTGCCATCCCATCAAGAACCAATCAATCCAGATAATCCACTTCATCCAAAATTCTCTCCAACTACACTGAAGCCACCTTCTCTAAAAGGAAAAAAGTTGGATGCTGGATGAAAATTGTCCAGTTCAGTAGAATCTTGTGATGACTTCTTGAAGAGACATGCTTCTTTAAGGGACAGAGGAACCACCCCCTCTCTCAAGGAAGAATTTACCACTGCCAAAACCAACCACGCATCACTTCCCAGGAGGGACTTCACCACCAAGAAAGAACATAGCTCTAATAAACAGGTGGCCAACCTCATAATTATGAGAACCTCAGACCTTCTTGATCAAGGGTCCTCAAACTTGGCAAGTTTAAGACCTGTGGACTTCAATTCCCAGAATTCCTGAGCTAACATGACTGGAGGAGGAATTCTGGGAATTGAAGTCCACAAGTCTTAAAGCTGTCACAAATGCAACAAGGGCAGAGAAGTACTGATGCTTCACTATCCTTACTACCATAAGGTAGGTCTCCATAGCAGCTGTATTCTTCACTGGTTTCTAGCAATACTCCAGGCTTCTCTTAATCTACTTCATCTCCCTCAACTCTTCCATAAATCATGGAAAATGGCAGGATCCACCAGAGGAGAGAGGCCACAAAGGTATGATATACATTAAGCTGCAACAAACCTCTCTGTACGTGTTTGTTTGTTTTTGAGGCAGGACACAGTCATAGATACCATCTGATCCCCTTCCACTTGGATCAGGACTGTCAATCTCCTGTGGCCCGTGAGCCAGATGCGTCACGTGCTGGCCACGCCCACACCTGGTTTAATGAAGTGGGGGGAAATCCCAATATGTCATGTGCACCACTGTGATAGCAGTAGCACTTAAACTTTTATAGTGCTTTATAGTGCTTTACAGCCCTCTCTAAGCAGTTTACAGAGTCAGCCTATTGCCCGCAATGATCTGGGTCCTCATTTTACCCACCTCAGAAGGATGGAAGGCTGAGTCAACCTTGAGCCTGGTGGGATTTGAACAGCCGATAGTCAGCAAAAGTGGCCTACAGTACTGCACTCTGACCACTGCGCCACAGAGGTTCTTCATGATGATGATGTGAGTTTGACACCACTGACTTGGATGTTACTGCAAACACTTGAATTATAGCACAGCAAGAGGTTAATTTCTCCCTCCCTTAGTCTGAACAAGGATTTATTACCTGAGTGAGACACACACCATACTAAATCACGGCATAGCCATCATGAAGCCAAACCACCCCCCACCCCCAAAGACAATGAGCTCAAGGCAATTTAAATTAGCCGATCTTTTATTATTATTTTCCTTTTTCCAAAATAAGGATGGAAATTGGAGTTGGAGGTTCTCAGAAGCAAATTTATTTCCATTTCCACAAAAAAAAAACCCTTCAAATCCTACAAAACAATCTCAAAGCATGGCACTGAAAGTTGCTATTTAAAACATTTGTCCACTGCCTCTCACTTTATTTATATATTGATAAATTATTTGATCATTTGTTTAGTAACGGCATGGATTTTCTCCAGAAGGATCTGTCCCAGCCTGGTGTTTCAGGATTTTCAACAGTACACCCGTTGTCCAGTGGTGGGATTAAAAATTTTACTACTGGTTCTGTAGGCGTGGCTTGGTGGGCGTGACATGGCTTGGTGGGTGTGGCAGGGGAAGGATACTGTAAAATCTCTATTCCCACCCCACTCCAGGGGGGATGGTTACTGCAAAATCCCCAATCCCTCCCCACCAGAGATGGTATTCAGCAGGTTCTGACCAGTTCTGGAGAACTGGTAGCAGAAATTTTGAGTAGTTTGGCAAATACCACCTCTGACTGGCCCTGCCTTCATCTATTCTCTGCCTCCCAAGTCCCAGCTGATCAGCTGGGTCTTCTTTGGTTGCCCTGCACAGGAGAACGGAGCTGGAAAGCAGGTTAGTGGGGCAGGGAGGGAATAGAGATTTTACAGTATCCTTCCCCTGTCAGGCCCACCAAACCAAACCACACCCACCAAGCCACGCCCACAGAACCGGTAGTAAAAAATTTGAATCCCACCACTGCTCCGCACCCCACTAACCTGCTTTCCAGCTTTGTTCTCCTGTGCAGGGCAACCAAAGGAGATCCAGCCAATCAGCTGGGACTCGGGAGGCGGAGCATAGATGGGGGCAGAGCCAGTCAGAGGTGATATTTGCCGGTTCTCTGAACTACTCAAAATTTCTGCTACTGGTTCTCCAGAATTGGTCAGAACCTGCTGAATACCCACCTCTGCCATTATCCCTTGGTTAATGGGTTGGTTCAATCAGAATAGAGCTGGAAGGGACCTTGGAGGTCTTCTAGTCCAACCCCTTGCTTAAGCTGGAGACCTTATATCATTTCAGATAGGTGGCTGTCCAGCCTTTTCTTTAAAACCTCCAGTGATTCTCTTCTCTTTCCTTCTACAGTAGTCCTCAACTTATGATCACCATTGAGCTCGAAATTGCTGTCGCTAAGCAAGACATTTGTCAAGTGAATTGTGCCCCATTTTACAATGTTTCTTGCCATGGTTGTTAAGTGAATCATTGCAGGTCTTAATGGTTGTTAAGTGACCATTGAGTTGGCTTGTCAGAAGGTTGCAAAAGGCCATCACATGACCCCAGACACTGCAACCATCATAAATATGTTAAGTGCCTGAATTTTGATTATGTGATCATGGAGATGCTGCAAAGGTCACGTGAAAAAAAAAGTCATAAGTCAGTTTTTTCCATGCCATTGTTACTTTGAACAGTGACTAAATGAACTGTTGTAAGTTGAGGATTACCTATACTTTTCCCAGAGTTATAAACTTCCAAAGATGCTAGGTTTGATGCTCTCCAAAGTATGACCATTTGAACCTGGCCATCTGTGCCTCAAGTGAGAAGTCGGTATTGATGTGTTTGATGATTCGTTGGTTTCTCAACACAATGGTGAGATTGTAGCTCCTTTTTTACATGGGTGGCAACCAAAGTATGCAATCACATGGATGCCCTGAATAAACTGAATGGACTTGTACTTCAGATGCAATTTCCAAAAGATGTTCCAGAACATATAGAGATCTGGATGCGGCCACCTGTTTTAACCCCAAAAGTGCTTTTTCAGGAGGCAACTGGTCTTTTCTTATTTTTTTTCTTTGAAGATGTTTCACTTCTCATCCAAGAATCTTTTCAGCTCCAATTGGATGGTGGGGAATGGAGGGATGAGTCAGAGCCAAAGAAGCTTCTTGGATGAGAAGTGAAACAACTTCAAAGAAAAAACAAGAAAATTTTAGTTGCCTCCTGAAAAAAGCACCTTTGGGACAACCGTGATTTAGAATCTCTATAGACTTCTAATCACCTGCTTTAAGTTAAGACAAGGTTACTACTGATCTTTAATATTTAATGTTTACTTTTTCCTCCCTTGATAGAACCCACAACTGGGTTTTCAAATAGAGTAGAGTAGAGTAGGGTAGGGTAGGGTAGGGTAGGAATAGAATAGAATAGAATAGAATAGAATAGAATAGAATAGAATAGAATAGAATAGGTCACTACGTTTTTTTGTGATTTGTCTGCTAAGCTCCCAGGCTAAATTTGCAGGCAGTTGCCTGCTTGCTAGAACTTTGTTATCTTGTCTCTATAGTAATGAGATAAGACTGTCTTCTGATTTCTGATTTACTGCGCATGCTTCAAAGAGTTTTTACTTCACTTCCTGTAACTCCCTTTGTACTTTTTCCTATATATGCTTTGGTGTGAGATAAGCTGCTGGTATGTAGTTTCCGTTAGGTTTTATTATTTTTGTAAATAAAAAGATGTTTCTTAGCTTATTTTCCGGGTTTTATGTAATCAAAGTTGACAGCAGAAGAAAAGCATGGTCCATCACTCTAATTAGCAGGGAAGCTGTTTTTACTCCCTGTCAAGAATAGAATAGAATAACTTTGTCATTTTGAATGTGCATTAATTGGCATAAATTAAAAATGAAATTTCATTGCATACAGCTCTTAAAGGTTACCACCTCCAATTTTACAAGATGAATAAATAAATACAAAATTATATATATACACCCATATATATTATATGACACAGAGAAAAATACAGTCTAGTTCAGATGTACACTTGTTTATGGTGAGAAAAATGAATTTTGTGAGTTTACCAGACAGATGGCATAGAGAACAAAGCTGTTACAGAATCTGATAAGCATCCATCTGAACCATCCGTTTGTTTCATTCAGATAAACTCAACTACCCAGCGTGGTTGAAAAGCCAGATGAAGTAGAACACTAGGGTTTACTCAACAAAACATGGTTAAAGCAAACCATGAATTGAGAATATAGGGCCTCTAACCAAGCTGCTGATATATAATGAGTTGTCTATCTTGCTGGCAACCGTAGTGATGTTCTAATACAGGGGTCTTCAAACTTGACAGCTTTAACACTCGTGGACTTCAACTCCCAGAATTCCTGAGCTAACATGACTGGAGGAGGAATTCTGGGAATTGACGTCCACGAGTCTTAAAGCTGTCAAGTTTGAAGACCCTTGTTCTAATAGTTCCTTTTACAATCCAGGCAAAATCACGTAGCAAACATTCTGTTAATTTGCTGTCTCTCCTTGTAAAAATATCAGTCTGCTTTATAGATGGAGAATTGTCTGTTAGGATACGCTGCAGATGCAAGTTAGCCAAGGAGTGCCACAGGATGGGGAAAACAACCCCAGTTCTACTCACTGGGAGACACGTAGGATGATTCGTTATGAAATCCTCAGGAAATGCAAATGACTAGAGCCAACCATTTGGAAAACAATGGGTGTTTATCGTGGTGCAAGGATCTTGACTCATCCCTTCCAGGTGGAGGAGAGGGGTCTCGCTCGCTTGCTTGCTCTGATATGGAAGCCAGGTCAGGTTGGAAAACCATTATCTGCATCTCTGTGGATGGTAAACATTGAACAGAGGACAACAAAGATAAATAAAGCATCCAGCACACAATGGACTTTGTGCAGGGGCAGAAACATCCTGTTGTATTTTTCCCTATTGTCTCATCTCAGAGACCAGACCCCAATGCAAAGGGACAATGTAACAGGGATTTTCAGTGACGCAAAGAAACAACATTAACTTGTAAATAAACTTGGTATCCAATAACCACTTTGGAAGCCAGAAGCCTTGTCTTTCAGATCCCGCCCCCACAAATTAGTCTGGATCTCTTTTCTCCCCAAAACCAAATGGCATCAAGAAGTCCCCTAAAACTGCACAGATCCTTTGAAGATCACCTACCAGGTTTTTGCTTGGTTGGTTATTCGAACTCTTGGGTTGACATCTCCAGAGTTTTAAATTTTTGCCTGGTTATTAATCATTAGCCTGAATGATGTAATGCTTGATTACTCTGCACAGAATTTCAGTTAGGATCTGGAAACAAATTACCTGGAACTATGAGTAATGAACGTTCTTTGAAGTTTTAATCCCTCCAGTTTTTGTTTAATCTCCCTCCATTCTGGCTTTTTTTCCTCTTTCTTAAATCTGATGCAACAGCACTGGGATTAAGGGTCAAATTGGGTGATAAGTGACAGGTCAGGGATAATTGTTGTGCTACTGGGCTGTACACCATGTACATGAGGTGTTTGTCAACCATTCATAGTCAATGAATTCCCCAGATACAGAGTCAAATTAATCTTTAAAGACTTCACTTTTTTTTGCCATTGGGGGGGGAGACATCCAGCATTTCCTTCTTTTTAAAAAAATCTAATTATTCAAAAGGAATTCCCAGGGGAGACAGATGCTTCCAAACACTCACAGGGTACCTCATTATCCTCAAGACCAATTCTCTACACTAGACAATGCAACATCTGTAGTAAAACAATGTGTTATTCCATGCAATGCCAAGTTTCTAAATATAGCTCTTCAGTGACTTGTATAAGCATATTACTTTAGCATTAGCTGTAATTACAATTCACTATCTAATATACACTCCGATCATGGACTTTGCTTGTATATATGAAAAAGGGAGAATGGTCTTATTTCATGACCATAGACGGTGTTTTCAAACTTGACAGCTTTAAGACTTGTGTACTTCAACTCCCAGAAATCCTCCTCCAGTCATGTTAGCTCAGGAATTCTGAGAGTTGAAGTCCACAAGTCTTAAGGTTGCCAAGTTTGGAGACTTTTGCCATAAACCATTAACACAACTTATCCTTTGGAAAAGGTCCGCTATGTTGCTCAAAGCTAGAGGTTTAATAACTATAAAAGAACAATAATAATTTCATGAAGCAAGGCCCATTAAGATCCTTCTCAGCAAACTCATTCTACCCACCTTCCTTGTGGTTCATAATTTCAATGGCATACCCAAAATGGATTTAAGGCCAGAGAAAAGCAACTTTATTCTCTGTTCCCATTTTATTCCTGCAGGGATTGTTTACCAGAACTGTAAACCTTTAAATCCATCAATGAATGGGGCTTTTATCCAAAATGGCATTCTCTCTTCATCCCCTGTTTCTGCTCTATCATTCCTTTTGTACTCCTTTTTTCAGCACTTTGGCCATAATGGTGGGTTGGTAGTTCATTCAAGCTAAACTCTGCCCACCGCCAGGAGTTCAATCCTGATGGGCTCAAGGTTGACTTAGCCATCCATCCTTCCAAAGTCGGTAAAACGAGGACCCAGATTGTTGGGAGCAATATGCTGACTCTGTAAACTGCTTAGTAGGTGCTTGAAAGCATTATGAAGCAGTATATAAGTCTAAGTGCTATTGCTAGTCTCTCCCACCAAGTTTGCTGGGTGGCATTAAGAACCGTGTTGTTTATAAGGCCTGCAGGGTGCTTAGATCTGGCCCACAGAGCCACCCTGGAAACAGTGAAGGACTGGCTTGTGGTGCTTCTGTCAATGAAAATGGAGCGTGGGAGAGCCGAGCCATTTTCATTGGCAGAGGGTTGCAGGAAGCCGTCGCAGCTGAAAACGGAGCTCGGGAGCCCATTTTTGCTGGCAGAGCGCTTAGGCCACCATCGGCATCACTGACATGAGTGACATCGAGCCGGCCATTCCCCCCCCCCCAAGGCCAAACACAACCCTGATGCAGCCCTCGATGAAATTGAGTATAACACCCCTGGTCTAAGGTCTCCTTCTACCCTTCCATTCCATAACTCAGAAGCTAAAAATAATGCTTCTAAAAATCTTCCCATTTCCTGCTCCAATGCATGGCCTCCTGAGCTTACCACAAAGCATCAGTAAATGGCAGAGTCTCTTGAAGTGGGTGAGGTCTGGGAAAGAGAAAACAAAGCTGAGCATGATGTAAGTTATTTAAACTTTCATATCCCCGGTGGAAGGAGACAAGGTGTCGCAATTTGGGGAGAAACTGAGGCTGGCTCCTTGGGATTGGAAGAAAGAGTTATGTCTAGCAGTCAGAACAGGTGATCTGTGAGTCAGGAAAGGAGCTTTTATTTCCAACTCTGGCGCCATGGAGGAGCATGGCAAATGTTCACTAACATTTAGCTAAGAAAAGATTTATTCCATCCTTGGCTGACAGCCAGCTCTCCATTGTGCAATTTCCTAGCTTCCAAGAGCCAGTTACTATTGCTCTGCTCGTAAATTCTGCCAGTGCTGGTGTGTTTGAACAGTACTGCTATTTTCTGCTAGTGGAACTCCAGTGCAGTGTTTCAACTTTGCAAACTTTAAGATTTGTGGACTTCAATTCCCAGAATTTCTCAGCCAGCAGGACTGGTTGGGGAATTCTGGGGGTTAAAGTCCATATATCTTAAATTTGTTGAGAAACACTGCTCTGGTAAAATAGAATAGAATAGAATAGAATAGGGTAGGGTAGGGTAGGGTAGGGTAGGATAGGATAGGGTCGGGTATGGTAGGGTACGGTAGGGTAGGGTAGAATGTAGAGTGTAGAGTGTAGAATAGGAATAGGAATAGGAATAGGAATAGGAATAAGAGACTTCCGGTGATGCCTCGGTATGGCGAGGTAGGGAGAAATACTTGTGCTTCTCCCACCTCGGGTTTTCCGTTCAAGAACGGCCGTTCGTGGCAGGGTGAGTCCAGTTCGAACACCCCAACGAGGAGAAAAACTTGGAGCCGGTTTGGGAAGTGCGATCCCAAAAGGCGAAGAAGAGTTCCCGAAGTTCTGAACGGAAGAAGCCAGCTCCCCAGAGCTGGCCCGAAGACGGGGCAGTGTGCCATTAGAAGGAAGCTGAAGGAGAAAGTTGCAGATCGGAAAAGAACAAAGGAAGCTTGGTGAGGGACTATAAAAGGCTGGAAAGACCACTTAAGGGGGACTGTTAAAAGGATCGGGGCGAAAGCGGAAAAAAAAGCGGCACCATCCTAGTGACTACCCCAAGAGAAAATAAAGTGGAAGACGAGGACATAGTCCCTTTCAAAGAACAAGAAAGTGAAAGTCCTGTGAGGAGAAAGAAAGTACCTGGTGAAAAGAGGTTTTGTCCAACTGGAGAAAGTGCGGTCGAGGTTGGAAGAGATCTGAGAACGGAGTGAGTGGCAGACGAAAGAACTACTGGACGCCGGGCAGTGACAGAGTCTCTGCGGAGGTCGCCATTGTGATAGAAGAAATAACGGAAAAAATCTAGACCAGACGGGTGATTGAACGATAGAACAGTGAGGAAAATGCCAGCGAAGGAGAGAAAGAAGAAAACTGGGAAGCGGAAAACGCAATTGGGAAGCGGAAAACGTGAGGATTTGCGAAGATCGAACGGAGTGACAAGGGTGCAAAGTATAGTGACAGTGCAAATTCCTGTGCGCCCTAGAATACGGACAGACTAGCGAGTGAACAGATAGCTGCAGAAAAGGGAAAGTTACAAAAACTAAACTAACCCAATCAACACTCGGAGATTATCATTGCTTACCAAAGGAGAAAAGGAAAAGGAAAAATACTTTTGGGAAAGAAAGGATTGATAGAAAGGGGGAGTAAATCTGCCAGTGAGAAGACCATAAAGAAGAGCCTCATCATCGTGATACTGCAAATTTGCGGCCATTGACAGTATAATAACTTTGACATTCAGAAAACTGGTACGAGCAACAGTGACTCAAAGAACGGAAGTAGATCTTGATATCGCCCTACACGTATACCATTTAATTTAATTGTACCTTATACTACTTAGTTTGGAGAAACTTGATATAAATTAATAAACTATTAAGTATTAAGTTAAGAAAAAATATATAGAGATTTATATATAAATGAAGAGAAATTTATAGGATTACTGTATTTTTACAAATGCTAATGATTTGAAATATCAATATTTAATAGCTAATATTCAACATATTTATTATTTAATGTTTAAGATATGCAATTGACTTAAAACCTTTAGTAAGATACCATTGAATGAAAATAGTTAAAAAATAGTTAAAAATAGATTATTGGATGATATATAAGCTGTGATTTATAGCAAGTAATTAATTTATATAGATCAGTAAGACTTGATTGTTTCTTCTATCTTCCTCTTTCTTTATATATATATACACGTATATTTTCTCATTCCATTTGATCTTTTTCTATACCCTGTTTTTTTTTTCTCTTTATATTCCCTTTATTAGATTAATACGAATTGTAAGCAAGGAATGTAATGTGATAGTAACCTCTGTCCCTCCCTCCCCCAAGATTATTAAGAAGGATATTAGACTTTAATGTTAACGTAAAAAAAAAAAGATAGATACTATCCCCTTTCCTCCCTCCGGCTAGACTTAACCGAGCGGAACTATTGGAAAAGAGGGGCCCCTGGTAAATGATAATTAGAAACGAGACGTGGGGAAACATAAATAAAATTCTTAAGGAACAGCAAAGGATAATAAAGGAAATGTCAACGTCAACCACTACCATTACCAAAATAGGAAAAAAGGGAGCGACAATTGCAACCCCATCTACCCCCACTGTGACCTCCTCCCAAAAAACAATAGAAGGGATGCTGGCCCCCGAGAAGCCCAACACACAAACCTCTTCCCAAACGATACAAAACACATTACAGACAATACAAAATATGATGTTATCAATGCAAGAAACAATGATAAACAATCATGTAGAAAGTAAGAGAGAAAGAGAAGCAATGAGATCAGAATTAAAAAGTGAATTGGGAGAGATGAAGAATGAACTTAGAACCTTAGAGGGGAAAATAGGACAGTTACAGGAAATGACAAGGATAAATGAAGAGAAGATCGTAATAATTACTAAACAAACAGACCAAGCAGGGAAAAAGGTAGAAGCCATGGAACAAAAAATTAAAGATCAATACAAGGAAACAAACAAGACCCTGACCTATCTAGAAATGGATAGAGCCTCATATTATTTAAGATTTCAGAATATACAGGAGGAAAGGGGGGGAAATCTGACTCTTATAGTGGCAGAAATGTTGGCAACTATACTGCGAAAGGAGAGAGACCAGATGATGCTAGAAATTGACGAAGCATATAGAGTTTTCACAAGCTATGCAAGAAGACATGGACTCCCACAGGAGGTCCATGTCAGATTTGCGAGGAAAAGAGTCAGAGAAATAATTTACAGATTGACAAGGGAAGAGACAATAAACTATAACGGTAGGCAAATTATAGTATTGAAACAAATTCCAAGAAGAGTGAGAGAACAAAGAAAGGAATATAGATTCCTCACAAACCACTTAAACAAAAAAAACATACTATTTAGGTGGAACGATCCAGAAGGAATCTTGGTAACATGGGAAGGCAAAAGAACTAAAATTGACAACTTAGCCAAGGCCCAAAGATTCTATGAGCAAATAGGAGGATCAGAGGAGGAATTAAGTAGTAGGGAAGAGTCGCGAAATGCGAGCCGTGAAGACCTACGAGTTACTATCAGAGGAGAAGAGAGAAAGGAGGGGAAGGAGGGGGACAGAGAACTAACGGTTTGTGAAGAAGGAAAGAGGGAAGAGATAGGGGTGAAAACCAGGAGTCAAACAACAGGTAAAACGTAATAAAAGCTAGAAAAGAAACGACCAAATGGGAAGGGGAATAAAACTAATATCGATAAATATCAATGGATTAAATAGTCCAAATAAAAGAAAAAAAATATTTGATAGATTGGAAAGACAAAAGTGGGATATAATATGTCTTCAAGAAGTCCACATAAAAGAGCAGGATAAAAGATATTTAGAGAATAGAAAACTGGGAAAAGCATTCATGGCCTTAGCAGGGGAAAAAAAGAGGGGTGGTATTATACATAAAAGAGGATATTAATGCAAAATTGATATATAATGATACAGACGGAAGAATATTAATGGTGGAAATGGAGATACACAACAGGAAGACTTTAGCGAGGAATTTATGCACCAAATAAAAACCAAAAAGAATTTTATAAAAATCTATATGAAAAACTGATAGAGAATGGTAATCCGAGGATTTGTCTGATGGGGGACTATAATGCAATAACTGATAATAGGCAAGATTACAAATCTGGACACAAACAATACCAAAACGAAATACTTTGCCAAAAATATTTTTGAAATGTCAGAGGAATTAGGATTGGAAGATGTATGGAGGAAAAGAAATCCAGGAATTACACAGTATACTTTCCACTCCAGCCCACACAAATCATGGTCCAGAATAGATATGATTTGGATAAACAGCGAATTAAATAAGGAAATTCAGGACACAAAAATCTTAACAAATATATGGGCTGACCACAACCCAATGTCTTTAATTTGGAAAGAAGGGGGAAGGAAAGGGCAAAGATGGTCATTAAATACTCAGATTTTGAAAGAAGAAAAATATTTGCAAAAATAAGAGAGGAATTAATAAATTTTTATAATTTTAATAAAAAAGAGGATACATCACTACAGAACATGTGGGACACGATAAAAGCTTATATTAGGGGAATATCAATTGCATATCTATCGAATAGAAATAAGGAAAGATGGAAGAAACAAGATGAACTAATAAAAGAAATTGGAAAATTAGAGAATAAACAAAAAAGAAACCTAGACAATGAGCAAATTAGAGATGGATTAATACAAACAAAACATGAACTTAATATACTTGAACAAGAGGAACTCCTTAGAAAGTTACAATACACAAAACAAAACTATTTTGAACATGCAAACAAACCGAGGAGGTGGTTAGCATATAAATTGAGAAAAGAGGAACAGAAAAGAACGATACAATGTTTAGAGAATGAAAATGGGGAACTCGAGGCTGACTTTGAAAAAAAGAAAGAAATTGCAAGAAACTAATTTGAGGAATTATATAAACAAGAAAAAGTAGAAGTGTCCAAAATAAAACAATATCTAGGAGAAGGAAATATACAGAAACTTGCTGATGAAGAAAGAGAGATGTTAAATAAAGAAATAACGATAGATGAACTAAGAGAAGCGATTCAGAAACAAAAAAATAATAAAACGCCAGGTCCAGATGGATATCCAAGTGAATTTTATAAAAAGATAGGAGACATATTAAATAATACGTTCCTAGAAGTTTGTAACGAAGTATTGGCTAAAGCCAAAATTCCCAACACGTGGAGGGAGGCATACATAACGCTTATACCTAAAGAAGAGACAAATATCAATCAAATTAAAAACTATAGACCAATATCGCTTCTAAATACAGACTATAAAATTTTTATGACAATCATGGCACAAAGATTAAAAGGAATCATTAGTGGAAAAATTAATACAGATCAAAATGGATTCTTGCCGAGAAGACAAATTAGACATAATATAAGAACAATAATAAACATATTAGAATATTATGAAAGCCACCGAGTAACCAAATGGCATTGATTTTTCTAGACGCACAGAAAGCATTTGACAATCTGAATTGGGATTTCATGAAACAGCAAATTAATAAAATGAACTTTGGACATAACTTTGAAAGAATGATTAATGCAATATATGATACCCAAAAGGCAAATATATTAGTAAATGGAGAGACCACTAAAATGTTCAAAATAGAGAAAGGGGTTAGACAAGGTTGCCCTTTGTCACCACTGTTGTTCATTATAGTACTAGAAACACTGTTAATTAGAATTAGGGGAAATGGAAACATAAAAGGAACGAAAATTAGGAACCAAGAATACAAGACACAAGCATTCACAGATGATATGGTATTTATGATAGAGGAACCTTTAGAGACGGGCCCGATATTATTGAAAGAGATAAACAAATTTGGGGAACTAGCAGGATTAAAAGTAAATAGGGGAAAACCAAATTACTAGTTAAAAATATAACAAATTCTAAACAAAAGAAACTCGAAGAAATTATGGGATTACAAATAGTAAATAAAATAAAATATTTAGGAATTTGGATAAGGGCAAAAACAACAATGCTATGGGAAGATAACTATATAAAAATTTTAGAACAAATTAAAAGGATTTGGAAACTTGGAGTAAATTGCAAATATCCCTTCTAGGAAGAATTGACAATTAAGATGAATATATTACCCAAAGTTTTGTATCTATTTCAGACAATCCCAATATTAACAAACAAAAAGTTTTTTATGGATTTGGATAGGATGACAATGAAATTTATTTGGATGGGAAAAAGGGCAAGAATAAAGAAAAAATATTTACAGGATGATAAAAGCAGAGGTGGATTGGGACTCCCGGATTGGGAAATTTATTATAAAGCTGCGATTTTGTTATGGATAAAGGAATGGGTGAGGCTAGAAAATAAGAGAATGCTAACACTAGAGGGGCATGACTTACAAATAGGATGGCATGCACTTCTATGGAACCCGACTGACAAAAAACAAAAACATACAACGAAACATATAATACGTGCAACTCATTGATTAAAAACTGGGCAGAAATAAGGAACAAAAACTATACAAAAATACCAAGGTGGCTCTCAACAATGGAGGCAACTTTTCATCCCAATACATTGGACTTAAATAAAAAACTTAAATATTACCAGATATTGGATACAGAGGGAAAATTAAAAACAAAACAGGATTTGGAAACACAAGGTATACCAATAGATAGTTGGGTTTATTTACAAATTAAAGCGAGATACAACAAAGACATAAAGGAATATGGAATAGAAACAAAGAATACAAATTTGGATAAATTACTCTTGGGACCAGAAGAAAAATTAATATCTAAATTATATAAATTGCTATTAGAACAAGAAAGAGCAGGACAATTAGTAAAAGGACCAATGTTAGCTTGGGAGAAAAATATAGGATACAAATTGGATCTGAATGACTGGGAAGATACTTGGGAAGAAAATTTAATATACACAAAGTCGGTGGCATACAAAGAAAATCAGTACAAAATGATGTACAGATGGCATTTGGCCCCGGCTAGACTAGCAAAAATATTTCCTCAGGCAAACCCAAACTGTTGGAAGTGCCAGAACAAAATTGGCACCTACTACCATGTGTGGTGGACATGCCCCAAAATAAAAAAATATTGGATGGGAATTAAAAATTGGATTGAAGATGTGATGAAGTGTGAGCTGGAGTGGAAACCAGAACTGTTCCTACTTGGAATGATAAAGAAAAATCTCCCCCCAAAAGACAAATACCTGATTGCACACCTGTTAACAGCGGCTCGAATTGTCCTAGCTCAAAAATGGAAAGAATCCTTAATTCCGTCTATACAAGTAGTAATAAAGAAAATGTATGAATGTGTAGAATTGGAGAGATTAACTCTCAAACTAAATGGAAAAGAAGATTCAGATTACTATAAGGCATGGGAAATGTGGTACAATTGGGTAGAACACAAAAACGGAGGGAAAGGGAATGTTGGAAAATAAGGTACTATTTGAGACACAAGAATTTATAGAAAACAGGAAATAACAGGTTATGTAATAATTTGGAAAATGAGACAAGGGAAAGCTCCAAAAGAGGCCAAACCAAGCGAACGTTATTTGAAGAAATATTTATGACTATGTATGACTGTAACATTACATGGAAAATACATACTCGATCTGTAACTAAAAAAGAAATGAAAATTTGTGATGTATTTATGTTACGTGTGACTGTAAGTCTGTATGTTGTGTGTTTTTTTTTATAATTGTAAATAAACTTTTTCTAAAAAAAAAAGGAATAGGAATAAGAATAGAGTAGAGTAGGATAGGATAGGATAGGATAGGACAGAACAGAACAGAACAGAATAGCAGAGTTGGAAGGGACCTTGGAAGTCTTCTAGTCCAACCCCTTGCTCAGGCAGGAAACCCTATACGACTTCAGACAAATGGTTATCCAATCTCTTCTTAAAACCTTCCAGTGTTGGAGTATTTACAACTTCTGGAGGCAAGGTCTTCTACTGATTCATTGTTCTCACTGTCAGGAAATTTCTCATTCGTTCTAAGTTGCTTCTCTCCTTGATGAGTTTCCACCCATTGAAACTTCCACCCATCATGCTCCATTTGGGATTCAACAGATTAAAGAAGGGGAGGAAGACATCTTGCAGATAGGCTGACTCAACTGATGTGCTTAACAAAAAGAAAGCTGCCAGCAAAATTCCAGGTGGCCACTAGATTTCGCTATATCTCTTTCCTGACAGCCCTGCTAGGCTTCCTATTATTGTAGCTGTAACAACGGAATGATGAATACATATAGAGCTGTAAGGAAGTTGACCTTGACAGAGACAGAGATATGCAAGCTCCACTACCAAGAGGACAAGAGGCAAAACATTGTCCAACTTGAGAGAACTTCTGGGTAACACTCACAAGTGAGTCAGACACCTCCTTAACTCACTGAACTATAAGAAGGTGCAGAAAACAAAATATATCAGACCTGTAAAATTCTGTAGTGGGCTGTAAGAATAACAGAGTTGAAGAGGACCTTGGAGGTCTTCTAGTTTCCTGCTCAAGCAGGAAATCCTATATACCATTTCAGGTAAATGGTTGTCCAATCTCTTCTTAAATCCTCCACTGTTGGAGCAGCCACAACTTCCACAGTTAGGACAATTAATCAGTGGAAACTGCGGCATCTCTGTGGCATCCCCTGAGATATCGGGACACTGCTATCATGTCTCCCCTAGTCCTTCTTTTCATTAAACTAGACATACCCAGTTCCTGCAACCCTTCTTCATATGTTTTAGCCTCCAGTCCCCTAATCATCTTCGTTGCTCTACTATGGACTCTTTCTAGAGTCTCAACATCTTTTTCATATCATGGCAACCGAAAGAAGATGAGGAGGGACATCCTCAGCTAAGACAATGGTCAGATAAAAGAAATATGAGCCCAAGAGTATATTCTGAAATGTACCTTCAAAAAGCAGCTCAGACAAGACCTTTCCTACTTCTCTTGAACATAAAGGGAGGGAGGGAGGCACATTCAGATTTGCAAGATGCTGCTACTATAACCTTATAATAAATGTTAGCATTCCTAATTTTTATTTCCTGGTCTGGTCTACCTCGAAGGGGTCGCAGATCTTGTTATTATAGCCCAGGAGTGTCAAACTCAAGGCCCGGGGGCCAGATCCGCCTGTGGAGTGCTGAGATCTGGCCCATGGGGTCACCTTGGAAACAGCAAAGGACCAGTCCACTGTGCCTCTGCCAGTGAAAACAGAGCTCAGGAGGACTGTGTGTGGCCCTCCCAGGCCCCATTTTCAGCCGTGATGGCCTCCTGCAGCCCTCTGCCAGTGAAAAAGGAGCTCTGTTTCTCTGGCAGTGGGCTGCAGGAGGCCATTGCGGCTGAAAATGAGGCCCAGGGGGCACACATGGCCCACCCGAGCTCCCTTTTCGCTGGCAGAGGCCATCACAGCTGAAAATGGAGCTCAAGAACCTGTTTTCATTGGCAGAGTGCTCAGGCCACCACAGGTGCCCCCTACCTGAGTGATGTCAAGCTGTCCACACCCACACTGGCCATGGCCACCCCGGCCCCTGAGGTCAAACACAACCCTGATGCAGCCCTCAACAAAATCAAGTTTGACACCCCTGTTATAGCTCCATTGGGTAGCCATACAATTCTCATTTTTTCCTGATTCCTGATACCAGTTAAAATAACCCCAGCACGACACTGGATTTGCATAGAGAAGCTGTGGTTGAAATTCTTTCTAAGGTTGTTTACTTTGCCAATCAGCCTTTCGTTGATTTAAGGTCCTCATAAAAGTTTTAAAAGAAAAGAGCCAGGGTGAGTGAAAAATACCATAAAGAGGCTGCTAAATCATTGCTCTTCCTAGATCCTTCTCATATGCTGTTTGTTTGGATTGTGGATGCAATGATTAATCAGAGGCCTTAGCAAAGATTCCCATCCACCCACCCAAAGTCACTTCAGATTGCCTTTGTTTAGATTTTGCAATGCAATTCAGTTTGCATTAATACTTTTCTAACTGGAGGAGGAGGGATAAGGCTGCATTCTTCAAGATGAACTTTCCATGAGTGAGCCAATCATTTTTCCATATACCCTAGCATTTATGAAGGCCAGTGATTAAGGTCCCACTCATGGATAAGGCCAGGGACTTAACAGATAACAGATAATCAGAGTTGGAAGGGACCTTATAGGACAACTAGTCCAACCCCCACAAGCACGAGACCCTACATCATTTCTGACAAATGGCAGTCCAATCTCTTCTTGAAGGTCTCAAGTGATGAAGCTCCCACAACTTCTGAGGGCAAGCTGTTCCATTGGTTGATTGTTCTCACTGTCAGAAAGTTTCTCCTTATTTCCAGGTTAAATCTCTCCTTGTTCAGTTTCCATCCATTGTTCCTTGTCTGGCCTTTGGGTGCTTTAGAAAATAGCTTGACCCCTTCCTCTCTGTGGCAGCCCCTCAAATATTGGAAGACTGCTATCATGTCTCCCCTGGTCCTTCTCTTCACTAGACTAGCCATGCCCAGTTCCTGTAACCATTCTTCATATGTTCTTCATATGACTTATGATTGGGTGCACAGAAACTGAACAGATGAGAGCAACTCATGGGATCTAGTGAGGTGACCCAGTTCAAATCCCCACTCTGTTCATAAAGCTCAGCTTGCAGGACTACTATATCTGAATTACAAAAACCCAGATGACTACTAAAACATATGAAGAATGGCTGCAGGATTTGGGCTTTGCTAGTCTAAAGAAAAGGAGAATTAGGTGTGACATGAGAGCAGTATTCCAGTCTTTGAGGGGCTGCCACAAAGAAGAGGGGGTCAAATTATTCTCCAAATCACCAGAAGGCAAGACAAGAAATAATGGCTGGAAACTAATCAAGGAGAGAAGCAACCTGGAATTAAAAAGAAACTTCCTAACAGTGAGGACAATTAACGACTGGAACAGCTTTGCCTTCAGAAATCGTGGGTGCTCCATCACTGGAGGTTTTTAAGAAGAGTCTACACTATCACTTATCTGAAATGCTTGAGTAGGGGGCTGCACTAGAAGACCTCCAAGGTTCCTTCCAGATCATTCTAGTCTAATAGATAGGAGGGAAAAAACTCAAGTTTGTTGCTATCAGCTATCGTTCTGTTGAATGTATGTCAGATATAGTTTACCTACCAGGAGATAAGTAGACAGCTGGATAACTTTTGCCAACCTTCAAACAGCTCCTTGGCTATTCATCAGGTAGAGGAAATTCATTTACAGAAGACATAAATGGTAGACCTTTTTTTTACAGTCCAGGCCAGAATTCTTCTTCTGGGTCTTCAAAACTCAAAATTAAAGCAAAATGAAATGATTTCATCACACTAACACAGAGTTGAAAGTTGTCCTTAGAAAAATCAAACCTGAACAAAGGTTGTATTTGTGAGTATCCTCCTCCAGAGGGCCTTCTGAAAGATAGATTATTATCTTCTCCTAGAAGATAACTGCAGCTCCTTCTTTGGTGATGAGCACCCCTCAGTATGGGTCTTGAACCCACAGCCTGAAAAATCCCTTCTTCCAGATATGAGGAAAACTCAGAAGCACTTTTGAACTGGAAAAGCCTCCCTTAGATTTTGTTTTAACTCCCTTTTCACTATTATTTCCTCCAATGGAAAAGTATGGATTTTATTTAAGGGCCGTTTCCTTTTCGTTCTCCCTTCCCTACTTTGAAATTGGAATATAGCTTAGAGCATGCCGGCTGGGGAATTCTGGGAGTTGAAGTCCACATATCTTAAAGTTGCCAAGATTGAGAAACCTTGGCTTAGAACAGGGGTGTCAAACTCAAGGCCCAGGGGCTGGATCCAGCCCGCAGGGTGCTTAGGTCTGGTCCACGAGGCTGCCCTGGAAACAGAGAAGGACCAGCCCACAGTGCCTCTGGCCAGTGAAAACAGAGTCAATAATGGGCCTCAGGAGGGCTATATGCGCCCCTCCCCCTGAGCTCCATTTTGGCTGGCAGAGGGCTGCAGGAGGCCATTGTGGCTGAAAACTGAGCTTGGCAGTCTGTTTTCGTTGGCAGAGCACTCGGGTCACCAAAGGTGCCCCCAACATAAGTGACATCAAGCTGGTCATGCCCATCCTGGCCATGCTCCCGCCCCAGCTCCATTTTGGCTGGTAGAGGGCTGCAAGAGTCTGTCATGGCTGAAAACTGAGTTCGGGAATCCGTTTTTGCTGGCAGAACACTCAGGCCACTAAAGGCACCCCCAACATCAGTGACATCAAGCTGGCCACATCCATCCTGTCCATACCCCACCCCCCACCCCTTGAGGTCAAATGCAACCCTGATGCAGCCCTCAATGAAATCGAGTTTGACACCCCTGGCTTGGAATGATAAAACTATAAAGTTGGAAGGCACAACAAAAGTATTAAATCATGCATTAACCCAATCTTTCTTTCTTAAGAAAGGCTGAAATTACATGGAATATATTCCAATGAATTAAGTTGGCCAGGATAGGCTAGATTAATCATTATCAGAAGATGAAGGACCTGGAAGAACATGGAAATCAAAAATTATAATATAGTTATTAATATTTACAATTGGTTTGTTATATAAATGCTTTTGGAATAAACATACGATTTATTATGTAATAGGGAAAGAATACCATGTGGAATCCGATTGGGGGAAAACGAAATATATGCATATATAATAGTAAATAGGAGATCATTGTGGTTAATATAGGATGTAGTAACTAAAAAAGGCTATATTGATATGTGTTTTTTATTTTTTTTATTTGTTATATATTTATTTATTTATTTTATTTATTAATTCGACTTATATGCCGCCCCCTCTCCAAAAAGGACTCGGGGCGGCTCACAGCTAAAAATACAACAATAAATTAATTAATTAAAAGTATATTAAACAAGTTAAGCTGAATTGAAAATTAAAACCCGTAGTTAAAATAGGACCAACCCCAGAGAATCAGCACAGCCCAGATTGTAAAAGAGCCAAGTCTTCAAATGGCGGAAGGTGCGAAGATCGGGGGCCAGGCGGAGCTCCAGCGGAAGAAGATTCCACAGAGTGGGAGCCGCCACAGAGTAGGCCCTCCCCCGGGTCACCACCAAGCGACATTGAGTCACAGACGGCACCCCGAGGAGACCCCGTCTGTGAGTCCGTACAGGACGGTTAGTATTTGATGTTGGGAGGAGCCGTTCTCGTAAATAACCTGGACCCATGCCATGCTGGACTTTGAATGTTAATACCAGAACCTTGAATCTCACCCAGAGGGCAACTGGAAGCCAATGCAGATCGCGCAGGAGGGGTGTAACATGGGAGTATCGGGAAGCTCCCATCACCCCGCGGCCGCATTCTGCACCAGCTGAAGCCTCCGAGTGGTACGCAAGGGCAATCCTAGGTAGAGAGCGTTACAGTAGTCGAGTCGGGAAATAACGAGTGCCTGAGTGACTGTGCGCAGGGCATCTCGGTCCAGGAATGGGCGTAACTGGCGAACCAGCCAGATCTGGGCAAAGGCCCCCCTGGCCACGGCCCCCACCTGCTCCTCCAATTTGAGCTGTGAGTCCAGGAGGACCCCCAGGTTCTGTGCCCTGTCCACAGGGGGCAACACCTCCTCCCCCATGACCATATATTGGGTTTAATGGAATAAAAAGGGAACAATATATAAAATAGGTGGCAAGATTGAATTGACAATGAAAGGGGATAAATATTGGATAACATATTTTAGGATTAAACTTTTTTTTCTGTCTGGAAATGATGAATGAAATAACATGAATATATAACACCTCTCTCTATATAATATATAATATATAGCATCTCTATAACTGTCTGGTTTGGTTCTGCAACCCAACAGGACAGACACAGACTTCAGAGGATAATTAGGACTGCAGAAAAAACAATTACTACTAACCTGCCTTCAATCGAGGACCTGTATACTGCACGAGTCAAAAAGAGGGCTGTGAAAATATTTACAGACCCCTCACATCCTGGACATAAACTGTTTCAACTCCTACCCTCAAAACGACACTATAGAGCACTGCACACCAGAACAACTAGACACCAGAACAGTTTTTTCCCGAATGCCACACTCTGCTAAACAAATAATTCCCTCAACACTCTCCAACTATATACAAAGTCTGTACTACTATTACTATTAATCTTCTCATCACTCCTTATTGCCCATCCCCTCCCACTTGTGACTGTATGACTGTAACTTTGTCACTTGTATCCTAACAATTTTTATTGACTGTTTCCTAGTATGATTTGATTGCTTATTGTACCCTATGACTATCATTAAGTGCTGTACCTTATGATTCTTGACGACTGTATCTTTTCTTTTATGTATACTGAGAGCATTTGCACCAAGACAAATTCCTTGTGTGTCCAATCACACTCGGCCAATAAAGAATTCTATTCTATTCTATGAAATGATAAAACATATTAAAAGAAAAATGGAATAGGTAATGATATGATATGAAACTGGATAAGAAAGCTGAAAATGTAATAATGATTATGAATGTGGGTTAAAACCTGGGATCATATTGTTCACTCAAACAGATGTTTGAAGAATTTTTAAAAAATTGGGGTGGGGGAGAAGACGGAGGACCTTGAATAACCACATACATATGTCATTTAGAGAAGGAGATTGATCAACCTGCTCTGACGTCGGAGAACTATTTCTAGCATATACCACATGTTTGTGCCCTATACTGTAAGTGTTCATAAAAACAGCTTTCTTCCGCTCCATGTCACCGAATCTTTGCAATAGAGACACACCGTTCCCAGATTGTTTCAGATACTTGAGATAAGGCTTCCTTTTAAGCAGTGCCTTCCCCGTCATTGCAATTCATTGTGACGGTTGGTTTTCATCTCTAAACCTTTCTATAGATAGAAAAAGAGGAACTGTGGATTAATTTAATGGGGCCTGTTGTGACCTTCAAGCAGCTAAGGAGTCAGAAACAAAGCATTGTTCCACCAGAACATCAAAGGCATCCATATTTCTTCCAAGGACACTTTTATAAGCAAGCCATGCAGCTGAAACATTAAAGGATATACACTGTCTAGAGTTTCACGTCATTATTTCCCTGAAATATATTTCCCTGATAACAAAAATGGCTCTCAGAAACACCACTTCCCCAGGGAATTAGATGAATTCCAGTCAATGAATGGTCTGCTATATACATATATTTTCTTTGCTCCTAAGGAATCACAAAAGACTTACTACCTCTGAGGTGGTATTCAGCAGGTTCTGACCAGTTCTGGAGAACGGGTAGCAGAAATTTTGAGTAGTTCAGAGAATTGGCCAATCCTACCTCTGACTGGTCCCACCCCCATCTATTCTCTGCCTCCCAAGTCCCAGCTGATTGGCTGGGTCTCCTTTTGCTGTCCTGCACAGCAGAACAGAGCTGGAAAGCAGGTTAGTGGGGTGGAAAGTGTTAAGTTTGCATGAAGAGACAGACGCGGAGTGCTTCAAGCTCTTCGTTTATTAGTGACTACAGCTCAGAATGAACCCACTTTGGCTGGGCTGCGGCTGCTACTTATAGCCAGCAGCCGCAGTTGCCAGCCAATCAGAGTGCAGGGTTTTCCCGCACTTTTAAACCAATCATTTCTTACATTTTACAAGAACAGTTCAAACTAAACCAATGACTTTAAACCTGCATACATAACACCCCTCCCCACTAGGTTCAGTCCATACTCAAACCCCAGCCTATCTAATGTATTCTTTTAAATAGGTGGGGCTCTTACATGTACGTTGAGACCTACGTGGTTCAGATGTTTTAAGGTTCTCACCTTGTGAGGGAGGAAATGTGTCTGCTGACATTTCCTTACTAGGACTTGTAGTAATGGTAGAACCTGTTTGGTTACTACAACCTGGTCTCTCCTCCCAATCCATCTCCAACCCAATGTCAGCACCTAAATCAGGTAATGATGTGCAATCTTCCATTTGTGAAAATGGTTGTTGGTATTGTGACAGGTTTTGGGATGGTTCCTGTCGTGTTAGCTCGTTACACATGGGGTTGATTCTTGCTTGTTCATTACACTCATGATCCTCCCTTCCCCTAGAAGAGGTATTAGGTATGGGAACTAGAGAGGAACAATTGCGATGTTCCTGAGGTAATCTGGATCTAAGCTGATCAATGTGCCTGCTCCAGAGGACACCATCCTCTGTTTGTACCCTGTAAGATCGAGGGCCTGTGATTTGGGTTATCTCAGCAGGAATCCATAATGGTTCACCCATAAGGTTCTTAGCATAAACAGAATCACCCACAGTGAATGTGCGAACTTTGCTAGTGGAATCTAGTGGTGCGTTGGGTGCGTAAGTGGGATGAAGGCGTCAAGGGGAGACCTGAGTTTCCTACCCATCAACAACTCTGCTGGGGACAAATTAGTTGAGGGGTTGGGAGTGATATGCTGAACACTGAGAAGTTTTTCAACTCTCTCAGTGATATCCCCTGGACCCAATTGCTGAAGTTTTTCCTTGGTAAATCGTACCATACGTTCAGCCCGGCCGTTAGCGAAGGATGCCCAGGGGCTGTCAGGGCATGTCTGATACCCTGTTGTGCTAGATATGATTCAAAAAGGTTGGATGTAAATTGAGGGCCATTGTCAGAAACAAGCACATCAGGTAACCCGTGAGTTACAAAAGCTTTTAAGCTGTTTGATGACAGCTTCAGTTGTGGTGGATGCCATAGGGATAACCTCTAGCCATTTGGAATATGCATCAACTATAATAAGGAAAGTGTGCCCTCTGGTAGGGCCAGCAAAATCAATGTGAATCCTGGACCATGGGCCCCTAGGACATTCCCATTCCTGTGGGGGCGAGAGGTGGGGCAGGCCTGACTACCTGACAGTTGGGACAAGATGCAACCCAGTTTTCAACCATTTTGTCAATACCTGGCCACCATACATAACTCCTGGCCAATCCCTTCATTCTGACAATACCTGGATGACCCTCATGTAACATTTCCAAAACCTTTTTGCAGTTTTGCAGGAATAACCACCCTGTTACCCCACAAAATACATCCTCTTAATACAGATAATTCAGTTTGCCTGGATTTAAAAGGTTGGGCAAGTTGAGGTAGATCTTGAAGAGGCCAACCTTTCTTAATCCAGCCTATAACAGGAGCCAATAAAGTGTCTTTGGCAGTCTCTCTGGCAATTTCAGCAGCGTGTACTGGAAGCTTGGCAACAGTTTCTAGGAAAAGGTGTAAGTCTCAGGAGCAAAGTCCTCAGTGTGAGAAGGAAGTGGGCAGCGACTCAAAGCATCTGCATGCCCAATGTCTTTGCCAGGCCTGTGGATGAGTTTGTATGAATAAGCAGCAAGAAATTCAGTCCACCTCAGCATTCTTGGTGACAGGATAGTGGGCGTAGGTTTGTCTCCTGCCACAATGCCTAACAGAGGTTTGTGATCTGTGACAATGGTAAATGTTCTCCCATATAAATACTCATGGAATTTCTTGACAGCTGCAACAATTGCCAAGGCTTCCTTGTCCAGTTGGCTGTAGTTCCTCTCTGCTTTGGTCAAGGTGCGAGAGTAAAATGCAATAGGAGCTTCCCTGCTGGGAAGCCTGTGGCTCAAACCCCCCACTCCAAAGGGGATGCATCACAAGTCAGTACAACAGGCAAATTCTCAGAGAACTGTATCAGTACAGCATCAGACGTGATTAGTCTTTTAATATTGTTAAATGCAGATTGTTCTTTTCTGCCCCAGACCCACGCAGACTTTTTGTCTAATAATCTGTGCAGTGGTTCTGCAATGGTTGCCTTCTGAGGTAGGAACATGTGATAAAAGTTAATGAGTCCAAGGAAGGCTTGCAAATCTGTTTTACATTTTGGTCTAGGGGCTTCTTTGATTGCCTGAACCTTGGCATCTGTGGGGTGGATACCATGCTTGTCAATCATATAGCCCAAGAACTCAACCTTGTCAGTTCTAAGAGTGCATTTTTCTTCCTTGACTTTTAACCCCGCTTTTTGAATCTGGTAAGGACTTCTCTGAGTCTCTCTTGTAACTGAGTGTCATTTTCAGCAGAGATTAACACATCATCAAAGTAAGGTACTACCCCTGGCAGTCCTTGGAGCATCCTTTCCATAAGGCTTTGGAAGATGCCTGGTGCCACGCTTACTCCAAACTGTAACCTTTTACATTTGAAAGCACCTCTATGAGTCACAATGGTTTGGGCCTCTGCAGTGGCATCATCAACTGTTAATTGTTGATATGCCTGGGCCAGATCCAATTTGGCAAAGACTGTACCCCTGCCAAGTGAATGTAGTAAATGATGCACCACTGGAACTGGATATGCGCTCTGTTGAAGCGCATGGTTCAATGTCCCCTTATAGTCTCCACAGATTCTCACTGACCCATCAGTCTTGACTGGTGTGACTATGGGTGTCTCCCACCTGGAGTGGTCAGTGGGCTCTAAAACTCCTTGAGCTATTAGTTTATCTAATTGTGCATCAATTTTTCCTTTAAGGCAAATGGGACCCTTCTGGGCTTTAAGCGAATTGGTGGCACCTTGGGATCTAGATTGAAAGTGATAGGGGTCCCCATATACTTGCCCAATCCTTCGCTGAAGACCTCTGGAAACTCAGACTTCAAGGCCTCCTCCCATTCAGTGTTGCTCACGTGATTGATGCCAGTCACCTCGATGCCTAGTGGATTGAACCACTCAAGTCCCAGCAAGCTTGGGCGATCCTTGTCCACGATGGTCAGGGGCAAGCGTTTGGTGTGGCCTTTGAACTTCACGTTGAATTCTCTTGTTCCAACTACTGGAATCTTGTTCCCTTGGTAGTCTTTAAGAGTCAGTGCTTGCTTCTTGAAATGCTTCTTCTGAATGTTTGGGAGTAGTCTGTGAATAGTGTCCCATGACACCATAGATAAATATGAGCCTGAGTCCACTTCCATTTGGCAAGGCCTTCCTTCAATTAGTACCTTGACATGCACTTTTCTGTTATTGATAGAAGAAGAATGACCAATAGTTACTGTCTGATGAGTTTCATTCTTCCCCTTTGCTTCTGTGCTGCGCCCCATTTTCTCACTGAGGTTGTTGGGCTTGAATTCTTTGTCAGGAAACTTCCTTCTGTTGGGTGGAGTTCTGGATGATTTGCAGACTCTTGCTAGGTGTCCTCTTTTTTACAACGGAGGCAGATGGTATCTAGGAACTTGCATTCAGTGGGGTGGCTTCCCCACAACCTCTGCAGTAGAAATCTTGCCTCTTTCTTCCCAGGTCTTTCTTTTTCCTCTCCATTCTGAGTCTATAAATTCCTTCCTCCACCTCACTACAGTCTGACTCAGAATCTATTTGCTCACAATGAGTTGTTGTGGACTTTTCCACATCAGGATGGCTTGTGGCCTTGTTAATTTTCTTCATGGCTGCTGCTGAGGACTTGGTAGCTTCTGCTGAAGAGGCCTCTTCTATTGCTTCCTTCAGCGTGATCTTAGGTCTTAGTAATAACTTGCTCTGAAGCACCTTGTCTTTAAGGCCCAGAACAAATCGATCGCATGGCCTCTTCTAAATTGTTAAATTCACATGCACCCCAATGTCTCTTAAACTTGCCACGAAGTCGTTTACGTTTTCGCTTTCCCCTTGATCCCGACGGTAAAACTCGTGTCTCTTAATGAGGCACGATACTTGGGCGTAATGGGCTCTTAACAACTTTTCTAAGTCAGGCCATTCCATTACCTTCACGTCTGCAGCTCCCGCCAATGCCTTCGCCATCTTGAAAACTGCCGGACCGCAGTGCGTGAGAAAGACCGCCCTCTTCCGCTTCTCGGAAATGTCGGCAAGATCGTTTCCTTCCAGATACATTTGGAAATGATCTGCATACGTCTCCCAGTCTTCTGCCGTCGGATCGAACGGGGCTGGGGGGGTGTTCAGCGCAGCCATCTCTCTCTTCTTCTGTTCTGCGTTGCCTTCTTCTTCAGGGAGATCCCACCTTCGTCGCCAGTGTTAAGTTTGCATGAAGAGACAGACGCGGAGTGCTTCAAGCTCTTTGTTTATTAGTGACTACAGCTCAGAACGAACCCACTTTGGCTGGGCTGCGGCTGCTACTTATAGCCAGCAGCCACAGTTGCCAGCCAATCAGAGTGCAGGGTTTTCCCGCACTTATTAAACCAATCATTTCTTACATTTTACAAGAACAGTTCAAACTAAACCAATGACTTTAAACCTGCATACATAACAGAAAGGGAATGGGATTTTGCAGTAACCTTCCCCCAGGAGTGGGGAGGAAATGGAGATTTTACAGTATCCTTCCCCTGCCATGCCCATCAAGCCACGCTACGCCACATTCACCAAAGCCACGCCCACAGAACCGGTAGTAAAAACATTTGAATCCCACCACTGTACTACCTCATGTAATTTCTTTCTTGCAAGTGAATTTTCAAAGGAGTATTGAGCTTGTACAGGGTGGAGCAGAGTGATGGCTCAATGGTTAAGATGCTGGGCTCGTTGGCTAGGAACCCAGCAGCCCAAGTTCGAGACCCGAGCGCCACATGATGGGATAAGTTCCTGTTCCTTGCCTCAGCTCCTGCCAACCTAGCAGTTCGAAAGCATGCAAATGCAAGTAGATAAATAGGTCCCAGCAGTGTCCTGGGATCATGTAATCCCCTTTTGTGACCTTTTGACAAGCAACGTCAATGGGGAAGGCCAGATTCACTTAACAATTACATCACTAACTTAACAACTGCAGTGATTCATTTAACAACTATGTCAAGAAAGACCATAAAACGGGGCAAAATTCCCTTCACAAATGTCACTCTTAGCAACAGATCTTTTTTGGCTCAATTATGATTGTCATTCGAGGATTACCTGTATTTGGGAAAGTCTGGTGAAATTATTCACAGAATAGCTTGCAGCTTGCATGGATTCCTTACAGGTAAGTACACATCAGTACAAATGATATAAACCAAAGGTCTTCAAACTTGGCAAGTTTAAGACTTGTGACTTCAACTCTAGAATTCCTGAGCTAACATGACTGGAAGAGGAATTCTGGGAGTTGAAGTCCATAAGTCTTAAAGCTGTCAAGTTTGAAGACCCCTGATCTAAACAGAGGGTAGAAGTTGTTAGAGTTCAGGCTGATGGTGTTAAGTAGCTTCCTGAAGGTAGAGAAAAGAAGATGGAAGAAGAACATCCTAAAATATCTTTATGTGAATTCACGCACTTAAGATGGATTTGAGGCACCAAAACTGTTGTCAGATTTTCAAAATATCCTCTTGGACAGGGATCCCCAAACTTGGCAACTTTAAAACTTGAGGAGTTCAACTCTTCAACTTGTGGACTTCAATGCTGGCTGGAGAATTCTGGGAGTTGAAGTCCACAAGTCTTAAAGTTGCCAAGTTTGGAGACCTCTGCTCTTGGAGATGACTCTGTCCTTCTGAGGAATCAGCATTGAATTTTGTAAATCCAAAGAGATTCTCTTACCAGTTGGTGTGCCCAATAGAAACAAGGCCAGCGATCAATAGGATATGCTTACAGGGATGCCTCTGATTTAGAGCTAGATTTAAAGTTTGGGTGCATGTCAGAGTCAATCAGTAGCTTTCTATGGCTCAGCCATTTGCAAAAAGCTATTGCAGAGCTGTCCTTTGCCCGTTGTTCTTTGCCTACTTGGTTGAGACACTTGCTGAATCCATTAAAGAGAGTGATGAAAGGCAAATCTACCTGTTCATAATTTTATAATATACATTGACGGGTCAGTTGTTATCTCAAACAGTGGTACGTATGTCTTGCTAAGCCATAAAAGGCAACTGATAAGCCATAAAAATAGAAGCAATATGGTTTATAAGAATCTGAACTCAACAGCAGAGAGAGCAATGGAGAAGAGTTATTGTGATGCATCAGCCAAGAAACCAAGAGATGTGAGTTCTAGTCCTGCCTTAGACACAAAGGGCAGCTAAATAACTTTGGGCCAGTCATTCTCTCCCAGCCCGGGGAAGCGAGCAACAGCAAACCATTTCTGAAAAGGCTTGCAAAGAAAACTTCAGGGACTAGTCTAGGCAACCACGAGGAATAAATATTGTCCTGAAGACATCAAAAACAAAAATAAGAGATGATCGCTATATGGAAAAGGGGAGACATTGAAGGAAAAGGTAAGCTATACATGGAGAAGATAAAAGAGAAAAATTCACACACTTCCTCGCCCAGCAATTTTGATGAGGCTTTTTGAAGGCTATTTGTGCCGAGCAAACTGCTAGACAAGCTACTTCTCCCTAACATGAGCTGTGTGAAATGATGAACATCATGGGCCTTCTCTGTGGGGGCACCCACCCTTTGGAATCAACTTCCCTTGGACCTTCGTTTGGCTCCGGATCTCCGCTCCTTCCGCCATGACCTAAAGACTTGGTTATTTCAACAGGCCGGCCTGGACTGAACCAAGCAGGGAGGGGGGTTTCTTTTAAAATTTTAATGGTTTTAATAGTTTTAATGTTTAATATTAGGCTTGTACTGTTTAATTATTTTTAGTTAACTTATTGTATTGCATTTTTTATTCTGTGAGCCACCCTGAGTCCTTAGGGAGAGAGGGCGGCATACAAGTCTAATAAATAATAATAAATAATGGTGAGAAATGATTTAGACAAGTTACCAAGAAGGTCACTGGGGGAAAAAATGGATACAGGTTTCCTTATCACGCAGAAAAAATAAGATTACAGCTGTTGAGCAAGGCCATTCCCCTTTTCTAGGTGCCACGCCTAGCATTAATCTAGCTGGGTTATTCATTGTCTAATTCTTCATTCTATGGACTTACCACCAAGGACTGGAAGTCACTGGAAAATAATTCTCCTGAAGAACCAGAGCAAATTCTAATAGGTCCACTAGGAACATTTGACGGTGGAAAGCACAACAGTCTTCCATCAGCAGCTGAGGTGCTGGAGTGTGGAGAACTGAAGAAGGAGTTTTGCTGGTCATCGATTGAATAAATATTATTGATTGGTTGACTGAAGGAGGAGAACCAAGAAACACAAAATCTGATGCCATGGATCCACCACCATACTCAGGAAAGGAACACTTTTCAGTTCCTGCTCTGAATCATCCCGCTGGACCACCACCATACTCTATGGATACTACAGCACCTTCTGCCCTGCCACCCCCATACCAAACTGTTTACATATCCCCTGATGCAGGATACAATCAAGGTCTGTTTCTTCAACCTCAGCAAGCTATAATCATCACCCCATCCCAGCCAACTAACGAACCCGAGTTTTTGGCCTACTCCATCTTCACCATGCTTTGCTGCTTTCTACCACTAGGTGTCACTGCCTTGGTTTTCTCAATACAGGTGAGCATGGGGGGTAGGGGAATGGTGGGTAAGGACAAAAAGAGGGTGGGGAGAACACATATGGAAAATGCTGTACAGACATTTTAATGTTTATCAATCTCCTTCAGTAAGAGAATCTCAGTGGGTGCTGTAAACTACAGCCAAAATCCAGCCTAATGTTCATTTTGGAAGGGTGATGTGAATTTACAAGCAGCCTTCTGCTGATGAGAATTATTATGTGGCAAACAGCAGCTTCACAATCAGCTGGGCTTTAGCTGGTATTCATTTCAAATGCAATGGTTTTAAGAGTAGTTAGACTTTAGAATAGGTAATAAGCTTCAGTGGTTTTCTCCAATCTTTCAAGCAGTGTTTCTTACCCCCTTTAAGATGTATCTTTCTACATCAAAAAAAGATGGAAGTCACTGCTTTTTGTTTGTTTTTTTTTAATTTTCCCTTCTTCCCTCACTTTATCTCCTCTGTCCCCTTTCCTTCTACTTTTCTCTGTTGTCTTTATTTCCATTTCCATTATTTCCAAGGTGTTGGTTTTAACATTCAAAATCCTTCATGGCTTGGGTCCGGGGTATTTGCGGGAGCGTCTCCTGCCGACATTGAATGTCGACCGCCCTGTGCGAGCACAGACTGGGACTCCTCGGGGTGCCGTCCGCAAGACAGTGTCGGCTGGCAGTGCCCTGGGGGAGGGCCTACACTGTAGCGGCTCCCGCCTTGTGGAACCAACTCCCCTTGGGATTCCGTTTGGCTCTGGATCTCCGCTCTTTCCGCCACGATCTGAAAACTTGGCTGTTTGAACAGGCCGGGCTGAACTGACCTCTCAGGGAGGGCGGGTTTAAATTTGATTTTATGTGGGCTTGTAGTGTTTAATTCATTTTTAATGTATTTATTGTTGTTATTTTTAGTTGTGAGCCGCCCTGAGTCCTTTCGGAGAGAGGGCGGCATACAAGTCCAATTATTAAATTAAATTTGCATTTTATATTAAAATGTATTTTAAAAAAAAACAATGTGTTGCTGGCTGAGGAATTCTGAGAATTGAAGCCCACACATTTTAAACTTGTTGAGGTTAAGAAACACTGCTCTAGATGATGAATCTGGAGGACACAAGGCTGAAAAAGCTGAGATTAAATCGAGTTTAAAGGTTGTCCCTTTAAAGGAGGCAACTGAACTTTCTGGTTTTTCTTTGAAGATTTATTATTTATTTTGTTTATTTTATTGGACTTATAGGCCACCTTCTCTCCCAAGGGACTCAGCTTACGATAAAAACGAGAATACAAATATTAAAAATACAATTAAACTAATCAAATAAGCCCAATAAAAATTTAAAACCCAATTAAAAACTAAAATCGATAAAAAAAACCCACCCCATTCAGTCCAGGCTGGCCTGTTGAAACAACCAAGTCTTTAGGTCGCGGCGAAAGGAACGGAGGTCAGGGGCCAAACGGAGCTCCAAAGGGAGCTGATTCCACAGGGTGGGTGCTCCCACAGAGAAGGCCCTACCCCTGGGCGCCGCCAACCAACAGTGTCTGGCCGACGGCACCCCCAGGAGGCCCTGCCTGTGAAGCTGAAGAAGCTTTTTGGATGAGAAGCGAACTGTCTTCAAAGAAAAAGCAGAAAGTCCAATTGCCATTGAAGAAGCATCTGTGGGACAACCTTGACTTCGATAACTGAGAATCTCCATAGACGAGTTTAAAAGTTCTTCTAGGCTTAGTTTTACCGTAAAAATTGGAGCAACCATTTGTAGAAATGCTTGTTTAGCTATCTATTGAGTCAGATTCTATTGACTCATTTCCCAGAAACTTTTAGATTGGCTATTTATCTATCAAAGCAAGCTTTAAAAAGATGTGAACTATGAACTCCACTCCCTATTGATAAGTATCTTGCCACCCATGATAACAGAATTCTTATTTTAAATTAAACTGCCCTGGTCAAAAGGGCCCAGCAGAGATTATACTACCTGAGACTTCTCAGGAAACAACAACTGAATGAAAAACTGCTGGTGACCTTCTACCTCTGCACCATAGAGAGTATCTTAACTTACTGCACCTCTGTATGGTTTGCCAATTGCACAGTGGCAGATAGGAAAGCACTGCAGAGGGTTAATGTCATTGCCCAGAAGATCATGGGTTGCCCTCTCCCCTCTTTGGAAGAGCTTTATAGCTCCTGCTGCCTTAAGAAAGTCAAAACATTCTCAAAGATCCATCTCATCATGGGCACCCTTTTTTTTTGAACTATTATCATCTGGCAGACAGTACAGAATAATAAAAACAAGGACAAATAGGCTGAAAAACAGTTTCTATCCCAGGGCAGTAGCGCTTTTGAATTCTACTGTATAGTGCAGTGTTGGTGCAGTGTCAGGGGTTTCCGGGTCAATGTGTGAAGGGTGAAGGATGTGTGTTTGTGTGTATTTTCATGGTCATGATGTGCACTGAAGATGGTGTTAGATTTCATTGTACAAGGTGCAATGACAATAAAGTAAACTAACGTCACCGGCCAAAACAACAGAAGCTTCTGGGTACATACTCAGTATGTACCCTTCCTGCATGTGAAATATTATTCAATATGATTTCATCATAAATTCCTTTTTTTGCCTGCAGACTCGGCAAGCTAACAAAGTTGGTGACCGAACAGCTGCTCAGCGACTCTCCATGTTAGCCCGGTCCTTCGCCCATTTAGCTCTGGGGGTTGGAATCTTATTAACATTTGTGTACATCACTATAATTGCAATCGTTTTAATTAGAGCAAATCACAACTTTCCTTAAGACCTTAAAGAAACTTCATCCGACTCAATTCATCAGAACAAATTCCCTGTAGACGGCTTCTACTGTTGTTTGAATGGTATCACAAAATTAACAAACTCTGGGGGTGGGCTCAGTCGTGCCGGTGCATCTCAAGATTTCCACATTCTTGGTTCTGTGACCATTGAAGATAATTTTGAGCTACATAGCACTGTATTTGAGGGAATATCTATAGGCTGGAAAGAACCATCTGTTAAAAAATTTGCAACGGACTACCTGTGTCTCATATTCAAAGCAGATTTTGTGATCCAGCAGGGAAAGAAATAGCACTGTGCAAGGTGGTTTTAAATCTGCCCCCTTTCATGAAGAGGCAGGCGTATTTGAAATCAAGCAAACAAAAAGAGGGAGCTGCTTTAATGAGGGTGTCAATTCTCATTAAAGCAGAGCACTCGGGCCACCACAGGTGCCTCGGGACATGAGTGATGTCCAGCTGGCCACACCCACCCTGGCCATACCCACCCCAACTGCCCCGAGATCAAACACAACCCTGATGCGGCCCTCAATGAAATTGCATTTGATACCCCTGCCATAGAGCAAATAGATGACAAGAACCTCTTTCAGTCCATATTCAAGCCAGTGCAAGGGATGGAAACAGAGTGTCAACTCGTAAAACATTCCTATGCCTGTTTTTGAGTTGCCATAAACAAGTGTGTGTGTGGGGGGGCGGAATCTGAAGGAGCAGTACGGCAGTTTAAAACCAGAGGCACATTCCATGCTTATCTTACAAAGATTGTAGCTAGGCTACTGGATTTTCTGCCATCGAAAATCCTTCACTGGAGAACATGATTGATGACACCCAGCCCGTGAACATGCTTCCTTGGAGAATCTGATTTATGAAACACCCAGGGGGGAGGGGGGAAACAGGGTCACAGGTGACTGCAAATTACGTATGCCAGAGTTGGCTTCATTTAGGTTAATGCCGACATGTTGCTCCTAATAAATCTTTTGAAGCTTGGCTTGAGGCTCATGATGTAATTAGGGCAATCACTGTAACCCTGACACTATGTTGTATTACCATCAATGGAACATTTTTAATTGAGTGAATCTAAATTCAGGCAGCAAGCTTTTAGGTCATCCTTGGGGTTTAAAGGAAGTAGAGCACTCTTTAGTTATCCCCTTCAAAGGTAGAAGTTAAGATCAGATATGCAAATATCACTTCAGAGAGATCATCTTCTGTTTTCCTGGCAGCTTTGTGACTGATTGCTTTTTGAGTTTGGGAAATTTCAAACTGGCAAAACCTAGAAGTCAGAGTTTATAGAAATTGGGCAATAGGCAGGATAGGAAGTGCAGCTAAATTTAAAAAAATACTCAACCAGCTTAACAACCTGTTTTGTAAACACCCATTTGAACCTCTCCAGCTCACCTGCTAGCCATCCCCGGTAAGTAGGACAGCTGAGGCATGGTTATCCACATTGCCGCACGAATAAGCTGAGCTGCAAAAGAAGGAAATGCAAGACAGGGTAAGGGTGGGTGGGCAGGATCAACTGATCATTGTTGATAAGGGATTGCTAGGACCTATCTGAACCACCAGCATCCCACCACTGAATTACCCTACTGATATGGTAGCAACATTCAGTGTCATCTGCAGACCCCTCGAATCTTGGATATAAACTGCTTCAACTTCTCCCCTCGGGACACTGCTATAGGGCATTGCTATGGGGCACTGCTATAGGGCATTACAAAGTTAGTTTTTTCTGCACCATCACTCTGCTGAACACCTAATTCCCAACAGTACTGTCTTAAGCCTATTTACTCATCTAGTAGGCTGCATTGCTATTGTAGGAAGTTAGCACCCACCCCTCTCCTAGAAAAATGAAATATCCTAGGAAATATTAAAAAGGCAGAATATTTCCCCCAAAAAGAAAAGTGGAAACTCAAAGAGGCAGAAACTGAGCCCCCCCCCCACCTTTGCTAATGGACCATTACTCTGGCCTAGGCCAGTGTATTTTACATAACAAAGATCTACTCTAGGTAGAGTTATAATAGGAATTGCCCAAAGCCCTTTCATTACATCATCATCCAGCAAGGCTCAACCAAGCCTGGGACTCAGGACACCCTACAGAGTTGCCCCTGCATGGCCCCATGGGAGTCTGACAACCAATCAGAATACAAGCTCAAATTCAAATCCCAACAGAGGGTATAAAACCCAGGCACTCTCAGTATATCAGCCTCTTTCCCCTTTTTTCCTTTACCCAACATCTTGAAGCATGTGAGCGTCCTTTTCACTTTGGAGCTCCAAGCCATGTGGTCCTGTCTACCATTAAACCATCTTTCCAAACAGCCTCCATGTTTGCAGTGTCTTTTTCCCCCACTTGGAACTGAACCCAGAAGGATAATTCTTCCAACACTATTATCCTTCTCATCTTTCTCATCATCCCATTTCTCATCTTTTTTCATCTTCTCGCCTTTCCTACTACCTTCTCCTATTGGTATCTTATGGTTGTCACTCTTTGTGTCTTATAGTTAATGACTGTAACTATGCTTCATGATCTATGAATTATCACTGTGCTGTTTGTATGTACAGTGAGAGCTTATGCACTGGAGAAAAATTCCTTGTGTAGCCAATCACACTTGGCCCATAAAGAATTCTATTCCATCCCATCCTATTGTTGGAAGAAATGTCCATCTGGGTTCAATTCCAAGTGGGGAGAAAGACACTGGAAACATGGAGACTGCTTGGAAAGATGGTTTAATGGTGAACAGGACCACATGGGTTTGAAGTCCTGGGTGGCTGAAGTCATGGAGTGGAGAGTGAGATATATTTATACCCTCTCTTGGGCCTTGCAAGAAATGTTTCATATTGGTAGTCAGACTCCCATGGGGTTATGCAGTCATAGCTGAGGTTGTCTGTGTCCCAGGCTTGGCTGAATCTTGCTAGGTGATGCAATGAAGGGCAATTTCCTATTGTGGCTGAATGGCTTTGCTCGGAAGGATAATCCCATCATCCTGGAGCAGAGGTGGTATTCAGCAGGTTCTGACCAGTTCTGGAGAACCGATAGCAGAAATTTTGAGTAGTTTCGGAGAACTGGAATATGCCACCTCTGACTGGCCCCGCCCCCATCTATTCTCTGCCTCCCAAGTCCCAGCTGATTGGCTGGATCTTCTTTTGTTATCCTACACAGGAGAACAGAACTGGAAAGCAGGTTAGTGGGATGGGGAGGGAGTGGGATTTTGCAGTATCCTCCCCCTGCCACACCCACCAAGCCATGCCCACAGAACCGGTAGTAAAAAAAAATTTGAATTCCACCACTGTCCTGGAGCTGATGTCTTTTGTCTTGTAGATAAGCTGGCACCAAAATATCTGCTGGGAGCCTGGGGCCTTTTCTTTCTGTTTCCTTCAAGATTTTTATTTCTCTTTTAGGGGAAATATTCTACCTTTTTAATATTTCCTAGAACATTTCATTCTTCTAGGAGAGGGGTGGGTGCTAACTTTCTATAATATCCTATCTGATTCTATTCCATTCTACTCTTGATTGCTAATTCTTCTTTCCTCCCAATGTTTATATTTCCAACTGCTACCTACCAGACGGTTTTATATCCAAAACCTGAACATACATCAGAGAAGCAAAGCAGGGATGCCTGCATTTTATAATACAAATGTTCCAGCAGGAAAAAAAAAAGTGGGAGGGGAGAAAGAGTGCATCAGTTCACAGAAAGAGTCGGAATCAGAACACGGAGGCAACTCCCAGGAAAAAGCACTGTAGGAGCAGACAGCAAATCAAAACAAGATTGCTTGTGATGATACAGCTGGCCAGAACTCCGGAGCAGAGAGAATTGAGAAAGAAGGTCAAGGCAATCTGCAGAATACCAGTGAGATTTTAGAAAGAGCTACTACCAAAACCATGAGCTCCCCGAAATACCAGAGGATACAAGAGGACGTGCCTATCTCCCAAAGCCAACCCTCTTACTTGGAAATCCAGCCTGATCTTCCCAAGACGCTTCTTGAATCAACCCATTGGGTGGACAATGAAAAATCTCCTGTTGTGCCAGCCGAGGATCAACCTGTAGATGGCCCAGGTAGGACAGCATCCAAACACATTCCAGCCCTTCATCAACCAAAGTCGATCGTCATGGTGCCTGTTGAACCAACTGAAGAACCTGATTATATGGGCTTCTCTCTCTTGGCTGCGATGTGCTGTTTCTCACCCCTGGGTGTAGCTGCCTTTATTTTCTCTAAACTGGTAAGCCTCTGAATGTATGTCTCTGTATTTGATCTGGTGTCGTTTGCTACAAATGGAATGGGCTTCATGTTATGAACAGTTGCTGGAACTGGTGAAGTCTAGTTTGATGAAAAGAAGGACCAGGGGAGACAGGATAGCAGTGTTCCAATATCTCAGGGGCTGCCACAAAGAAGAGGGAGTCAAGCTATTCTCCAAAGCACCTGAAGGCAGGACAAGAAGCAATGGGTGGAAACTAATCAGGGAGAGAAGCAACTTAGAACTAAGGAAAAATTTCCTGATAGTTAGAGCAATTGATCAGTGGAACAACTTGCCTCCAGAAGTTGTAAATGCTCCAAAACTGGAAGTTTTTAAGAAGAGATTGGATAACCATTTATCTGAAATGCTGTAGGGTTTCCTGCCTAAGCCAGGGGTTGGACTAGAAGACCTCCAAGGTCCCTTCCAACTCTGTTATTCTATTCTATTATCATAGAAGTATTTTTTATTCCTTGACATCCTTGGTGATCAATCTGCATCACCTCTGATCCTTTATAATCCAGTATCCTCTTTTGCCAGGACTCCCAAACCTTGTTTTATCAAAATCTGATGGGTTATCATTTATCAAACTAATTCCTCGGTATTACTATGTTGGCTACCAAGGAAAGAGATGCCATGAAGCAAGCTGAATTGTACCACTTCCTTGACTCTTTAGAAGATGAGGTGCTTCTCCATTTAGTATCATCCATCTCACGAAGACCTCACCAAACTCTGTTTTGAAGAACTTTACATTTCTAGATAGAGAAATGATGTTGACAATGGCTACATGAACTGGCATCAATAACCCAATGTGGATTTATGGGCCTTAAATTCTACAATACTTGCGTAGCTTCTATTCAAATATCCAACTTTAAAGATGCCAGAAATATAGAGATTAGGGAGGTAAGGATCATCCTAATTTTTCTCCATGTCATTATGGGATGCATGGAACTATGTCCTTCCCATTAAATATTCTGAGAATTTGAAAATAATCAAATCATCTACAATTAGATGATTGTAGGAAACATTAGCAATTTTTCCAGAAACACCCATTGTTGTGGCAGGATGAATCCTCAGTTGCAGTCCTAAAGGTGCTTTTTTCAGGAGGCAATTGGACTTTCTTGTTTTTTCTTTTGAAGATGTTTCACTTCTCATCCAAGAAGCTTCTTCAGCTCTGACAGGATAGTGGGGAATGGAAGGATTTATATTCCTTGCAGACAGCTGGCCATTTGCATCCTTTTAGAGGGCCGTTGAAGCACTGGATGGTTTATCTGTGTCTTCAGGGTCACCTGATTAGTACTCCTGGTTCCTGTAGTCTGCAATTTTTGCTCTGGAAATCCATTTCTACTCTCATATCATTCAAATGGTGTTCATCCAAATTCTATAGCAAAAAGTCTGTAGAGATTCTCAGTCATCCAGGTCATCCTCAGTCAACGAAGTGCTTCAACGACCCTCTAAAATGATGAAAATGACCAGCTGTCTGCAAGGAATATAAATCCTTCTATTCCCCACTATCCTGTCAGAGTTGAGGAAGCTTCTTGGATGAGAAGTGAAATGTCTTCAAAAGAAAAAAAAACCAGAAAGTGCAGGTGCCTCCTGAAGAAGCACTTTTGGGTTAATCCTGACCTGCATGACTGAGAATTTACAACTTACAATCATTTGTATAGTGACCAAAGTTACAATGGCACTGAAAACTGTGACTTTAGGATAGAATAGAATAGAATAGAATAGAATAGAATAGAATAGAATAGAATAGAATAGAATTCTTTAGTGTGGTTGGACACACAAGGAATTTGTCTTGGTGCAAATACTCTCAGTGTACATAAAAGGAAAGATACATTCATCAAGAGTCAAGAATCATCAGGTACAACACTTAATAATAGTCATAGGGTACAAAAAGCAATCAAATCATACTAGGAAACAGTCAATATAGATCGTAAGGATACAAGCGACATACAGTCATACAGTCATAAGTGGGAGGGGATGGGTGATAAGGAGTGATGAGAAGATTAACAGTAATAGTAGTGAAGACTTCGTAAATAGTTGGACAGTGTTGAAGAAATTATTTGTTTAGCAGAGTGATGGCATTCGGAAAAAACTGTTCTTGTGTCTAGTTCTGGTGTGCAGTGCTCTGTGCGATAGCAATAGCACTTAAGACTTATATACCACTGCACAGTGCTTTGCATTCTTATGACTTATGACTGTTTTTCACACTTACAACTGTGGCATTATGCCCAAGGTCACGTGCTCGTAATTCAAGCGCTTGGCAACTGGCATGTATTACAATCTTCCCAGCCGGCTTCCAAACAGAGGAAGCCAAATTCACTTAACAACCGTAGTGCTTTGTTAAACAATGGTGGCAAAAACGGTGCCATAAAATGGGATAAAAATTCATTCAACAGCTGCCTGGCTTAGCAATAGAAATTTTGGGCTCCATGGTGGTCATGAGATGAGGACTAGCCGTAATGGCTAAGGGCCGCAAGACATGCTGAACTAGATCATTAATATCATAACCAGATGCTTTGGTTGCATTTTTGCATCATTTCTCTCACTTTTTTCTAGACCCAAAAAGCCAATCGTGAAGGGAACATTATAGCTGCTCAGAGATATTCAAGGACGGCTCTCATCCTGGCTTTACTATCACTTGTGATTGGCCTTCCGCTCCTCATTTTTCTTTTCATCTTTATCACGAAATGACCACATGTTAGATCCAGTCATTATGCAATGTTCGTATCTATACAGCGACAGAGGAAGCCTCCTCCAGCACCTGGCTCTCTGATCTGTTGTATAATAGATCAATAATCTATTCTAGTATATATATATCCAATTAAAAAATGTGATGCAGCTCTGAAATAATAACAACCAGAATCTATGTAGCAGAATTACAACAGAGCACTAAACATGGCCCAGTGGATGGTTGAAATAGGACTGTAAATTGCCTTAGTGTTGTAGAACCACTCTTCTCCTAGAAGAATGAAATATTCTAGGAAATATTAAAAAGGCAAAATATTGTACCTCCCTGGGTGAGAAAAGGAGGTTCATGTCCTTGGAAAGCAGCCCCCACCTTTGTTAATAGCCCCAGAAAATTGGGCCATCCTATCTACAAGACAAAAGACCTTCACCCTCAGGACATGATAGGATTAGCCCTCTACCCATCTCACCACATGGCACCTGGGAAGATTGCATCATCCAGCAAGGTTCAACCAAGCTTGGGACTCAAGACAACCTACAAAGTTACCCCTGCATGGCCCCATGGGAATCTGACAACCAATCAGAATACATTTCTTTCACAGGAACAGGAAGCAAGTTCAAAGCCCAAGAGAAGGTATAAATCTCTCTCTCTCTCTCTCTCTCTCTCTCTCCCTCTCCCTCCCTCCCTCCCACTCATGTGATCTATTGCCCAGGACCTCAAGCCATGTGGTCCTGTCCACCATTAAACCATCTTTCCAAACAGCCTCCATGTTTCCAGTGTTTTTCTCCCCACTTGAAACTGAACCCAGATGGACATTTTTTCAACAGTGTTAATAGTCTACGTTCCATTCTTTTAAAACAGGAATAGAAAACTTGGATATGGGCATCCTCTCTGAGGCTTGCCATTATTTTTATTTTAAGATGCTCCTAATCAAAATGAATGAATAGATCAATGCATATGATGAATATTTTCACAGTATCATAGAGTATTCCAAATCACAACTGACAGAAATGTTGGAAGTCAGAATTGTTGTTGTCAACTCTGTACAACCAAAGAGGAACTGTCTGGAGCACCTGCGGGTGATCTCAAAACCTTTCCTTGTGCAGAGGAATTATGAAGAGCTGGTCTACTCATCACATCCACTACTCATTCGCTGTAGTTGTTGACTCCACTTTTAATGAAGCTGTCTTCGGGTTGCCCTTTTTCCCCCCTGGGAATCCACAAGTTCCAGGTAGTTTTTTTATTAAATTAAAAAAGAAAAAGAATATTAGCAATGTATAAAAACACACAGAAAAAGAAAATACTCCTAAAGCCTATAATGCTATGAAATATAATAAAGTGCTAGAAAGCAGCTGCTTAAGTCACATATGTCTTTACAGTGAGACAAAAGCCACTGAAATTAGGAAATTGTTAAAAAAGACATGTTGTCGAGGAAGCATTTCTTTGCAAGTAGCATCCTTTTCCATTCTTCCATTTAATAACAATACTTAGACTGCATTTGTTCTTGTAAAACCAAACGAAACCTAAAATTGTTCTTAGGCAATGCTAAACAAGCTGGACTGAACATGGTGATTAGTGGAAAGGCATATAACTATTGGAAAGTGAGAGGAAGTAAGAGATGTTATTAGAAATTCTATATATATATATATATATATATATATATATATATATATTCAGTTTTGTACAAAGCAGCGTCATGTTGGCGTGCCTTCCACATAGCACAGAAAACAGCAGCTTTCAGGGGCCGCATGCGGTCCCTGGGGCCGTAAATTGTGCACTCAAGCTGTAAAAAAGCCACTTATCTAAATTAGATATTTGTTTGACGTCTTGCTTGCTTACTGATTTCTTCCAATTTTTTTTAAGTTTCTCCTGCACTCAGGAGATTCATCATAGAAAAATGCCTGACTCCTATGTAATCAAACTTCAGGGTAAGATTTTTTGATAAAAAAGCAATCCAATCTATCTATCTATATATATATATGTAAAAGCGAAATACTCCTCACCCATCATCACAAAATCTCCAAAACCGTAAAGCCTATAATCCTGAAATTTAGCCTGTATGTTCCTCTTGGCTTATAGGTGCTCACTAAGAAAGGATTTTTCAAAATGACCATCAGAGGTATTAATATTTTGTATATTATTATTATTATTATTATTATTATTATTATTATTATTATTAACATGCTCTGATGCTAAGGAGTTCTACTCCCCCTCCCCACCTGAAAAGAAATATCTTCTAAATGCAAAACACAAGCAGAGGAGAGGAGTTTCAGTTTCAGTTTTACTTTCACAGCAGCAAGCAGCTTTAGTACAGAACAGTTGAGCTAAGCCACGCCCAGGCTCCTTGCTGTCTCCTTCTTGCTCACACAGCAAATACTGTTTCAGTTTCCAAACAGCCCTCAACTCTCTCACACACTGACAGGATGCTAGCCAGATGAATACCGATGAAAGCTGGCAGGCAGAGGCAGAATTTTTTCCCCTTATTTTCCTCCCCAAAAACTAAGCCCGATCACATAGTTTCGTAGTGAAGCACAGGTATCCAGCTAGTGTTTTAATGTAATTGCATACCAATAAACAAAGCTAGTAGCCATTTCATAATCAATATCTAGGCTTAGGCTTGCTGGCATTCCCAAAAAATACAAGGTCTCCACCCATCCACCCTCAACTTTCAGCAAAACTACAGGACAAAGTAAGCAAAATGATAATAGCTTTGAATTGCCTGTCTATAGTATTTATGTCTGAAAGCTAAAGTACTCATTAGAATTGTTGTGACCCTCATCTTTTTTTTCTTAATAATAAACTGAGTTCAAAATCAGATTTATTCCTTAGTAGTCTGTTTTCTGTCCTGATTGTGGCCAATGAGATCCAACACCCAGAAATATACACCCAGAGACTGCAATCCCCACAAACCATAAAGAATGTAGACATCGGTATGAGAAAGGAGGGGAAATGTGCAACTTCACAAAGCATGAAGTATCTGATCTGATGTTATGATAGCAAAACAAACCTTACAGAACATTTACAACTTAAATGTTCAGCACCAGAAGCACATTAGAGCAATGCCAGATGGATGCAGTTGGGCAGTCAGTACAAACCATGTGTATTGTGTCATGCTTTCGCAATTGAATTTGGAGGAAAACATAAAATTTTATTACAGCTGCAATCAAGTTAGGAATCCTTGCTTTATTCTAGCGGGCTGTTTATTCCAGAATTTTCTAATTAAAAGCAACCAATGAGAACCCTCCAGAAAACTGTGATGACCTGGGCCATGGCACGAAAGCAACACAGCCAGAGAACAGGCCTAACTCCCCTTTATTGCTCCAACTTTGGCCCCAAACGACCCCGCGTTTACTACAAGTCCTGGAGCAAAGCTCTCCCACACACCAGTGAGCCAGTTTAGCCAAACAGTAACCAGGGCCAGAATTTCAGCAAAGCAGGCAAACCAGGCAAGCCCCACAAGACACAGTAATCTCCAGGTGTCGGCAAGTGCACATGAGGCTCCACAGATTCTACGCTTGTTCCCGACAAATGTTCCTCCCACCAGCAACTACCTACATCTCAGTCCCCAGGTGTGCCTTGTGAAGGCGGGGGTGGGACACTCTCCTCCCTCATATCCAGCTCAGTCTGCGTTGGTCTCGCCTTCTCTCTTCTCTCCATGTTCTAGGATCAGGAGGGGGTGGTCCTTTCTCTTCGCCTGAGCTCTGTCTCTCCTGCTCCTGCCTGTCTGCAAGCCTTTCTAATTCAGAAAAGCCTTGCCCGGACTGACTCTGCCCTTCCCCAGTTTCCTCCAAGGCCAATGAAGCTGCACTCTCAATCTCTGTCAGCTCTTGTTCCAGCTCATCTTCCCCCACAGTTTCAGACTCTGATGTGGGCATGACAAAAGTCTCCCGAGAGAGCATGGCAATCTCTCTACATTATCCCTACATGTCTGACCTATACTGCCTTGGAACATGGGAACATCACTTAACAAATTGCAGCAAATTGTTTTAATAGACCTCTGCCCTCTGTTAATCTTAAAGACCAACAACAACAATCTCAATGACCACCACAAATGAAAAGAATACCTCTTTCTTTAGGCACAAAAGAATACAAGGGAGTTTATCTTCCTTGGTTTGTTTTTAATTTCAAATGAAAGTTGCCATGTCTGAGTTGCAAAAAACTAGACCACTACTAGATGGCAACCAAGTAAAACAGGAAGCTCTTTCTTTGCTGCCATCTAGTGACAATGAGGAGTTCTGCAAACCAGATACTGTGTCCCATGGTTATAAACCTGCCAGCATTTTCAAATTATGCTGACAGTTTCTTCAATAGCTTGACCAATCTGGCAAAAATCACTGCTACAATACAGTTCACTATTTGAATTCAAGCCAAATGACATAAGATAAGATCATGCCAATTCATCTTGCAACCAAGTTCCAAAAGGTAAATTATATTTAGATATTGGTATAAATGGGATTTGTTTTAAAGCATGCTCTAAATGGAAGTGTTATGTATGCAGGTTTGAATGTCATTGGTTTAGTTTGAACTGTTCTTGTAAAATGTCAGAAATGATTGGTTTAAAAAGTGCAGGAAAATCCTGCACTCTGATTGGCTAGCAACTGCGGCTGCTGGCTATAAGTAGCAGCCGCAGCCCAGCCAAATCGGGTCTGTTATGAGCTGTAGTCACTAATAAACTCTTCACTGAAGCACTCCGTGTCTGACTCTTCATGCAAACTTAACAGGAAGCATTGAGCTACCAAATGTTATATGTATGTCCATCCAGGATCATAGCTTTCCACACAATACTCCGATTAATGCATTCATTGCCCACTTCTAAATTTCATGCAAATGCATTATTCCAAGCTGTAAATGATATTGTGAAATTCAGCCCAGCCCCGGCCTTGATAGTACTGTTCATGTTTTTATCCTTACAAAGGACAGTGAAGGTGGCTTCTGGAGAGCGCATCGACCTTCGGTCTGGCCAATAAATATACCCATTATGCAATCAAGCTGCCTGCGTTAACAAAACAGACTTCTGAACAAAGAAAACGCCTGTATTTTCAGAAAGAGAAAAGTTTGATAATGCAGTCTAGGAGAAACAAAACAAAACAAAACATGAGACTGCTCATAAGAGGTAGCTGAAGAAAGAAGGAGCAAGGAACATTAATAGCAATAGCACTTACACATATACCACTTCACAGTGCTTTACAGCCCTCTCTAAGCAGTTTACAGAGTCAGCCTTTTGCCCCCAGCAATCTGGATCCTCATTTTACCCATCTCGGAAGGATGGAAGGCTAAGTCAACCTTGAGCCTGGTGAGACCCAAACTGCCAAACTGCTGGCAGCAGGTGATCAGCAGTACTGTATTCTAACCACTGCATCACCGCAGCTCTTAAGAAAGTTGGAGAGACAACGTTGGCCAATCAAAGGAAGAAATAGTCCTTCATGATGAAGGTAATAAAGACCAATGGTGGGATTCAAATTTTTTTTTAGTACTGGTTCTGTGGGCGTGGCTTGGTGGGTGTGGCAGGGGAAGGATACTGTAAAATCTCCAGTCCGAGGTGGTATTTGCCAGTTCTCTGAACTACTCAAAATTTCCGCTACCGGTTCTCCAGAACTGGTCAGAACCTGCTGAATACCACCTCTGGTAGAGACCCATAGCAGCATGACTGCTACTTCAAAACCCATCCCTCTTGTGGGAAACAGTCCTATGGAGAACTTCATGCCATCCAACCACTTGAAAGTAGGATACGAGATACTTCCACTCATGCTATCCCAATGCCATCTTGATCATGTCCCAAAGGTGCTTTTTCAGGAGGTAACTGGGCTTTCTTTGTTTTGCCTTTGAAGACATTTCACTCCTCATCCAAGAAGCTTCTTCAGAGCTGAAGAAACTTGTTGGATGAGGAGCAAAACAAGAAGTTCAGTTGTCCCCTGCAAAAGCACCTCTGAGATTCAGAATCTCTACAGATATCTAGATAGGGCACACCCAAGAGCTTGTCCGTCACTGTAGTCTGTAGTCTGTGCAGATCTTTGGATGGCTGGACAGTGGGTTGGGCACTGGCAATCAGCTTGATGACCTGATCTATTCTATCTTCGTATAACTGGCTGTTCCTGCTTTCATCTTCTCCTTAAAGGTAAGAGGGAGGGTGAAGAAGAGAACGCCCTTTGCAAACACTTGGAGAAGAGTGTGGGTGAGCAATTATTTAACTAAAATGCTGGCAATGCAAGTTTTCTGGATTTCAACAAGGACCTCCCTACGCCATAATACAAGCTCTAATAGACATGAATTATATTAATATAGTTCTAAGGAGGAAGTGAAGCACTATAGAAAAAGGAAAGAAAAAGAAGGCATGACATGGATGGCATTTTCAGAAAAGTCAGACATGTTAGTTAATAAGGCTGGTGTTTATTCTTCAAAAATGATTGCTAGAAATATTGCCCAACGAATATATTCAAGGGCAGTTAGATTTTTGTGGCATTTAAAGTGAAATAGACCCTGCCAGGACATACTGTATAAAAAAAATAGCAAGGACAGATAAAAAAAACTAGAGCTGATAGAATTGGTTGGTTTATTTATTTATTTGGGATATTTATATAACTACCCATCTCAAAAAAAAACATGACTCTGGGCAGCGTACAAACATAACAATTAAAACTACATAACAATCTAAAAAGAATCAAAAAATGAAAATTGCTGGCTAAATAGCAATAGCACTTAGACTTACATACTGCTTTAAAGTGCTTTACATCCCTCTCTAAGCGCTTTACAGAGTCAGCCTCTTGCCCCCAACAATTTTGGGTCCTCATTTTACCCACCTTGGAAGGATGGAAGGCTGAGTCAACCTTGAGCCTGGTGAGATTCGAACTGCCAAATTGCAGGCAGCCAGCAGTCAGCAGAAGTAGCCTGCAGTACTGCACTCCAATCACTGTGCCACCATGGTGATAGATAGATAGATAGATAGATAGATAGATAGATAGATAGATAGATAGATAGATAGACAGACAGACTTCATCCACACTGCATTCAGAAAGTATTCAGACCACATTTGTCAATTTTGTTATGTAGCATCCATCCTGCTTCTACAATTGTTGAAATTCATTTTTTCCCTCACGCTCAGCACCTGATAATGACAGCATGAAAACAGAAGTTTAGAAATGTCTGTACATTTCTAGAAACTGGGAGACTGTGAGTTCTAGACCAGCCTTAGGCACGAAGCCAGAGGGGTAGCCTTGGGCCAGTCCTTTCCTCTTTTATCATGCTCCTGATGGAGACTGACTCTGAGGGAGAGGAGGAACAGCTGACAGGGAGTGGAAGTGTGGCTTCGGAGGTTGTGGAGGAGGCTGGGGAAGGGCAGAGGCCGGCTGGGCAGTCAGGCCCACCCCCCTCTCCATCCTAGGGCACGCAGGGAGGAGAGGATAAGGGAGAGACGTGGTCTACTGGGGAGGAGTGGGCCTTGATCCTTTTCATGGGCTGCAGCTGTGACAACTGGATAAGAGGACGGACATGCTTACAGGCAAGTGCTGGAAACAAAGCGTGGACATATCTCTAGTTTATTGTTCCTCTCTGAGTTTGGCATCCTTCCCAGTGTGTGTTCTGATATCTGTGGACGTCTTCAAGCCCTTATCTTGCCTAGTTTGTGTTTTTTTTTACTCTTTATAATATAAACGGCATTTCCTCCTTCTTGTAACTGCTTGTGTGGGAGTTTTTTGTCTCCAGTCAAGGATATTTGGAGCTTGGAAGCAAAGTGAAGGAATAAAAGGGGCTTCACCTGTTTTTTATGACTGTGTATCCCACCCAGCTCTTCAAGTATTGGAAGACATCTACATGTCACTCCTAATCCTTCTCTGTTTGTTATGCTAGACAAACAATATCTAGTTTCCTTAACCATTCATCATACAGTTTAGCCCAGGGATGTCAAACTCCATTTCATTGACAGCTGCATCAGAGATGTGTTTGACCTCGGGGGAGGGGTGTGGCCAGGGTGGGCATGGCCAGCTTGACCCACTCATGTCAGGAGTTCGTGTTAAGTGGCCCAAGCACTCTGCCAGTGAAAACAGGCTCCCAAGCTCTGTTTTCAGCTGTGACAGCCTCCTGCAACCCTCTGCCAGCAAAAATCAAGCTCACAGAGTAGGAAAAAAGTACAGAGAAGGTCTCCACCCACCTATATTCCAGATTCCATGTAATCAAATTACTCTTCCATCTGCCCAGAAACAGGGCTGCCAATAAAAGCAATATCACTTAAACTTATATAGCGCTTCACAGTGCTTTAGAGCCCTCTCTAAGCGGTTTACAGCCTATTGCCCACAACAATCTGGGCCCTCATTTTATTGATCTTGTAAGGATGGAAGGCTGAGTCAACCTTGACCGGGTCAGGACCTAACCACAGGCTGTGAGCAGAATTTGCCTGCAATGCCGCATTCTAATCACTGTCCCACTACGGCTCTTGTTATTTATATAAATAAATAAAAATAAGTTATTTTTTATTTACTCCATATCTCCTTTCATTTTATCCCTATATTTTTTTATCCCATCTGGTGAGGTAGATTGGGATGAGAGAGAGAGAGAGGGAGGGAGGGGAAGAGAGAGGAGGAGAGAGGAGGAGAGAGGGAGGAGAGAGGGAGAGAGAGAGGAGGAGAGAAGGGAGGGAGAGGGAGGAGAGGCAGGGGAGAGAGAGAGAGAGAGAGAAGAGAGGGGAGAGGGAGAGGAGGGCAGAGAGAGAGAATGGGGAAGAGAGAGAGGAGAGGATAGAGAGAGGGAGAGAAGAGAGGAGAGAGGAGGAGGAGAGAGAGGGGAGAGAAGGGAGAGGGAGAGGAGGAGAGAGAGGGAGAGAGAGGGGAGGAGAGAGAGGAGAGAAAGGGAGGGGAGAGGGAGGGAGGGTGGGGGAGAGAGAGAGAGAGAGAGAGAGAGAGAGAGAGAGAGAGAGACTGGCCCAAAGTCACCCAGTAAGTTTCCATAGCTGAGAAGGAACTTGAAAGTGTGTCTCTGAAGTCCTAGTCCCACAAATACACTATTGGCTCTTTTGCAGAAGCAATCTGGGAGTACATGGCTTTATAAAAATGGGGAAGTTGTGCCATTTTATCCTGATTCCTGGCAACAACCTAAACACGTTCCTGCAGTGTTTTTGGCGGCCTCTTCGGAAATGGTTTTCTATTTCCTTCTCCCTAGGCTGCGTGTGTGTGTGTGTGTGTGAGAGAGAGAGAGAGAGAGTGACTGGCTTAAAGTCATCTAGCTGGCTTCGTGCCTCGGATGGGACTAGAAGAATCCTGCTCTTATTTTTCAGGTGTTTAGAAACAGCCAAATGAAACCTTAGCTGCATTTTCCCGACCAGCAGATATCGTCCTTCTGCAGTTATTCATTGACTAACTTCTCGTTGCAGCCCACTTCTTTCCTTCGTCCCGGCTGGACTGCCAAACTGCAGTGCGTCAAAAGAAGAAGAAAAAAAAGGTGATCACCGAGAACCTCCTTAAAGCAGGAGAAGATAACAGCCTGCTGATCGAAAAAGATAGAAAAGCTGGGCTGCATATCACTGAGAGAGGAGAACAAAGGATCAGGAAGACTTGCAGATTCAGCCAACAGGACCATCCAGCGAGTCCGACAACGCAGCAAAATTATTCAGAAAGATTGTGACCACGCACAGAAATAAGACTGTGGTGTATTTGAAGGGCAGTCAGAGAAGAGCAGAAGGACAAAATGAGCAAACCCCAATACAGGAAGATGGAAGGTGATGTACCTGAAGCCCAGAATCCACCCCCCTATGTAGAAAACCAACCGGCATATTCTGGTCATGGTTTCTTGGGGGGGGGCCAGTATCAACCTCCTTATGATCCAAGAAACAACGCAGGCCTGCTTATTCAACCAATGCAGACCATGAACTTCGTACGCCTTCAACCCACCAAGGAGCCTGATTACATGGCCTACTCCATCTTCACCATGCTTTGTTGTTGCTTACCTCTGGGAATTGCTGCCCTGATCTATTCCGTACAGGTAAGCCTGTGAACATGAACCCCCGGGCACTGTAAGAGGGAGGGGAGGCAGCCATACAGTATTATAAAGAGAGGTGGGCTTGGGTTCACAACTCGCATAAAGGTAGGACTACTTCATTTGTTTGTTTAACCACATGTTTTAACCATGTGGCAGTGTTCTCATGGAGTGAACCAAGAAAGAACAAGTTGCAAATATATTAAATATGAGAGATGTTCCCACTGATGCTCCAAACTGGAGAGCTTTAGATGCTCAACTCTTACAAATCTGTGCAATGAATGTGTTTGTGATTATTGTGAATTAAGAGCACCATTCTTTGTTCTTCACTTAAAAGCACGTTGCCTTTAACAGCTTCTCCACCAGCTCACTGCAAAAATCTGTATGTAGGCACTACTCCAAAATGTTTGGAACAGTACGCCTTCTCTTACCGCAACCAACTCCTTTTGCAGAGTAATGGAAAACAGACTGCCTATGTGTGCATATGAACAGGTAGCCTTCAACCTATGACCACAACTGAGCCCCAAATTCATGTTGCTAAGTGAGAAATTTGTTAAGTGAGTCTTGCCCCGTTTTGCAACTTTTATGCTCACATTTGTTAATGGAATCACTGCAGTTGTTCAATTAGTAACATGGTTGTTAAAGTGAATCTGGTTTCCCCCGTTGACTTTGCTCGTGAGAAGGTTTGGGAAACCGCCACCATCATAAATGTAAGTCAGTTGTCAAGCATTCAAATGTAAATCACGTGACCCTGGGGATGCTGTGATGGACATAAGTGTGAAAAATGGTCATAAGTAACTTTTTCCAGTGCCCTTGTAACTTTGAAGGGTCACTAAATGAGCTGTTGTAACTTGAGGACTACATGTTATGTATATGTATACACACAAGTGGTCCTAGGCTTACAACACATATACAAGTAGTCCTAGAATTACAACGCATATACAAGTAGTCCTAGATTTACAACGCATATACAAGTAGTCCTAGATTTACAATGCATATACAAGTAGTCCTAGACTTATAATGCATATACAAGTAGTCCTAGAGTTACAGCACATATACAAGTAGTCCTAGACTTATAATGCATATACAAGTAGTCCTAGAGTTACAACGCATATACAAGTAGTCCTAGATTTACAATGCATATACAAGTAGTCCTAGAGTTACAACGCATATACAAGTAGTCCTAGACTTATAATGCATATACAAGTAGTCCTAGAATTCTGGAAGTTGAAGTTCACACAATTTAATATTGCCCAGGTTGAGAAACACTGCTCTATAGGATGAAGCACCTCAACATATTTATTCCTCTTATTTTCCAAATTGCAATCTTCTATATGCTGCCCCCCAAAAAAAGACATTCACTAAGTCTTGCTGGATACCAAAATTTGGTTCTATAGAAAGATGCCAAATTCAAACTTTCCAAGCCAACAAAACTGTAAATCATTCAGAATTTTGTGAGGGAGGAAGGGATGCACAGGGACCGACATCCATATTTTTGTGGGGGGAGGTGTTAAAGAAGAAATTGATAACTCATACAAAAACAGGAAGAAAACCGACTTTTGTAAAAATGGTTTTTGGAAGGCAACACTGTGAACAATGATGTGGCTACACTGAATGGTGGCAATTAAAATGTCTGGATTTAATTAAGGATTTCCGCTCCCTCCAGACAAAAAAAAGGGATAAAGAATTGATGTGACATGTAGGGAAGGGAACTGCAAAGACCACAGAAGGCCATCAAGAAATAATACTATTACACAGAGTGGGAGAATATAAATTAAAGCTACGTGGCTGACTAGAAATTCTTCTCCACTGCTGAGTTTAATTGTTCTCAACTCTTCCTGGAATCAGTAGAAAACTATAGCAGCATGAAGATGGCTATCCCCAATTCTTACCCTGCATTTGTTCAGGCTGATCTTGGATGGATGTTGGAATAAAGGAAAAATTACTGTTTTAACATGACAATTAGCAGTGAGAGCCAGTTTGGTCTAGTGGAGGGATCTTCAAACTTGGCAAGTTTAAGATTTGTGGACTTGAACTCCCAGAATTCCTCCTCCAGTCATGTTAGCTCAGGAATTCTGGGAGTTGAAGTTCACAAGTCTTCAACTTGCCAAGTTTGAAGACCCTTGGTCTAGTGGTTAAGGCACAAGACTAGAAACCAGGAGATGGTGAGTTCTAGTCCCATTGTAGGCATAAAAGCTGGCTGGGTGACTTTGGGCCAGTCACACTTTCTCAGCCCAGTCCACCTCACAGGGTTGCTGTTGAAGGGGGGAAATAGAAGGGGGAAGGAGTATTGCACCCTGCACTTGTGAGGAGGAGGAGGAGGAGGAGGAGGAGGAGGAGGAGGAGGAGGAGGAGGAGAGAAGAAGAAGAAGAAGAAGAAGAAGAAGAAGAAGAAGAAGAAGAAGAAGAAGAAGAAGAAGAAGAAGAAGAAGCTCACCACCTTGAGTTATTTATAAAAATAAAAATAAATCTTTAAAAAATGACTCAAGTCTGTCTCAGTCATCTATGGAGATTCTCAGTCATCCAGGTCATGGTTGTCCCAAAGATGCTTTTTCAAAAGGCCACTAGACTTCGTTTTTTCCTTAAAGACATTTCGCTTCTCATCCAAGAAGCTTCTTCACTTCTGACTGAAGAACTGGGAATGTACATGACAGGAAGGCATGAAATGTCTTCAAGGGAAAACAAAGTCCAGCTGCCTCTGTCTCAGTCATGAGTTGGGGAATAGCTAATATCATGAGGGCATGACAGCGAAGGGAAGCTGCTGGGGTATGTTTGTATTATGAGAAGATTCAGATGGAGAAAGACAGGGTGCAGGGAGTTAATTCTTCAGAAATTTCCACAGAGAAAACCCTCGATGCTAATCTATTCCAGCAAAACATAAAAAAAGTGTTCTGTCTCAGGAAGGACGTGCTAATGTTGAACTTTGGAACTATTTTGTCCTAATTTGGCTGCCATGGCATCATTTACTGGAACTAGAAGAACAAATGAGCCAAACAGTCTCATTTGTGGGAAATCAAATATATTGCACAATTTTGGTGCATCCTGCCAAGGAGGAAAAAACTTTGCATGGTCTATTTTTATTTTGGGAATCAAGGATTGCTTGCTCTTCCAGCGTGATTGTATACAAGCAGTGATAAGGGACTACTTCATACAGATAGACCTTGACTTACAACCACAATTAGGACTAGAATTTCTGTTGTTAAGCAACTCACACCCAAAATGTATGACTTTTATCACCCTAGCCCCGTGATGGCGAACCTTTGGCACGCATGCCAGAGGTGGCACATAAAGTCCTCTCTGTGGGCATGCATGCCATTGCCAGCTGCTTTTCTGGTTTCCAGCATGCACATGGCCAGCTGGCCAGCTGGTATTTGCGGGCACCAGGGTACCAGAAAATGGCCCAAAAAATGTCCCCAAAACAGGGCAGTTCTTGGGGTCATTTTTGGTCCAAAAAACAGCCCAAAACCAGGCTGAAAATGCCCCACAATGTCCAAAAATGGCCAAAAAACAGGCATGCACGCACCGCCCAACTGGCCTTTGGGTTTCAGGCACTCTGGCATGCACACATGCACACGTGTTCCAGTTTGGGCACTCAGTGCCGAAAAGGTTCGCCATCATTGCCCTAACCTATTCATACTTATAGGCTGAAGATGCTCTTTCCTGCTCTCAATGTATTTCTTCGCTAATATATCCCCCTTTTTTTTTCTTTATTCTCAGACCCAAGAAGCCAACCGCACTGGAAATGCAGAATCTGCTCAACGAAGTTCAAAGCTGGCACGAAATTTGGCCCATGCTGCACTTGCAGTGGGGCTGGGAGGCCTAACTATATATATCATCTTTGTTATACTCATGTACACTCAAGGAGTCTCTGAGCTGATAAACAATCCCTATACTATATCCCCCTAACTCTAAGGGTAAATTACGAGAATATAGGAAAAGTTCTAAGGCAGTTCAAATAACTAACAAAATTCCTTAATCATTACATGAATACAGTTCTATGTGGCTGAATGGTAAGCTGCTGAGATACTAAAGCACCCATTTGACGCTTAATACTAAAATGCCAAAATAATTTAGAAATAATTTTGGCTAGGTATAATAAAATGTGAGGTGCTACATGAAAGTAGTTAAGAGTCTGCCTGAGATATCTCAAATATGCCAAGCTGTATTATGAGGTGATTGCACAATCCTTGCATAAACAGCAAGAGTAATTGCACAAAGGGTTGTGACATCTCTAGAATACGTTGTGAACTGCTGAAAGGCAGATGTCAGGGTTGCTGTCTCCCAGTCAAAATCAAATGATAAATTGGCAAGAAAAAGAAGACCGGGTCTTTGCACCATAAAGAATAAAAAGGGAAGGTTAAAGATATGATAGAACTAACTTCCCTAAATGGACGGGATCAAAACATCAACACTTTAGAAAGTATACTATATCTAACCAAAATGAAAACACTCAGATATGGTTGCCTTTCCAAAGTTACTTTCCTTCCTCTAATCAACTCTTTTTCTTCAAAGCAGTGGTTCTCAACCTGTGCTCCATGAAGGCTTGATGAAATGTTATGATTTAAATCTTGAGTTAAGTCTTGGTGGTCCACGGCCATGGTCTGTAGCCATAAAAGGTATTTAAAGAGGGCCCGTGGAGAACCACTGTTCTAAACTGTTCCCATTGTCCAAATTTCTACCTAAGCCTTACTCTCCGTGATCCATGGTTCCAACTGAGTATCACAGCAACATGCTAAGTGATAAACTAGAATTCCAAAAGCTCATATGTGTGTATTCTTGGCAAGATACTTTAAACCAGGGATGGAGAACGATGCTTCTTTTATGACTTGTGGACTTCAACTCCCAGAGGACTGGCTTGGGAATTCTGGGAGTTGAAGTCCACAAGTCATAAAAGGACCATTGTTCCCCACCCCTGCTTTATACAAAAGACCTTTGCTTCAGTATTTGATAGCTAATTAGCATCTCCCAGCACTATGCTTTTATTATGGTCTGCGTCAGAGCTTTGTGAATCTGAGTGTTCCTTGAACGGAGTCCAAAGACGAAGAATGCTTCTGTGTAATTTCCAAACCCTGAATAGCAATAGTGCTTAGACTTACATACCACTTCACAGCGTTTTTTGCAGCCCTCTCTAAGTGGTTTACAGAGCCAGCCTATTGCCCCCAACAATCTGGGTCCTCATTGTACCTACCTCGGGAAGGATGGAAGGCTGAGTCAACTCTGAATGAAATACATCCCCCAATTTCTGCCTCATGGACACTTGATTAAACTACTGCTGCCTTTTGCTGCTACCCTTTCAACATAACCTTAGAGCCCCAAGGCATTGCTTAGATTGCAGTATTAAAATAGTTTACATTAGACTGTGTTGGATCTTTGAGCAAAATATTGTTCTACCGATTTCCAGAAAAAATATAATTTCCATTTTAACCTGTTGTTATTTTTTATTTTTTTATTTTATTTATTTTTATTCATATTTATATCCCCCTTCTCCGGAGACTCAGGGCGGCTTACAATTTTTGGAGCGCAACCCAATGCGCTCAGCAATAGCTTTCCTTCCATTGTATATGCCTGCTTATTACTAAGCGGCATTTTTACAGCTTATTGCCCCCAACAATCTTGGGTCCTCAATTTACCTACCCCGAGAGGATGGAAGGCTGAGTCAACCTTGAGCCTGGTGGCATTCGAGCCTGCAATAATTACAGGCAGCTGGAACTAAGTGCTAGGCTATTAACAGCCTGCACCACCAAGGCCCTGGTTATTGAGCTGTGTGTGTGATTGTGTAGTACTGGCTAAAGTTAGATTGGATTCTCTTCATCTCAAAGTTTGACAAAAGATCATATTACATGGGACAGTAGATTCAAATGGAAGGAGGCCCTGAAAAGGAGAAGACAGTTCTGCTGAACACATGCAAGACAAATCTGGTGGGAATGTTAACTCTGACCTTCAAGTTGCGTGACGTTCCATTCCCAGAATTTTCCAATCGCTATTGCTGAGAATCCTAAATTGATGCTTGCACATCTGGAAGTTAACAAAGTTGGGAAATACCAGTCAATGAATATATGTACTGAGCAACTACATTTGAAATGGCTATCCTATAGTTTTATTCTTTGGAATGGCCCCACACATTCCTTTATCATTTAAGGGCTACAAACCCTGAGAACTGTAGTTCAAATATAGCAGTATGTTGATGTTCCAAGACATTTTCTCCCAGACTTCTTCTCTGTTGGCCAAGCTTCTTAAAGTATCTAGAAATTCAGCAATATCTTTTTTTAAATTCATATTTATATGCCGCCCCTCTCCGGAGACTCAGGCTTACAATTTTTGGAGCTCAACCCAATGCGCTCAGCAATAGCCTTCATTCCATTGTATATGCCTGCTTATTACTAAGCGGCATTTTTACAAAACCAGCTTATTGCCCCCAACAATCTTGGGTCCTCAATTTACCTACCCCGAGAGGATGGAAGGCTGAGTCAACCTTGAGCCTGGTGGGATTCGAGCCTGCACTAATTGCAGGCAGCTGGAACTAAGTGCTAGGCATTTAACAGCCTGCACCACCAAGGCTCTTTAGCTAGGCTCCCATGGCCTTCCCATCTTCCCTGGCATTATGCAACCTACAGATTTCTGAGAAGTGTATTCAGAAGACACGGTGGAGCTGAAGCAGCAAGAACTTCTGCAAATTTCATTCCTACAAACTGGGAAGTCTAGTCCCACCTTAAACATAAATCCATATGGGTGACCATGGGCCAGTCACTTTCTCTCAGCCCTAGGAAAGAAGTAGTAGCCAATCACTTCCGAAAAATCTTGCCAAGGAAATTGCAGGAACTTATCCAGGCAGCCTCCAAAAATCAGACATGATCGAACAGATGAAAATACATATAAATGGCTTAATTGGGGGGGAAAAGACATTTCTGCTAACTGGAAGACATTTTGCATGAAACAAGAAAAAAAAAGAACATATGACTTGTGGTTTTGATGATAAGAAAAAATTAGATATAGGTAGTCCTCGATTTAAAACAGTTCATTTAGTGATTGTTCAAAGTTACAATAGCATTTTTAAAATGTGACTTATGTTTTGAACTTTGCAGTGTCCCTGTGATCATGTGATCAACATTCAGAGGCTTGGCCACTGACTCATATTTATGATGGCTGCAGTGTTCCAGGATCATGTGTTTCCCCTTTAGTGATCTTCTCACAAGAAAAGTCGATGAGGAAGCCAGATTCACTGAACAATGGGTTACTAACTTATCAACTGCAGTGATTCACTTAACAACAGTGGCAAGAAAAGTTATTAACAGGGGCCAAAACTTAACAAATGACTTCCTTCCCAACCGAAATTTTGGGCTCAATTTTGGTCGTAAGTCAAGGGGGGGGTGCGTGTAGAGAGAGAGAGGGACGGAGGGAGGGAGAGGAAGAGAGAGAGAGCAGGAGAGATGAAAGTAGGGAAAAGATTTACTTTATATGGATGGATGGATGGATGGATGGATGGATGGATGGATGGATGGATAGACAGATAGAAAGATAGATAGATATAGATATTCATAAACATTTTGAATGTAGTGTATAATCAGGTCATGTCATTTACAGAAAAGCAAAGAAAGCACAAAAAAGGACAATTAACATATATACCATAATGCCTTTTTGGCTATGTTAATGCCTTTTTGGCTATGTAGTTACAGTGGGCTCTAGCACTTAGATCATTTGAGATGAGTACTCCAAGGTCCTTGACAGAGTTTGGATCACCAATCTGGTAGTCCAACTCCCCCATTGTTTTTAGATTCCTGTAACATTTTCAGTTTTATTCTTGCTTTTTTCCCTTGCCAGATATACTTCAAGCTTGTTCTGTTTAGTTCTTCAAAATATTTTTTTCTCTACTTTTATCGGTATCGTTTGGAATTTTAAAAAAAGTAGTTTCAGTAATATATTCATTTTTATAGTGGCTATCAAAGATAGTTGTAGATTCTTCCATTTCTCCAAGTCCAGCTTAATTTGTTGCATTAGTTTTATATAGTTATCATCTTTAATTGTTATCATCTTTAATTGTTTAATTTAATCTTGCTGTTAAATAGATGCCTAAATATGGTAGGGAAGATATTTACTGAGCATGTTTGCACATATAATAAGTGGGAGTAAAAGTTAATTCAGAGCTCTCTGCTGCCAAGAAATGTGTTCTGTCGCTCAAAAGGTTTGCTAATTCCTGGATAAATTGCAATGAGTTTATGTTTGGCTTCCACATGCTTCCTCGGCTGCAAGAGCCCGTTCAGCTGCCCTATCTTAAGTCAGAAACAACAAATGAATCATTAAGCAAGGAGGTGGAACAAAGCAGCTAGTATTGCAAGGCACTTAGTTCCTGTTGGAAGAGGAGGCGAGCAACTGGGGAGAAGAGCCCTTGGAAAGAAAGGACTGGTTTTAGAGAACTAAGGCAAGAGTAGCCCCAGGAGAAGAGAAAGGAGACAACTCGCAAAATGAATAATGCAAGTTCTGAAAAGATCACAGGCAGCATGCCGAACCCCCAGGATCTACCACCCCCTTATTCTGATGTCATGCAGCCTCCAGTTCAGCCACCTGCCCCCATAGCTGTTCAACCTATGCCAAACCACCTTTATTATGCCACGGCTGTCCAAGACCCAAAGGAAGAACCAATTCTTCAGCCTGTTCCGTTCACCCATGCATCTGACTACCTGAGCTACTCCATCTTTACTATGATCTGCTGTTGTCTACCCTTGGGTGTGGCTGCCTTAGTTTACTCTATACAGGTAAGCTGGAAAAGGGTAAAGGTACAAGGGATAGTGGGATTGGAGAAAGGATCTTCTCAGATCCCATCCAAACAAAAGGATCCTTGTTTGCCTGCTTGCTTTCTGAAGACGCTTCCTGGCTCTCTGAGGGGAAAAAATAAATCCAAGATTGCAACCCACCAGCAGTATCCTGGTTCTTTTGACAAAACGCTACTTTGGTAAATCGGGATGGGATGATCTGAGTTTCTCCTTTTGCGTGAATTCAAGCATTAGTGTAAGTGGGGAGGAGGGGAAAAATGAAGAGTTACAGGGAAAGAAACCAAAGAAGGTGGAAGCATGATATAGATGGGAAGATTGTCTCTTAGTAAGGCACCAGACTAGAAAATGGAGACCGTGAGTTCTAGCCCGCTCTAGGAAGGAAAACTGGCTAAGTGAGTTTGGGCTACTCATTCTCTCTCAGCCCAATCCACCTCACAGCGGGTGTTGCTGTAGGAAAAATTGAAGGAGGGAAGAGCATACAGTATTTTTAGCTTTGAGTTATTAATTAAAAAATAATGAAAAGGGTGTGAAAATAAATAAATTTGAATTGTGTCTGAGAAGGATTGGATTTGAATATTGCTAAAGACAAGCTTTAGCCAAAGGCAATATATAGATATAGATAAAGACAAGTTTTATATTGTTTTATAAGAGTATTCTTATTTTATAGTTTTGTAAGAGTATACTTTTTATACTGGTCTGTGACCTAATAAAGATTTGTTTGCTAAAGACCTCTTGATTTTTCTGAAGTCTGTCAGTTTCCAGATATAGGAGAAGCAAGAAGAGAAACTTGGGAAAATTTTTGAAGCAAGCCAGTTTATCATTTTAACAAGTTGCCCTATGCCTCATCCAAAATCAGGATTTTTATGGGCTCTGCTATTGGAGGTTTTACCCCCACTTCCACTCCCTTCCCAGGTATTCAGGTGTCTGGTAAGATTATGCCATCTTGCCCACATTTTATATGAATAGTTCAGTCCTGCGAATGCTTTTATAGAAGCTGCATTGGCTTTTGGCTCCGTCTGAATATTTTTGCCTTTGATCCTGATAGCTGGGAAAAGGGATTTTACTCCCAGATTTTAGAAAATATTTATTTATCCAATCTAAATAGCAACTCAGCTGACCAAAGGTGACTCTGGGTGGCACACAACAATGAAATAAAACTATATAAAAACTATAGATGTAAAACATAAAAATCCATACCAATAAATATCAGAAAAACCAAAAATACAAACCCTTGAGGATGAGAGGACTAAAAATGGCCACCCTAACAATAAAGCCAGGGGTGGGATTCTACCAGTTTGGACAGGTTTGCATGAACCGGATGTTAAATTTGCATCTGGTTTGCCAAACTGGCATTGGAACCAACTGGCTGGCCCATCACTGGCCCATTTTCAATGCAGGTAAGTGCAGTGTCCACGTGGGAGGGGGGAAACGGGCCTTCTGGAAGTACTGGAAGTCTGGAAACGGGCCTATTTCCGGCTTCTGGAGGGCCTCCAGAGCCCGGGGAAGGCCATTTTCATCCTCCCAGAGGCCCAAGGGAAGTCTCCAGACTCTTGGGAAGGCAAAAATGGCCCTCCCGGAAGTTCTGATAGGCCACACCCACCCAGCAACTGGGCAGCAAATCAACTGCTGGGATTTTTGAATCCCATCCCTGAATAAAGTCATATTAGCAAGTCTCTGGTACCCTGGAAGGCCCAGGCCTGATAACATAGCCGCAAGTTGCTTGATTGTGAGATAGGCAGCTTTTAAATTTAAGAAATAAATAAATAACCAACTCTTAAGGACCTTTAGGAATATCAAAAGGATGGAGCTAATCTATTTTCAGGAGAAAGGATGTTCCATAAAGTGGGTGCCCTGAAAAGAAGACACGTCTCCTGGGACCCACCAAAGTTGCAGTGACTTATTTCTTTCATATCTAATACTCCTTCCTCCTTATATTTCCCCCCCAAACAACAATCCTGTGAGGTAGGTTGGGCTGAGAGAGCGAGCAACTGGCTCAAAGTCACCCAGCCAGCTTTCATGCCTAAGGCAGAACTAGAACTCACATTCTCCTGGTGAAGGGTCCAGAATCACCCAGTCAGCTTTCATGTTTAAGGTTGAATTAGAACTCCAATCTTCTGGTTTCTAGGTCAGCATCATAATCACTAAACCAATTCAGTAGTAAATGCCAGAGAACTTTCACCAAAGCTAGATAAAATGTCCATCTTTACATATCCTGAAAGGCAGATCTGGAAAGATTCTTCCTATACAAATCCTTTATGGTTAAGTTATTTTGCCAGTTTCTTTTGTCAGCTGATGGCTAACGAATATTTTATGGCTTTCCCATTTCTACGATAATACAGCTTGTGTTGTATATTTTGTATTGTTATGGTCTTGGAGCTTAATCAGACTAATACACCTCTTCATTTAGAAAAGGAACGCAGAGAACAGCTTCAGGCCAATTCAACTGCTGGCTTCCAAACGGCCCTAAAACTCAACTTGGAGAGCCAAACACCTGCATATGAATTCCCTCCCCCGCCTCTTTCTAAAATGAATGAGACCACGCAGCTGATTTCCCAAATCCAATTTTCCATTCAAAAGGAATGCTGAAAAAAGTTGGATGGCTTTAATGAATAATACAGATTTAATGAATACAGAGCCTTGGTGGTGCAGGCTGTTAAATGCCTAGCACTTAAGTTCCAGCTGCCTGCAATTAGTGCAGGCCCGAATCCCACCAGGCTCAAGGTTGACTCAGCCTTCCATCCTCTCGGGGTAGGTAAAGTGAGGACCCAAGATTGTTGGGGGCAATAAGCTGACTTTGTAAAAATGCCACTTAGTAATAAGCAGGCATATACAATGGAAGGAAGGCTATTGCTGAGCGCATTGGGTTGTGCTCCAAAAATTGTAAGCTGAGTCTCCAGAGAAGGGCGGCATATAAATATGAATTTAAAAAAAATAACAGAGAAGTATGGCTGGCCTACAGGTTGCCCAAACCTGTTCTTATAAATCATTTTCAAATCTATACAGTTTTATTGACTATGCCCATTTTACCTTTTCCTTATGGGAAAGTTTCTTTGCTCTGTCCCTCCTTCTCCTCCTCCTTCACCACCACCACCACCATTCTGAAAATGACTGTTTGTTCCTTTTCCAAGCTTAATAAAAACAGTCACAAAAGCAAAGAATGGGAAGCAGTGGTGGAATTCAAACATTTCTACTACCAGTTCTGTGGGCATGGCTTGGTGGGCACGGCAGGGGAAGGATACTGTAAAATCTCCATTCCCTCCCCAGTCCACTAACCTGCTTTCCAGCTCCATTCTCCTGTGCAGGGCAACCAAAGAAGATGCAGCCAATCAGCTGGGACTCGGGAGGCAGAGAATAGATGGGGGCGGGGCCAGTCAGAGGCAGTATTTGCCAGTTCTTCGAACTACTCAAAATGTCCACTACCAGAACTGCAAGTAGGGCCATTAATTTGTAACTGAGCTGAGGAAGACTTTATACCTGAGGACAGAGATTTTGCTAGTGAATTTGAAGGTGTGAGTATGGTACATGCAAGGGCAAATGACAAAACGTAATTATGAGCTCAAGAACAAGGTATAAAATGGAAGGATTATTTTCACATTGTGACATTTGACCATGCATTTAACCATTTCTTTGTTAGTGCCAGGAGTAACAAATATTTATTGATCTGTGAGAGTGCTGTATTACACATCCACGCATTATAGAATGTAAACATTACTAATGAAATCCACTGAGATGCTAGATCTCTTTCCATAGCAACCCCCCAAAATGGTCTACATAGATACCTCAAGCTTTAGCCAGGATTTGAGATTTGTTACCCCATTAAATTCCTGTTCCAGATTATGTAGTTACTGCAATCAAAAGCTAGAGTTGAAGGAACTTAAAAAACATATTGTATAGGACACACAGCAAGTTTACACTAGTATAGAATCACCCACTTCTTCGTATCATGTATGTTCTCCAGAAGGTCAATGGTATATGCACTGCAACTCTTGCATATTCTTTTTCTCCCTTCTTCAGACCCGAGAAGCCAACCATGAAGGAAACAGTGCTGCTGCACAACGCAACTCCAGAATGGCACGGATTTTGGCCCATTCAGCACTCGGGGTGGGCATTGGCGTCATCATCTTATATGTCATCTTTAGGTTATTTGCTTACTCAGTGTTCAAATGAGCCTTGGTGGCTCAAGCTGTAAATGCCTGCTCTTAAGATCCAGCTGCCTGCAATTAGTGCAGGCTCGAATCCCACCAGGCTCAAGGTTGACTCAGCCTTCCATCCTCTCGGGGTAGGTAAATTGAGGACCCAAGATGGTTGGGGGCAATAAGCAGACTTTGTAAAAATGCCGCTTAGTAATAAGCAGGCATATACAATGGAAGGAAGGCTATTGCTGAGCGCATTGGGTTGTGCTCCAAAAATTGTAAGCTGAGTCTCCAGAGAAGGGCGGCATATAAATATGAATTAAAAAAAAATAACAGAGAAGTATGGCTGGCCTACAGGTTGCCCAAACCTGTTCTTATAAATCATTTTCAAATCTATACAGTTTTATTGACTATGCCCATTTTACCTTTTCCTTATGGGAAAGTTTCTTTGCTCTGTCCCTCCTTCTCCTCCTCCTTCACCACCACCACCACCATTCTGAAAATGACTGTTTGTTCCTTTTCCAAGCTTAATAAAAACAGTCACAAAAGCAAAGAATGGGAAGCAGTGGTGGAATTCAAACATTTCTACTACCAGTTCTGTGGGCATGGCTTGGTGGGCATGGCAGGGGAAGGATACTGTAAAATCTCCATTCCCTTCCCAGTCCACTAACCTGCTTTCCAGCTCCATTCTCCTGTGCAGGGCAACCAAAGAAGATGCAGCCAATCAGCTGGGACTCGGGAGGCAGAGAATAGATGGGGGCGGGGCCAGTCAGAGGCAGTATTTGCCAGTTCTTCGAACTACTCAAAATGTCCACTACCAGAACTGCAAGTAGGGCCATTAATTTGTAACTGAGCTGAGGAAGACTTTATACCTGAGGACAGAGATTTTGCTAGTGAATTTGAAGGTGTGAGTATGGTACATGCAAGGGCAAATGACAAAACGTAATTATGAGCTCAAGAACAAGGTATAAAATGGAAGGATTATTTTCACATTGTGACATTTGACCATGCATTTAACCATTTCTTTGTTAGTGCCAGGAGTAACAAATATTTATTGATCTGTGAGAGTGCTGTATTACACATCCACGCATTATAGAATGTAAACATTACTAATGAAATCCACTGAGATGCTAGATCTCTTTCCATAGCAACCCCCCAAAATGGTCTACATAGATACCTCAAGCTTTAGCCAGGATTTGAGATTTGTTACCCCATTAAATTCCTGTTCCAGATTATGTAGTTACTGCAATCAAAAGCTAGAGTTGAAGGAACTTAAAAAACATATTGTATAGGACACACAGCAAGTTTACACTAGTATAGAATCACCCACTTCTTCGTATCATGTATGTTCTCCAGAAGGTCAATGGTATATGCACTGCAACTCTTGCATATTCTTTTTCTCCCTTCTTCAGACCCGAGAAGCCAACCATGAAGGAAACAGTGCTGCTGCACAACGCAACTCCAGAATGGCACGGATTTTGGCCCATTCAGCACTCGGGGTGGGCATTGGCGTCATCATCTTATATGTCATCTTTAGGTTATTTGCTTACTCAGTGTTCAAATGAGCCTTGGTGGCTCAAGCTGTAAATGCCTGCTCTTAAGATCCAGCTGCCTGCAATTAGTGCAGGCTCGAATCCCACCAGGCTCAAGGTTGACTCAGCCTTCCATCCTCTCGGGGTAGGTAAATTGAGGACCCAAGATTGTTGGGGGCAATAAGCTGACTTTGTAAAACTGCCGCTTAGTAATAAGCAGGCATATACAATGGAATGAAGGCTATTGCTGAGCACACTGGGTTGTATCCCAAAAATTGTAAGCTGCCCTGAGTCTTCGGAGAAGGGCGGCATATAAATGTAATTAAAAAAAAAAATTGTTAAGTTTGCATGAAGATTCAGACGCGGAGAGCTTCAGTGAAGAGTTTATTAGTGACTACAGCTCATAACAGACCCCATTTGGCTGGGCTGCGGCTGCTACTTATAGCCAGCAGCCGCAGTTGCCAGCCAATCAGAGTGCAGGGTTTTCCCGCACTTTTTAAACCAATCGCATTTGACATTTTACAAGAACAGTTCAAACACAATATGGGAATGATGAAAAGAAAAAAATATTCGAGACTATTATGAAAAACTGTACTCTCAAGAAGATATCCCAGAAGAAAAAATTATACAGTATCTACAAAAGACAAGACTGCCACACATACCTAAAGATATTGAAATAATGCTAGAAGGGAATATAACCATGATGGAATTGACAGAAGCTTTGAAGAAACAAAATACAGGGAAAGCACCAGGTCCAGACGGCTTACCGGAATTCTATAAGACCTTCCAGGAAGTGTTAAGCACTCCCCTTCTAGAAGTGATGAATGAAGTGTTACTAAAAAAGAGAATACCTGAAACCTGGTTGGAAGCCTATATCATCCTTATACCTAAAGAAGAAATGGACCTACAACAAGTTAAAAATTATAGACCTATCTCACTGCTGAACTCAGATTATAAAATTTTTGCTTCAATATTGGCAGAAAGAATGAAAAGGTATTTAAATGAATTTATCCACACAGATCAAAATGGCTTCTTGACAAAATGACAAATTAAGCAAAATGTGAGAATAATTCTAGATACTTTGGAGTACTACGAAGCACACCCTGAAAAACATTGATGTTCTTAGATGCTCAAAAAGCATTCGATAATGTGAATTGGCGATTTATGATATTGCAAATGATGCAAATGGGCTTTGGAAAAAACTTTATACAGGCTATTGAGACAATATATAACAACCAAACAGCGAAGATATTGGTAAATGGAGAATTGACAGAATTTATAGAGATAAGAAAAGGAACTAGACAAGGTTGTCCTCTGTCGCCACTGCTGTTTGTCTTAACATTAGAAGTGCTGAATAGAGCCATTAGAGAAGATGAAGAAATAAAAGGAATGAAAATTAAAAAGAAGAATATAAACTTCAGGCGTTTGCAGACGATTTGGTATTCATATTAGAGGATCCACTTAAATCAGCACCCAAGTTGATAGAGCAAATAGAAAAATATGGAATGGTGGCAGGCTTAAAAATTAATAAAGACAAAACAAAGATTCTAACAAAGAATATGTTAGCAAAACGTAAGAAAGACCTAGAAGATTTACTAGAGATACAGATTGCAAATAAAGTTAAATATTTGGGAATATATATAACATCAAGATGCAGTACATTGAAAGAAGACAATTATATAAAACTCAAACAGCAGATAGCGACAGATCTTGAAAGATGGGAAAATATGCAATTATCTCTTATTGGCAGAATATCGACAGTCAAGATGAATGTTCTACCCAGAATCTTATATTTATTTCAGACAATCCCAATTAGACTTGGGAAAGAGTACTTTGAAGATTTAAATAAAATCACATCAAAATTTATATGGCAGGGCAAAAACCAAGAATTAAATTTAAGCTATTACAAGATGCAAGGTCTAGAGGGGCATTTGCACTACCTAATTGGGAATTGTATTACCAAGCTGCAAGTTTGATGTGGGTGAAAGAATGGATAACGTTGAGAAATAGTAGATTATTAATTTTAGAAGGTCATGATTTGCTATTAGGATGGCATGCTTTCTTATGGTATAAGGGAACAAAAAAACAAGGATATTTTAGAAGACACTATGTTCGAGAAGCTTTATTTTTAAATTGGGAAAAAACTAGAAAACAACATTATATACAAATCCCATTATGGGTATCTACTATTGAAGCTTTTTCATATCCAATAATATATAAGAAGGAACAAACAATTAGATATGGAGAGATTTTAAATGAAAAGGGTGAACTCAAATCGATGCAAACATTACAAGAACAAGGAATAAAAATGAATTGGTTTTCATATTTGCAAATACAATCCAGATATGATGAGGATGTTAGGACTGAAGGTATTTATAAAAAGCAAACTGAACTAGATAAAATTTTGATGGGTACGAATGAAAAAGTAATTAAAAACTCTATGGTCATTTATTAGAAGTTAGAATGGAAGAGGAACAGGTTAAGGAAACAATGATTGCTTGGGGAAAAATTTTGATTATGGCATAGATTTAGAGAGATGGCAAACACTGGGATCAGAATTATAAAATGACAATGTCAACTGCATATAAAGAAAATTTGTATAAGATGTTTTACAGGTGGCACCTATCCCGAGAAGGATCGCAAGGATGTTTAAGGACAAATCGGATAAGTGTTGGAAATGTCATCAGATACCCGGCTCCTACTACCACATGTGGTGGACTTGCGCTGATGCTAAAAGATACTGGACTAAAATCCACATGTGGTTAGAAAAAATGACACAACAACATATAGACCTGAAACCCGAGATATTCCTATTGGGAATTGTACCAGAGACATTTAACAAAGAACTGAAATACTTGATTGTTAATGTACTGACAGCTGCTAGAATTGTATTTGCTAAAAATTGGAGAAATGACAAGATACCTATGCAGGAGGAAGTGATTAAGAAGATTTTGGACTGTGCTGAAATGAGTAGACTAACATTTGAAATTAGGGATCAAGAAGAAAAGCAGTTTTATAAGATATGGAACATGTTTTATCAATAGTTAGATAAAAAAGTTTGGTAATATATGGGATATATATGGAATATAAAGATAGAACTGTTGAAACAATCTAGAGATTATAATATGGTAGAGGATTAATAATAATGATAATGGTTTTTCCTTTTTGTAATACGGAGTATGAATAACGAGGGGAAGGCACTGTGATTTTTGACCAACCGACACACTTGAAATTGATATGGATTTGTGTGTTTTATGTTTGTTTGTTATGTTTGTTCTTTTTGGAAAAATAAAACCTTTAAAAAAAAAAAGAACAGTTCAAACTAAACCAATGACATTCAAACCTGCATACATAACACAAATGAACACTGATCAGTCTCTAAGTAACCCAAAGAGGACATGATACATCCTTTTTTTTAAAAAAAATGACACCCACAGGCGAGTGATGAATCATAAACTTTGGGACATGAGAAAGAATCCAGAAATTGCTAGGTTTCCTGATCCATTTCTGTTTGCTCAATTTACCTTCCTCAGTATGAATTTACATAGGCTGCGCTCTTCCAGAAGAAAATGGCTCACAATTTGGGGGAGGAGGGGGTGCGGGTGGCCTCCCAAACCCACAGCTTCTGCAGTGATTAGAAAAGCCTTTGCACACATTTGCCTTGTGCACCAGTTGGACACATGGCAGAATGTATCTTTCCTTTCATGTACACTGAGAGCATTTGCACCAAGACAAATTCCTTGTGTGTCCAATCACACTTGGCCAATAAAGAATTCTATTCTATTCTATCAAGAGGCTGTTCTCGTGATAACTCATGCTTTAGTCCTCTCCTGGATGAATTACTGTGAAATTCCATCCATGGAACTGCCTTTAAACAACATTCAGAAGCTGCAACTCATCCCAAAATGCTGCAGTGCAGGCAGTTTGGGGCATTTCACAAGATCCTCATGTTCTGTGAGCTGCACTGGCTTCCAGGAGGCTTCTGGATGCAATCCAAGATGCTGGTTAGCACCTAGAAAGCGCTACGTCGAGCCAAGATAGTTGCAGGATAGCACTAGCACTTAGACCTATATACTATATCGACCCTGAAGATGACATATGTGTAGCCATATTTTATATTAGCCAATATTTCTTTTTCTGTTAGCTTTTAGATTTATAGTAACTGAATTTACTGATCCTGCAGGTTGGCCACTGTCTAACTGTAACAGGGGGTGTTGTAGAGATAAAGGGAGAATGTTATGTCTAGGTGCTCTTCCTTTCCCATGAGAACAGTTCAGATGCCTGCACCTGGATGAAGGTGGAGTTTGGAATTGCCGGACTGTGGGACTGAGAAGTGATTGGAGATTGTGACTCAGGGGGGACGTTTCACACTTTGGCTTTTATTAGGTGCAATTCTGGATCCGGTTCAGAGTCAGAATTACACCAAGTCTGTGCCAGTTTAATGTGTTCCTAATAAATGGATTTGAAAAGGAAAATGGATGACATGGACTTTATTTTGGGGGGACATGTTACTTGGGGGCTTGACATACCACTTCATGGAGCTTTACAGCACTTCTCTGAGTGGTTTACAACATCAGCATATTGCCCCCAACAATACGGGTCCTCATTTTACTGATCTCAGAAGGATGGAAGGTTGAGTCAATCTTGAGCTGGTCAGGATCAAACTCTTGGCAGTAGACATCACCTGTGTCTGCTTATTTGTGCTTGCCCTACCAGAACCATCAGGTTGGCATCCTCTAAGTCCCTTCCATTAGACAACATCACCTCTGAGATACAGGAGTCAACCCTATTCAATGGCAGCACCTGCCTATGGAAGAGCTTCTTCCCCAGACACCTGGTTTATTGCTTATCATGTTGGTCTTCCCCAAGAAACTCTTCCTTTAGACTTTGGGGCTCACACACACACACACACACACACACACACACACATTTGCTGATTTTGACTTTAACCCTCTCTTAACCCTCTGTTGTTTGCCTAGAATCACTGCTGTAAAATGGGCTATGTAAATTGTTTAAATAAACAGAACTATTGTGTTTTGTGGTCTTGTATTTTGTGTATTTTGTGGTTTTGTTGGATGTAGGGTCTCTTTTAAGTTCAGTGCAGGCCTCGTATATTTTACATACTTTTGCATATTTGTAATAAATACATATGTTTTACAGTATATGTTGCTTTACAGCATATGTTTTACTGTACATACTATAATAGCTTGTACAATTCGTTCACCTCTATGTTCCTCCCCTTTAATTAAGGCTGTTAATATATTGGCTGTTTTTCTTCCATGCACACCGGGCTATCCAGCATATTTTTATATCCAGCAAAATTCAGAATAAAACAATGGCTCAAGGAACTTGAGAATAATGTAGCAATGGTACCTCTAAGCATATTTTCAGCCTAGGAATTTAGGGATAAGTGCCAGAATTAAGACTTAGAGTTTTTGCACTCAAAAATCAACTTGTTTCTCTTCTAGAATTTTTCATTCTCAGCAAAATAATTTTCCTTTGCAAACTTATCTTGGAATAGGTTTCATGGAATATATTAAGCTTTCTATTCAGTAAATACATATTTGCTGAGGAGGAGGGATCTACCTTTTAAATAATACTATTTTTTCTTCAGTAAATGCAAATGGTTGAGTTCCAAACAGCCTGTTCTTCCATAAATCTTGTCATCTTCCATAGCTCTACTGCCACTGAACAGAATGTCCTGATTCAAAAACTATCAGAATGAACTGAATGTTAGACAACGTCTCCCATAACTATCTCCTTTAGTGTCACTGCTCACAGCCAGAGTTCATTCTAAAACAAGGGAAGGATTATTATATTTGCACTGGTCCCTGTGTCTAACAGGGTAGAGAGGTTGTAGTTTTATAACTGACAAGTTCAAATGCAAAAGCTAAGAAGAAGAAAATTCAGCAACTGCATTATGCATATTTATATACTGCACAAGTCAAAAACAGGGCTGTGAAAATATCTACAGACCCCTCACATCCCAGACATAAATTGTTTCAACTTCTACTCTCAAAGCAACCTTATAGAACAATTAGACATAAGGACAGTTTTTTCCCGCATGCCATCACTTTGCTAAGCAACTAATTCCCACAACACTGTCAAATTATTTACTAAGACTGTATTACTATTAGTCTCCTCATCCTTCCTATTACCTATCTTCTACTAATGACTATAACCTTGTTGCTTATACCTTCACGATTTATATTATTTTATTTAGTTTCCTAGTATGATTTTGATTGCTTATTTAGTATCCTATGACCTTCACTGTGTTGTAGCTTATGATACATGATGAATGCATTTTATGATAACGATGATCATGATTTATCACTTATATCTTTTATGTACACTGAGAGCTTATTCACGGAAGACAAATTCCTTGGGTGTCCAATCACACTTGGCCAATAAAGAATTCTATTCTATTCTATTTGACATATGGAATAAGAGATATTCCTCTAAAAGACTCACAACTCATTAAATCTACCTGTCATGCTCAAAATGTCGCTCTTTCCGCTAGCAAACTGCCCATAATAGATGGGGAGGGATAGTCTGGAAAATAAATGAAAGTGTAGCAAAATAAATGGCTCCCATCTTAGTTGGCTCAATATTAGTTTATTTGTAGTCCTGGCTTTCAGAATGAGTATTAAAGTTGAGAACACTCTTTACCTGCATATAAACTATATTATTAGTGTGCAACTTGAGAACTGGGGTGCCAAGAAAGACAACAGGGGATCATGAACCTCTGTAAATCCAACTTTGGGAAGAAGAAAACAGAATACACTGTATAATTCACTGTACTGTCTCCATTAATACAATGCTATTGTGACCTTCGGTCAAGTTTTGGTTTTCTCTATCCTGTATTTAAAGACTGCAGGATGGAACTAATATCCATTTTTATTCCTTTAATATAATAAGTCTTTCTACCTAAGGACAGTATAAAGCTATAAATCATCTAACAAGACATCGTTAAATGCAAATGTCTTTTTGTTATTTGAACTTCCAAAAGTTACCTAGGGCTGGTACATTTAACATGCCCATAATGTTCAATGCAAACTGTTTCTAGGATGTTACTGTCTTATATAAATGATGACATTCTACCACTCCTTGTAAAACAGTGATTCACGGCTTTGTCTGATCGCACAATAGATTTAATCAAAGGCTTTTTCAAGGAAAGGTATATACTAGATCAGCGAACCCCAACCTTTGCAGCTCGGCACATACAACTCAACTGCGGAAGCTGAGTTGTGCTTGCCTGCTGGCCCAGGGGTTAAGGACACTGTACTAGCTCTTATCAAGCTACCTATCTATGGAAATACCGTGCAGCTATTTCACTGCTTACTAATAACTCATTCAGCTATAAATACTATAAGTAAACACAGAATGAGGGTTCTTTTTTTAAACTTTTTTTCAGTCCCGTCATAACTTCTATTCTGATTGAGCAAATAACTCTAATCATGGGCGTGTCTTCAGAAGAGTAGCTAATTTTAAAAGAAAGGACTTATGGATAACTTGTTCAGAGCCTTATGATAGGGACAATTCTAGATTCCGTTCCATCCACTCAACTTCCCACTATTGCCAGCAGAATGTCTGAATCCATTCAGGTTTCCTTCCAAATTCCAGCATGAAAACTTCTTCAAAAGGGAGTCTCCTTTTGTAATAGTGCTATGGGAAGAATATGGAGGGAGGGAACAAGGACATCTCCATGTGCAGGCATGGAATAAAGATCGCTGGAATAAAGATTGGCTTAACTATTTATGCATCAGTCTGGAAAGGTCTTGTGACAATGAACTGATTTATGTTGCATAGGTAGATAACAGATAATCAGAGTTGGAAGGAATCGTGTAGGTCATCTAGTCCAACCCCCTACCCAAGCAGGAGACCCTACACCATTTCTGACAAGTGGCAGTCCAATATCTTCTTGCAAGTCTCAAGTGATGGCGCTCCCACAACTTCCGAAGGCAACTTCTGTTCCATTGGTTGATTGTTCTCACTGTCAGAACGTTTCTCCTTATTTCCAGGTTAAATCTCTCCTTGTTCAGTTTCCATCCATTATTCCTTGTCTGCCTTTGGGTGCTTTAGAAAATAGCTTGACCCCTTCCTCTCTGTGGCAGCCCCTCAAATATTGGAAGACTGCTATCATGTCTCCCCTGGTCCTTCTCTTCACTGGACTAGCCATGCCCAGTTCCTGTAACCGTTCTTCATATGTTTTAGCCTCCAGTCTCCTAATCATCCTGGTTGCTCTTCTCTGCACTTTTTCTAGAGTCTCAACATCTTTTTTATAGTTTGGTAACCAAAACTGGATGTAGTACTCTACTGTGGCTTTATAGAGTGGAATTAGACCTCGCTTGATCTTGATTGTATCCCTTTGTTAATGCAATTTAGGATTGCATTAGCTTTTAGTATGCGAAAGGACAAGCCTGTCAGGCAAGCAGAATCCGAAAGGCAAAAAATAAAACTCTTCTGGACTTTCCCCTTTAAGTATCAGCAGGCAAAATTTAGTCACTTATTATCTGGTCATCTGTTGGGCTTGAACAATGAAAAGTTGTGCTGCTCAGAACGGAGGGGTCAGTCACATGACAGAGAAGCTGGAAGGGGAGGTGATGCTGTAATGGAGAGAGACAGCAGTAAGATCCATCAGAAGAGACAACGAACAGAAGGAGGAGGCCAAGAAGGGGGGAAAAGTGCAAGAGAAGAGAGGAGGGAGAAGGAGAGCAGATTCAGCCTGCAATACATCAGAAACAGACATAAAGAAACCAGTACTTGGGGGGGGTGGGGAGTGAAGGGACTCCATCCGAAGCCTGCAGAACAGCCGAAGAGCAAGCAATATGAGCCACCCACAATACCAAACCTTCCACGGGGATCAACCTGCCTCTCCAAATCCACCCTCCTACTCAGAAAAAGATCCCTGCAAAGACCCTGACCCTGCTGGATCCGCACTTCCCATGGGCCAAGGGGCAGCTGCCCCTATGCCTCCTTCCTATGGTTTACCCGGCCCAGCCTACCAACCTCCGATCGTTCAACCCCAGCAGACAGTCCTCCTCACCCCGATCTACCCTTCCGTTGAACCGGACTACCTGGCCTACTCCATCTTCACCATGCTCTTCTGCTGCTTGCCTTTGGGGATCGTTGCCTTGATTTTCTCAATAAAGGTAAGGGTTTGAGAAGATAAGGTAAGTAGCAGATTGTAAGGTAGGGTGAGGGAAGACCTGGCCTTTGGGTTTTTGTTTGTTTGTTTGATTGATTTTATTTGTCAATAGCTTACAAGATAATAAACATAAGTATGAATACAGGCAATGGGAATGAATAATTGGGGACAATAGGACATTATTATTACCTCACAGTGAGGACAGAAGTCCCTAACCCAGTCCCAATCTTATTACACTATGTGATTTACACTATAGGACAGGGACAGTAGGCACGATTGTGAGCTTATGCATGCCCCTTACAGACCTCTTAGGAAGAGGGTGAGGACAATAGTGGTTAGTTTGAGGGAAAAGGAGTGTGGGTTTGGGGGTGTGACAACAGTCAGGTAGGGCGTTCCAGGCATTGACCTCTCTGTTGCTGAAACCATACTTTTCTGCAATCAAGTTTGGAGTGGTATACATTAAGTTTGTATCTGTTGTTTGCTCTTGTATTGTTGCAGTTGAAGGTGAAAAAGTCATTGATTGGTGGTACATTAAAGCAGATTATTTTATAAACTGTGCTTAAGTCAAACCGGGTTTTTTGTTTGTTTGTTTTTTTAAGCCACTTTACGGCAATTTCTTCTTCTTTCTTCTTCTTCTTCTTCTTCTTCTTCTTCTTCTTCTTCTTCTTCTTCTTCTTCTTCTTCTTCTTCTTCTTCTTCTTCTTCTTCTTCTTCTAAGACTCCAGGTGGGCAATGAGTTGGCTCAAGTTCCTCCAGGGTATTGGAATATTTTTGGAAGTGGCTTGTCAGAGCCATCTTCCTGGGGATGAGAGAAGGGGGGCTGGCCCCAAGTCACCCATTTGACTGCATGCCTAAGGTAGCGCTAGAACTTACAGGCTCCAGATTTTCTAGCTCAGCGCCTTTAAACCATTACCCCAAACTGGCTTACATCAAAACATTCTCCAATCATTGAGATTTCAATAAAGGGCTTTTCCCCCAACTCCCCCTTTATACTTCAGGTATATGTTCGAGGGGGAGGAAACACTGCATCTCTACGTAGCCCCGAGCAAGGAAAAACAGAGAATCCGTATGGGGGCCTGGTTGCAGAGGGAGCAAGATTTTTTTAAAAAATGGTTTTCTTTTAATGCAGCATGAGCAAAACAAAAACAAAAACTTGTGGCTAAAGCAATTTCACAACTGTTCAGCAGCCTTCTGCTTTATATCTATTCCCAAGGTTTATACTTCCTGCAGCCTTGGGGTGGAAGGACAGGCGAGGGATAAATCTAGAAATACAAGTTTGCAAGGCCAACTCTGTAAGCTTTTGTATGTGCCTCATGATACTATAGGCACGTATGGGACAGAAGAATACAAGTCTAATAAAATAATAATAAATAAGAAGAAGAAGACGGTACCGTCATGTCACAAACACTCTTTTTAATCATTTATAGCCTGCCTTTCTTACAGGAGCTCAAAGGTGCTTTACACATCATTCATTTCTCCTCTTCTTCTTTTTGCCACCACTTGAGATTATCCAATGGTGGGATTCAATTTTTTTTACTACTGGTTCTGTGGGCTTGGTGGGCGTGGCAGGGGAAGGATCCTGCAAAATCACCATTCCCTCCCCACCCCACTAACCTGCTTTCCAGCTCCGTTCTCCTGTGCAGGGCAACCAAAGAAGACCCAGCCGATCAGCTGGGACTCAACGGGAGGCAAAGAAGAGATGGGGTTGGCGGGGCCAGCCAGAGGTGGTATTTGCCAGTTCTCCGAACTACTCAAAATTTCTGCTACCGGTTCTCCAGAACTGGTCAGAACCTGCTGAATACCACCTCTGAGATTATCCCAAAACTCGGTGACTTCCATAGCTCCAACCCGGTTTTTTTTTTTAATTTCATACATATTATGTCACCCTCACTTTTGGAGCATACAAGTGGCCCTTGACCTACGACCACAACTGAGCCCCAACATTTCTGTTGCTAAGTTCAGTGAGTTTTGCCCCCGTTTACCAACATGTCCTGCCACCCTTGCTAATTGAATCCCTGCAGTTGTTAAGTTAGTCACAGGGTTGGTTGTTAAGTGAATCTGGCTTCTTCGTTGACTTTGCTTGTCAGAAGTTTACAAAACAAGCCCTGGGATACCTTGCAACAACAATTGCAAAAATAGCAGCAGATCTCAATTCTTGGTGTAAAAACACATATTTTTAGAACCCCTCCCTGAAAAAAAATTCAAAACTTTATTTTCACCCCGTTAAATGATACGCCCTACATGCAACAGTCCAAATATCAGTCAGTAGCCAAGTTACTGATTTATGATCATGTGACTATGGGGATGCTGCAATGGTCATAAGTGTGTAAAACGGTCATATGTCACTTTTTTCAGTGCCATTGTAATTTTGAACGGTCATAATTGAACTTTCGTAAGTCAAGGATTCCTTATAATTTATTTTTCTCCTGCTGCCTCTCTCTCTCTCTCTCTCTCTCTCTCTCTCTCCCTCTTTCTCTCCCCCTCTCTCTCTTCTCTCTCTCTTTCATTTTTATGTTTAACATTTTCTTGATATTTTAATACTGGCTTATCCTATTCTCATCATCAAGGATTTGGATCACACATTCAAACTTAAGAGTGATCAACAGTACATGAATTGCTAAGACTTTAACATGTAAGGGGTAGGTTTAGAATGGTAGCTAAATGTAGATCATGAAGCAGCTTACCCTTACTCTAGGTGTAACAACTGCTAAAGAAAACAACTAGTATCCATGCTTGCTGTCCCATGTCTTTTGGACAGTCATATGGATTGAGTCTAACGAAAGAAGAAGAATAAAAAGAGATGGTGGTCAAAAGTAGCAGCAAAGATCATTGGAAGGAAGTTGATTCTCCTTTCCCACACCAAAATAAAATTTTGAAGTGGGCACTAAAATCTGGAACGAGCAGGGAACTACCATGCTAATAGTTAACAGTGAGTGTCAATAAACCAGTGTCTACAAACAAAGAGAGTAAGTTATGAATTTTGAAAAATCCTGTTCTGAGCCCTGGCCAGAACACAGGGCAAAAGTTGAGTCTGTCCTATCTTAGACTACATAGTTGGGTTGCTGATTAATGCTTGTTGATTGAGATAAAAAAAAGTTCTTAATCCTCCACTACAAGGATATCCGCTGTGAAACCATTCAGCATTATCTATTCCTGTAAACAGAAAATAACCTTCAGCTAAAGGGGGTGAGGGGTTTTCCCCACTAATCCATTGCATCATCTTCTCTCTCTCTCTCTCTAGACCCGAGATGCCAACCATTTTGGAAACATCATGGCTGCGCAGCGAAATTCCAAGTTGGCCCGCAACTTTTCCCATGCTGCTCTTGGTTTTGGCATCGTCGTCTTGGTCATGAATATCGCCATACTGGTGACCCTGTATCTGTTGAACAAACCCTGAAGGCTTGTATCTTCTCTTTCTTGAGATACAAAACAGAAGCAAAAGGTTTGAATTCATCTGCAGTGGGTGATTGCATCAAAAGATACAGCAGCTTACTCACACACCCATCGAAAACACAACGATTTCCTTGCTCCTGAGTGCCCTCACCAGCTATAGAATGAGGTTTTGAGGTTCTAGCAGCTAGATTTGTAACGTGATTTGTGCTGAGCTTTAGACGCCCACTGATAAACATACTCCAGTTCTACAAAGCACCCAAGCACCTACTGGAGCAAGGGAAAGGGGTGTTGGGTGGCAAGAATCAAATGGGATACAACAACATGCCTGCAAACTGTCCTGTTGTCGTTATTAATTGTCAATCTCCTTGGAATCCCACAAGGGGTTGAGATCACCTCCTTTCAACTGTTCCTCCTCCCTTCAGTCCACCATCTTCTCATTTCCTCTTCCAGGCTATTTTGTACATTTCAGACCTTAGATAATTTGTTTGTAGTTGTTCAATCATTCAGTTTTCACTTCTGGATCAGTTCTTCCCAAAATTCACTAGTTTTTTTTTCTCCTTCATCTAATATAAGTCCCTGAGAACACCCCAATTCTGATGCTACAAATTGTTAATCAAGCCCTTTCTGTCCAATTATAGATCATACCACAGCTTTTCTCTGCTCACTGGTTTTGCAACAATCTCCTCCGGTCTGTTTTCAAAATCCAGAAAGCATCTGAATGCACCTTTTCAGAGTCCCGTATGCAAGAGGAATACATGATCTGACAGGGTTGATCATCAAGTATGGTCCTTGGTTTTCTTGAAACAGTTTTTGCTTACCTCTTTGGAACATAATAGTGGGATTAACATCTGATGGTGGAAATAAATATTGTATGATGAAAATAAAGAAATGGCTCACATAAGTCCCCCCCCCCATCCCTTTTATTTGTAAGAATTAAAGGATAGTGCTATCCAATAATTTAGATGGAGATTGGCTGAAGAATGATAATTCATCTGCTTTACTTCCAGCTCTTTCCTGTTGCATATTTTGTTCTATAGATGTTAATTTTCTACCCAAACACATGAGCAGGAATTTAGTCTGGATAGCAATTGTCCATCAGGGGAGATCTGCTGGAAGAGAAATGGCCCTTTTTACTCCAGCCAGCATTTTTTGATTGAATTAATACTAATCTCAACAACTTAAATGTTTGTGTGTTCTGTTAGCTCTGTCTACTCCTATGGTAGAAGGAACTAATAGAATAGGCCACTTCCACAGTCTCAAGAGAGATGTGGGACTAGCTTAGGAATTTGCAGATTGCTTTGGAAGCATGCTGGCTGGGGAATTGAAATCCAGATATCTTAAAGTTGCCAAGTTTAAAAAGAACACTGCACTAAAGGATCCCTTTCTCCCCTTTTATGGAATTTTCTGGCTGAATTCAACAGCCCAAACTAAACAGATCTAAACTAATGAACTTTTATTTACAATCTCAAGCCAAACCAAACTATAACTATAAACTATAAAATGTTACATGTTTAAAATGAAGCAAATTGCACAATAAAACATACTGGTAGCTACCCTAAGTAGAATACCAGTTAGCTACTTAACCAATGAGTCATGTAGCTTATTGCTTGTGGGTTTTGCACACTTGTAGCACAACTTTATCCACTGTGCATAGTATTAAATGGTCCTTGAACTTAAAAATTCTTCCATATGCTCAAGGAACGTCTTTCACTAGTATAACAGAATTGTCCTAGATCAGTAAAGCAAATATCACATAGCACATTTCATGGCAAATTTCATTATGGTAATTACCATCCTATTCCACTGAAGATATTACCTCTGAATTCCACTGAAGATATTACTTAGCCTGGTAATGAAAAGTTTTGAAACCAACCCACAAGCTTAGAGAACAAACCTGCAGCCTACACCTGAGCTACTATTTGCCACTATCGTGAATTACCATCCTACCCTGTTGCCATTTATAAAGCAGGGAGAGTCTATACTACTAAAAAAAGCGGGGGGGCATTATTCACTTCTAAACGTCTTCATGACATGCTGAGGACCTGGCTTAGTATTTTAATGTTCTCCTGCATGGCCCAAGCCTCAAATAAGAGACGAGTTAAAGGAAAACACAATTTCAGAAAATTGTGTGGCTGTTGGTCCAGTCATGCTCCAGTATGTTAATGTCCTTCCTACAATGCCCAAAATCAGACCTATTAATTTAGGTCTGAACTGACCAGTCCAGCACAGAGAGGAAAGATCATTTGTTTTAAGTTGTTTTGTTTGGATCTAGTCTAGGATTGCATTTGCTCTTTTTGCAGTCAAATCACACTCTTGGCTCAGGACCAAACAGGACCAAACTGTTTTCATTAGATTAAAATAACCCTCAGCTACATAGCTGAGTCCTCACAACAGGCTTAACCGGTTGCATATTGTAAGACCTGCATGCAGCTGATTTATTCATTATAAGCTTAGTCCATGTATGTGTACCTTAGTGAACTGCAAACCCAGAGCATATAGCTCAGTTTATTTTCCAAGCACAAGGAATGGGTTAGTTGAATGACACTTACTTTCCCATTTAACACTCTTATCTTCCATTATCACCATGCCTTTTCAGTTTCAGCTAATCATTAAAAACAATAAGGAAACATAAAAAGCTTTTTTCATATCAGAAGGACAAATACCCAGCTAGCAAGCACTGCAGGGAAGCAACTTAGCGCCCCCTGGCTTCTTCATAAAAGTACTAAAGCCTGACCCTATTTTGAATGCAGAATGTAGAATCATAAGCCTGGATGGGACCTCGGAGATCTTCTAATCCAGCGGTCACCAACTGGTGGTCCGCAAGCAAATTTTGGTGGTCAGCAGAAAAATTATTCGCATTTTTTATATTGCTCTATATCAGGGGGCCGCTGGGCCGGATATGTGCAATGAACGTTTGTGTTGCTGCAGAGAGGCTCCCCCTTCGGGGTCATTTTGTGCGGGGCAGGTGGGGCAGGAATTCTGACTTGGAGTCTGCTTCAGCCTCCTAGCGTGGGGCTTTGGGCAAAGGCTGGAGGGAAGTGCCACTGGTGGCGAAGAGCTGGAGGGCCTTATTCCAGTGAGACTGCATCATGGCCTGGAACTGGCTGACCATCTCAGCCCACTGAGCAGAGGTGGTATTCAGCAGGTTCTGACCAGTTCTGGAGAACTGGTAGCAGAGATTTTGAGTCATTCGGAGAACTGGAAAATAGCACCTCTGACTGGCCCTGCCGCCCTCTATTCTCTGCTTCCCAAGTCCCAGCTGATTGGCTGGGTCTTTTTTTGTTGCACTTTTTTAATTTATTTTTTATTTTTATTTTTATTCATATTTATATCCCGCCCTTCTCCGGAGACTCAGGGCAGCTAACAGTTTTTGGGATACAGCTCAGCAATAGCCTTCCTTCCATTGTATATGCCTGCTTATTACTAAGCGGCATTTTTTACAAAGTCAGCTTATTGCCCCCAACAATCTTGGGTCCTCACTTTACCTACACCGAGAGGATGGAAGGCTGAGTCAACCTTGGGCCTGGTGGGATTCGAGCCTGCAATAATTACAGGCAGCTGGAGCTAAGTGCTAGGCTATTAACAGCCTGCACCACCAAGGCCCACTGCACAGGAGAACAGAGCTGGAAAGCAGGTTAGTGGGGTGGGAGGGGAATGAGGATTTTGCAGTATCCTTCCCCTGCCATGCCCATCAAGCCACTCCCACCAAGCCACACCACCTCCACCAAGCCACGCCCACAGAACCGGAATTTAAAAAATTAAATCCCATCACTGCCACTGAGCCTCTAGGTGCAGGTACCTGGTCATGCACTCCCACAGGTCTTCCCTCTGCTTGGAATGCCTATGCTTGTAGTCCTCAGTGAGGTGCTTCTGCTGAGCCGTCTTTCCAGTCAGATCCCATTTGAACTGAGCCAGCTGTTTTGCCAACTTTTCTCGTGGGAGCTGCTTAGCTCCAACAACTGCTTCCTGTTGGGCCCTAAGGAGCCTGCGGGGGGGGCAGGCGAGGAGTGGCTGGGAGGGGAGGGGCGAGTAGAGGCCGGCGGGGTGCCCCTCGATGTGAGTCAAGTTGGCCACACCCACCCAGTCACATGGCCACCTAACCATGCCCACCCAGCTGGTCATTAGGCAGATCATATTAGTGGTCCATGGGATTTAAAATAATGAATTTAGTGGTCCCTGAGGTCTGAAAGGTTGGTGACTCCTGTTCTACTCCAACCCCCTGCTTGAGGCAGGCGCCCCATGCTATCCCAGACTATCTTTTTTACAGTTTCCCAGTTCTTGCTATTTGTTCTCATGAAGGAACAGAAAAGAGGAAAGACATTTTAACCCAAGCAACATTAGAACATCGGCTGGGAGTTCATACAATCTCAGCATAATAAAAAATAATAAAGTTGTTAATGACCGCAATGACGTCAGCATTTTTGACAGATGAACTTCCAGCTTCTGTTGGGAAATCCCTAGCAAAAGAGAAATCGGGACTTATGTGAGCAATTTGTCCCATTGACTATACAATTCATACGTCCCTCCAGGTGACTAATTTGAACTTCCTTTTTCTTGCAACTTTAGCTGACTGGTTCTTGTTCTGCCCGCAAGGTAATAGCAAACAAATCCATTTCCTCTTCTGATAGCTTTTTAGAAATGGGAAAACTCTTCCAGTAGCTCTCCATAATTCCACCCCCACTTCAGGACTGGGATCTGAATAGTGCTACTGCATTTAATCATCCAAAGTCCAAAGAGCAGTGGATTCAATTCCCGCTAGAGGGTTTCCACCCATAGAATAACATCTGCCAACCGTAGAGGAATCCAAAAGGATGAAACTGGTGACATGGTGCCTCCTGATAGTCAAGGCAACTGACGATTACCAAACATTTTTGAACTAGGTTCTGGCCTAGAAACTGGGAGAGAGAGTTCCTAGTCCCACCATAGGCACGAAAGCCAGCTGGGTGACTTTAAGACACTCGTTCTCTTTCTCACCTCAAGCCACCTCACAGGATTGTTGTTGTCGGGAAAATAGGAGGAAAGAATATTGTGTATGCTCACTGCCTTGGGTTACTTACCGTATAAAGTAATAACGGCGGGATTTTTAAAAAGGCTAATAAGCAAATAAATAAATATATAAAACTGTGATGCCCAGGAGTCTGTCTTCCTTTTAACAAACTCTGAGATAGCATCAGATTGCTGGTTCATATTTAACTTGGGTTGACAAGGACACTTGGATCCCTTTCTCACGTACTCCTGCCAAACCAGGTCTCTTCCACAATATGCTTATTGTCAGCTTGTAAAGCATTCCTACACTTGTTTCCAAGTTGGCATAAGGAAGAGGGTGGGGGGGGAGGACTGGAGAAGCATACGGCAAATGAACTTAGAAGCACATTCCAACTTTATCTTTAAAAAGATTGTAGCTAAGCTACTGAAGATTTTGCCCATGAAAAACTTTAATTGGAGAACATGATAGATGACACTTAGCCCGTGTATGTGCTTAATTGGAGAAACTGATTTATGGCACACTCAGGGGGGAAGCAGGGTCACAGGTGTCAGGGTCAAATTAATACAATAAATAATAATTAAGTATGCCAGAATCAGCTTCATATAGGTCAGGAGCAGTATGTTGCTCCTAATGAATTCTTTGAAGTTTTTGAAGTTTGGCTCAAGGCTCAAGGCTGGAATCCTGACATTTATCCCTTACATTTTTCCTACCCACATTCGGACCTTGCTGGTCTGAGGGCTATCCTATTCTTTTTTGGCCCACTGCTCGAGCCTGTCTATATATTCCTGAATCTTCTCCCTTTCATCTAAAGCAGTGTTTCCCTACCTGGGCAATTTTAAGATGTGTGGACTCCCAACTCCCAGAATTCCTTAATCTTAGGTATTAGGTATGCCAGGCTGCCATCATTCACCCAATTCTGAATCCATCCAACAGTAATATTATCTAACCCAGAGGTGTCAAACTCAAGGCCCATGAGCTGGATCTGGCCTGTGGGGTGCTTAGATCTGGCCCACAGGCTCAGCCCGGAAACATGAAGAACTGACCCACAGTGCCTCTGCCAGTGAAAACAGAGTTTGGGGAGGCTTGCAGAGGGCTGCAGGAGGCTGGTGCGGCCAAAAACGGAGCCTGGGGTGGCCATTCGCGGCCTCCCCGAGCTCAGTTTTCGTTGGCAGAGGGCTGCAGGAGGCCATCATGGGCAAAAACAGAGCCTCAACAAGTGATGTCGAGCTAGCCATAACCACCCCGGCCCCCTGAGGCCTAATGAAGCCCTCAGTGAAATTGAACTTGACACCTCTGATCTCGTCAGAGAGTCTTGCAGCACATCCGACTAGCACACAAGTAAAATAATTCTGCCGTATTCATTTACATAAGAAACTTCTTTATCTACAATACCTTACAGCAGAAGTCGGCATACAAATTCAGGAATACAGAAGCAATATTCACAGAAGCAAATCATTACAAAGTAGAGAGATTCAGAGGCCCTGAGGCCTAAATTTACAAAGGCCCAGAGGCCTAGACTTAGAGGCCTAGGTTACAGAGGACGAACCAACTCTTATATACAGTTTAGCAAGTCAAAGCCACGCCCAGACTCCTAACTGTCTCTTATGGCCCCATACAAAACAAACACTATATTTCAGTTACCAAACAGTCCCCATTGGCTGACCTGTTGCTGTTATGTTTGCATGAAGAGTCAGACGCGAAGAGTTTCAGTGAAGAGTTTATTAAGTGACTACAGCTCGAATAGACCCGACTTGGCTGGGCTACAGCTGCTTCTTATAGCCAGCAGCCATAGTTGCCAGTCAATCGGAGTGCAGGGTTTTTCCCGCACTATTTAAACCAATCCCATTTGACATTTTACAAGAACAGTTCAAAATAAACCAATAACATTTAAACCTACATACATAACAGTTGCCATGTCTAATCCAGACAGTCCCCATTGGCTGACCTGTTGCCATGTCTAATCAAACTGTCCCATTGGCTGACCTGTTGCCATGTCTATTCCAAACAGGTTCCATTTGCTGACCTGTTGCCATGTCTAATGAGACAGTCCCCATTGGCTGACCTGTTGCCATGTCTATTCCAGTTCAGGAACTATATACACTGACAGATTATAACCCATCATTTTACCATTTTATGAAGAACAACATCCTAACCTACTTTGCCAAAGGTCTTGATGCTTCCCAGGTAAAGTGTCTTGGCGGGTGTGGCAGGGAAAGGATACTGCAAAATCTCCAGTCAGAGGCGGTATTTGCTGGTTCTCCGAACTACTCAAAATTTCTGCTACCGGTTCCCCATAACTGGTCAGAATCTGCTGAATACCACCTCTGCCTTCATTCCTTCATTCCCTCCCTCCCAGTGGTTAGAATGCAGCATTGCAGGCTAATTCTGCTGAGTGCCAGCAGTTCGATCCCCACCAGGCTCAAGGTTTACTCAGCCTTCCATCCTTCCGAGGCGGGTAAAATGAGGACCCAGGTTGTTGGGGGCCATAGGCTGACTCTGTAAACCGCTTAGAGAGGGCTGTAAAAGAACTGTGAAGCGGTATATAAGTTTAAGTGCTGTTACTAACTGTAGCAACAAAAGTCATAAAATGGGGCAAAACTCACTTAACAACAGAAATTTTGGCCTCAATTCTGGTTGTACGTCAGGGACTACCTGCTAGTTTTATAGGCTGGCCTCCCTTGTAAGACAATTGCAGAAGACACACGTCCATTGCTTAGAGGAAGCTTTGGACAATGACATTCTTATATGTTTGGTGACAAGATTGTTTTTTATTTTTTCCCAGTTAGTGGGAGGCAATAAATCCAGCCACTGTGGAAAAGATTTAGCAGTCAGTAAGATGGTGGAGGGAAACACTTCCTACCAAATAGGCCTACCACTTCACAACTGAAAATAGGGACAGGGTCTGGACACACCCTCCATTTATTTCTGAGTTCACTGTTTCTACCATAAAGTAAACCATCTGTTTGAAGTCAATCTGCAGACAAAAGAAGTTTCAGTCCATGAGAGAAGGATGTTAGCAGAGCAAGAGGAGTGAGGATTGAAAACTGCAAGCAAGGGAAAAGGGAAAAAAATCAGCAGGGCTTGGGGGAGCCTTTGGGAAAAAAAGAAGAAAGAAGAAGAATCTGCTGGGAAGCGAGGCGAGACATTGCAGAACTTCAAGGAAGGGAAGGAGAGGAGAGCAGGCTGCAAGATGAGCAATCCAGAGAAGACATCGCAAATAAATGAACCCTTTCATCCTGGACAACAACCTGATCCCATGAAATCAACTATTAATCCACTGCCTCCAATGTATGTGACATATCCCTCTGTGCCATACCAGTACCAAGCTTATGGCAGACCTGATGGAGCCACACCCATGCAGCCTCAACAAACTATCTTCATCGCAAATGTCCAACCTGTCAATGAACCAGATTATTTGGGCTACTCCATCTTCACCCTCCTTTGCTGCTTCCTCCCCTTTGGCATAGCTGCTTTGGTTTTCTCTATAAAGGTGAGTTTCAATGAGAGAGGGAGAGGGAGGGAGGAAGAGGGAGAGAGAGAGAGAGACATGACTAACTTTGCTTAGATTGGTGTGAGTGTGGCCAATGCTAGTTTAATCTTAGTAAGAGGTAACAGTCAGCAGTTGTTGCAGTGAACTGTGAAGCAGGAATAGGACTGTAGAAGAAGAGTGAGCAGAAAGGAACAAGGGGAAAAAGGGAGGGGTTATGAAGTATACAGAGTTTGTTAATACAAGTTCTTACCCAGAGATCAAATACAGTTCAAAGAAGGAAATTATTCTATAATTTATTGCAAGCGGAAGCATGGATGAATGTGATGAAGCGCATGTAGCCTTCAATTTATGACCAGAATTGGGATTAGAATTTCCGTTGCTAAGCAAGGGCGGGGCACCTGATTTTATTACTTTTATGGCCACAGTTGTTAAGCAAATCACTAAAGCTATCAAGGGAATCACACAGTGGTTAGGAAATCCAGGTTCTTCTTTTGATCACGTTGGAAGCCAGCTGGGGAGGTGGTAGATAATGATTGCACAACCCCCTTCCAGATGCTGCAGCCATCATAAATACATGCCCATTGTCATGAATTATGATCACTTGATTATGGGGACCATCATAATTGCAAGGAATGGCTGTTACAGGCAGGCACTAAATCACCTAATGAGTTTCCATGGCTGATTATGGACCCCACATGGGCTTTTGTAGTGTTTCTCCAATAACATAATTATCTTGCATGTGTCTTTTGCACTTTCCTTCCTTCCTTCCTTCCTTCCTTCCTTCCTTCCTTCCTTCCTTCCTTCTTTCTTTCTTTCTTTCTTTCTTTCTTTCTTTCTTTCTTTCCTTTTGTCTATCCTGTTCGGGACAGTTTACAAGATGACAAGAGAAAACTACAGTGAAAATTATCCATGTAACCAAAATTCAAGCACCAAGACAGTCCCGGTCCACCATCTGCTGTAGATGTTAAATGCGATTTCATTGAAGGCTGCATCAGGATTGTGTTTGACCTCGGGGGGCCAGGTGGGCATGGCCAGGATGGATGTGGCCAGCTCAACATCACTCATGTTGGGAGCATCTGTGGTGGTCCAGGCAGGGCTGGGGAGACTTTCATGCAGCCCTTCACCAGCAAAAATGGAGCTCAGGAAGGCCGCCCTCCCAAGCTCCTTTTTCGCTGGAGCGGCACCATGGGTCGGTCCTTCACTGTTTCTAGGGTGGCCCCAGGGACCAGATCTAAGCACCCTGTGGACCAGTTCCAGCCCCCGGGCCTTGAATCTGACACCCCTGCTATAGGATTTGCAACCAATGAGCAACAAAAAACAGGTGTGTTGCTGTTACTCTTGATAATAGCTGGGCTATTGCATTTTGCACCAAAGACGCAAAGTCCAAGTCCTTGAGAAGGGCAGCCCCATTGAATATGTGTTGAAGCAGCAGAACCACATGTAGGCAAAAAAAATATCATGGTCAGTTTCTTCTAAAAACACCTGAGAATTAGAGGTGCTATTTTAGCTAACAATGCTGGATTTTATGCATCTGGGTCACAACATGTCTTCTTGCAACAGCAGGGAACGTTGGAGCAAAAAATGGGCATCAGATCGATCACCAAATTATCATACATAGAAAGTTACAGAGATGACCTTGGAGAAACCAGATAGATGAAAGAACATACTTTAAATCCAGGAAACAAGAGAAACCTGAGAAAGAAACTCAAATGCCCTAATTTCTTGAGAAATATGAGAGGTGGAAGGGAAAACAACAGCCAGACTTTGAATTATCTGGTAGTATAGCAGTGGTGGGATTCAGATGGTTCCCACCAGTTCAAGTGAACCAATTGTTAAAATAACCACCTCCGCTATCAAGGTGGATCCTGGGCGCTGTGCTGTAATGGAGAAATGGGCAACATAGCAGCCAGCATGAGGGAAGGAGAAGTCCACTTTCCCTCTTTCTTCCCCCTGCTCCTCCTCCTTCCCTCGTGCTGGCTGCTCCGTTGCCCATTTCTCCATAGTAGCTTAGTGCAGCACCCAGGATCCATTTTGACAGCAGGGGTGGTTAATTTGTCCACCTGTTTGCCAAGGGTCAGGTTGGCCATCATGGGAGGCTTGTCCTATATATGTGGTGGAGCTGGAGGATGGGGATGGGTCACGCCTCCCACAACAGCCAACTTGACCCTGGGCCAACCGGTTGTTAAAGTGTAACCTGCATTACTCAGGAAGAGTTCCAGTCAAATTTGTGAAACCTGCTTCCTGATCTGAACTGGCTCAAGGGCTAACATCCCGTCAGAGGTGAGATCCGTCCCCACTTTCTTGGCCTTTCAGAAGGGCCTTAAAACTTGGCTCTGTCAGTTGGCTTGGCACCCTGATGAGGACACTCTATGCCAGAGGTGGTTGATGGGAAAAAAAGAGAAGTCGCCACACATAACCATTTGTCCTCTTGGTTTTTTGTCTCTAATTCTTTCTCATTTTAATTGTTTTTTTTACATATGCACTTTTATTATACTACAAGCTTCTAGGAGTCCTTTGACAGTGAGGGGGCAAACCTTATCCACTCTGACAGAAGATTTGAGCGAGAGAGATAATCTGAAAAATTGCAAGAAGGTGTGAATACCTGTAACAAAGACCATGTGGTTTAGCAGGAATTTTGATGCCATGATTAGTCAGTGTGTGCAAATAACCTAGACAGGCAGGGTTAAACTCAATTTCATTGAGGGCCACGTCAAGGTTGTGTTTGACCTCAGGGAGGGGGCATGGCTAGGGAGCGCATAGCCAACTCAACATCACTCGTGTTGGGGGCACCTGGGATGGCCTGAGCACTCTTCTAGCTAAAACAGAGCTCAGAAGGGCTGCATGCAGCCCTCTGCAGCTCTGTTTTTGGTGGCAGAGGCACTGCGGGCCAGTCCTTCACTGTTTCCAGGGCAGCCCCACCAGTCAGATTCAGCCCACAGGCCTTGAGTTTGACTTCCCTAACCTAGCAGAACTGTTTCTTTAAAGATTCAAGCAAACAGCCTGATACCGGATTAGTCTGTACATGAGCAAGAGAAAATGGGAAACTATCCCTCATGGCTGACAGAGATTGGCAATGGTTCTAACCTGTTGCCTCAGACATGTGGTCCAAAGACATGTAAGCACTTGATTTCAATATAAATAGATCCCCTGCAGCTGCCAGGTTCCTTTTGTAAAGGTGTCCTCCCCCCCCGCCGCCCGTGCACTGAATCAATTTATCTGTCATTTCTGTTGCTCTGTTTCCAGTGCAACTTGCTCAGAAAACTCTCACATCACCCAAAGTCCTGTGCAAACCTTCCATTCAGTTTGACGAGCAAAATTGATGTGAGCAGTTATCAAAGACTTTCATTTTTAAAATAGGGTATCTGGGTACGGGTGCACCAAATCCAAATGGATAAAAAGGGATTCCACTGAATTAATTTGAGACCCAGACTGATGTTGTCCTTCTGTTGCAGAAAATCATGAGACTCAGACCTCGGAATCAAAAGGAGTTGGTTTTATTTGCGCAAAAGGTTCAGAGCAATATAGCCGTAGCAACATCTGAACCCGCTCTTGTGGAAAAGCAAATACTTATATACTCTTCAAAAGCAGCAAAACACGGAAAAGTAACATTTTGGCATTGATTGGTTACATGATTTATAGCCCCCTGTTGCTATGCTAAAGAAGCTAAACATCTTGTTCCTTCACGCCTCTCGTTGGTTGAGGTCACTGGTGTCTTGCAGATGTATCTAAGTTTCCAGCAGTACATTTGTGGTTACCGCTACACTTGAACTATATGTGTGAGCTAAAGGTTTGGCATTTTCCATTTCCTTGTTCTTACACACATCTAAAGAGCAATCTTTCATGACCTTATTTTATGTCCTGCCTCACTTCTGCAATAAGATTGGTGCTTGCAGAAACACACACACACACACACACACACAGAATAAATACTATGTTCGTCAATCTTTTGTTTCACTCTGTATATAGTGCATTTCTCTTTATCTCTTTCTTCCTTACATGTTTTCTTCTCTTCTTCTTCTTTTCCTCTCTTCTGCCTTCACGCTTGCCATCTTTATTTTAAAAATTGTGTTCTCATGCATGTTTTGACGTTTGTCTCCTTCTTGCTCTTCCACATGCCCAGAGTTTACTAATTATATGTGTCTCAATAATCTTCTTTTTACCTCTTCCCTCCCCCCACCCTCAGACTAAAGATGCCAATCAACGGGGAGACATCGCATCTGCTAAGAGATATTCCAGACTGGCACTCACCTTGGATCACACAGCACTTGGATTGGGGATTGCATCGATCATTGTGTCTATTATTTTGATAATTGTTTTCAGTACCATAGCTATTCATCAGAGCAGCTTTGAAAATAACAATCCCTGAAGACAGCATACTATCTTAAATGATTTCTGTTCTTAATACACGGAAGAGAAGTCAGAAATCAAACTATTTAACATCAAACCACAGTCTTTGAATTAATGTAAATCATGTAAAACGCTTGGTGCAGAATTGAACCTTAGGCCGGTCCTTCAGACTTCCCACAAGTTCACACATGCTTTGCTGCCCACACCTAAGAACTACCCCTTAATACACTGAAGACAGTATTGGGCAGTCTGAAATCCTATTAATTGAGAATTCTCATTCTTATTGACCTCCAGATTGAAATAATAGCTTGGGAAAAGGTAAATGTATTCGTTTTGAGGCCACATGTGAAGCATTGGCTCATTTGGTGATGAGCATCACTGTTTATATTAAAATACATGTCATCAGTTCTAAATCTCATTCATACTAAATGGATGCAATACACTAGATGTGAGAACTGAAATCCCAATTCATTGTAAATCTACCATAAGGATATTCCTATTATTATCTCTGGAACAATCTTCCATAAGACATTATCATTACATATATAGGACACAGTGTTGTCATAAATCAAAAGTGAACAATCTGGTATCTTAGAGCTTCATGTAGCTTTCCAAATCCTGACACACATTTGACTCCAAATTGTAAAATGTAATGCGATCATAGGAATATCTCTGTCTCACCTTTCTGTATCATTCATTGTACTGTCACATTGCTCTAATTGTTGGAAATTATAACATAGTGTAATAATACATGTAATCTTCAACTCCTAAAATTCTCCAGCCAGTCCTGGAAATAAATGGAAATCAGAAATGTCAAAATGAAAGGTGGGACAGAATAGTGAATATGTTAAGTGAGCTAAAACAGAAAATTATAATGGATTTTGATCCATTTTGATATAATGGTCAGGGAGATGAGGAGTGGTGTTACGCGGCAACCAGGCAGCACCTCGATTGGACCATGCGACTGATAGTTTGGAAAAAGGGAAAAAACTTTTACTTTTAATTAGGTGAAAACCACAGGAATCTTCGGAGTTGGTTATCACCAGATCTGTGCCAATATGATAGACCCAATAAAACTGTTCTTTGAGGAAACTACCTTCCTCAAAGTCCTGTTTGCTCTGAGTGCATCGCTGACACCATCAACCAATTCTGACTCCACCCAACAGTAATATCATCTAACCCATCTTTTCACCATTTTATGAAGAACAACAAACTTTGCCAAAGGTGTTGCTGCTTCCCAGGTAAAGCGTCCCCAATGAGTTCCCCTTCTTCAGGATCCAGGAAGCTGAGTGCAGCAGGATTCACGTTCTGATGGTCCAACTTCTGACCTCCCCTGCCCCCACTCCACAATCACATGACTGCATTTTGGCCACTTAACATCAGCCCATACAGTGGTGGTATTCAAAAAATTTTACTACTGGTTCTGTGGTGGGCGTGGCAAGGGAAGGATACTGCAAAATCCCATTCCCTCTCCACCCCACTAACCTGCTTTCCAGCTCCAATCTCCTGTGCAGGGCAACCAAAGGAGACCCAGCCCATCAGCTGGGACTCGGGAGGCAGAGAAGAGATGGGGGTGGAGCCAGTCAGAGGGGGTATTTGCCGGTTCTCCGAACTACTCAAAATTTCCGCTAACGATTCTCCAGAATCTGTCAGAACTGGCTGAGTACCACCTCTGAGTCCATATACACAATTGTTTGTAGTGTCTTGCGATCACATAATTGTGATTTATGAAGTTTCTTTTTTCCAGAAACTGGTGTTTACTTCCAGGTGACTTCCAGTTTCTGGGAAAAATTGGCCCACGTGAACAATGGGTTTGTTTAACGACCACTGCAAAACAAGACCGAACAATTGATTTGATCATATGATACCTTACTTTGAAACAGTCACAATTTACAGCTCTAATTGCCAAGCTCAGTTACAGTCGTCAGTTGAGGACTACCTTTAAACACCTGTACAGGTAGTCCTCAAGTTACAACAGTTCATTTAATGACAATTCAAAGTTACAACTCATGGTCACATGATCATAATTCAGATGCTTGGCAATCAATTCATGTTTATAACAGTTGCAGTATTCCAGGGTCATACGATCCATTTTTGTGACCTTCTGACAAGCAAAGTCAATAGGGAAGCCGGTTTCACTTAACAACCAGATTACTAAGTTATCAATTACAGTGAATCACTTAACAACTGCCAGCAGTTGGGCAGATCGAATCTCCCCAGGCTCAAGGTTGACTCAGCCTTCCATCCTTCCGAGGTGCATAAAATGAGGGCCCAGATTGTTGTTGTGAACAAGAGGCTGACTCTATAAACCTCTTAGAGCGGGCTGTAAAGCACAGTGAAGTGGTATATAAATCTAAGTGCTAGTACTATTGCCCTTTAGTCCTTCCCTCCCTCCCTCCCAGTGTTTAGAATGCAATATTACAGGCTAATTCTGCTTAGTGACAGCAGCTCGATTTTCACAAGGCTCAAGGTTGATTCAGCCTTCCATCCAGGGGTGGGATTCTACTGGCTTGGCCCAGTTCAGGTGAATGGGTTTCTCTGAAGTTCAGCTGAGAGCAAACCGGTTAAACACATAACAGATAATCAGAGTTGGAAGGGACCTTGTAGGTCATATAGTCCAACCCCCTGCCCAAGCAGGAGACCCTACACCATTTTTGACAGGTGGGAGTCCAATCTCTTCTTGAAAGTCTCAAGTGACGGTGCTCCCACAACTTCCAAAGGCAACTTCTGTTCCATTGGTTGATTGTTCTTGTTATGTATGTAGGTTTGAATGTCATTGGTTTAGTTTGAATTGTTCTTGTAAAATGTCAAATAGGATTGGTTTAAATAGTGCGGGAAAACCCTGCACTCTGATTGGCTGGCAACTACGGCTGCTGGCTATAAGAAGCAGCCGTAGCCCAGCCAAGTCGGGTCCATTCAAGCTGTAGTCACTTAATAAACTCTTCATTGAGGCTCTTCGCATCTGACTCTTCATGCAAACTTAACACTGGCAACAAAGGTGGGATTCCCCTGAAGAAGAGACGACGCGGAAGACAAGCAGAAGAGCGAGATGGCTGCGCTGAACACCCCCCCAGCCCCGTTCGATCCAGCAGAAGAAGACTGGGAATTGGAGGCGGATCACTTCCAAATGTATTTGGAAGGAAACGACCTCGCCGACATCCCCGAGAAGCGGAAGAGGGCGGTATTTCTCACGCACTGCGGTCCGGCAGTCTTCAAGATGGCGAAGGCGTTAGCGGGAGCTGCAGACCTGAAGGTAATGGAATGGCCTGATTTGGAGAAGCTTTTAAGAGCCCATTACGCCCCACAAGTATCATGCCTCATTAAGAGACACGAATTTTACCGTCGGGATCAAGGGGAAAGCGAGAATGTTAATGACTTCATGGCAAGTTTAAGGGACATTGGGGGTGCTTGTGACTTTACCAACTTAGAAGAGGCCATGCGTTCTAGGCCTTAAAGATAAGGTCTTACAGAGCAAATTACTAATGAAACCTAAGATCACGTTTAAGGAGGCCATAGAGGAAGCTGTTTCAGTGGAAGCAACCAAGTCCTCAGCAGCAGCCATGAAGAAAATTAACAAGGCCTCAAGCCATTCTGATGTGGAAAAGTCCACAACAACCCATTGCAAGCAAATAGACTGATTCAGACTGTAGTGAGGTGGAGGAAGGAATTTATAGACTCAGAATGGAGAAGAAAAGGAAAGTCCTTGGGAAAAAGAGGCAAGAATTTTACTGCAGAGGCTGTGGGGGCACCCCCACTGAATGCAAGTTTTTAGACACCATCTGCCTACGTTGTGAGAAAAGAGGTCACCTAGCAAGAGTCTGCAAATCATCCAGAACTCCACCTAGTAGGAAGAAATTTCCTGAGAAAGAATTCAAGCCCAACAACTTCAGTGAGAAAATGGGGCGCAACTCAGAAGCAAATGGGAAGAATGAAACTCATCAAACAGTCACCATTGGTCATTCTTCACCCTTGAGAAGCAGAAAAGTACATGTGAAGGTATTCATTGAAGGAAGGCCTTGCCAAATGGAAGTGGACTCAGGCTCCTATTTATCTATGGTGTCATGGGACACTATTCACAGGCTACTTCCCAACATTCAGAAGAAACATTTCCAGAAGCAAGCACTGACTCTTAAAGACTACCAAGGGAACAAGATTCCAGTAGTTGGAACAAGAGAATTCAATGTGAAGTTTAAAGGCCACACAAAACGTTTGCCCCTGACCATCGTGGACAAGGATCGCCCAAGCTTGCTGGGACTTGATGGTTCAATCCACTAGGCATCGAGGTGACTGGCATCAATCACGTGAGCAACTCTGAATGGGAGGAGGCCTTGAAGTCTGAGTTTCCAGAGGTCTTCAGCGATGGATTGGGCAAGTATATGGGGACCCCTATCACTTTCAACCTAGATCCCAAGGTGCCCCCAATTCGTTTAAAGCCCAGAAGGGTCCCATTTGCTTTAAAGGAAAAATTGATGCACAATTAGACAAATTAATAGCTCAAGGGGTTTTAGAGCCCACTGACCACTCCAGATGGGAGACACCCATAGTCACACCAGTCAAGGCTGATGGGTCAGTAAGAATTTGTGGAGACTATAAGGGGACACTGAACCATGCGCTGCAGCAGAGCGCATATCCAGTGCCAGTTGTGCATCATCGGTTACATTCACTTGGCAGGGGTACAGTCTTTGCCAAATTGGATTTGGCCCAGGCATATCAACAACTAACAGTTGATGATGCCACTGCAGAGGCCCAAACCATTGTGACTCACAGAGGTGCTTTCAAATGTAAAAGGTTACAATTTGGAGTAAGCGTGGCACCAGGCATCTTTCAAAGGCTTATGGAAAGAATGCTCCAAGGACTGCCAGGGGTAGTGCCTTATTTTGATGATGTGTTAATCTCTGCTGAAAATGACACTCAGTTACAAGAAAGACTCAGAGAAGTCCTTACCAGATTCAGGAAAGCGGGGTTAAGAGTCAAGGAAGAAAAACGCACTCTTAAAACTGACAAGGTTGAGTTCCTGGGCTACATGATTGACAAGCATGGCATCCACCCTACAGATGCCAAGGTTAAAGCAATCAAAGAAGCCCCTAGACCTAAATGCAAAACAGATTTGCAAGCTTTCCTTGGACTCATTAACTTTTATCACATGTTCCTACCTCAGAAGGCAACCATTGCTGAACCATTGCACAGATTACTTGATAAAAGTCTGTTTGGGTCTGGGGCAGGAAGGAACAATCAGCATTTAACAGTATTAAAAGACTAATCACGTCTGATGCTGTACTGATACAGTTCTCTGAGAATTTGCCTGTTGTACTGACTTGTGATGCATCCCCTTTTGGAGTGGGGTTTGAGCCACAGGCTTCCCAGTGGGAGAGAAGCTCCTATTGCATTTTACTCTCGCACTTTGACCAGGGCAGAGAGGAATTACAGCCAATTGGACAAGGAGGTATTGGCAATTGTTGCAGCTGTTAAGAAATTTCATGAATATCTGTATGGGAGAACATTTACCATTGTTACAGATCACAAACCTTTGTTAGGCATTGTGGCAGGAGACAAGCCTACACCTATTATCCTGTCACCAAGAATGCTGAGGTGGACTGAATTTCTTGCTGCTTATTCATACAAACTTATCCACAAGCCTGGCAAGGACATTGGACATGCTGATGCACTGAGTCGTTGCCCACTTCCTTGCCACAAGGAGGACTTTGAACCTGAAACACACACCTTTTTCCTAGAGACTGTTGCTAAGCTTCCAGGTCATGATGCTGAAATTGCCAGAGAGACTGCCAAAGACACTGTGTTGGCTCCTGTTATAGGCTGGATTAAGAAAGGTTGGCCTCTTCAAGATCTACCTCACCTTGCCCAACCTTTTAAGTCCAGGCAAACTGAATTATCTGTATTAAGAGGATGTATTTTGTGGGGTAACAGGGTGGTTATTCCTGCAAAACTGCAAAGAGAGGTTTTGGAAATGTTACATGAGGGTCATCCTGGTATTGTAAGGATGAAGGGATTGGCCAGGAGTTATGTATGGTGGCCAGGTATTGACAAAATGGTTGAAAACTGGGTTGCATCTTGTCCCAACTGTCAGGTAGTCAGGCCTGCACCACCTCTCGCCCCCACACAGGAATGGGAATGTCCTAGGGGCCCGTGGTCCAGGATTCACATTGATTTTGCTGGCCCTACCAGAGGGCACACCTTTCTTATTATAGTAGATGCATATTCCAGATGGCTAGAGGTAATCCCCATGGCATCCACCACAACTGATGCTGTCATCAAACAGCTCAAAACTTTTGTAACCCACGGGTTACCTGATGTTCTTGTCTCTGACAATGGCCCTCAATTTACATCCAACCTTTTTGAATCCTATTTAGCACAACAGGGTATCAGTCATGCCCTTACTGCCCCTGGGCACCCTTCGGCTAACGGCCGGGCTGAATGCATGGTACATTTTACCAAGGAGAAGCTTCAGCAACTGGGTCCTGGGGACATCACTGAGAAAGTTGAAAAACTTCTTAGTGTTCAGCACATCACTCCTAACCCATCTAATAATTTATCCCCAGCAGGGTTGTTGATGGGTAGGAAACTTAGGTCTTCCCTTGACCGCCTTCATCCCACTTATGCACCCAATGCTCCACTAGATTCCACTTCCAAAGTTCACACATTCAGTGTGGGTGATTCTGTTTATGCTAAGAACCTTATAGGTGAAACTTTGTGGATTCCTGCTGAGATAACTCAGATCACAGGCCCTCGTTCTTACAGGGTGCAAATAGAGGATGGACTCCTCTGGAGCAGGCACATTGATCAACTTAGATCCAGGTTCTCTCAGGAACATCACCCTTGTCTCTCTCTAGTTCCCTCACCTGATGTCAATTCTAGGGGGGAAGGGGAGGAACAGGAGGAAAATCAGCAAGCAAGAATCAACCCCATGTGTAACGAACCATTATGACAGGAACCATCCCTAAACTTGTCACAATGCCAAAATCCATCCTTAGAAGTGGAAGATTGTACATCACTACCTGATTTGGGTGCTGACATTGGGCTGGAGATGGGTTGGGAGGAGAGACCAGATTCTAGCAATCAAACAGGGTCTTCTTTCACAGGAAGTCCCAGCAGGGAAATGTCAGCAGACACATTTCCTCTCTCACTGGGTGAGAATGTTAAAACTTCTGAACCACAAAGGTCTCAACGTACACGCAAGAGCCCCACCTATTTAAAAGAATACATTAGATAGGTTGGGGTTTGGTATGGACTGAACCTAGTGGGGAGGAGTGTTATGTATGTAGGTTTGAATGTCATTAGTTTATTTTGAATTGTTCTTGTAAAATGTGAAATAGGATTGGTTTAAATAGTGCGGGAAAACCCTGCACTCTGACTGGCTGGCAACTACGGCTGCTGGCTATAAGAAGCAGCCGTAGCCCAGCCAAGTCGGGTCCATTCAAGCTGTAGTCACTTAATAAACTCTTCACTGAAGCTCTTCGCGTCTGACTCTTCATGCAAACTTAACAGTTCTTACTGTCAGAAAGTTTCTCCTTATTTCCTGGTTAAATCTCTCCTTGTTCAGTTTCCATCCATTATTCCTTGTGTGGCCTTCAGGTGCTTTAGAAAATAGCTTGACCCCTTCCTCTCTGTGGCAGCCCCTCAAATATTGGAAGACTGCTATCATGTCTCCCCTGGTCCTTCTCTTCACTAGACTAGCCAAGCCCAGTTCCTGCAACTGTCCTTTGTATGTTTTAGCCTCCAGTCCCCTAATCATCCTTGTTGCTCTTCTCTGCACTCTTTCTAGAGTTCACTTCAGTTCACGCCGATGATCAGCTGTTGGGGCCACCCACCGCCCCAGCTCTAGTCTGTGTTTTATTTCTGGGTTTTCCAGCTCAGCTGATCATGCAGCTCAGCCATATGCCATGTGTCAGCTGTCTTACACATAGAGCTTTCATCAGAAGATGAGTTGCAAACAGTCTGCGCGTGCACAAAGTGCACACTCACCAAACCAGTTGTTATACCTGTTGAATCCCACCCCTGCTTCCATCCTTCTGAGGTGGTTAAAATGAGGACCCAGATTGTTGGGGGCAACATGCTGACTCTGTAAACCCGTTAGAGAGGGCTGTAAAAGCACTGTGAATATAGGTACAGGTATAGGTATATAAGTCTAAGTGCTATTGCTACTGCTAACTGTGGCAAGAAAAGTTGTACAATGGGGCAAAAGTCACTTAACAAATGTCTCACTTGGGTACAGAAATTTTGGACTCCGTTGCGGTCATAAGTCAGGGACTACCTGGTATTTATAGGTTGGCCTCCCTTGTAAGACGATTGCAGAATATGCACATCCATTGCTTGGAGGAAATTTTGTGCAATGACATCCTTATATGTTTGGTGACAGGGTTGTTTTTTTTCTTTTTCCCAATTAGTGGGAGGCAATAAATACAGCCACTGTGTAAGAGATTTAGCAGTCAGTAAGATGGTGGAGGGAAACATCAGACCCAGAAATAAATGTAGGGGGTGTCCAGACCCTGTCCTTGTTTTCAGTTGTGAATTGGTAGACTTGTCTGGTAGGAGGAGCTTCTGTAACTCACCCTTACTGAGGGGGGAAAATTAAGTAACTGGATTTACATCATCCCCTGCTAGAGGACTATCTATTCTACCCCACCCGGTCAAGATCCATCACTGCTTATTCATGGCCACGTTTCCCCACACCATATAAACCTTACCCTATGACAATAAGGAACTTTTATTTCCAAGGGCGGGGCAATTCTACCATAAAGTCAACCACCTGTCTGAAGCCAATCTGCAGGAAAAAAAAAGAAGTTTCAGTCCATGAGAGAAGGACACTAGCAAAGCAAGAGGAGTGAGGATTGAAAAGTGCAAGCAAGGGAAAAGAAAAAAAAATCAGCAGACCTGGGGGAGCATCTGGGGGGGAAAGAAGAAAGAAGAAGAATCTACTGAGAAGTGAGGCGAGACATTGCAGAATTTCAAAGAAGGGAAGGAGAGGAGAGCAGGCTGTGAGATGAGCAATCCAGGGAACAAGAAGACATCTCAAATGAATGAACCCTTTCATCCTGGACAACAGCCTGATCCCATGAAATCAGCTATTAATCCACCGCCTCCAATGTATCAGGCATCTCCCTCTATGCCATACCAGTACCAAGCTTCTGCTGGACCTCCCGAAGCCATACCTATGCAGCCGCAACAAACCATCCTCATCACAAATGTCCAACCTGCCAATGAACGAGATTATTTGGGCTACTCCATCTTCACCCTCCTTTGCTGCTTCCTCCCCTTGGGCATAGCTGCTTTGGTTTTCTCTGTAAAGGTGAGTTTCAAGGAGAGAGGGAGTGGGAGAGAGAGAGCGTGCTCCATTTTTGCTGGCACAGGCACCGTGAGCCAGTCCTTCACTGTTTCTAGGTAGCCCCACGGCCCAGATCTAAGCACAGATCCGGCCCCCGGGCCTTGAGTTTGACACCCCTGCTATAGGAACAGTTAAACCAACCCCTTGAATTAGCTCGCAATGCCTGTTTGCGAGAACAGGCAACAAAGAACAGGTGTGTCTCTGTTACTTACTCTTGATAGTAGCTGGGCTATTATATTTTGCACCAAAAGCGCAAAATCCAAGTCCTTTCGAAGGGCAGCCACATTTAATATGTGTTGAAGAAGCAGAACCACATGTAGGCAAAAAATAATAATAATCCATGCAGTCAGTTTCTTCTAAAAACATCTGAGAATCAGAGGTGCTATTTTAGTGAACAGTGCTGGATTTTATGCATCTGGGTCACAACATGTCTTCTTGCAACAGCGGGAACGTTGGAGCAAAAAAATGGGCATCAGATTGATGACCAAATTCTCATATATAGAAAGTTACAGAGATGACCTTGGAGAAACCAGATAGTTGAAAAACATGCTTTAAATCCAGGAAACAAGGGAAACCTGAGAAAGAAACTTAAATGCCCTAATTTCCTGAGAAATATGAGGGGTGGAAGGAAAAACAACAGCTAGACTTTGAATAATGTAGTCATGTAGTAGTGGTGGGATTCAATGGCTTCACACTAGTTCAGGCGAACCTGTTGTTAAATTAACCACCACCACCCCCAGTATCAAAGTGGATCCTGGGCATTGTGCTGCAATGGAGAAATGGGCAACAAAGCAGCCAGCACAGGGGAAAGAGAAGGTCGCTTTCCCTCTTTCTTCCCCCTGCTCCTCCTCCTTCCCTCGTGCTGGCTGCTCTGTTGCCTGTTTCTCCATAGTAGCTTAGTGCAGCACCCAGGATCCATCTTGATAGCTGGGGTGGTTAATTTAACAACCTGTTTGCCAAGGGTCAGGTTGGCCATCTTGGGAGACTTGTCCCATATGTGTGGTGGAGCTGGAGGACGGGATGGGTCACGCCTCCCATGACAGCCAACTTGACCTTGGGCGAACCTGGTTGTTAAATTATTTGAATCCCACCATTATAGTGTAGCCTGCATTACGCAACAAGAGTTCCAGTCAAATTTATGAAACCTGCTTCCTGATCTGAACTGGCTCAAAGGCTAACATCCCCTCAGAGGTGAGATCCGTCCCCACTTTCTTGGCCTTTCAGAAGGGCCTTAAAACTTGGCTCTGTCATTTAGCTTGTTGCCCTGATGAGGACGCTCTATGCCGGAGGTGGTTGAGAGGGAAAGAGAGAAGACTCCACCCACATAAGTTTTTTTCCTCTTGGTTTTTTGTCTCTATTAATTCTTTCTCATTTTAATTATTTAATTATATGCATGCTTTTATTATACTACAAGCCACTAGGAGTCGTTTGACAGTGAATGGGGCATCAAATGAATAAATAAATGCACCTTGTCCACTCTGACAGATGATTTGAGCAAGAGAGATAGTCCCAAAAATTGCAAGATGGTGTGAATATCTATAACAAGGGCCATTTGGTTTGGCAGGAATTTTGATGTCATGATTAGTCAGGGTGTGCAAATAACCTAGGACAGGGGTGTCAAACTCGATTTCATTTTTTAAGTACATTTTTTATTTTCATTTCTTTAAATAAACAAAATCTTTGGGTGAACAGTGTGGTTCCAGGTTTTTTAACATTTTAAAGCAAATATGACCATAATTACATATTCCTACTATTAGCTTTCTTATCTGATTTCATATCATTACCTATTACCAATTATTTCATTCAATATTGTCATAGATTACTTTATATAATATTCTTAATGTCATTCGTTTCTAACACATATTCTTGTATTCGTCATATTTGCAAATTTTATCAAATTATATCATTCTATTAATCATTCATAAATTCATCTTAATTTATATTATCCAATATTTATCCCCTTTTTAATATTGATCTTGCCACCATTGTACTTTTTTAGACAACCTCCCTCTCTAATTTCATTACATAACACAAATCATATTTTCCATCTTATTTTCATTTAACAAATTATACAGTCTAATAACAATATAATCATTTTTATCTATTACCTTATGTACATATATGTTCTCAATCAGATTCCACATGGCATTTCCTTCCCCATACTATCATATTGATTTTCTTGTATATTCCATAAGCAATTATATATCTTAAATAATCCTATAATAAAATCTTGTTTTCATATTTATTCCAATTACAGTATTAATCCTTATTTTTATTCTAATTGATATGTTATATATCTTTAATAATAATTATATGATAAAGTATTAATTCCAGGTTTATCAAAAGCAATAATTATATATCTTAACTAACAAAAACACCCATTCATATGGAATCCTTATGCTTCCCATCTTCAACCATCGTCTCTTACTCTCCTTACTATATTAGTTACTCTCTCCCTAGCTTGCCTTCCATTTTCTATCTCTTTCTCTTACTCATTCCTCCTTTCTCTATTGCTTTCCACTGTTTCTTTTTCCAATTATCTGGTTTTACCCCCATCCTCTGCAGATCTTCTTTCTGTAATTCCCTTTCCTGTTGCTTAACCTTCAGAATATTCTCCCCTTGATTTATTACATCAATCATTAACATTTTAGATTTATTTTCCTTTTTGTCCTTTTGTGTTATTTATTTTTCCCTTTGCTCTGTTTTGCTGGTTTCTCTTTTATTTAACTAGTCCTCCTCTTCCTGCATTCCTTGTTCTTCTGTAGTTTGCATCACCATTTCTAAATTTTCTTCCATGCTCTGTATTTTATTCCATAAATCCAATCTTCTGTTTATCATTTCTTTCATAGTTTGAAGTTCCAATACTATTTCTTTGCATATTTTGCTTATTTTTATTTTGCATAATTTATTTTTGTGTCCAATTATCCAATTGTACTGCAATCTTTATTTAAACCAGCATCTTTCTTTGATCTTTGAAGCCAATATCCTTAAGTCTTTATTTCCCAAGTTTAATCAGTCTTTCAAAAAATCCAGGGATAGTATCTTCATATATTCCTCCACTATTTTAATGTTAATATTTCCACTTTCTGGGGTCTTGTTGTAATACAGTTCCTTTTATTTTCCATTAAATCCACATTAAGTAGGTCATAAAGTTTAAGGGATCTACAGGATTTTTCTTTTAACAGCAGGTGGTGGTCTTATTCCAGTTTTTACTTTCCATCTTTTTCCCATTTCTTTAAACTTTCATCAACAAGGTTTTTCAAATGTTATTATTTCCTTTTTTTCCCAGTCAATTTCAGCATTTTAAATAATGCCTATCCAATGCCAAATCCTGTACAATCACCAATTCCAATTTTATATTATTTTTTGTAAAAGTTTTCTCTTTGAATTATTTCCTTTCTGTTTAAATTTTAAAGATTAAATTCTTTATGTTCCCCAAATATTTCTCTAACTTTAAGATAGCCAGTAGTCCAGTTCTTTGTGAGATCTCTTTCCTGTTATTTTTATTGGGGTTACCTTTTGTAGTTCAAAGTATTTTCACCCAGTCCACACACCATTCACTGCTTCTTTGCTCCAGCACAGTCTGAGGTTTTTAGACCCCACCCATCTTCATGGCAGCCATTTTGGCTACTGCTACAGCTTGTTTTTGGAAGGGGTTTTCCTTATGAGGGAGGAGAGATGCAGCTCCCCTCTACCTGTCAGGGCAGTCCCCCTTTCCTCACCACCTCTCCAGGTTGGTTCTGGTCCCAATTGGGACCCTCCAAAGAGGACAGCTCGAAGTGAAGCAACCGATGATCGCAGACCTCCCTCTGACTGCGACGGAAGTACAGCCAGAAGTTCAAACTCAATTTCATTGAGGGCCACATCAGGATTGTATTTGACCTCAGGAGGGTGGGTGGGCATGGCCAGGGTGGGCACGGCCAGCTCAATGTCACTCGTGCCAGGGGCACCTATGGCAGCACAAGCACTTTGCCAGTGAAAAGGGAGCTCAGGGGGGCCACATGTGGCCCTCTGGAGCTCTGTTTTCACTCACAGAGGGTTTCAGGAGGCCATTGCAGCCAAAAATGGAGCACCAGTTTTGCTGGCAGAGGTCCCGTGTGTCCATCCTTTGCTGTTTTCAAAGCAGCCCAGTGGGTGAGATCTAATCACTCAGCAGGCCAGATCTGGACCAAGGGCCTTAAGTTTGACACCCCTAACCCAGAGAACTGCTTCTTTAAAGATTCAAGCAAGCAGACTAATGCTGGATGAATCTGTCTATAAACAAGAGATAACGGGAAACTATCCCTCCTGGCTGACAGAGATTGGCAATGTTTTCTAACCTGTTGCCTTGGATGTGTGGTTCAAAGACATGTAAGCACTTAATTTCAACATAAACAAGTCTCCAGCAGCTGCCAGTTTCCTTTTGTAAAGGAGTCCTTTTTTTCTGCACTAAATCTATTTATCTGTCATTGCTGTTGCTCTGTTTCCAGTGCAACTTGCTTTGAAAACTCTCACATCACCCAAAGTCCTGTGCAAACCCTCCATTCAGTCTGAGGAGCTAAATCGATTGGAGTAGTTATCAAAGACTTTCATTTCTAAAATAGGGTATATGGGTACAAGTGCACCAAATGGATAAAAAGGGATTCCACTGAATTAATTGGAGACCCAGGCTGATCTTGTCCTTCTGCAATAAGATCGGTGCTTGCAGAAACACATACACAGAGAATAAACACATTCATCAATCTTTTGTTTCACTCTGTATGTAGTGCATTCTTCTTTATCTCTTTCTTTCTTACATGCTTTCTCCTCTTCTTGTTCTCCTTTTCCTCTCTCCTTCTACCTTCACACTTGCCTTTTAAAAAATCGTGTTCTCGTGCATGTTTTGACATTTGTCTCCTCCTTGCTCTTCCACATGCCCAGAGTCAACAATTATATGGGTCTCAATAATTTTCTTTTTACCTCTTTCTTTTTCCCCCACCAACCTCAGACTCAAGGGGCCAATCAACAGGGAGACATCACGTCTGCTAAGAAATACTCCAGAGTGGCATTCATCTTGGATAACACAGCAGTTGGATTGGGGATTGCAATGATCATTGTGATTATTATTTTGATGTTTGTTTGAGCATCATAGCTGTGACCTCAGTTACAACAGTTCATCAGAGCGACTTTGGAAGTTACAATCCCTGAAGACAGCATATTACCTTAAATGATTTCTGTTCTTAATACACAAAAGAGAAGTCAGAAATAAAACTGTCTAAAATCAAACCACAGTCTTTGAATTAATGTAAATCGGGTAAAACGCTTGGTGCAGAATTTAACCTTAGGCCGGTCCTTCAGACTTCCCACAAGTTCACACATGCTTTGCTGGCCACACCTAAGAACTACCCCTTAATACACTGAAGACAGTATTGGGCAGTCTGAAATCCTATTAATTGAGATTTCTGATTCTTATCAATCCCCAGATTGAAACAATAGCTTGGGAAAAGGTAAATGTATTTGTTTTGAGGCCACATGTGAAGCACTGCTTATATTAAGACACATGTAATAAGTTTTAACTCTCATTCATATTAAATGGATGCAATACACTAGTTGTGAGAACTGAAATTCATTGTAAATCTACCATAAGGATATTCCTATTATTGTCTCTGGCACAATCTTCCATAAGACATTATCATTGTATATATAGGACACAGTGTTGTCATAAATCAAAAGTGAACAATCTGGTATCTTAGGGCTTCATGTAGCTTTCCCAATCCTGACACACATTTGACTCCAAATTGTAAAATGTAATGCAATCATAGGAATATCTCTGTCTCACCTTTCTATATCATTGATTGTACTGTCATATTGCTCTAATTGTTGGAAATTATAACATATTATGCATCTGCCCTTCTGTAACTTGATAACATTCTTTTGTTTACTGTACTGATATAATACAAAGTGGGACTTTATTAAATGGATGAGAGTGAGGGAGGGCCTGAAGGAAGTCCTGCCTTAGCACTTGGCCATCACAGGTACGAGTAATGTTGAGCTGGACATGCCCACCCTAGCCACACTCATCCTGGCCATGCCCACCCTGGCCATGGCTACTGGCCATGCCAACACTGGCCCCCCAAGGTCAAACGCTACCCAAATATAGCCTCAATGAAATCAATTTTGACACCCTGATCTAAAGAAATTACCTTAGCAATTTTAAGATGCGTGGATTCCCAACTCCCAGAATTCCTTAATCTTAGGTATTGGTGACATCTCCCAGGTTCCTCTCAGGTGTCATCTACATGGAGTCATCTACATGGCACCAGGACAGAGCTATCGATCCTTCCCTCCAAGCTGAACTGAAGCCATTAATGATCACTCTTAGGCTGCCATCTGTCAACCCTGAAGCTGACCTGACCGAAGCCATTTTGTCGCTTTAGTGTTGCCACACTGGAGCTGAGGAAAAGGGGCAGGGGGATAAAGATAGCTGGGGCCTGGTAGCCAAAACAAAACACTTTTCCTTGGGAACCAAGGACATTTCCGCAGGTGGTCAGAGAGAGGAGGTGTTACCCGGCAACCAGGCAGCACCTCGATTAGACCATGTGACTGATTGTTTGGGAAAAGGGGAAAAACTATTACTTTTAATTGGGTGAAAACTGTGGGAACCTTCAGAGTCAGTTTTCACCAGATCTGTGCCAATATAATAGATGCAATAAAACTATTCTTTGAGGAAAACCTTCCTCGGAGTCTTGTTTGCTATGAGTGCATCGGTGACACCATCATTCAGCCAATTCTGACTCCATCCAACAGTAATATCATCTAACCCATCTTTTCACCATTTTATGAAGAACAACAAACTTTGACAAAGGTTTTGTTGCTTCCCAGGTAAAGCATCCACAATGAGTTCCCCTCCTTCAGGATCCAGGAAGCTGAGTGCAGCAGGATTCACGTTCTGATGGTCCAACTTCTGACTTCCCCTGCCCCCCTCCACAATCACATGACTGCATTTTTAGCCACTTAACATCAGCCCATACAGTGGTGGTATTCAAAAAAATTACTACTGGTTCTGTGGGCGTGGCTTGATGGGCATGGCAAGGGAAGGATACTGCAAAATCCCATTCCCTCTCTACCCCACTAACCTGCTTTCCAGCTCGGTTCTCCTGTGCAGGGCAACCAAAGGAGACCCAGCCCATCAGCTGCGACTCGGGAGGCAGAGAATAGAAGGGGGTGGAGCCAGTCAGAGGGGGTATTTGCCGGTTCTCTGAACTACTCAAAATTTCCTCTACCGAATCTCCAGAACCTGTCAGAACTGGCTGAATACCACCTCTGAGCCCATGTTTATAGTTGTTTGCAGTGTCCTGCAGTCACATGATTGTGATTTACGAAGTTTCTTTTTGCCAGAAACTGGTGTTTACTTCCAGCTGACTTCCAGTTTCTGGCAAAAATTGGCCCACGGAGAGCAATGGGTTGGCTTAATTACAACAGTTCATTTAGTGACTGTTCAAAGTTACAACAGCACTGACAAATGTGACTTATGACCGTTTTTCACAGTTACGACCTTTGCAGCATCCTCATGGTCACATGATCGTAATTCAGATGACTGGCAACCAACTCGTATTTATGACAGTTGCAGTGTCCCAGGATCATGCAATCCCTTTTTGTGACCTTCTGACAAGCAAAGTCAATGAGGAAGCCAGTTTCACTTAACAACCGTGTTACTAACTTAAATTTTCAGTGAATCACTTAACAACTGCCAGCAGTTTGGCAGATCGAATCTCCCCAGACTCGAGGTTGACTCAGCCTTCCATCCTCCCAAGATGGGTAAAATGAGGACCCAGATTACTGGGGGCAACAGGCTGACTCTGTAAAACCACTTAGAGGGGGCTATAAAGCGGCATATAAGTCTAAGTGCTATTGCTACTGCTAACGGTGTGCAATGGGGCAAAAGTCACTTAACAAATGTCTCACTTGAGTACAGAAATTTTGGACTCTGTTGTGGTCATAAGTCAGTTATTTATAGGCTGACCTCCCTTGTAAGATGATAGCAGAAGACGCACGTCCGTTGCTCAGAGGAAGCTTTGTGCAATTACATCCTTATATGTTTGGTGACAGGGTTATTTTTCCCAGTTAGTGGGAGGCAATAAATCCAGCCAGTGTGGAAAAGATTTAGCAGGTCAGTAAGATGGTGGAGGGAAACACTGAACCCAGAAATAAATGTAGGGGGTGTCCAGACCCTGTCCCTCTTTTCAGTTGTGAATTGGTAGACTTGTCTGGTAGGAGGAGCTTCTGTAACTCACCCTTACTGAGGGGGGAAAATTGAGTAACTGGATTTACATCATCTCCTGCTAGAGGAATATCCGTTCTTTGCCTAGTGCCGCCCCACCCAGTCCAGAACTATCCCTGTTTATTCATTGCCACATTTCCCCACATCAGACAAACCTTATCCTACGACAATAAGGAACTGTTATTTCCAAGGGTGGGGCAATTCTACCCTGAAGTAAACCACCTGTTTGATGCCAATCTGCAGACAAAAGAAGTTTCAGTCCATGAGAGAAGGACACTAGCAAAGCAAGAGGAGTGAGGATTGAAAAGTGCAAGCAAGGGAAAAGAAAAAAAAATCAGCAGACCTGGGGGAGCATCTGGGGGGGAAAGAAGAAAGAAGAAGAATCTACTGAGAAGTGAGGCGAGACATTGCAGAATTTCAAGGAAGGGAAGGAGAGGAGAGCAGGCTGTGAGATGAGCAATCCAGAGAATGAGAAGACATCGCAAATAAATGAATCTTTTCATCCTGGGCATCAGCCTGATCCCATGAAATCAGCTATTAATCCACCGCCTCCAATGTATCAGCCATCTCCCTCTATGCCATACCAGTACCAAGCTTATGCTGGACCTCCTGGAGCCATACCTGTGCAGCCTCAACAAACCATCCTCATCGCAAATGTCCAATCTGTCAATGAACCAGATTATTTGGGCTACTCCATCTTCACCCTCCTTTGCTGCTGCCTCCCCTTGGGCATAGCTGCTTTGATTTTCTCTATAAAGGTGAGTTTCAGTGAGACAGGGAGAGGTAGGGGGAGGGAGAGAGGAAGAGCGAGACACCATGACTAACTTTGCTTAGATGATTGTGGTCAATGCTAGTTTAATATTAGTAAGAAATAACAGTTGTTGCAGTGAACTGTGAAGCAGGAACAGGACTGTAGAAGAAGAGGGAGTAAAAAGGAACAGAGCAAGGGGGAAAAGCAGGGGAATGAAGTAGACAGACTTTGTTAACAAAAGTCCTTACTCAGAGCTCAAATACAATTCAAAGAAGGAAAGTTCGCTTTGCAGAGATAAGAGCTCCTTTCATGCGCTATCAGACTGCCTTAACTGAATGTATTGTTCAAGTGCTATTAAATAGAATTATTTATCGCAAGCAGAAGCATGGATGAATGTGATAAAGGGTATGCAGTCTTCAACTAATGACCAGAATTGGGACCAGAGTTTCTGTTGCTAAGCGAGGGCGGGGCACCTGATTTTATTACCTTTATAGCCACAGTTGTTAAGCAAATCACTAAAGCTATCAAGCAAATAGCACAGTGGTTAGGAAATCCAGGTTCTTCCATTGATCGTGTTGGAAGCCAGCTGGGGAGGTGCCAGATAATGATTGCATGACACTGACCCCTCCAGCATGCTGACAACACTACCTGTAATAGAATATGATTCGTTCTAGCAAATATGTTATGTTTTTTTAAGTGTCTCAGATATCAAACTATCGTGATTTTTTTAAGGGAAGGGATACCTCAGAGAAGTGCATTAAACCTGCTGATCTGAATGTTAGCTGAAATAAGTTTTTTTAAAAATCAGAACACTACTTTTGTAGTCTACTATTGAACGACTAGGAATTTGAAGGTGCCAGAGTTTGCAATATAACTTTATTTATTTATTTATTTATTTATATTGGGATTTCTATGCCGCCCTATCTCCCGAAGGACTCAGGGTGGTTCACAACAATAAAAACATACAATACAAACATTAAAAAAATATTAAGCAAACATCCCAATATACAATTAAAACTAACAAACCACCACTAAAAACTCCTCCCCCCCCATCAGTCCAGGTCGGCAAGCTGGAAGAGCTGTTGGCTTGCGTTTCCTATACCAACTCAAGGGAGAGAACCCTAAAAAGAAGTTTTTCTCATTATAGCATCATGGTGAAGAGATGTCAAAGGACACGCCTAGAGACCCAATCAAGTATTTTCTATTCTTCCAGCAGAATTACACAGGCAGGCACTAAATCACCTGATCAGTTTCCATGGCAGATTGTAGACCGCACATGGACTTTCATAGTTTTTCTCCAATAACATAATTATCTGTTATGTGTCTTTTGCTTCCTTCCTTCCTTCCTTCCTTCCTTTCCTTTCCTTTCCTTTCCTTTCCTTTCCTTTCCTTTCCTTTCCTTTCCTTTCCTTTCCTTTCCTTTCCTTTCCTTTCCTTTCATGTATCCTGTTTGGGATAGTTTGTAAAAATTGTAAAATGCAAGCCAGGCCGGAAGGCCACTGCTCTTAGGACAAGATATGTTATAGGACAGGTGTCGATTTCATTGATGGCTGAATCAGGGTTGTGTTTGATGGGACCAGGTGGGCATGGCCCGGATGGGCATGGCCAGCTCAATGTCACTCGTGTCGGTAGCAACTGTGGTGGCCTAGGCAGGGCTCAGGAGATCCTCCTGCAGCTGTTTGCCAGCGAAAATGGAGCTTGGGAGGGCCATAGTCCTCCTGACCTCCATTTTTCACTGGCAGAGGCACCATGGCTGGTCCTTCGCTGTTTCCAGGGTGGCCCAGCAGCCCAGATCTAAGCACTCCATGGACCGGATCCGGCCCCTGGACCTTGAGTTTGACACCCTTGCTATAGGAACAGTTAAACCAACCCCTTGAATTGGCCCTCAATGCCTGTTTGCAACCAATAAGCAACAAAGAACAGGCGTGTCACTGTTACTTACTCTTGATAGTACCTGCGTTATTGTATTTTGCCCCAAAGGCACAAAGTCCAAATCCTTTTGAAGGGCAGACCCATTGAATATGTGTTGAAGCAAGAAAACCACATGTAGGCAAAAAAATCATGTGGTCATTTTCTTCTAAAAACATCTGAGAATCAGTGGTGCTATTTTGGCTTACAGTGCTGGATTTTATGCATCTGGGTCACAACATGTCTTCATGCAATAGCAGGGGGAAAAACATGCTTTACATCCAGGAAACAAGAGAAACCTGAGAAAGAAACTCAAATGCCCTAATTTCCTGAGCAACAGGAAAGGGAAAACAACAGCCAAACTTTGAATTATCTGGTAGTGTAGCAGTGGTGGGATTCAGCTGGTTCGCACCAGTTCAGGAGAACCGGTTGTTCAATTAACCACCTCCACTATCAAAGTGGATCCTGGGCACTGTGCTGCAATGGAGAAATGGGCAAGGTAGCAGCCAGCATGAGGGAAGGAGAAGGTCACTTTCCCTCTTTCTTCCCCCTGCTCTTCCTCCTTCCCTCGTGCTGGCTGCTCTGTTGCCCGTTTCTCCATTGCAGCATAGCGCAGCACCCAGGATCCATCTTGATAGAGGGAGATGATTATTTAACAACCTGTTTGCCAAGGGTCGCTTAGTAATAAGCTGCCGCTTAGTAATAAGCAGGCATATACAATGGAATGAAGGCTATTGCTGAGCACATTGGGTTGTTTCCCAAAAATTGTAAACCGCCCTGAGTCTTCGGAGAAGGGCGGCATATAAATATGAATCTTTTTTAAAAAGGGTCAGGTTGGCCATCTTGGGAGCCTTGTCCCATATGTGTGGTGGAGTTGGAGGACGGGGTTGGGTCACGCCTTCCATGACAGCCAACTTGACCTTGGGTGAACCTGGTTGTTAAATTATTTGAATCCCACCATTATAGTGTAGCCTGCATTACGCAAGAAGAGTTCCAGTCAAATTTATGAAACCTGTTTCCTGATCTGAACTGGCTCAAAAGCTGACATCCCCTCAGAGGTGAGATCCGTCCCCACTTTCTTGGCCTTTCAGAAGAGCCTTAAAACTTGAATAAATAAAGGAACCTTGTACATACTGACAGAAGATTTGAGCAATAGAGAGAGTCCAAAAAATTGCAAGATGGTATGAATATGTCTAACAAGGGCCATTTGGTGTGGCAGGAATTTTGATGCCATGATTAGTCAGTGTGTGCAAATAACCTAGGACAGGGGTGTCAAACTCGATTTTATTGAGGGCCACATAATGGCTGTGTTTGACCTCAGGAGGCCAAGTGGGTGTGGGCGTGGTCATGGTGGGCATAGGCAACTTGACATCACTCATATAGGAGGCGTCTGCAATGGCCCAAACACTGTCCCAGTGAAAGCGGAGTTCGGGAGGGCCATGGGTGGCCCTCTGGAGCTCCATGTTTGCTGACAGAGGCACCGCGGGCCAGTCCTTCACTGTTTCCAGGGCAGCCCCACAGGACAGATGCAGCCCACAGGCCTTGAGTTTGACTTCCCTGACCTAGGAGAACTGCTTCATTAAAGATTCAAGCAAACAGCCTGATACCGGATCAGTCTGTACATGAACAAGAGAAAATGGGAAACTATCCCTCATGGCTGACAGAGATTGGCAATAGTTTCTAACTTGTAGCCTCGGATGCGCAGTCGAAAGACATGTAAGCACTTGGTTTCAACATAAATAGGTCTCCAGCAGCTGCCAGGTTCCTTTTCTAAAGAAGTCTTTTTTTCTGCACTAAATCTATTTATCTGTCATTGCTGCTGATCTGTTTCCAGTGCAACTTGCTTTGAAAACTCTCTCATCACCCAAAGTCCTGTGCAAACCCTCCATTCTGTCTCATCAGCTAAATCGATTGCAGTAGTTACCAAAGACTTTGATTTTTAAAATAGGGTATATGGGTGCAAGGGCACCAAATGGATAAAAAGGGATTCCACTGAATTAATTGGAGACCCAGGCTGATTTTGTCCTTCTGCAATAAGATCAGTGTCTGCACAAACACAAAAACATACACTAGTGGTGGCATTCAAAAAAGTTTACTACCAGTTCTGTGGGAGTGGCTTGGTGGGCATAGCGTGGTTTGGTGGGCGTGGTGTGTTGGGCGTGGCTTGGTGGGTGTGGCAGGGGAAGGATACTGTAAAATCTCTATTCCCTCCCTACCTCACTATCCTGCTTTCCAGCTCTGTTCTCCTGTGCAGGGCAACAAAAAAAGGCCCAGCCAATCAGCTGGGACTCAGGAAGCAGAGAATAGATGTGTGTGGGGCCAGTCAGAGGTGATATTTGCTGGTTCTCCAAACTACTCAAAATCTCCGCTACCGGTTCTCCAGAACTGGTCAGAATCTGCTGAATACCACCTCTGGCACTCACAGAATAAATACTATGTTCATCCATCTTTTTTTCACTCTGTATATAGTGCATTTCTCTTTGTCTTTTCTTCCTTTGCTTCTTCCTTTCATATTTTCTTCTCTTCTTGTTCTATTTTTCCTCTCCTTCTGCCTTCAATTTGCCATTTAAAATATTGTGTTCTCATGCATGTTTAGACATTTGTCTCCTCCTTGATGTCCCACATGCCCAGAGTCAATTATATGGGTCTCAATAATCTTTTTTAACCTCTTTCCTCCCCGCACCTGCCCCCAGACTCAACAGGCCAATCAAGAGAGAGACATCATGTCTGCTAAGAGATATTCCAGACTGGCACTCACCTTGGATCACACAGCACTTGGATTGGGGATTGCATCGATCATTGTGTCTATTATTTTGATAATTGTTTTCAGTACCGTAGCTGTGGCCACAGTTACAACAGTTCATCAGAGCGGCTTTGGAAATTACAATCCCTGAAGACACCATATTATCTTAAATTATTTCTGTTCTTAATACACGGAAAAGAAGTCAGAAATCAAACAATTTAAAATCAAACCACAGCTTTTGAATTAATGTAAATTGTGTAAAATGCTTGGTGTAGAATTTAACCTTAGGCCGGTCCTTCAGACTTCCTACAAGTTCACACATGCTTTGCTGGCCACACCTATGAACTACCCCATAACACACTGAAGACAGTATTGGGCAGTCTGAAATCCTATTAATTGAGATTTCTGATTCTTATCGATCCCCAGATTGAAACAATAGCTTGGGAAAAGGTAAATGTATCCGTTTTGAGGCCACATGTGAAGCATTGGCTCATTTGGTGATGAGCATCACTGCTTATTGTCAGCATTCCAACTAACAAACTCCAACCCAATAAACTCAATAAAGCTTCATGTAGCTTTCCAATTCCTCACACACATTTGACTCCAAACTGTAAAATGTAACGTGATCATAGAAATATCACTGTCTCACCTTTCTGGATCATTGATTGTACTGTCACATTGCTCTAATTGTTGGAAATTATTACATATTATGCATCTGCCCTTCTGTAACTTGATAACATTCTTTCGTGCACTGTACTGATATAATACAAAGTAGGACTTTATTAAATGTATGATGTGTAATTCTGTTTATGTAAATTTATAATATAAACTTATGTGAAATAAATGCTAATTTGTGTTCTGACTCTTATTTTTGTTTTGGCCCTTATGTATGAGGGAAGAAGGAGAATGAAGAGGGAAGAAAAAAGAAGGGAAGGAAGGAAGGAAGGAAGGAAGGAAGGAAGGAAGGAAGGAAGGAGACTATAATGAGAGTGAGGGAGGGTCTGAGGGAAGTCCTGCCTTAGCACTTGTCCACCACAGGTGCCCCCAACATGAATAACGTTGAGCTGGCCAAACCCACCCTAGCCACACCCATCCTGGCCATGCCCACCCTGGACATGTTGAATGTGCCCCCCACGCTCAACCCGGCAACCCCAATTCGGCCCTCAATGAAATCAAGTTTGACACCCTGATCTAAAGAAATTACCTTGGCAATTTTAAGATGCGTGGACTCCCATCTCCCAGAATTCCTTAATCTTAGGTATTGGGGACATCTCCCAGGTTACTCTCAGGTGTCATCTACATGGAGTCATCTACATGGCACCAGGACAGAGCTATCGATCCTTCCCTCCAAGCTGAACTGAAGCCATTAATGATCACTCTTAGGCTGCCATCTGTCAACCCTGAAGCTGACCTGACCGAAGCCATTTTGTCGCTTTAGTGTTGCCACACTGGAGCTGAGGGAAGGGATGGGGGATAAAGATAGCTGGGGCCTGGTAGCCAAAACAAAACACTTTCCCTTGGGAACCAAGGACATTTCCACAGGTGGTGGGAGAGAGGAGGAGTGATGTTACCCGGCAACCAGGCAGCACCTCAATTGGACCATGTGACTGATTGTTTGGGAAAAGGGGAAAAACTTCCCAGGTAAAGTGTCCACAATGAGTTCCCCTCCTTCAGGATCCAGGAAGCTGAGTGCAGCAGGATTTACATTCTGATAGTCCAACCTCCGTCCTCCCCTGCACTCCCCTCCACAATCACATGACTGCATTTTGGCCACTCAACATCAGCCCATATTTACGGTTGTTTGCAGTGTCCTGCAGTCACATGATTGTGATTTATGAAGCTTCTTTTTACCAGAAACTGGTGTTTACTTCCAGTTGACTTCCAATTTCTGGCAAAAATTGGCCCACAGTGAACAATGGCTTTGCTTAATTACAACAGTTCATTTAGTAACCATTCAAAGTTACAACACTGAAAAATGTGACTTATGACCATTTTACTCAGTTACGACCTGATCATAATTCAGATGCCTCGCAACCAACTCGTGTTTATGATGGTTGCAGTGTCCCTGCAAGTCAGGGACTACCTGGCAGTTATAGGTTGGCCTCTCTTGTAAGACGATTGCAGAAGACGCACGTCCATTGCTTGGAGGAAATTTTGTGCAATGACATCCTTATATGTTTGGTGACAGGGTTGTTTTTTCTTTTTCCCAGTTAGTGGGAGGCAATAAATCCAACCAGTGTGGAAAAGATTTAGCAGTCAGTAAGATGGTGGAGGGAAACACTGTTTTTAGTTGTGAAGTGGTAGGCCTGTTTGGTAGGAGGAGTTTCTCTAATTTGCCCTTACCGAGGCGGTGGAGATTGAGGAACTGGATTTACATCATCTGTTGCTAGGAGAATATCTGTCCTTTACCAGTGCTGCCCCATCCGGTCCAGATCCCTCCTCATTCATTCGTTGCCACATTCCCCCCGCCCCGACAAACCATATTCTATGACAATTAAGTAACTGTTATTTCCGAGAGCGGGGCAATTCTCCCCTAAATTAAATCACCTGTTTGAAGCCAACCTACAGATAAAAGAAGGTTCAGTCCATGAGAGGAGGATGTTAGCAGAGCAAGAGGAGTGAGGATTGAAAAGTGCATGCAAGGGAAAAGAGAAAAAAATCAGCAGGACTTGGGGAAGACTTTGGGAAAAAAAGAAGAAAGAAGAAGAATCTGCTGAGAAGTGAGGTGAGACATTGCAGAACTTCAAGGAAGGGAAGGAGAGGAGAGCAGGCTGTGAGATGAGCAATCCAGAGAACGAGAAGACATCGCAAATAAATGAATCCTTTCATCCTGGACAACAGCCTGATCCCAGGAAATCAGCTATTAATTCACCGCCTCCAATGTATGGGACATCTCCCTCTATGCCATACCAGTACCACGTTTCTGCTGGACCTCCTGGAGCCATATCTATGCAGCCTCAACAAAGCATCCCCATCACAAATGTCCAACCTGTCAATGAACCAGATTATTTGGGCTACTCTCTCACCTCCTTTGCTGCTGCCTCCCCTTTGGCATAGCTGCTTTGGTTTACTCTATAAAGGTGAGTTTCATGGAGA